>JAWDJE010000001.1:502045718-502645718 GCA_035047345.1 Bradypodion ventrale
AGCTGATATTTGTGCAACTTTGCTGTTTTCCTTGACTTCTTGACCTGATTCCCACTTTGGTCTGGAAGGTGTCCTCTGCCCCTTCTCCCCCCTTGGCCTCGAGTGTCATGCTGGCTTTGGCTGGTTTTGTACATGTTGGAATTGTCCGTCAGCAAAGGCAACAGCTGGAGTATGAATGTCTGCATTCTGCAAGTTTATTTGTTTTATGTGTTTGTTCCTTGCAAGAGATGATGTACATGTCTACCTTACCCCCAATGTTAGAGGACAAAACCCATTTCTGCACATAGATGGAGGCCATGTTATTATGCCTGTAAAGGTCGTCCTTGCTTGAAAGCCAGTTGTATCCGACTCTAGGGTCAGTGCTCATTTCTGTTTATAGGCAGCGCTCTCTGAGTCTGCAGATATTTCCGTGGACATGTGGCAGGCATGACTAGACACCAGAGTGCACGGAACGCTGTTTACCTTCCCACCAAAGCGGTCCCTATTTATCTACTTGCAGTTTCTTCCTTTTGAACTGCTAGGTTGGCAGAAGCTGGGACAGAGATGGGAGCTCACTCTGTCGTGCAGTACCCGGGTCTCAAACTGCTGACCTTCTAGTCATCAAGTTCAGCGTCTTCAGCACTAAGCCGCTGCAGTCCCGTTATGTCTGTCGGAGGTCTTGATTACAGTCCCAGGTGTTGCAAGTTGAGATATTTGCGCATGGGTGGTGGAAAGGGTCCCGTCTCTTTCTCAGATCCTGGGAAGCAGCGTAAGAGTCACAATAAAAAATGCCAGGCAAAATAAGCCTGTGATTTGGTTTAGAAATGGCATATAAACAAACAAACCCAAAGGCAAGTAATCATTCTTTTTTGAAAACATGTTTGGTATGCTTCCCAGTGTGTACTTAGGGAGGATTCAACGTCTGTTTATGTATCTCGTTAAGGTTGGCAGCCATTACTACTGTTTATGGCAGCAAATTCTATGGTCCAGCTGTATAAAGAAATAGCTGCTTGCACCTTTTGTGCATGTCCAGGAATTAGTCTTTGAAATGACATATGGAAGAGCAGAAATTAGAAGTCGGTAGAAAACTAATTGTTTTGAGAGGACTAAACCGCCTTCTTGCCTAGACCTGTCGAACCAGCTGGTTGTCTTCCTCTCGAGATCTGAGCTCATGGAAGAGCCAGAGCGATTGTTGATCATCCTCTGTCTCTCTCCAGGAAGCAGAGTCCGTTGTGTTCCTGAGCTCCTTCCTACATGGCTGGCTTTGTTCGGTTTTGCCAAGCTGTGGGATTCCATGTGCTGCATTCCGGTCTTGTAGTGCTGCTTAATACATTTTTAATTAACCTTTTAAAGTTCTCTGATGGTTTCAGTGGCATTTTGTCTTTATTATATATTTGCTTTTTTATGTCAGTTTGGCATCCTTTACCCCCACTCTTCAGCTTTCTGGGAAGCCTTTCTAGGCAGAAAGACAGGATGGAATCCACTGCCTGGAGAGGTGGTGAGCATACACCTGTCAAGTTTTCGATTTGAAAATAAGGGAAATTTCCTGCCCAAAACGGGAGACTTGACAGCTATGCTTATCCTGTGCTGCCCTCCAATGGTGGCAATAGGGCATTGCAGTCTGACTAATACGGGAGGATGGTGGGAAAGAGGGTAAACTACGGGAGTTTCCTGGCCAATACAGGAGACTTGACAGCTATGGTGGTGAGTGCTCCAACCCTGGAAGCATTCAAGAGAGAACTGGACAATACTCCGACTGATCTGCTTTGATTCGGGTTCCTGCATTGAGCAAGGGGTTCGACTTGATGGCCTCATGGGTCTCCCCTCCCATCTCAGTTATTCAATGATCTTAAATGAGCATTGGGAACCATCACCCTTCTTGTGGGCTCCGGCACCCAAAGCCATTAATCCTCAGGGTGGTTAGGTTAGTTAACCGCTGTTGAGTCGCTGGCAGCATGGTCTGCTCTATTACCATATCACGATAACCTGGCCAGACAGACAGGTTGATGGGTGATGGTCCCCAAGTGGATTAAATCCCAATTGAATCCATCTTGATGGAGGGCAACATCTTCATCAATAGGGCCAAAAGGGCTTAGGACCAGAAAGTGACGCATGGAACTGGGTCAGCCGCCCTGAGTCGGCCATGTGCTGAATAGGGCGGGGTATAAATTGAATAAACATAAACATAAACATAAACTATGGGTGTCACGCTGTGATGCGGAAGGCAGATAAAAGGCCGCTGCATTATATTCTCAGGACAGTCTTTATGGCTGATAGCCATGAGGATTGCCTATATTTGGATTCAGATACAGCAGCAGAAGAAGAAAGTGAGTATGGGTGGGTGGGGAGGAGGTACATTTTTCTATCAGGATTTGCACCACCATGAAAGTCTCTTCATGGCTGTGGTTTTTATTGTTTGTTCTTTTGAGCTCAAGTCGAAAAACCTGTTTGAGGAGTGCATAAAATGTACGGAAGTGCAAGAACTTGATATCTGTTTTTCTATACCTCCATAAGCACCCACTGTTTTGGAACTGCGTGCGCGCGCGCGCGCACGCCCTACAACCAGCTGTCCGCAAGCCTCAGTTGACCTCCAGAAGAACTTCTATCTCCTATTCATGTTACTTGGTTTTAACCTTAGGGTGATCAAAATTGAAATTGCTCACAAGGAAAATAAGTAATGAGTGGACTTTACACGTGTGTTACTAATGTGTTTGTGCTGGAACAGAATGCTAGATTGGGAATTGGGAGGTCCAGCTTTATGTCTACACTCAGCTGCACAACTGACTGGGCAGCCTGTCTGGGGATCAAGTCATGATATTAGGCAAATTAATGGATAAATAAATATTGAGCCAGACACTGTCATGCTCAGCCTGAGCTATTTTGCAGGGTTGTTGTGATAGTAGAGAGGGTAGAGCCGTGATGGTGAACCTTGGCACTCCAGATGTCCTTGGACTTCAATTCCCAGAAGCCCAAGCGCCCGTGAATCCACACAAATGGGTTTACTGCAATTCATCTGGCCCAATTCATCCATACAGACGTGTTTTACTTCTGCTTCCGGGAGCGACAAGGGCAGTGCGGGCCGGATGAATCACAGTAAACCCATTTGTGTGGCTTCACGGGCACTTGGGCTTCTGGGAATTGAAGTCCAAGAACATCTGGAGTGCCAAGATTTGCCATCACAGGGGTAGATGAATGCCATGTACTAATTCAGGAGTTCTCAACCTTTTAAAGCTGGCGGCTGGCTCACGCTCCCTCAGACAGCTTTGGGGTCTGGATGACCATTTTGCCCTTTTCCCACCACATGGCACTTCCTGGTGCGGTGGAGGTGGTGGTGAGCCACATGAAATGATGCTGCGGGCCGCATCCAGCCAACAGGCTGCAGGTTGAGAATCCCTGTACTAATTGAACTCACTGGAGGAAAAAGCAGGTTATAAACAGAGAAATAAGATATTTTGCTTGCCTTCCCGAAGGCTAAAGTCCCAGGGCAAGCCGTGGTCCTTGAGGAAGGAATTGCCTCAGCCTCCCCTTCCTGCTGATGATGTAGTGACCAGTGGGGAATTTTTGCTCCTATCCTGGAAAGGCTGGCCTTTACATCTTTTATTTTAAAGCCTAAACATCCATATATGGGGGGGGATTTTTTTGATTCCCTGATAAGCACCTGCAAAATGTTTTGGCTCCCAAGAGAATACAGAAATGGTTATGAAAACCTCTTAGCGTATTTGCAGTACTAGTCCTGTGACACCCCCCCCCTCTGCCCTTGGAGATCTCCCTGTTCTCAAACACACCTTAGGATTGTGATGGCGAACCTTAGGGCACTCCAGGTGTTCTTGGACTTCAATTCCCAGAAGCCCAAGTCTCTGTGAATCCTCACAAATTACTTCTGGGAATTGAAGTCCAAGAATACCTGGAGTGCCAAGGTTCGCCATCACTGCCTTAGGGTGATGGCGATGGTTTGGGCTTACAACTTTAAATGGCTTTGGAGAATCTCCCCTTGTTAGCTGTGAAGTCATGGCAGCTGGAGATGGTGGGACTGATAGCACAGTTTATCTTTATTGTTGTTCAGTCGAGTCGACCCTTTGCGACCCCATGGACCACCATACGCCAGGCTCCTCTATCCTCCGTCATCCTCCGCAGCCCACAAAGATCTACGCCCATTGCGTTGGCAATGCCATCTAGCCACCTCATCCTTTGGCGCCCCCTTCTCCTTTTGCCCTCGATCTTTCCCAGCATCAAGGCCTTCTCAAGTGAGTCCTCTCTTCTCATTTGGTGGCCAAAATACTTGAGCTCCATTTCCAGTATTTGTCCTTCCAGTGAGCATTCAGGGTTGATTTCCTTTAGGATGGACTGATTTGATCTCCTTGCAGTCCAGGGGACTCTCAAGAGCCTCCTCCAGCACCACAGAGTTCAAAGGCATCTATTCTTCTGCGCTCAGCCTTCCTTAGGGTCCAGCTCTCACAGCCATACATTACTACTAGGAATACCATTGCTTTGACTATGGCAGGGTGATGTCTTTATTTTTTATTATGTTCCTTAGGTTTCTCATAGCTTGCCTCCCAAGAAGCAAGCATCTTTTTATTTCATGGCTGCTGCAGTCACCATCTGCAGTGATCTCAAGAAGGTAAAATCTGTCACTGCTTCCAATTCTTCCCCTTCTATTTTCCAGAGAGTGATGGGGCCAGGTGCCATCATCTTGGTTTTCTTGATGTTGAGTTTCAGGCCAGTTTTTGCACTCTCCTCTTTCACCCTCATCAAGAGGTTCTTTAGGTCTTCTTCCCTTTCTGCCATTAGAGTAGTATCATCTGCATATCACAGTTTGATGATGTTTCTCCCAGCAATCTTAATTCCAGTTTGTGATTCATCCAGCCCTGCATTATGCATGATGTACTCTGCATATAAGGTAAATAAGCAGGGTGACAACATGCAGCCTTGTCATACTCCTTTTCCTACTCTAAACCATACCTGTCAAGTTTTGGATTTGGAAATAAGGGAAATTTCCCAGCAAATATGGGAAACTTGACAGCTATGCTTACCCTGTGCTGCCCTCCAATGGCAGCAATAGCGCATTGCAGTCTAATTAATAAGGGATAACGGCAGGAAAGAGGATAAAATAAGGGGTTTTCCCGGCCAATAAGGGATACTTGACAGCTATGCTTATCCTGTGCTGCCCTCCAATGGCAGCAATAGGGCATTGCAGTCTAATTAATACGGGATGGCGGCGGGAAAGAGGATAAAATAAGGGGTTTTCCCGGCCAATAAGGGATACTTGACAGCTATGCTCTAAACCAATCAGTAGTTCCGTATCCTGTCCTAACTGTTGCTTCTGGACTCATGTACAGATTTCTCATAAGACAGATGAGGTGGTCTGGTACTCCCATCTCTTTAAGTACTGTACTTGCCACGTTTTGCTGTGGTCCACATAACCAAAGGCCTGGATGGCACCAAATTTTGGGAAGCTATAAAGTCCATCTGCAACAGACCGTGAAACCTCTATGATTTATTCCATGACTGTTCTTCTTCTGAAGACTAGCAGGGGAAGTCCTCCCATTCCCTAGGCTAGAGCACAACCAGGGACTGGACATTAGTCAAACCAACATTTCCCAAACGTACTGACTTAGGCTTCTGGGAATTGAAGTCCACCAGTTTCCCGCCGAACATAGTTTGGGAAATGCTGAATTATAGGCCACCTTTCTCACAATGAGGGATTCAAGGCGACTCACAAGATTAAAAAAGATCAAATTAAAGCAGAGTATTTGTACAATTAAAAAGGGTGAGGAAGGCGGTATATAAATATGCCAATAAATAAATTAGAGTAATAATTAAAATGCATTAAATAATTAAAACAGGATAAAAACTTTAAAAATGAATAAAAAGCTTTAAAACAGACAATGACTTGGCCAAAAACCAGCATCCAGGGACTCAGTTATAGTGGTTAAAAGCCTGCCTGAAGAAATGAGTCTTCAGCTGTCGGAGAGGGGCCAAGTTCACCTCCTGAGGGAGGTAAAAGTAATGTTCGCCCTTGCTCGAGAGCCTGTCGTATCCGACTCTAGGGTTCAGTGCTCATCTCTGTTTATAGTCAAAGAACCAGCAGACAATTCCTTGGACACGTGGCAGGCGTGCCTCAACACCGGAGTGCATTGAACACTGTTTACCTTTCCCACCGAAGTGGTCCCTATTTATCTACTTGCAGTGTCTTGCTTTCAAACTGCTAGGTTGGCAGGAGATGGGTCAGAGACGGGCAGTATTCGGGAATTGAACTCTGACCTTCCAGTCTTCGAGTTCAGTGTCTTAACTACTTGAGCCACCTCAGTCCCGAGGGAGAGCATCCCATAAATCTGGGATCTGCCCACAGAGAAGGCCCTCTTCCGTGTCTTCCCTGTCAAGCATACCTGCAATGGCAATGGGACCCACTTGGGGCATTTACAGTGTTCTCAGCTCCCATGTCTGCAGGGGTTTTCAGTGCATGGTATGATTTAGCCACGTTTTATTTGTGCAGTGTTCACAACTCTTCTTTTCTTAATTGCTTCTTCTTCTGCTGCTGCTGTATCCGAATCCAAATATTGGCGATCATCATGGGGATGAGCCATAAAGACTGTCCTGAGAATATAATGCAATAGCCTTCCATCTGCCTTCCACATTGTGGCATGACACCTGTACCACTGATCCAGTTCTGTGAGTCACTTTCTGGTCCTGGGCACTTTTGACGTGCAAAGTCCTCATCGGCCGCAGGCCAGGATGGATGAAGCTGCTGTCTTCCATCAAGTTGGATTCAAGTGGGATTTCATCTTAAATGCTGCTGTTTTAAATTGCTTTAGTGGGTTACTATTTTGTGGTTTTAGATTTTTGGGAGCTATTCTTCTTGGACTGTATAAAAAAAGTCAGGCTGACTTGTTCTGATGGATAAATAAATTGAACGCACACGGTTCTTTATGCAAAGCATGTGATCTATTCAGCTCCAATTGCAGGAACGCTGTCACGTATTTCTGCAGTGGTGAATGAAGATGCTTTTAATGCCTGAAATATGCTGTGCAGTTGCTTTGTACACTTTCATTTTAATCATCAGCCAACTTCACAATAGGCACAGGAAACTGTCTTTAACTTCAAGGATGGAAGCTTTAGAATTTTTCAACATTAACCTCTCGCCAACTGTGTAAGAAAAGCTGTTGTGTTGCTTTCAGAATTACATAAATGCAATTTCTCAAAGCCACAAGTGGGCTGTACTTTTATCACGGCCAGCTATATTCTGGCAAGCTTTAAACTCCTCTAGAACTCTTCATAAATACAAATACAGGAGAAGGAAACACTTTTATTAGATGACTTTAAAAATATATGTCAAACAATTAGCATGAGCTTTCATTGACAACAATCCACTTTTTCAGGTGTGTCACGGCGCGCTATGAAGCATGTAGACTAGAGGATGGTAAAATAATTGAAGGTCTAGAAAAAATAGCCCTGATTTTGAAAATACTTATAGAAGGAAGCTTGGGAAATTGTATGTTACAGTAGTTTGCAAAACATCAGTTACTTTCTTTCTAGCAAATTCTGGAACAAGGTTACCTTATCATAATATCATATTATATCATTTGTTGTTGTTCATTTGCACAGACGATTCTGACCCTTCGTGACCTTATGGACCACCACACGCCAGGCACTCCTATCCTCCACCATCCTCAACCCACCCAACATTCTGCTCATTGCGTAAACAATACCATCTAGCCATCTCATTCTCTGCCACCCCCTTGTTCTTCTGCCCTTGACCTTTCCCAGCATCAAGGCTTTCTCAAGTGAGTCCTTTCTTCTCATTTGATGTCCACTTCATCTTCAATATTTGACCTTCCAAGAAGGAGCAGCTGGGGTTGATTTCTTTTGGGATCGACTTATTTGTTCTCCTTGCTGTCCGAGGG
This sequence comes from Bradypodion ventrale, assembly GCA_035047345.1. NCBI lineage: Eukaryota > Metazoa > Chordata > Lepidosauria > Squamata > Chamaeleonidae > Bradypodion > Bradypodion ventrale. Next base: position 502,053,599 of record JAWDJE010000001.1, read on the forward strand.
ACTCTCAAGACTCTCCTCCAACACCACATTTCAAAGGCATCTATTCTTCTACGTTCAGCCTTCCTTATGGTCCAGCTTTCACAACCATACATCACTACCGGAAATACCATTGCTTTGACTATGCAGACTTTTGTTTGCAAGGTGATGTCTCTAGTTTTAACTATGTTGCCCAAATTTCTCATACCTTGCTTCCCAAGAATCAGTCGCCTTTTTATTTCATGCCTGCACTCTCCATCTGCAATTATCTTAGTTCCTAAGAAAGTAAAGTCTGTCACTGCTTCTCCTTCTTCCCCATCTATTTTCCAGGGACTGATGGGACCTGTTGCCATTATCTTGTTTTCCTTGCTGTTGAGTCTCAAGCTAGCTTTTGTACTCTCCTCCTTCAACTTAAGCAGGTCTTCTTCACTTTCTGCCATTAGGGTAGTATCATCTGCATATATCAAATTGTTGATGTTTCTCCCAGCAACTTTAATTCCAGCTTTTGATTCATCCATCCCTGAATATCATATCATTTTATGGATAGTGCAGACCAACAGCTTGATTCTGCTTTGACTGTCCAGATTCTTTGCTAAGGTGTCGTGTAGTTTCATACTTCTGGTATTTTAGAATTCACTGCTGTAGTTCAGGGAAGTCACTAGAGCAAATGGTTCTCAACCTTTGACCTTCCAGACGTTGTGGACTTCAATGCCCAGAAGCCTTTACTTCATAGCTGCTCTGCATTGGGCTTCTGGAAGTTGAAGTCCAAATCGTCAGGAGAGCTGGAGGCTAAGAACCACGGCTCAAGCACGCTTCCAGCAGAGACCACCAAGTCATTCACTAGCCTGCAAACTGCTCGATTCAGTCCGAGGAACCAGTCAGGTGAGTTAGGAGTGGTATCAAAGTACTGTATTGTAGTTGCGTAATGTAAATATAGAGGGACTGTGGTGGCTCAGTGGTTAAGACACTGAACTCGACGACTGAAAGGTTGGAGTTAGATTCCCAAGTACTGCACAACGGAGTGAGTGCCCCTCTCTGTCCTAGCTCCTACCAACCTAGCAGTTTGAAAGCAAGAAATTGCAAGTAGACAAATAGGTACCACTTTGGCAGGAAAGGGAACAGCGTTCCATGCATTCCGGCCACATGACTATGGAAACACCTGCCGGCGCAGACAGCGCTGGGCCTTTGGCCATAAGCAGAGATGAGCACTGAACCCTGGAGTCGGTCACGACTACCTTTTGAGCGAGGGTGTACCTTTACCTAATGTAAATATACTCTGGGTCACCCCTAGAGAACTGAAGAGTTGTAAGGCTTGACATAAATGGCTCTTTCTGCACCTTTCAGGTGTTCTCTCTGTTCATCTTCAGCATTTTTTACACGCAAGAAGAGAAAGCTTCTGATTTTAATTTTAGTGGGTATATTTTGACACTTCTTGCAACCACCATCACCCAAACCCACCCCACCCCACCCCATCCCACACATATAGTTTGCCCTGCCAAACTGTAACCTTGCCCCTTCTGTGCTGCACGGCCTCATATTCTGGTATCAGGTGGAATTTCGTAAATGCCACTTTCCTTGACGAGAACTGGTTTGGCAAATGTGAGTTCTCCGCTTTCCCTACCTGGGCCCCAAAGTTATGACTTGGGTAAAAAGTCTCTGTAGGGAAATCTGTTGCGAGCACTTGGCTTAGGGGAGAAAGTCTGGCCGGTGAATCAACCCGTTACTCTGGAGGGGTTAGGGGTGCAGAGCACTGCCGAGCCAGACGTAACTAATGCTGGATGCAGAGAGGTCCCTGGTCATGTTTGTGGCAGGCAGACCTTTTGCACATGTGTCTTTCTGGCCCCACTTCACCCCGTGGGAGATAACATGACTGGACTGTTTGATATACTGTCCAAACATGGACACTGACAACAAAGCATAAACGGAAATTGGTCACCACGGAAATGAGATGTCTGAGAAAGGCTGCTGGAGTGACTAGAAGGGATAAAGTCAGGAATGAGATTATAAGGGAAAGAATTGGAATAGAACAATCTTAAACAAATAAAGTGGTTTTGCCCTTTTGGAGAGAATGTCTTGGAATTCCATACCATACAAGGCATTATATGTGGAAAGAGGAGAAGGACAAAGACCACGAGGAAGACCCGGAGGAAGGTGGAGAGAGAACATCTTAGACATAGAACAGCAACATCAAATAACACCAGTGGAGGCCGATAGAAGTGCCAGAAGAAGAACCTTTCATCTCCCTCGACACCTGATGGTGTAAAAAAGGCAGCAAAGGAGAAGGAGAAGAAGAAGTTGTATTCAGTGAACATTATGCCCATAAGTGAGTTCTCCCTCTCCCCACAGAAAGAGCTGAAGTGTCTAAAGGGGATGTCGGAGGGTCTGGAAGCAGCAGCTCAACACAAATGCTTTTCCAAGGGTAGTTCCAGAGCGTGATGGACACACAATCGTAGCCTGCACAGCACTTTGGCACTTTTCCATTGCGAAGGAATGAACGAATATATGATATATACATATATGACAGACTTTACTTTTCTAGGATCCAAGATCACTGCAGATGGTGATTGCAGCATGAAATAAAAAGGAGACTGATTCTTGGGAGACAAGCTATGAGAAACCTGGGGAACATAGTGAAAAGCAGAGACATCACCTTGAAAACTAAAATTCGCATAGTCAAAGCAATGGCATTCCCAGTGGTAATGTATGGGTGTGAGAGCTGGACCATTAGGAAGGCTGAGCGCAGAAGAATAGATGCCTTTGAGATGTGGTGTTGGAGGAGAGTTTTGAGAGTCCCCTGGACAGCGAGGAGAACACATAGGTCAATCTTAGAAGAAATCAACTCTGACTGCTCATTGGAAGGTCAAATAGTAAAGATGAAGCTAAAGTATTTTGGACACCAAATGAGAAGAGAGGATTCACTTGAGAAAGCCTTGATGCTGGGAAAGGTGGAGGGCAAAAGAAAAAGGGGGAAGCAGAGAATGAGATGGATAGGTGGTATTTTAGATGCAATGGGCACAGAGCCTGGTGGGTTGAGGAGGATGGTGGAGGACAGGGGTGCCTGGTGGGCAATGGTGCATGGGGTCGCCAAGGGTCGGAATCGACTGTGCAACTGAACAACAACAACAACAAATTCTTCCACATATCTTTAAGTCTGGCTGGTCTCTCTGGCCGGAGCTACAGCACCCTTGACCGTGACTCTCTGTGTCGCTCAGTGTTCAAATGGATGCTCCTCATTTCAGGTATTCATTCCAGGCATTAATCTTATCTTCTGTGCCCTACGGATAACTTGGTCCTGTGAATGTCTCCCACCATCTTAATACTCAAAAACTGAGTTTGTGATTCGAGGGGAACTCACAGAAGCACTGAATTGTTTTTCTCTTCCCTGCCCCCCCTTTCCCTCTCTCTCGCTCTCTCCCCCTTTTTCATGTGGGGACTTTGTTTTCCAGAGGAGCATGAATGTCGGTTCTGAGAGAGAGAGAGACAGAGAGAGAGAGCCCTCTCTCTTGTCATGGTTGGCGTCTGTGAAGTCTCTGTTTAGATGATGTTTTCTGAGAAGCTCAAACCCCCTTCCCAATAATGGAGCCTGTCACCGCTTTCTCTCTCTCTCTGAGCCCAGCTGCGCAAGGGCACAAAATCCACAATTGCCTCTGGCTGTCTTCAAAATGAAAGGATGCTGAGTGATGCCAGGATGCTCTTTCTCTCTCTCTCTCTCTGTCTCTCCTGGCTTTCAGATCTGCTTAGCCACTTGTGGGTTTGACATGCCCAAGGTATAAGAGGGAGAACTCTGTTTGGGTGGGGGCTGCTAATTGTTACATGCTTTGGTGCGCCCCCTCCTAAAGAAACCATCCCTCGACCCAGCAGTCCTAACCAACTATAGGCCTGTGTCCAACCTTCCCTTTTTAGGGAAGGTATTGGAGAAGGCAGTGGTGCATTAGTTGCAGGGGGTCCTGGATGAAGCGGATTATCTGGACCCCTTCCAGTAAGGATTCAGGCCCGGACATGGTACAGAGACGGCATTGGTCATGCTGATGGATGATCTCTGGCAGGAGCGGGATGGTGGTTATCCATCCGTTCTTGCTCTTCTTGACCTCTCAGCATCCTTCAATACCATCGCCCACGGTATCCTTCTGGGACGGCTCAAAGGATTGGGGATCCAGGTCCAGACCCAGTTGGTGTGGTTGGAGAGTGTGAGGTCCAGCCCAAGGCCCCTCCATTATGGGGTGCCTCAGGGCTCGGTGCTCTTCTCCTATTTAACATCTACATGAAGCCATTGGGCGAGATCACCTGTTCCCACAGGGTGAGGTATCATCAGTATGCAGATGATACCCAGCTATAAATCTCAGTCCGTGGTGATCCAAGCAATGCTGTCAAAGTCCTATCCAGGTGTCTGGAGTCTGTCGGGGTCTGGATGGGGGACAATGGGCTACAACTGAATCCTGGCAAGACTGAGTGGCTATGGATTAGGGGCCCTGTGTTATCTGGACAGCTACCATGTTTGGTTGTGGATGGGGCTATTTTGCGCAATCTGGGGGTCCTCCTGGACTCGCTACTACTGTTCGAAGAGCAGGTGGCAGTCATGGCCAGGAGGGCTTTGCACAACTTCGGGTAATCCGCCGGTTGCGCCCGCTCCTAGACCGGGACTCCTTACTCATGGTCACTCATGCTCTGGTCACTTCCAGACTAGACTATTGTAATGCGCTTTACATGGTGCTGCCCTTGACGACCATTCGGAGGCTACAGCTGGTCCAGAATGCGGCTGCTCGGGTGTTGATGGGGTGTGGGCGCTATGCCCATGCCTCGCCACTGCTTCGGGAGCTGCACTGGTTACCAGTTTGTCTCTGAGTGCAATTCAAGGTGCTGGTGATGACCTTTAAAGTCCTACATGGCAGTGGGCCAGGATACCTGAGAGACCGCATCGTCCCAAGAGTGTCTGCCCATCCAACCAGAGCAGACCGGAGAGGCTCTCTAATCCTACCATCTGCTAGAGGGGCTCGTCTCTCTAGCACATGAAGGAGGGCCTTCTCTGTGTCCGCACCAGCCCTATGGAACCTCCTGCCAATAGAGCTATGGCTCCAGATGGAGTTGCTGCCCTTCAGAAAAGAACGTAAACCATGGCTGGCGGACCAAATCTGGGGTGTTGATGGAAGGGTGACCACCGCTGCTTGGTTGGTATAACTCAGAATCCGTCCCCTCTCGCTCTTGAGCACTCCTTTATGGGGTGGGTGGTTTTAAGTGTTTTATGATGATGGTGTTTTCAACATTTTATATTGGTTTAAGGAGCTCGAGCTGTTCTTGGACAGAGCGGAGCAGACTATGCTGGACAAAGAAGAGACAGGGCACAGTTCTGAGGGAGAAGGCCCTTCACTAACTCAGGAGGGAGATGTTTGGAGGAATGTGACTCAAAGGAGGAAAAGAGTAGGGGATCACTCTGAGAGTCTGAAATTACAGAATAAATTTGAGGCTCTTTCCCTCATCACACCTGATGAGGAACACACAGAGGAACAACTGGTTCCACCTGATGATCTCTCCTTCATCACACTTGATGAGATCCAGGAAGATAAACAACAGGAACAAACTGAGGTTCTCTCCCTTAATATGGTTGATGAGGTGCATGTAGATGAACAGATTGCAGGAGAGAGGCTCCTTGTACTAGGCGATTCAATAATTAGAAATACAGAGAAATGGATTTGTGATGCACATGATAACCGTATGGTGACTTGCCTGCCAGGTGCAAAAGTTGCAGACATCACAAGAAATCTAGATAGATTGTTAGAGAGAACTGGGAACGAGCCAGTTGTCATGGTACACGTTGGTACCAATGATGTTGGGAAGGCCAAGGGGTCTGTCCTGGAAGCCAAATTCAGGTTGTTAGGAAGAAGATTGAAGTCCCGGACTTCCAAGGTAGCATTTTCAGAAGTGCCTACCAGGCAGGCAGAGCTCAGAAGCCTCAATGCGTGGATGAGGCGGTGGTGTCGAGAGGAGGGCTTCAGATTTGTCAGGAACTGGAGAACATTTTGGGACAAGCCAAACCTGTTCAGGAGGGATGGGTTGCATTTGAACCATGATGGGACCAGATTGCTGGCACTCAACATCAAAAAGGCTGCAGAGCAGCATTTAAACTGATTACTGGGGGAAAGCCGACAGGAGCTGGGCAGCATCCGGTTCGGGAAAGTGTGTACTTGAGTAGTGAGGAGGATGCAAAAATTACTGAGCAGAGCAAGGAGCTAGTCACTAGCATTCTAGCAGAAGGATGCAAGAGGCAGTCTAACAATGCAACTGGATTCAAAAGACTGTGTCAGGAAAGCATATATAAATGCTTGTATACAAATGCCAGAAGCCTCCGGAACAAAATAGGGGAGCTGGAATACTTAGCAATAGATAAGAATATTGATATTATTGGTATCACTGAAACCTGGTGGATGGATGATAACCAATGGGATACAGTTATCCCAGGCTACAAGCTGTACGGGAAGGATAGGAAGGGGCAAATGGGAGGTGGTGTGGCCTTGTATGTCAAAGAAGTGATAAAATCATATGAATTGGAATATCTAGGTGATTTGGAGTCACCATTAGAAGCTCTGTGGGTAAGAGTACCAGGCCACAAGGATGGTCTAACAGTAGGCATATACTATCGGCCTCCGACCCAAACTCTTGAGGGAGACTGGCAGTTGGAGAATGTTGTAAAGGAGGCATCCAGGAAGGGAAGCCTGGTTATAATGGGGGACTTCAATTACCCTCACATAGACTGGGTGAACTGTTGTTCAGCACATGATAAAGAGATAAAGTTCCTAGATATGCTAAATGATTGTTCCCTGGGACAGATGGTTGAAGACCCAACTAGAGGTACAAGAATCCTTGACTTGATCCTGAGTAATACCCAGGATCTGGTGCAAGATGTTAATGTGACTGATCCAATAGGGAACAGTGACCACAACTCAATTATGTTTAACTTGATCATAGACCGCAAGTCACTGATAAAATCTAACACAGAGACCTTAAATTTTCAAAAAGGAAATTTCCCAAAGATGAGGAAACTAGTGAAAAAGAAACTGAAAGGGAAAATTGAGAGAGTCCAAACACTCCAAGAGGCATGGAGGCTGTTTACAAAAACAATAACAGAGGCTCAATTGGAATGCATACCCAAAAGGAAAAAGGGCACTGCCAGGTCCAAGAGGACTCCGATGTGGCTTACAGGAGCTGTTCGGGAAGTGATCAAGAGCAAGAAAAGCTCATTTAGAAGATGGAAGGCTTGTCCGAATGAGGACAGCGGGCAGAAACATAAATTCTGGCAGAACAAATGCAAGGCAACAATCAGGAAAGCAAAGCAAGACTTTGAGGAGCGTATAGCTAAAAATACTCAGAGAAATAACAAAGACTTCTTTAAGTACATTAGAAGTAAGAACCCAACTAGGAAGGCCATTGGACCATTAGATGACAATGGAAGGCAAGGGGTTATTAAAGAGGAAACAGAGATTGCAGAGAGACTCAATGAATTCTTTGCTTCAGTATTCACCGAAGAAGACAGAGGCCACATGCCCAAAACAGAGCCTATCTTCGTAGGGAGGGAAACCGAAGAATTAAGCCAGATAGAAATAACCAGGGAGGAGGTCCTTGCATGTCTTGTTAAACTAAACACTAACAAATCACCAGGACCAGATGGCATCCATCCACGAGTTCTCAGGGAACTTAAAGATGAAATGGCTGATCTCCTAGCCAAAATATATAATCTTTCCCTCAAATCAGGCTTTGTGCCTGATGACTGGAAGGTAGCGAATGTAACACCAATTTTCAAAAAAGGATCCAGGGGTGATCCAGGGAATTACCGACCTGTCAGTTTGACATGTGTCCCAGGTAAAGTATGGAAACCATCCTAAAAGATAGAATTAATAGGCACATAGAAGAGAAGGCGCTGCTAAAGGAGAGCCAACATGGCTTTTGCAAGGGCAAATCATGCCTCACTAATCTGTTGGAATTTTTTGAGAGTGTCAACAAGCATGTGGATAAGGGGGATCCAGTTGACATTGTTTATCTGGACTTTCAGAAGGCTTTTGACAAGGTCCCACACCAAAGGCTCTTGAATAAACTTACCAGTCATGGAATAAAGGGACAGGTCTTGTCCTGGATCAGCAACTGGCTAAGGGACCGGAAACAGAGGGTAGCACTAAATGGACACTTCTCCAAGTGGAGGGAAGTAAAGAGTGGGGTCCCCCAAGGTTCAGTACTGGGACCCCTGCTTTTCAACCTCTTCATAAATGATCTAGAGGTAGGAGTAAAAAGCAAGGTAGCCAAATTTGCTGACGACACTAAATTATACAGGGTAGTGAAAACTGTGAGAGATTGTGAGGAGCTCCAGAGGGATCTCTCGACACTGGGGGAGTGGGCAAAACAGTGGCAAATGAGTTTCAACATTAGTAAGTGCAGAGTGATGCATGTTGGGGCAAAGAACCCCAATTACATTTATAAACTGATGGGGTCTGAACTCTCTGCGACAAACCAGGAAAGGGACCTTGGTGTCCTGGTGGACGAGAGCTCAATGAAGGTGTCAACCCAGTGTGCCTCAGCAGTGAAAAAAGCAAACTCAATGCTAGGGATCATTAGGAAGGGTATAGAAAATAAGTCAGCAAGTGTCATTTTGCCTCTTTATAAATCTATGGTGAGGCCCCATCTGGAATACTGTGTACAGTTCTGGTCGCCATACCTCCAGAAGGATATTATGGAGCTGGAAAAAGTGCAGAGGAGGGCAACCAGAATGATTAGGGGACTGGAACACCTTCCTTACCATCTGAGGCTGCAACGGTTGCGCCTCTTCACTCTTGAATGACGACGTCTAAGAGGTGACCTGATTGAAGTTTATAAAATCATGCACGGTGTGGACAAAGTAGATAAGGAAAAACTGTTTTCCCTATCGCATAACACTAGAACTAAGGGACACTCCATGAAACTTTTGGGTACTAGTTCTCAAACAAATAAGAGAAAGTACTTTTTCACCCAGAGGATTAATGGTCTATGGAACTCCCTGCCAGAAGAAGTGGTGACAGCTGTCAGTCTTGACAGCTTTAAGAAAGGATTAGACAAGTTCATGGAGGACAAGAGTATCAATGGCTATAATTATGGATACTTAAGGACAACCTCCGGGTTGGAGAGATAGGCAGGATATCTCTCAATATCATTTCCAGGGAATCCTAAACAGATGAAGGCATCTCCTTGGGAATACCCTGAAGGAAATGGTGAGTCACTGTGTGAGACAGAATGCTGGACTGGATGGGCTCCTGTGGCCTGTTCCAGCAAGGCTGTTCTTATGTTCTTATGTATGTTTTAGCTGTTTTATGATTGTGAGCCACCTTGAGTCGGTCTAGGCTGAGTGGGCGACATAGAAATCTAATAAACTGAATTGAATTGAATTGAATTGCATCTTGTAAATCATCCCAGAAGTGGATTCACAGAGACTTGGGCTTCTGGGAATTGAAGCCCAGGAACAGCTGGAGTGCCAAGGTTCACCATCCCTGTCTTAGGACTTGCTCTCAGTCCAGCCCTTCCAACAGGGCAGCCCACCCAGTCACACCAGTGCTTCCCATGGGTGTAAGTCTGCATCTTAGGCTGGTTTGTAGGGAGGAAGGGATGGGACCAATGCTCAGTAGCTGAGCTTCTCTTTGCCTTCAGAAGGCACCAGTCCAATCCCTGGCAATCCTCCTTTTTCTAAATAAATAAAAATAACCCCAACCATTGCATGTTGCTGACCATCAGAATGGAGCTGCCTTTTCCCACCTGGCGTCCTGTGGGCATGGTAGACTGCAACCCACTTACCCCGCACCTTCTCCTGCCATCCTAGGGTAGGATGTTATCCTCACATAAGGAATGAAGATCCTTGTTCCTAAGGTGTGTGGGATGTCAGCCAATACTTCACTTGTCCCCAGAATCGCCTTCACTATATTTGAAGTTCAGTTTCCGACATGCAGGGCAGGTGTGGGGCCCTAATTAAGAACTCTCTCTTCTTCTTTTTTATAGTGGGTGGGATGGGTGGGTGGGATATGGGTCTTCTAAAGATCACAACCTACTGATAGCAAAATTCAGGTTAAGACTAAAGAAAATAGGGAAAACAAGAAGAACAGACAGATATCACCTAGACAGCATCCCTAAAGAATACACGGTGGAGGTGATGAACAGATATAATGGCCTGGACGCAATAGACAGAGTGCCAGAAGAATTATGGACAGAGATAAAGGACATCATGCAGGAAGCAGCAAAGAAAACCATACCAAAAGAAAAGAAGCGTAAGAAAGCAAAATGGTTGTCTGATGAGGCTCTTAAAATAGCAGAGGAAAGAAGGAAGGCAAAAGTCAAAAGAGAAAGGAAAAAATACAACCTTCTGAACACAGAATTTCAAAGAAAAGCAAGGAGAGATAAGGAAAACTACCTAAAAGAACAGTGCAAAGAAATGGAGGAAAACAACAAAAGAGGCAGGACTAGAGATCTCTTCAGAAAAATCGGGGAAATAAAGGGAACATTTAAAGCAAAAATGACCATGATAAGGGACAAAGACGGAAAAGAGCTAGCTGATGCAGAAGAGATAAAGAAAAGATGGAAAGAGTACACAGAGGAACTCTACAAAAAGGACCTCAACACTCCTGATAACCACAATGATGAAAAAACTGAACTCGAGCCAGACATCCTGGAGAGCGAAGTTATAAAGGCCCTAAAGAGCACTGCAAACAACAAAGCTAGTGGATATGATGGTATCCCAGTCGAATTTTTCAAAGCGCTAAAAGATGATGGCGTCAAATTACTGCACTCAATATGCCAGCAAATCTGGAAAACAAAACAGTGGCCACAGGATTGGAAAAGATCAGTATACGTCCCAATCCCAAAAAAGGGCAACGCCAAAGAATGCTCAAATTACCGAACAATTGCACTCATCCCACACGCCAGCAAGGTGATGCTCAAGATAATACAGGACAGACTTCAGCAACATGTGGAGAGAGAACTACCAGAGGTGCAGGCCGGTTTCAGAAGAGGCAGGGGGACTAGAGACCACATTGCCAACATACGTTGGATCATGGAGAAAACAAAGGAATACCAGAAACAAGTTTACTTTTGTTTCATTGATTACACTAAGGCATTTGACTGTGTGGACCACAACAAGATGTGGCAAGTAATTAAAGAGATGGGAATACCAGAGCACATCATATGCCTCCTGAGAAATCTGTACATGAACCAAGAAGCAACAGTTAGGACAGAACATGGAATGACAGAGTGGTTTGGAATAGGAAAAGGAGTAAGACAAGGCTGCATTTTATCACCCTGCTTATTCAATCTATACACAGAGCACATAATGCGAAATGCAGGGATGGAGGAATCACAATATGGGATTAAAATTGCTGGGAGAAACATAAACAATCTGAGATATGCAGACGATACCACCCTAATGGCAGAAAGTGAGGAAGACCTAAAGAACCTCTTGATTGGGCTGAAGGAGGAGAGTGCAAAAGCTGGTTTGAGACTCAATATCAAGAAAACCAAGATAATGGCAACAGGCCCAATCAGTTCCTGGAAAATAGATGGGGAAGAAGTAGAAGCAGTGACAGATTTTACTTTCCTGGGATCAAAGATCACGGCAGATGGGGATTGCAGCCATGAAATAAAAAGGCGACTGATTCTTGGGAGACAAGCCATGAGAAACCTGGGGAACATAGTGAAAAGCAGAGACATCACACTGAAAACAAAAATTAGAATAGTCAAAGCAATGGTTTACCCAGTAGTAATGTATGGATGTGAGAGCTGGACAATTAGGAAAGCTGAACGCAGAAGAATAGATGCCTTTGAAATGTGGTGTTGGAGGAGAGTTTTGAGAGTACCCTGGACAGCGAGGAGAACAAATAGGTCAATCTTAGAAGAAATCAACACTGACTGCTCATTGGAAGGGCTAATAGTAAAGACGAAGCTAAAGTATTTTGGACATCAAATGAGAAGGGAGGATTCGCTTGAGAAGGCCCTGATGTTGGGAAAGGTGGAGGGCAAAAGAAGAAGGGGGAGGCCAAAGATGAGATGGCTAGATGGTATTGTAGACACAATGGGCACAGAACTGGGAGTGCTGAGGGGGATGGTGGAGGACAGAGGTGCCTGGAGAACAATGGTCCATAGGGTCGCAAAGGGTCGGAACCGACTGTGCGACTGAACAACAACAAAGTGTTTTTATGTGTTTTTAGAACTTGTTGTAATGCCACCCTGAGTCGGGTTCTGCCTGAGTGGGTGGCATATATAAATATGACTATTAAATTAAATTAAAATGATTAAATTAAATTAAATTAAAACATTTCTCAGATCAAAAGGGAAATAATTCCTTAATGGTGTTTACGAACTACAAAGTAGCCTCAGTCCTACAGGTGAAACTCGGAAAATTAGAATATCATGCAAATGTCCATTCATTTCACTTTAAAGGTGAAACAAATATATGAGAAAGACTCACTACATGCACAGCGAGAGATGTCATGCCTTAATTCGCTATAATTGTGATGATCATGGTGTACAGCGAGCATACATGAGATTATGTGATGATTACGGGGTACATGAGATTGGGGTGGGGTGGGGTTTTCATAAGCTGTAAGCCATAAGCATCAATATTATAACAAAGTAAGGCTTGGACTATCCTCCTTTGCATGTAATGAGTCTATGTCATATATTTGTTTCACCTTTTAAGGTGCATTACTGGACTGAATGAACATTTGCACAATATTCTAATTTTCCGAGTTTCACCTGTGTATGAAGCTAATAAACCAATGATGACCAAAATATCATTTTCTAAGAACTCTCCTCTGGTGTTCTGAACTAAAGCTGTGGCTTCCTTTATCCATCTCTCATGTTCCATCTCTCTCTTTTCCTACTGCCTCCATTTCCCCTAGCATCACTGTCTTTTCCAAAGAGTTTTCTCTTCTTACGAGATGCCCAAAGTACAGTAAGCTTCCCTTGAGTCGTTTTCAGAGAGAGGAGAGTTCAGTCTCAAATTAATTTAGCTCCTGCCTATTTCTTTTTCTTTGGGTTCACACAGTCTCCGCAAAGCACTCCCTGAACTCCACATTTCAACTGGATCATTTCCCCCCAGCTTTCTTCCCAGCACAGCTTCCCTGGGTGGAAAGAGATGTTCAAAACTAATGACTACTTGATCTGCCAACCCAAGCCTGCCGCTTGGAAAATTGCCCCTAGTTGTAGAGCAGCCATCTTTCCAATCTCTCGTTTTAAACCCTGTTTGGGGATTTTTAATGTGTTGTTTTTATTTCTAACGTTTCTGCTTTATCATTTGTGGAGGACTGAATGTACCCTGCTTTGGCACAAATGTCATGTACTGTACTGTACTTCCTTGCAGGCAGAGAAGGAAGCAGCTGTCTTCCTGGATTTAGGGGGTGACCCTCTTGGGCCTTTTACCCTATTACACCGTCAGGGAGGCACCACATGAGGGATACTTCAGGGTGGGGGGGGGTGTTGCATGTTTGTGCGTGCGTGTGCACATGTGTGTGTGTGTGTGTTTTCTTTCCTTCTTTTCTTTCTTTACTTACTTACTTTACTCACTCACTCACTCACTCACTCACTCACTTACTTACTTACTTACTTACTTACTTACTTACTTACTTACTTACTTACTTACTTACTTACTTACTTAGTGTGGTGTAGTGAATGTGACCCAGTAGGGTAGTTTGGAATGGGGAAGGAGGCAGAAGAATGAGCACTGGCAATAAACCATTGGGTTGCAGGTGCATGTCAAAAGTGTTTACAGTATGACTTTTTAAACACATGGATTCAGTTGCATTTATACTTATGTTCTTATACATGGAAGATGATGGTCTTTGCCGGCTCCCAGCTTTCCAGACTAGATTATTAAACAGCATATCAGAGAGTAAACAAAACAAAACCCCACTGTGGCACTTTAGAGCATAACTGCTGTATTTTAATGTTAGCTTTCGTGAATCAAGTCCACTTCGTCAGACATCCTATTATGTCTATGAAAGCTAACATTAAAAATACAGCAGTTATATTTTAAAGTCCTACAATGTTTTGTTTTTTTACTCTCTGTTATGCTTGAAACTCAGATTAACACAGCTACTATTAAAAGACCAAAATTCACACATTGTTTTAGTGGGTATATATCTCAGTAGCCGTTATACTTCTATACAGCTCCATAGTGCTTGTGCAGTCTCTGGGCAGTTCACAAGGTAGTTAGCATTTTGCCCCCAACGTGCTAGGTACTAATTTTAAAGATCTTGGAAGGATGAGTCAACCGTGACCCCTGTCAGGATCAAACTCACAACGTCAGCAGTTTTGGCTGCAGTGCAGCGGTTTAACTACTGCGCCACCAAGGCTCTTCCTGCCATGTGCAAAGTCTGTGTCTTGTGTGGAGTGGGGATGGTTAACACATTATTTTATACACAGCGTTTGAAGACTATAAATTATCTAAGCCAGGGGTTAGCAACCTTTTTTCAGCCGTGGGCCAGACCACACCCCCTCGGACAGCTGAACTGACTGGACTGGTGGTTCCCCTGCCATAAACACTGCTGCAAAATGCATCCGCGGCTGTCGTAAACACGTTTATGACTGCTGCGGACATGTTTACGGCTGTAGTAAACACGTTTATGACAGCCGTGGACTCATGTATGACCGTCGCAAACATGTTTACAACGGCTGCAAATGAGTCTGTGGCTGTTTGCGGTGGCGGCTTGAGCGAGGTTGGAGTCCAGATTATTTGGTGCCATGGGCCGGATCCAGCCCATGGGCCATAGGTTGAGAACCCCTTATCTAAGCTTTTGAATTAAGAGGTATTTCATGATATGCTTATTGGGGCATTTGGGAAGTGTGGACCAATAAACAACAACAGTTTTTCCAAAATATGATCAGAGGGCTTTTTTTTGCCTTCTCTGAAGCAGACTTGTCTTGTGGGCAACCACATTTTCTATTTTAAAAAATTCCTGAAGCCTTTTCTGTTTTTTCCCCCTGAAAAATTGGGGGGAAAAGGAAGAAAATTGATTATGGAATGTTGTATTTTAGCATGATGAATAAAATATTTAAGACAAGGTGTTCATATATTCTCCATATACAGTGGCACCTCGCTTAAAGAGCATAATGCGTTCCATGGGATTGCTCTTTAAGTGAAACACCATTGTAAGTGACCAATTGTGACTTCTGGCGGGACGGATTGTGAACCCTGATTTAGTTGTTAAGTGAGTTTTTGGTTGGTTTTAGTTGTTAAGCGAGGCGACCATTCAGAGAAAATCCTGCTCTTTAAGCGAGTTAGTCTCTAAGCAAGACACTCTTTATGTGAGGTTTTACTGTAATTTCTAAAAACTATGTACAGTGTAGCTCAGGAAATGAGCTGGCCAGGTTATCCTACTATGGTAATAGAGTAGACCAGTGATGGCGAACCTTGGCACTCCAGATGTTCTTGAACTTCAATTCCCAGAAGCCCTGATCAGCGAGAGTGTAGACTTGGTAATTGAAGTCCAAGAACATCTGGAGTGCCAAGGTTCACCATCACGGGAGTAGACCATACTGGCAGCAACTCAGTGCCAATCAGGTGATGGTTAAATAAGCAGACAACCCTGAAGACTAATGAGGAGGACTTTGTGTGCCAAAAGGGCTCAGGACCAGAGAGTGACTCACGAAACTGGATCAGTGGTACTATGGGTCTCATGCTGCGATGCGGAAGGCAAATGAAAGGCCGCTGCATTATATTCTCAGGACAGTCTTCATGGCTGATCACTATGAGGATAGCCAATATTCGGATTCAGATACGGCAGACTTTCAATCTGCAAAAAAAAAAAGTGCTAATGTTACATTTTTTTTCAAATTTTTAAAACTTTTAAAGTTTGTTACTTCCTTAAAATGCAAGATAAATGATAGTTCCCAAGACACAGTGTCTGAAAACAAATACCTCAGGAAGAATGGGTTTTCGTTTCCATCGTGCCATCTCTCCTTCCGCCCCATCCCTTGCTGGAATGATGAATGAGATGTCTGACAGGGAAGGTTGGGAACCAGCGAGTGACCGAGGGGACTTAGAATCTCCCCTAGATTACCGAGAACCTGTAAACCACAGATTGCATGTCATGGTTCTGCTCATGTTCTTTGGAGGGACAGTCATATTCCCGTGCTGTGCATTTCCTGTATTTGCCACACTGGTCTACTCTCTCGCTCTTCTTCATTTTGCTCAAGTCTCTTATCATTTGTTTTCCCAGGCCAGAAATATGCATACGGGAGAGTTGGCGGCTGTAAAAATTATCAAGCTAGAGCCAGGTAAGTACTTCCCCACTTGGTTGCGTGTGCTTACTTCCCTTCACAACCTCTCGTTTTTGAGTATTTTCTGCCTAGAAACCCTTGAAAAGCATCATCATAAATCACGTTGCGGCACAGTTATGGTTATTCTCACATTCTTAAGCCAGAGAACGTTTCTTTTAGCTCTAGTAAAGGGTAAAAGTCGTCCTTGCTCGAAAGCCAGTCATATACAACTCTAGGGTTCAGTGCTCATTTCTGTTTATAGCCAAAGAGCAAGCGGTGTCTGCTTCTGCAGACATTTCTATGGATATGTGGCAGGCATGCCTTGACGCAGGAGTGCACGGGACGCCGTTTACCTTCCCACCGAAGTGACACCTATTTATCTACTTGCAGTTTCTTGCTTTCAAACTACTAGGTTGGCAGTTGCTGGGACTGAGACAGTAGCTCACTCCATCGTGCAGTACTCGGGTCTCAAACTGCTAACCTGCTGACCTTCCAGCCATCAAGTTCAGCATCTTAACCACTAAGCCACTGCAGTCCCTTGCTTTAGCTGTACAACTGCCCTATAGCTTTGGTTGCCGGCAGGTAGCAACTGGCCAAAGCACTTAAAACTTGAGTTGGGGTTTGAACCAGTTTTTCTCCCTCTGTCCCAGTCTGCTGCTCCATGCAGTGCACCCCATGTTTTGAGATATATGTTGGGCCACCTCCCTGTCGAGCAGTGTTCCAAAACCTTTGGGTTTTGGACTTCAATTCCCAGAAGTTTAAGCCAATTCCACAAAGCACTAAATAAGCCAATGTACTGACTTAGGCTTCTGGGAATTGAAGTCCAAACCCCAAAGGTTGAGGAACACTGCTGTAGAGCAGGGGTGCCCAAATGTTTCAGGCCGTGGGCCGGTCACGTGGTTCAACAGGGCCGATCATGTGGTTTAGCGAGCTAGTCATGCGATTCCTCCCACTGAAAGGGGAAGTAAAATGTGCCTTGCAATATGTTTTGCAACAAGAAGAGATAGGTTTTTTAGGCTGCGATTTTCTCTGCTTAAACCGGGGTGCCCAAACTACAACCTGTTGGCCAGATCTGGCCCCCAACGCCAGTTCATCTGGCCCACACCACCCTTGTCCCTCTCGGAAGTGGAAGTAAAACGCACCCATACAGACGCATTTTACTTCCACTTCCGGGAGAGATGAGGGTGGCGCGGGCCGGATGAATTGGCGTTGGGGCCCGGATATGGCCCATGGGTCTTAGTTTGTGCACCCCTGCTGTAGAGGATTCCTGGCTCAGCAGGGAGTGAAACCCAGTCAGCTCTCACCCTTTCTTAGGCTATTAATCTGTCATGATTCTGTATTGCAGCAGGATTGGGTACCTTATTGTAGATGCAGTCTATTCTGCATCTCTTTATTACAAATATATATTCCAAACCTAACATGCACGCACGCACGCACGCGCACACACACACACACACACACACACACACACACACACACAGAGTTCACAGCACAATTAAGGAATCAGGGTCGTAGCCAGGATTTGGGGGTGGGGGGGTTCAGGAGGTGCAAAAAATTCCCAGGAGGGGCAATAATGTCACATTCACATATATACCATTGGCATCCCAGGGTGGGTTGGTGGTGTGGGGCAGGCTGTTAGCTCAGGAGGGTTTTCACGCCCCTTGACCCCCCTGGCGACGACCCTGTAAGGAATTCAGTTTGTTCTTCATTTTCTCTTTGTGTATCAGTTGGAGCTAGGATTCTGCTTCTCTCTCTTCATGAAGTACGTAATACTGGGCAGATTACACACCTCTGAAATGTGTGGTTTGGAGGACATGGAAGTCTTGGGAGATCTCACAGTAGAAGTTGAACACCAATGTACTGTATTAGTCAAATGGGGTGGAGGGGACAGTAGTTTCCCCCTTATTTTGTGTGTGGTCCTGCACTACGTCTGACATGTGTTATCCAAAACAGATAGATGTAACAGATGGATGTAGCTATTACACGGAATTGTACTTATTTAATTTGTAAATATCTGGACCCTTTTCAGTCAGGATTCAGGCCCGGATATGGTACTGAGACTGTGTTGGTTGCACTGTTGGATGATCTCTGGTGGGAGCGGGATGGAGGTCATCCCTTGGTCCTTCCTCTTCTTGACCTCTCAGCGGCTTTCGATACTGTCGCCCATGGTATCCTTCTGGAATGGCTCCGATGATTGGGGATCCAGGGCAGAGTGTGGTCCTGGTTTGCTTCATTTCTGAAGGGCTGGACCCAGTCGGTGTGGTTGGAGAGTGAGAGGTTCAGCCCTAGACCTCTCCAGTATGGGATGCCTCAGGGCTCGGTGCTCTCTTCTCTCCTATTTAACATCTACATAAAACCTCTGGGGGAGATCATCCGTTCCCATGGGGTGAGGTATCATCAGTATGCGGATGATACACAGCTATACATCTTGGCTGTGGTGTTCCAAGCGATGCAGTTGAAGTCCTGTCCAGGTGTCTGGAGGATGTAAGGGTCTGGATGAGGGACAATGGGCTACAACTGAATCCTGGCAAGACTGAGTGGCTCTGGGGCAGGCCCCCCGCGTTATCTCGGGAGCTACCATCTTTGGTTCTGGATGGGACTGTTCTGTTTTGCCCCAAACAGACCCGGTGCGTAATCTGGCGGTCCTCCTGGACTTGCAACTACTGCTCGATGAGCAGGTGGCAGTCGTGGCTAAGAGGGCTTTCATCTTCGTGTTATACGCCAGTTACGCCCGATCCTAGATCGGGACTCCTTGCTCATGGTCACGCACGCTCTGGTCACCTCCAGACTTGACTATTGCAATGTGCTCTACATGGGGCTGCCCTTGATGACCAGAATGCGGCTGGTGATAGGGTGCGGGTGGTATGCCTGTGCCTCACCACTGCTTCGGGAGCTGCACTGGTTACCAGTATGCCTCCGGGTGCAATTCAAGGTGCTGGTAAAGACCTTTAAAGCCCTACATGGTAGTGGGCCAGGATACCTAAGAGACTGGATCACTCTGAAAACATCTGTCCGTCCCACCAGAGCAGACCGGAGAGGCTCTCTCATGGTGCCATCTGCTAGGGAGGATCGTCTCTCTAGCACCAGAAAGAGGGACTTCTCAGTGTCTGCTCCAGCCCTATGGAACCTCCTCCTACCAATTGATCTGCCTCTCCAGACGGAGTTGCTGTCCTTCAGGAAAGGGCTAAAAACCTGGCTGGCAAGGCAGGTGTGTGGGGCACCAGTGACATGGTAACTCCGGCCTGCTGGCTAATTTAGTAAGAACACTCTCTCCCTCTTTTAATCTCTTTTAATCTGATGGGGTCGGAGTAATTTTTGGTGGCACTTTTAATGGGGTTGTTACTGGTTTTTAAAATGTGATTGGTTTTATTTTCTGTGAGCCACCCAGAGTCTTCGGAGTTGGGCGGCAATAGAAGAATAGACGCCTTTGAGATGTGGTGTTGAAGGAGAGTTTTGAGAGTCCCCTGGACAGCGAGGAGAACAAATAGGTCGATCCTAGAAGAAACCAACCCTGACCGCTCATTGGAAGGTCAAATAGTAAAGATGAAACTAAAATACTTTGGACAGCAAATGAGAAGAGAGGATTCACTTGAGAAGGCCTTGATACTGGGAAAGGTAGAAGGCAAAAGAAGAAGGGGCAGCAAAAATGAGATGGCTAGATGGTATTGTAGAGGCAATGGAGACGGAGCTGGGTGGGTTGAGGAGGATGGTGGAGGACAGAGGGGCCTGGAGGATGATGGTCCATAGGGTCACAAAGGGTATATATATTCTCTTCCTCCCTCCCTCCCTCTCTGATTCTTCTTCCGTGTCTAGGTCAGACATGAAACTGCCAAAATGAAGGCACCTTTTGGTGAGTTCATTCTGCAGTTTCCTTCACCTAACCTAGTGTGAGAAAGGTTAGCCATCAACACAAGGCTCCCGTTACCAGGGTATGCCTGATTGTGGTTCAGAAATACCACAGTCTTTGAGGAAGCTCTTTCTGTGTATCTCTGTGATGGAGTACATGGATTGTAAGCACAAAGTACTGTATCTTCACCATCTCTAGTGAAAGTGTGGCAGATTCTGAAGAGGATCTTTGGAAGGTCATTGGTGATACATAAGAGTATGTATGCAATAGGGTCAAAACATGATCTTGCAAGCCAGGACTCTGCGTCTTGCAACCACCTTTGAAAGACCGGCTGAAAGGCAGGAAGCTTTTGTTATGTCTCGTCTTAGCAGTCAGGAGTAGCATCGCGGGAACCTCCGTTTTTCATGGCCTCATCGCATCCATTGTGGTTAATAGCTTTTGCCTTTTCTCTCTTGAAATCTTCTGAGCCAGTAACATTCACTTTGTCTTGTGTTTGTGAATTCCAAGAAGTCAGTACAAGTGGCAAAACAAAGCAGGATTGAGTTAGAAATACTTTCCAGAACAGCAGTCACGTTTGCAAGCCAAAGGGCAACAGTGGGGCTTGGGGGCGTCACGGGATGGATGGATGGATGGATGGATGGAGTCAGTTCTTGCCACAACAGATAGTTTGTGTTGTGGCTGGAGTCTGTTTTGACTTGTGCCAGAAGTAATATCGGGTGGCTAATTAGCCTGGCTGCATATAAAGTGAATTCTTATTTATTTATTTATTTTAAAGCTGGAAAACATGTCCTGAGTCATGCTTCCATAAACATGTTACGGTTGATAGGGTTTTTGCAGACACAAAGAGTCTGAAAACACCGTCTCTTAAGAAAGGATGGAAAAACTCTGGCGAAGGGCCCAAACCTGGTGGCAGATCAGACCTTGTAGTAGGATCAGAGCAAGATCCTGCAAATGCAGAATAGTTTGCATAAATAGTATGAGACTGCGGTCACTTAGTGGTTAAGACGCTGAACTTGATAACTGGAAGGTCAGCAGCTTGAGCACCCAAGTACCCATCTCTGTCCCGGTTCCTGCCAACCCAGCAGTTCGAAAGCAAGAAATTGCAAGCAGATAAATAGGTACCACTTCGGTGGGTAAGGTCAACAGGGTTCCATGCACTTGGTTATCTAGTCATGCCTGCCACATGTCCACGGAAATGTCTGCGAACACAGACAGTGGTGGCTCTTTGGCTATAAACAGATCAGCACTAAACCCTAGAGTTGGATGCGACTGGCTTTCGAGCAAGGACAACACTTCCTTATGCATAAATTAAAAGTTAATAGCAAACGAGGCAAAGATGGAAAGCTAGCAGAATCAGGCATCAGATCTTTTAGTTATATCAAGCTTTTTAAATGTCCAGCTTGAACAGAAAAGGCTCTAAGGTTAGAGAAGCCCAAAGAACTGGGGGGAGGCGGCGGGGGGGGGGGGGGGGGGGATCAGAGGCATGTATGTGCCATAGGTGGCATTTATCCCATTTAGGGTTGATTCTAGAATGAAATCCAACAACCATTTACAACTGTATCTGAATTCATCTGTATAGTATGGAATATATATATATATTCATTACTACCGTGATTCCAGGTACCACCAACTTGTCTATTTCTACAAGCTTTATTTATGAGCATTGCCTCTACATTCCACATGCAGAAAAGAAATCCCAAGTATTAAAAACATCCAGAAGTCTAACTGCTATGAAAAAGTGTAAGCACAAATTCTTTAAAAAATAATAATAATAAACTAAATTTCAGTTGCAGACAAATCCTTGAATCAGGTTATAAACGTGTTTCAAAACTACAGGAACTTACATTTTAAAAAAATATGCTAGAGTTAATCACATTAAAAAGGCACATTGTAAAAGCAGAGAATAAGCTCTTAAAATAGCAAAGTTCTTAAAAAGTAAGAGCATATTACAGAAAATTACTTCCTCAGCCTTTCAGTATTGAAAGAACTCACATAGGAAATCACTAGAAGCCCTGGTGGTGCAGTGGTTAAAAGCTGCTGTACTGCAACCAAAAGGTTGTGAGTTCGATCCTGACCAGGGCTCGAGGTTGACTCAGACTTCCAGCCTTCCGAGGTGGTAAAATGAGGCCCCAGCATTAACTTGTGAACTGCCCAGAGAGTAGACTAAGTGCCACGGGGGAGTATATACTGTAAGTGTGATTGCTAGCCAATGTGAAGTCGCTCCCCGAATCCTCCGCCCGGGTGGCCAGAGTGTTCTTGTTGGCCAGACCTGCCTTAGCCTGGCTTAAAAAGCATCTCGGTTTGGCTCCTGCACAGTCTTTGTGTGCCATTCAACCTTTAACTTTGCCTCCAGGGTTTTGCTCATGCTGAGCAACAAAGCACTATGCTGGGGAGGAACTGTGGCTCGTGCTGGTCTTAAAAGTGCCACTGTAAATCTCTGCAAATGGTTCTCCTTGGAGTGAGAGCATGATGCACAAAGTACCTTGTCAGTCTGCGGCCCCTTCTGCCTACTCTTAACTCTGTTGGCACCCGTTGGATGTTGGCATCATGAGGCAGTGGGCAAGCTTTTTAAGGATGTACAGTATGGCCAAAGTCCAAAGAATAGGTTTTGATTACCGTATTTGCTGGTGTATAAGACCCACTTCCCCCCTGGAAAAATGAGGTGCGTCTTGTACTGTCTATAGTGGCCTATTTTGGTAATAATGGGGACTGCAGTGGCTTAAGTGGTTAAGACGCTGAACTTGCTGACTGGAAGGTTGGAGTTCAAGCATCTCCTGAGCATTGCACAACAGAGTGAGCTCCTGTCTCTGTGCCAGCTCCTGCCAAACTGACAGTTCGAAAGCAAAAAATTGCAAGTAGATAAATAGGGACCACTCTGGTGTTGAGGCATGCCTGCCACATGTCCATGGAAATGTCTGCAGACATGGACAGCACTGGCTCTTTGGCTATAAACAGAGATAAGCACTGAACCCTAGACCCGTGATAGCGAACCTTAGGACTTCAATTCCCAGAAGCCCAAACCCCTGTGAATCTACACGAATGGGTTTACTGCAATTTATCTGGCCTGCACCGCCCTTGTCGCTCCCGGAAGCAGAAGTAAAACGTGCCTGGACGGTTAAGGCTCTTTCGGGTTAACCCTTCCTCCGTATGGGCGCGTTTTACTTCCCTTGGCTTTCCGGGAGCGACGAGGGTGGCGCAGACTGGATGAATCGCAGCAAACCCATTCGTGTATATTCACAGGGTGCTTGGGCTTCTGGGAATTGAAGTCCAAGAACATCTGGAGTGCCAAGGTTCGCCATCACGGCCCTAGAGTCTGGTTTTCAAGCAAGGGTGACCTTTACCTTATACTTGGATGAATCTTATACACCGGCATATACAGTAATTATTTCCGTCACCAAGATGTGTTCTTTGTTGATCGTTATTTTTCATTGGGGTTATTATTTTTGTGTTGTTATTTATAATAACCAGGACTCCTTGCTTATGGTCACTCACACTCTGGTCACCTCCAGACTGCCCTACTGTAATGCGCTCTACATAGGGCTGCCCTTGATGACCATTCAGAGGCTGCAACTGGTCCAAAATGCGGCTGCCCGCATGATGATAGGGTGTGGATGTGATGGCCATGCCTCACCCCTGCTGCGGGAACTGCATTGGCTGCCGGTGTACCTCGGGTGCAATTCAAGGTGCTGGTGATGACCTTTAAAGCCCTACATGGTAGTGGACCAGGGGACTTAAGAGACCGTGTTAGCCCAAGGACATCTGCCCGTCCCACCAGAGCAGACCAGAGGGGCTCCCTGATGGTGCCACCGGCTAGGGTGCCTCACCTCTCTAGCACTAGAAGGAGGGCCTTTTCGGTATCTGCTCCGGCTCTGTGGATCCGCCTGCTGACCGCATTGCACCTCCAGGCAGAGCTATTGACCTTCAGGCGATTGACCTTAAAACCTGGATTGCACAGCAGGTATGGGGTGCTGCTGGTGCAGGAACTCCACCTCGCTGGCTTATATGCGCACCGTCCGGGGGTTTTTAAGTTGTGGTTGTTGGGAATGGTCTTTTAATTGTATTTTAATGTTTTAAATGATTTTCAAATAAGGTTTTTATGATTTTATAGCTATGTGATGTTTTTTTAAATTTGTGAGCCCCCGGAGTTGCCTTGGTGAGAGGGCAGCAATATAAATTCAAATAAACAAATAAATAAATATCTTTATTCTTTTTGTTCAATTTTTTAATTGTATAGATTTTTAAAATGTGTTGTTAGCCACCCAGAGTGGGAGAATATTCCAGAAGGGTGGGGTATAAATGCAAAAAAGCAACCACCAGTTTTGTCCCTGCCCAGAATACCCACTATAGGCTGCACAATACACCCCTTCAAAAACACAAATTTCCTACATTCCCCCCACCCACAAAAACAAAAAAAAGTAAAAACAGAGCTCGGAACATTTTCCTTCCCTAAAAGAAAGGAACTGGTTTGTTACTGGTGGCAGCCTGGTTTCCATGGCTTGTTGTCATTGTTCCATTCTCAAAATTATAATTCCTTGTTCTCTTTGCTATTTGGGTGGTTTGATGCCCAGCTTTTGTTCAGCCCCAGGATTCTGGCTGTTGTTTCTACGTTTCCAGGGCTGAATCTGAGCTTCCAGGGCATCACTTGCTTTTGGAGCTGAGCACAGGAAACTTTCTCTACGGTGTAGTTCTGCCATGGGTTGTGTGCATTGGGGAAAGAGAGCATGGCAGAGCCTTTGGGGGCACCCTGGGCATCTTATCTGCATCAACAAATAGTTGTTCATGTGCTCTTTCTCTTTCACCTGTGGGATGCAGAACCTCCGTCGCCAGAGTTTGTGGCTTCCAGGCAGACCTAAACACTTGCCTGTTTAGAAGGTCTTTGTGGAAGGCATTATCTGCTTGTAAAATGTGCCCTTGTGGTTCTGCCCTTCATCACAAAGAGAGGAAGGGGAGAGGCAGATGCAGTAAAACCTCGGATAACAACCGCATCACATAACACTAAAATCAGATAACAACCTGATATTGGGGTGGTGGTTGTGCATCGCATATCACTAAAATACTATGGGATGCATCGGATAACATTCACTAAAGTCATAAGAACATAAGAACATAAGAACAGCCTTGCTGGAACAGGCCACAGCCCATCCAGTCCAGCATTCTGTCTCACACAGTGGCTCACCATTTCCTTCAGGGTATTCCCAAGCAGATGCCTTCACCTGCTTAGGATTCCCTGGAAATGATATTGAGAGATATCCTGCCTATCTCTCCAACCCGAAGGTTGTCCTTAAGTATCCATAATTATAGCCATTGATACTCTTGTCCTCCATGAACTTGTCTAATCCTTTCTTAAAGCTGTCAAGACTGACAGCTGTCACCACTTCTTCTGGCAGGGAGTTCCATAGACCAGTAATCCTCTGGGTGAAAAAGTACTTTCTCTTATTTGTTTGAGAACTACTACCCAAAGGTATCATGGAGTTCCCCCTAGTTCTAGTGTTATGCGATAGGGAAAACAGTTTTTCCTTATCTACTTTGTCCACACCGTGCATGATTTTATAAACTTCAATCCAGTCACCTCTTAGACGTAGTCGTTCAAGAGTGAAGAGGCCCAACCGTTGCAGCCTCAGATGGTAAGGAAGGTGTTCCAGTCCCCTAATCATCATTGCAGGCGCACCCCCCCAATAACGGACACAGACAACATTGAAAGTGGATAACAGCATAGGGCCACATTTATTGATTCAATGCCCTAGTCCGAATTATAAATTTGTATTGGTAAAACGACCAATCATAATTCATAAGGCAAGCAGGCCGAAGTAACACTGGTAAGGTACCACCCCAAAATTGCCAACGGCAATTGGTTACAATGTATCAATTTGTATCAATTTGTTTGTTGACAACAAACAAATTGTTGACCGTAGTCAATAACTAACTCATGACCCCACCCTCTGACGCGTATCCGTGAAATCACAGGGGTGATGCATGCTGGTTAGCAATCGTCATCACCCCATCGCCTGGTTCGTCGTTGACCGGACAACGTTTAACTAATTTATTCCTGTCTAGTGTTGTCCAGTCAATTGCGAACCTGCCGGATACTTGTGGGTCATACTGTTTACCTTACCAGTGCTACCCGCCACACGGAGGGGCTTCAAAGAAGACCTGACGCCCCCCCCCAGACCGTCAGCTCGGTCAACAGGCCTGCTCGCCAGTCACCCAACAGGAGGTCCATACCTCCTCGCGACAGGTGGACCCCATCCCCTGCATACAGGTCATAATTTTGTAGGCTAATATCGGGGTGATGACTAACCCGACCCCAAGCCCTGGTGGCAAGAAACCGCGCCACTGCCTTATTGACCGCGCGCCTAGCGCGGTCAAGAGCCAGGAGGTTAACGCCCCCTCTGTAAGAATGGCGCGGAACAATGTCCGACCAAACCAGGGTTGTGGCAGGCCAGACATAATGCAAGTAGGCGAGTTCCTCGCAAATCGCATGTTTGAGCGATAAGCCGGTGACCTGGCCCAAATCATTGCCCCCCAGGTGGATGATTAGAATGTCAGGCGGGTCAGCACCCAGGCCAGAAAAAAGGAAAGGCCGCAGCTCCCGCCATAACATCCCAGGCTTACCATGCCATGCGAGACTGGCGTGGTCACCCAGTCCCAGTCGGGGTCCCCACTCTGTCGCCGCAGCGTAACGCGCTGCCCTGTGCACATAGCTGTGGCCCACCAGCCATACTGTCACCGGTGTAATACGACACCCAGGGTCTGTAAGAAAATTGAGAAAAAAGGCGGTAAGGTGACTGGATTGGTACTCATGGCGGGAGTGGGCGCACATAAAACTGAAAACATTGCGAGCCCCACCTCCCCATGCTGCGTATGTCAGCCCCAGAGTACCCAAAAGCAGCTGCTGTAGAGGCTGCACCAATACGGAATGAATGTGTGCCATAACGGGCACCTGGTAGGCCCACCCTGGTGAGGGCTCTGGCTGTCACCTTCCAAAACTGAAATTTAGTAAGGGGAGACCCATCTTGGTGACAGAAAAACGGGCCGTGGTGCATGCCACGCAGTGCCAGGAATTCCTGTAGGGCACCAACCGGACAGATGTCTGCCAAAGAACACCGTAGCAGTCTTACTCCACTGCCTACGCCATGCTGATCTGTTTTAGAGGAGCGTATCCTCAACTGGGCCCAGTCTTTGGCAACATAGACATCTTCGAGTTCCAGTGCCCTACCACTTGCATCCGCCTTAGACAGCATCACGAGTTCGCTGACGCGGAGCGCTCCAAAAAATGCCACCGTTGTGGCTGCATGAAAAAGGGCTGCCTCATAATGATCAAAACAGAGGCCTGGCCAGCCCCGGGCCAACTGGGTAAGAACCCCTGGGGAAATAGGGTGCCGGTCGTCCGGGCAACGCCCGCGCTCGCGCACCCACCCCTCCAAAACATGTCTCACACGGAAGTCAGAGGTGGTATCCACATGACCCCCTACTTTGGCCATAAAAGCCAACGCCGAAAGCTTGGATGCTATGGTGCGAGGTGCGAGGCCCTGTGCATGCAGGTGAACCATGAACCGCAGAACATGGTCCACCGGAATCGGCCAGGTCTCTGGCAAGTGAAATTGAGCAGCAAATGCCCTATATGAATAGAATGCTTGTTGATACGCCTTACGCGTGCGTGGCGCTAGTGACAGGCCAATCGCCCGGTTCACCTCTCCTTGCCAATAGTCCACATCTCGTCCGGGAGTGGCGAGGGAAATTCCTCCGCATCCGGGGCCAAGGCGCGGAACCGGGAGATCTGCAGGCGGGACAAAGCGTCAGCAATATCATTATTAACCCCTGGGACATGCCTGGCCCTGAACAAGACGTTGAGGCGCAGGCAGCGCAGCACAAAATGGCGCACTAGATCCATAACCCTGGGCGATCTGGAAGTCTGTGCATTGACAATGTGTACAACGGCAGCATTGTCACACCAGAAATGCACCACCGAATTTGCCCACTGTTCGCCCCATAGCATCAAAGCCCCCAGGATGGGAAAAAATTCCAGGTATGTGAGATCCCGCAGGCGACCTGTGCCTGCCCATGCCGGTGGCCACCCACCATAGGCCCACTTCCCATTGAAGTACATCCCATAACCCAGGGATCCTGAGGCATCAGACTGGATCTGGAAATTGGGGGATGCCAGGAGGTCAGACCTCCAAAATGAGACCCCATTAAACTCCCTCAGGAATTGCAACCAGACGAACATGTCTGCCCTGATACCCCGGGTAAGCCTGACTCTGTGGTGGGGCCTGGATAACCCTGCCATGGCGTCACATAAGCGCCGGGCAAAAGCCCTGCCCGGAGCGACCACCCTGCAGGCAAAATTAAGGTGCCCATGGAGCACCTGTAGTTCCCTCAGGGATGCCTTACGCTTGGCCAGCAATTCCGAGATAAGGGCCACTATCCTGGACACCTTATCACCCGGCAACCTAGAAGCCTGCACTACTGTGTCAATCTCAACCCCCAGGAATACTAGCTTGGTCGATGGGCCCTCGGTCTTTTCGGGCGCTAAAGGGACACCAAGTTCCTGCATTAGCGTCTGAAATGTGTTAAGGAGACGTGCACACGTGTCCCAGCCCCGTTCACCCCCGAATAAAAAGTCATCCAGGTAATGGGCTACAGACCGGGACCCTGACCTGCGGACGAAGGCCCATTCTAGGAAGGTACTAAAATGCTCGAAAGCCGAGCATGATATGGAGCAGCCAAAAGGCATGGCCTTATCGAAATAATATTCCCCCTTAAATTTAAAACCCAGCAATTCAAAGTCGCCCGGGTGCACCGGCAAAAGGCGAAAAGCCGACTTAATGTCACACTTGGCCAGCAGGGCACCCGGGCCACACGCGCGCACCATGCGCAGCGCCTGGTCAAACGATGTATACCTGACTGAACAAAGGTCATCAGGGATAGCATCGTTGACCGATCGGCCGGCTGGGTAGGACAAATGATGAATAAGACGAAACTCACCTGGGGACTTTTTGGGCACCAAACCCAGTGGTGAAACCTTAAAATTGGGAAACGGGGGTGCGGGGAAGGGTCCAGCGACCCTGCCCGCGTCTAACTCCTTTTTAATGCTGGCCGAAGCCACCTCCTCCCTTCCTCTGAGGGATAAAAGGTTGGGAGCATCCTGAGGGGACCTATCACCCATAAAAGGGATACGAAATCCCTGCTTAAAACCTTGAAGTAGATACTCCCCGTCCTCCCCCTTCGGGTACGATGCGAGCCAGCGCTCCAGCATGTCCACGTTAATTGGGGAGGGGGCCTTTTGGAGGACTAGCTCCATCCGCGGCAGCTTTGCCAGCCCACTGTCCACCCCTCCCTCTGCCTCGTGCCCCCCCAGGCCTGGGACAAGCAGAGGCTGCGTGGGGGCCAGAACATGTGGGACACTCATGCTTATACCTGCAATTCTTTCGATTGCAGGAACCATTTGACGAGAAAGTCCAGCACAGCAGGCGGGCTTGAACCCCCTGCCCCGCCGGTTGGCGGGTAACCTGCGCTGGAGCCGCTCGCTGGACCGCATGTCCACAATGGTATCTATCCCCCGGGGCAGGGCGTGTGGGTGTCATGTACAAGAGCCACAGCCTCTGGCACGGCTCATCCCATCTCATCTCGGGGTGGAGGGGAATCCTCATACGGAATTCCTCATCATATGCTAGCCATGAGGGGCCCGGGAAATCAACCATTGCCCTATATATGTTGTCCAAATATTGGACCATGGGGATAGCTAAATCCGGCCGCGCCCTCAAATATACCGCCATGTATATTAAATAGGCGGGAAGCCAGTTAGCCCAGGTACGCGGCGGCTTACGGCGGCGTGCCTGCTCCTTATCCTTCTCATCCTGACCCTCCCTTTCCTCCTTGGTGGGCTCTCTGTTCAGGAGTGAGAAGATATCTACGTACTCCCCACGCCATATCTTTTCCCTAGTAGCCTGTGCCAAGTGATCACCCAATGGCAAGGAATACCCTGCCGTCGGCAAAGCCGAAAAGGGGACAGCCGGCCTAGTAAAAGGGGCCTGAGCTAACCCAGCCACCCCCAGAACATTCCCCGCAGTGTAAGGACCAATGCCCACCCCATTGCCCAAGGTGGCAGTTGTTGTCGCCGGGTGGGCCGTAGACAGCGTGGCCCCCGCACCACCCGCGCGAGGCCAAGGCCATTGAAAGCCCCCCCCCCTATATTGGGAATGTGTGTGGATGTACTTGCTTGCACCGTATACTCACATGCTGCACCCCCGCGGGCCGCCCCCACCGGGGGTTCCGGCCCACTGGGGGCGTCGGAGCTCACGACCGACCTAGAGCTCATCACCGGGGCTTGACCCGCACCAGGTTGCTGGCTGGGGAGCTGCGAGGCAGTGGCCGAAGCCGCGCCACCCGCCTGCAGCAGCTCGACCCTCCCCGCCGGCTGTTGTCCTGCTGCCGACAGCACCTCAAAAGGAACCCCAAAGGGGGCTCCCGCCTGACTGGCCCGGGCCAAAGACGCCTCCAGGGCCGCAATGCGGGCCAGTAAGGTGTCCACGTTGACCATGGGCAAAGGGCCGGCCGGCCCGCCTGAGCCAGGCACGGGTACAGGTCCCTGCACCCCGGGGCCAGCATATGGCCATTGGCCAGCACCAAAGCCCGGCAGAGCTGGTGGAGAAACCTGCCAAGGCAGGGGGCCGCCCCACCCCCCAAGGCTAGAGGGCCCGGGAAGAGGCTGCGGCCCAAAAGGAACAGGCCCAACGGAGCGAGCAGGAGGAGGAGCGGTGTCCACCGCTCGTGGGCCGCGGGCCGGAGCGCCATCCGCGCTCACACTCTGCTCGCCCGCAGCGGGCCAAGGGGCAATAGACCCCATTCCGCCGGCCCCGGTCGGGGCTGGCAAAGGTGGCTGCTGAGGAGGCGGCACCACAGTCCTCCGACCTGGGTTGCGCCTCCTAACAGCGCGAGCTGAACTCGAAGCTGCCTTCTTCTTCGAAGGCATCTCCACCGAAGCAAAAAAGGGAAGCCGGCAAGGCAGAATCGCTACCAAAAGGCTTCCCGGTAAGCTAACGAGCGACGGAGACACAGGGGAAAAAACTTCTCCGCTCCGTCGCTGAGGTAAAATGGCAGCTCGGCTGCCTCGTGGCCAGCCTTTTTATAAGGGAGCTGGCCACGCCCCTAACTACCCGGATTCTCTGTCCTGTGGGGGGGGGGCGCAAAGGGCGCGGCGGCCATTTTGGCGCCGCGCTTGCATTCTGGTTGCCCTCCTCTGTACTTTCTCCAGCTCCATAATATCCTTCTGGAGGTATGGCGACCAGAACTGAACACAGTATTCCAGATGGGGCCTCACCATAGATTTATAAAGAGGCAAAATGACACTTGCTGACTTATTTTCTATACCCTTCCTAATGATCCCTAGCATTGAGTTTGCTTTTTTCACTGCTGAGGCACACTGGCTTGACACCTTCATTGAGCTCTCGTCCACCAGGACACCAAGGTCCCTTTCCTGGTTTGTCGCAGAGAGTTCAGACCCCATCAGTTTATAAATGTAATTGGGGTTCTTTGCCCCAACATGCATCACTCTGTACTTACTAATGTTGAAACTCATTTGGCACTGTTTTGCCCACTCCCCCAGTGTCGAGAGATCCCTCTGGAGCTCCTCACAATCTCTCACAGTTTTCACTACCCTGTATAATTTAGTGTCGTCAGCAAATTTGGCTACCTTGCTTTTTACTCCTACCTCTAGATCATTTATGAAGAGGTTGAAAAGCAGGGGTCCCAGTACTGAACCTTGGGGGACCCCACTCTTTACTTCCCTCCACTTGGAGAAGTGTCCATTTAGTGCTACCCTCTGTTTCCTGTCCCTTAGCCAGTTGCTGATCCAGGACAAGACCTGTCCCTTTATTCCATGACTGGTAAGTTTATTCAAGAGCCTTTGGTGTGGGACCTTGTCAAAAGCCTTCTGAAAGTCCAGATAAACAATGTCAACTGGATCCCCCTTATCCACATGCTTGTTGACACTCTCAAAAAATTCCAACAGATTAGTGAGGCATGATTTGCCCTTGCAAAAGCCATGTTGGCTCTCCTTTAGCAGCGCCTTCTCTTCTATGTGCCTATTAATTCTATCTTTTAGGATGGTTTCCATCACTTTACCTGGGACACATGTCAAACTGACAGGTCGGTAATTCCCTGGATCACCCCTGGATCCTTTTTTGAAAATGGGTGTTACATTCGCTACCTTCCAGTCATCAGGCACAAAGCCTGATTTGAGGGAAAGATTATATATTTTGGCTAGGAGATCAGCAATTTCATCTTTAAGTTCCCTGAGAACTCGTGGATGGATGCCATCTGGTCCTGGTGATTTGTTAGTGTTTAGTTTAACAAGACATGCAAGGACCTCCTCCCTGGTTATTTCTATCTGGCTTAATTCTTCGGTTTCCCTCCCTACGAAGATAGGCTCTGTTTTGGGCATGTGGTCTCTGTCTTCTTCAGTGAATACTGAAGCAAAGAATTCATTGAGTCTCTCTGCAATCTCTGTTTCCTCTTTAATAACCCCTTGCCTTCCATTGTCATCTAATGGTCCAATGGCCTTCCTAGTTGGGTTCTTACTTCTAATGTACTTAAAGAAGTCTTTGTTATTTCTCTGAGTATTTTTAGCTATACGCTCCTCAAAGTCTTGCTTTGCTTTCCTGATTGTTGCCTTGCATTTGTTCTGCCAGAATTTATGTTTCTGCCTGCTGTCCTCATTCGGACAAGCCTTCCATCTTATAAATGAGCTTTTCTTGCTTTTGATCACTTCCCGAACAGCTCCTGTAAGCCACATTTGAGTCCTCTTGGACCTGGCAGTGCCCTTTTTCCTTTTGGGTATGCATTCCAATTGAGCCTCTGTTATTGTTTTTGTAAACAGCCTCCATGCTTCTTGGAGTGTTTTGGACTCTCTCAATTTTCCCTTTCAGCTTCTTTTTTACTAGTTTCCTCAACTTTGGGAAATTTCCTTTTTGAAAATTTAAGGTCTCTGTGTTAGATTTTATCAGTGACTTGCGGTCTATGATCAAGTTAAACATAATTGAGTTGTGGTCACTGTTCCCTATTGATCAGTCACATTAACATCTTGCACCAGATCCTGAGTATTACTCAGGATCAAGTCAAGGATTCTTGTACCTCTAGTTGGGTCTTCAACCATCTGTCCCAGGGAACAATCATTGAGCATATCTAGGAACTTTATCTCTTTATCATGTGCTGAACAACAGTTCACCCAGTCTATGTGAGGGTAATTGAAGTCCCCCATTATAACCAGGCTTCCCTTCTTGGATGCCTCCTTTACAACATTCTCCAACTGCCAGTCTCCCTCAAGAGTTTGGGTCGGAGGCCGATAGTATATGCCTACTGTTAGACCATCCTTGTGGCCTGGTACTCTTACCCACAGAGCTTCTAATGGTGACTCCAAATCACCTAGATATTCCAATTCATACGATTTTATCACTTCTTTGACATACAAGGCCACACCACCTCCATTTGCCCCTTCCTATCCTTCCTGTACAGTTTGTAGCCTGGGATAACTGTATCCCATTGGTTATCATCCATCCACCAGGTTTCAGTGATACCAATAATATCAATATTCTTATCTATTGCTAAGTATTCCAGCTCCCCTATTTTGTTCCGGAGGCTTCTGGCATTTGTATACAAGCATTTATATATGCTTTCCTGACACAGTCTTTTGAATCCAGTTGCATTGTTAGACTGCCTCTTGCATCCTTCTGCTAGAATGCTAGTGACTAGCTCCTTGCTCTGCTCAGTAATTTTTGCATCCTCCTCACTACTCAAGTACACACTTTCCCGAACTGGATGCTGCCCAGCTCCTGTCGGCTTTCCCCCAGTAATCAGTTTAAATGCTGCTCTGCAGCCTTTTTGATGTTGAGTGCCAGCAATCTGGTCCCATCATGGTTCAAATGCAACCCATCCCTCCTGAACAGATTTGGCTTGTCCCAAAATGTTCTCCAGTTCCTGACAAATCTGAAGCCCTCCTCTCGACACCACCGCCTCATCAACGCATTGAGGCTTCTGAGCTCTGCCTGCCTGGTAGGTCCTGCGCGAGGGACAGGCAGCACTTCTGAAAATGCTACCTTGGAAGTCCGGGACTTCAATCTTCTTCCTAACAACCTGAATTTGGCTTCCAGGACAGACCCCTTGGCCTTCCCAACATCATTGGTACCAACGTGTACCATGACAACTGGCTCGTTCCCAGTTCTCTCTAACAATCTATCTAGATTTCTTGTGATGTCTGCAACTTTTGCACCTGGCAGGCAAGTCACCATACGGTTATCATGTGCATCACAAATCCATTTCTCTGTATTTCTAATTATTGAATCGCCTAGTACAAGGAGCCTCTCTCCTGCAATCTGTTCATCTACATGCACCTCATCAACCATATTAAGGGAGAGAACCTCAGTTTGTTCCTGTTACAATGCATCTCTATGGAGTTTTGACGTTATCTGATGCATCCCATAGGATTTTAGCGTTATCCGATGCATGCATCGGATAACACTAAAAATCGGATAACACTAAGGCTTTTGGAACCAAGTTTTAGCATTCTTTGAGGTATTACTGTGTTCTCAAAACAGTAAAGGAGTGTGAAAGGTGCAGCCAGGTCATCAGGGTCAGTTCACCTGGATGGACAGTCTTCATGCTGTTGGTCATGGAGAAAGGAATGGTGGAGTCGGAAAGAAAGAGAAGTACTGAAATAAACAAGTACCATGTTCTGTTGATGGTAGATTCATCTTTCCCCCAAACTGGAAAGGGCATTATAGCAACAGCCCCGGGCAACAAAAAATAGTATTCCCTTAAAGTTACTGAGATGCTCTTAGACTTTATTGACCTATGTTTGTTCCCCTGCTTCTACTCTTGTGAAGGATGTCTTCCAAGAAGAACCAGAGCTTTTGGGCTGGGATGGTGGCCGGTGAGATGCTCTAAGAGTAGAGATGGAGATCTTTGGTTGTTTGTAGGGGCCAATTTCCTGCCCCAGGACCCTCCTAGAAACTCAAGGACTGCCCCGAATGCTCAAAGGGTCATTGGAAAGTTTGTGTATATTTCTGGTTTTAATTATTGTACACCACCCAGAGTGGGAAAATATCCCAGAAGGGCGGTATAGAAATTTAATAAAATAAATTGGAAGTGGGTAGAAGGCCAGTTTTGGTGTTGAAAAAAATTGGATTTTGGGGTGCGTGTGGTATTTAATGATGTGCTGTGGTGAATCAGTTTGAGGGGACCGGGCAGCAGATATTTGGGGGAGACTCTTAAGAAGGTGGCAAGGTTCCTACAAGCAATTAAGTTTATGGCTTTGTATGCTAACACATTTGTAAACTCCCATGGAATAATTGCCCAGGTCTTTGCACTGGGCATCATAAAGCAGCTAAAATGGATGGAAATGCACATGTCCAATCATCCCAGAGAAGACAATCTCACTTTAAGTGAGTGACTCATCTGCTAATAAATTGTCCTAGCCTGGCACCCAAAATTAGGAGCCCTACAGCTGGACAAAAAGCAATGTCCGGCTTGGGCACAGATCAGGGTCAGGCTGGAGTGTAATTCCCTGTAGGTTGTATAGTTGCCAGGAAAGAGGTTGCACCAGGCCACAACCAGTCGAGAGCCGTGATGGTGAACCTTGGCACTCCAGATGTTCTTGGACTTCAATTCCCAGAAGCCCAAGCCCCCATGAATCCACACAAATCGGTTTGCTGCAATTCATCCGGCCCACGCCGCCCTTGTCACTCCCGGAAGCAGAAGTAAAATGCACCCGTATGGAGGAAGCATTAACCCAGAAGAGCCTTAACCGTCCGGGCGTGTTTTACTTCTGCTTCCAGGAGCGATCGCAGCAAACCCATTCGTGTGGATTCACGTGGGTTTGGGCTTCTGGGAATTGAAGTCCAAGAACATTTGGAGTGCCAAGGTTTGCGAATGTGAACTATTACTCCATGTGACCACACACCCTCGCTGCAGTGGCCGTGAATTGGAGCAGTTCTGGTTTGAATTTCGACTTAGCCACACACTCGCCAAAGGGCCCTCCCCACTTTATTATGCAATTTGTGGGCATCCAGGCACGTCACGTTCAAAGGATCCAGTTGGGTGTACGTGCCCTAATGCAGTTGGCAGTGCTCTGAATCCTTTTGACATCTGTCCTGAATTACATCACCCAGTGTTCAGCTCATAAAGAGTTGGATGGGGTGGGTGGGTATTTCCCCCTGTAAGCAGTGAGTAAGTAAGTAAGTGGTGCCTTTTTATTGGACGTTTGATAGTACTGTACACTGATCTGAACCAAGGCTAAAGGGGATTTTGGCACGGTGCCGTGTAACCGGAGCAATGCCAGTTCCCTTTGTATTCACAGTCTGCTGCCTGCCCTGAAATTAATCTCAGCTTTTGTTCTACAAAATAATCCAGAAAAGCTCTGAGAGATTCACACAGCCTAACTCTGCTCTGGTCTCTTCAGTGCAGTTGCTGAAGATGAAACCTCCGTGTTTAGGAGCAGTCTGGCTCCAGATTACCAGTTGCCAGCAAATTGGGAATGGCGTCTCCCGTCATTCCCGAGGGCGCCTAGCCGGGTGACAGTCGTAGCCTTGATCTGGCTTGCAAGTGTTTACGTTCCTGTCTTTCCTCTTCGGAAGAGGACAGAAGTATAAACTGTCATAGAAGCCAGTGGAGTGTAGAGATGTGTGTTAAACTCCAGCTAATTCCCACTTTTCAGGATTTGGCTGAGTTGGTAGCATTTGGAGGCATTGGGCTTTTGAATGGGGCCTTTATGCACTGCACGGCATGGCTATGTGCATGTGCGCCCTGATGAGGGTGTTTGGGGGGAAACCGACATGCAGATGTTGATCTGTTTTTAAACAACACAGAGGTGGGAGTGGACGTGGGGAGCCCCTGCTATGCCCAGTGGAGCAGTTATTCCAAGGCCATTCTCTGTGTGGCTTTCTCTACGCATGAGGGATTTTCCACCCCATCTTTCAGAGGGAAGGATGCTTATGGGCCCAGAGCAGACTGGCTGCAGATACAGTCCCATGATGGCTAGCTTACCCGTTCAGGTCAGCCTCATCATGTTGTCAGTGACGTGTATACGTACGTCCTCATTGATCTCCCACTCATGAGTTTGTGAAGTTATTCTGTAGTGCAGGGGTGCCCAAACTATGCCCCGAGGGCCAGATCCATCCCCCTGTGCTGCCCTCATTGCTCCTAGAAGCAGAAGTAAAACCTTTTTTACTTCTGCTTCTGGGAGCGACGAGGGTGGTGTGGGCCGGATGAATTGGCATTGGGGGCCGGATACAGCCATCGGGCCATAGTTGGGGCACCCCTGGTTTAAGCAGAGAAAATGGCAGCCTAAAATCTATCTCATCCTGTTGCAAAACAGATGGCAAGGCGTGTTTTACTTCTGCTTCCAGTGGGAGGAACCATGTGACCGGCCCGCTGAACCACGTGACCGGCCTGCCTAACCACATGACTGGCCAATGGCCTGAAAAGTTTGGGAACCTCTGCTGCCACATTGCTTTCCCCCTGCTAGATGTACAGCTGTCGGGTAGATGTCCCGAGATATGCACCTGTTCCAGAACCCTGTGGCAATGTCAAGGAGTGTCCTGGAATGGGTTCCTCCCTGTCAGTCCACATAATACGTTGCAGTTGTGTTGCCTGTCATCACTTGTGTTACCCTGTTGGCAATCAGTGGTTCGAATGCCCTGTGTGTCTTCTATAGGGCCAAAAGACTGAGGCTGTTTATGTGTAGGTTGTGTTTGTTTCTTAGCCAAGTTGGTGTTAGAGGTGAGAAATCCTTGCCCCTGTGGAGGTTGTGGATGCCAAGCCACCAAGCGGGCTCAGAAGCTGACTTTTCCCTCTTTGTATTCAGCTCATGTTTCTCCTGCCCGCCAGCCTAGGATAGCTGGCGAGAAATTGGAAGTTGTGACCTGACTTCCCTTAGTTCTGTCTTGGCTGGGCTCTGGAGGTACCAAAAGGGCTCAGGACCAGAAAGTGACTCGCAGAACTAGATCAGTGGTACAGGTGTTATGCTACGATGTGGAAGGCAAATGGAAGGCCACCACTGCATTGTATCCTCAGGACAGTCTTCATGACTGATCACCATGATGATCGCCTATATTCTGATTTGGATACAGCAGCAGA
This sequence comes from Bradypodion ventrale, assembly GCA_035047345.1. Lineage (NCBI taxonomy): Eukaryota > Metazoa > Chordata > Lepidosauria > Squamata > Chamaeleonidae > Bradypodion > Bradypodion ventrale. Next base: position 502,091,805 of record JAWDJE010000001.1, read on the forward strand.
AGAAGAAGTGCGATGTACTAGGCTAGGAGTTCAGGGACTCAGGTGCAAATTCCTGGTGCTCAGCTAGGACGCTTCTTGGATGGCTTTGGCCAGCCATGCTCTTTGAGCCGAATATGCTCATAGAGTGGTTGTGAGGGTGAAGTGTAGGGGAGAACACTCTCTGTGCTCTCTGAAGGAAAGATGAGGAAAGATATTGTTGCACTTACATGTACAGAGTTGTGCCACAAATATATACACATTTTAAGAAAGTGAAAAACCCTACTAAAATTGTAATACTCAGTATATGCCGATAACAAAAGATAAATGCAAGTCACGTTTGACTTCTGCAATTCCAAGAGGTGTTCAAGGTGGTTCCCATCATCATCCAGACAACGTATGATTATGGCGAACTACTCCTTGAGCAGTGTTGACCAAAGTGTCCATTTGTATCGCTGCACATTCTGGTTTCAGTTCCTTCCCAAAGTACTGCCAGTGTAGCGGGTTTTCTATGGTACATCCCATCCTTCAAAGTCCCCCATAGGAAGAAGTCAAGGGGAGTTAAGTCCAAAGAATGTGGGAGAAACTCAACCACACCTCTTTGTGCGATCCACTTCTCCTGGCACATTTTCATCAAAGTAAGATCTCATGTCTCACGTTTCTTGGATTGTCTTGCCTGTCACATGGCGATGCTAGCATTAAATTATTATTTTTTTGAGTGAATGTCATGCTACACATTGCTGCCATAATTCAAGTAAGGCATAGACGACATCTCTTATAATGTGCCTACATTTTTGGCACCCTCTGTGTATATGTCATACTTTCCCCACATTAAAGCATTTTGGCCAACAACAAAGCCAAGAAAGTGGCTTCATTTTGGCAGTTCAAAGTTTGATCTGTACGCGAAAGAAGAACTAAAGCATTGCTGGTGCATATTGTTTTCAATAGGAGCCACTTGCGTTTTGTAGCCTGAGTATAATTTTATGTACAGTACTGTACATGCTTTTTCTTTGAAATGTCTCCGAGGACTTGCTGATGTGCAATACTCAAGCAAAGATAATATCAAAACCAGTGCCACTGTGTTTTGCCATCCAATGGAGAATAGGATGCGATTTCCTCATTTCCTTTTCTCCATTCCCAGTACAAAATGCAAAACAGTGGTCGGGGCAATGGAGATAGAAAGAGCCTGGCTATTTAACTTGTGAATGTAAGTATTCTGCCTCGCAGGGTTGCAAGGAAGAGGTATGCAGTAGTTACCATCATAAATTAGCTTGCACAGTAATAGTGTTTCATAAGTGATATTAATTAGGGCCGTCATCATACCATCAGCCGAAGCAATGCCATAGCTGAGGTTACAAGTAAGATTACTAAGATACAGATCTTTCAACTTAAATCTCACTATGTGCCCGTGATGGTGAACCTTGGCACTCCAGATGTTCTTTTACTTCAATTCCCAGAAGCCCAAACCCCCGTGAATCCACACAAAGGGGTTTACTGCGATTCATCCGGCCCTCGTCGCTCCCGGAAGCGGAAGTAAAACGCGCCCGAAACGGGCGCGTTTTACTTCCGCTTCCGGGAGCGACGAGGGCCGGATGAATCGCAGTAAACCCCTTTGTGTGGATTCACAGGGACTTGGGCTTCTGGGAATTCAAGTCCAAGAACATCTGGAGTGCCAAGGTTCACCATCACGGCTATATGCTGATCGTGTATTCAGAAATGGCTATGCATATTTAGCAAAATCCACATATGATAAACTAAAGTTGCCTTCATTTGTTGATAGCACTCAAGGTATGCTTTGCAATCTCTTTTCCAGGAGATGACTTCTCGTTGATACAGCAAGAAATCTACATGGTTAAGGAGTGCAGGCACTGTAACATCGTCGCGTACTTTGGAAGCTATCTCAGGTAAGGTCTTTTACCTTCTGCTGGGTATCTCTTGTTCTCAGTCCCAGCGTCCCCAGATTTATCTCCATTGGCGTGTGTTTGAGTGTGATATAGTAGTTGTGAGAGACACTCAGCTGGCTGCTTGATTGTGAAGCTTCACTACTGAGAATGGAAGCACTTTCTTGGCCAGATCAAGTTTGGGTATTTTCCGTTCCCCTGGAATTCTGTCTTTTATTGGCCAGATCTTTGGGAATTAATCAAAGCCCTCCCTGAACTTGAGCTTTTGCTTCTGGTGTGCCTTGTGAAGATTTCTTATATTCAGCATTTTTGGAAGAGGATGAATCGACTATATATAAAGGTAAAGGTCTCTCTTTCTTGAAAGCCAGTCGTGTCTTACTCTAAGGTGTTGTGGTCATCTCCATTTATAGCCAAAGATCCAGCACTGCCTGTGTCTGCAGATGTTTCAGTGGTCATGTGGCCAGATGCTGGAGGACATGGAATGCTGTTACCTTTCTTGCAATTTCCTGCTTTTGAACTGCTAGGTTGTCAGGAGCTGGGACAGATGATGGGAGCTCACTCCGTCATGCAGCACTCAGGTTTCGAACTGCCGACCTGTTGGTCATCAAGTTCAGCGTCTTAACCACTAAGCCACCGCAGTCCTTATAAATATACTATAATATAATATGCGGTGAATCCACTACAGGTGAATCCACTACAGGCATCCCAAGAAAGAGCCTCCTCGAAGATTGTGGTATTCTTGAACCACAATCGAGCGTACCCTGGTAACAGCAACCTTGTGTTGCTGGCTAATCTTTCTCACACTAGGTCAGGCGAAGGGAACTGCAGAATGAACTCACTGAAGGGTGCCTTTGTTTTGACAATTTCACGTCTGGCCTAGGCACGGAAGGAGAAAAAAACCCAAGAAAAATCAAGGAGGCAAAGATCTCAGTTCTTGAGCCTGTTTGTAAGACATGACCACACACACACACAACCTCTGGCTGTACTAATAAGAGTCTGCCTTTTTTGTCTTTCTGTACAATGGGAATAATGGCAGTTGGGTGGCATTTAATCGTCACAGAGTGTCTTTCTCTGTGTACAGCCGGGGGAAATACTGTGTTGTCCTCCCCCCCATTCCCAGGCATTAGGTTTTGCTTGAGATGGGCTGGAAGTCACAGCTCCACAGAAGATGAAGGATGGATCCCAATTTGCTATGAACATCCAAAAATAATTGTGTTTATTCTCACTTTATTTCACAGTCGGGAGAAACTATGGATTTGTATGGAATACTGCGGAGGCGGATCCCTTCAAGACATCTATCATGGTACTGGCAAATTTACTGCTTCCTTGTGATCTTCCTTTCAATGAGCTCTTCTTTTCTGCCTCCTTCCATCTTGTTCCGGTAGCCATTCTGAAAGGGAGAACAGGTTGGGTGAATTTGAACCCGGGTCCCCCTGGTTTTTTGCCCTGGACTCCCTACCATGTTGGATCCGTGGTTACTTCGATCTTACATGTTTTCATGGAAGCACTGCTGGTCTGTTGCTCAGTTCACTGTGAAGGGCTTCTGTTCATGCTCTGTTGAAATGTGTGAGAAAACATTGTTGACTACCAGATGTGGGTTTCCGTAATGTACTTTATGTGGGGCTTGAAGATTTAACAGAAGATTCAATCAGTTCAGAATATTTCCTCCCCCCCAACACACACACACGCACACCTTATCCTTTTAATCAGACAATGCAGAGAGAGAGAACAACTGCCTAACACTGTTTTTTGGGCATAACACAATGGTTTTGGTTTTAATAAAACCTAGAAATATCAGGAATATTTTGGCAATCAACTCACCCAGCTCTGTCTGCTACTATGTACTTATTATTTAAAATATTTTTATCTTAAAGGTAAAGGGTTCCCTTGCTCAAAAGCCAGTCGTATCTGACTCTAGGGTTCAGTGCTCATCTCTGTTTCAAAGCCGAAGAGAAGCTGTCTGCTTCTGCAGACGTTTCCGTGCTCACGTGGCAGGCATGACTAGACACACGGAACGCTGTTACCTTCCCACCGAAGTGGTCCCTATTTATCTACGTGCAATTTCTTGCTTTAGTACTGCTAGGTTGGCAGGAGCTGGGACATAGATGGGAGCTCATTCCGGTCTACAGTACTCGGGAATTGAACTGCTGACCTTCCGCCTCCCACTCAGCGTCTTAGCCACTTGAGCCACTGCAGTTGCCTTTCTCTTAAAAACCGATACCCAAGGGGGCTAATATCATTAAAAAGAAGCAATGAATTATTTGAACATTTTAAAAAAATATATATCATATTAAGGATATTAAATAAAAAATTACTAAAACAGATTTAAAAGCAACAAAAATACAAATAATCCCATTCGAAAAACAACTCTTAGTCTGCAAGTCACTAAGGGAAAGCCTTCAATTCCCAGAAACCTAAGTCGATCCCCCAAAGTATTGATCAGCCAATGTACTGACTTAGGCTTCTGGGAATTAAGGCTGTGTTTTCCCAACCTTTGGTTTTTAGACTTCAATTCCCAGAAGCCTAAGTGAATTCCCCAAAGCACTGATCAGCCATTGTACTGATTTAGGCTTCTGACAATTGAAGTCCCCTGTGGTGTGTGGGAACCACTGGATTAGGGTTATGGCCGCACACAGTGCCTTATAGCCCCTGGGCACAAGTAGAACAGGTACCAAGGGGGGGGGGGGGAACGAGGGCTTGGAAGAGTCATTTCAGGACTGAAGCTCCCAGAGGTCATGGTTTTGGGACATCATGAGAGGCGATTGTAAAGTAGGAGAGTGATGTGACTGAGATGCTCCATTTGTCTTTGACGTGTGTCGCCTTATAGGTCCAGATTTCCGAGTCTGCTTTTTTCTTTCAGTTACGGGCCCACTTTCAGAGTTACAGATCGCATACGTTTGTAGAGAGACTTTGCAGGTAAGACTCCGTCATGTATTCTGTTCATTTATTTTATTTTTCAGCTCACCCAAATGCTTAAGCGGCCTCTGAGTAGCCTACAAACACGTAATAAGAAGAGACAGTATAAGTAGCAGCAGTCATAGTATAGATCGAATACAATAGCCCAGAAAGAAACATACAAATAAATCATAGAGTAGAGCCGTGATGGCGAACCTTGGCACTCCAGATGTTCTTGGGCTTCAATTCTCACGTTTTACTTCCGCTTCCAGGAGTGACGAGGGCGGCGTGGGCCGGATGAATTGCAGTAAACGCATTTGTGTGGATTCACGGGGGCTTCTAGGAATTGAAGCCCAAGAACATCTGGAGTGCTAAGGTTCGTCCTCATGGGAGTAGAGCTGTAATAAAACAACAGTAAAACCATCAGAAAATAAATAGAAAAGCACTGAGAGCTAAAATGGGGGTGCAGAATGTAACACACACCCCCCCCCCAGATGTTGCTCTTGTAATCCTTCAGGATCCCTTCTCTTTCTGCTGAAAGAGTTTTCTAGCAATGAAAGAAAGAAAGAGTGTCTTTACGTATCCAGAGCCCCCATAAGCTCAGATTTGCCTTTTTTAAATGTGTTTGCAGGTCTCTGCGTTATTTTTTCAAGTGCACCTGTATCCATTTCCAGCTTCATTTCTTTAACTTTTGGCGTGCCTTGTGGCCCAGACAGGATCCTGAGGAACTGGATCATGAGACCTGCCAAAGTTGCCTATTCTTGGGTTAAACAAACTTGAAATAGTTGTCCGAAGGCTAGGAGATTCAGGTGGCATTTGCATGGCACTGAAAAAATGCAAGCCTTCCGGTCCAGATGCGTCTCCCTGGGGAAGGAGTCCTGCCAACAAAGAGCTGCCATGGAGAGAATCCTCTGTTCTGGCCGCCAGCAAAGACAAGCCTTTGGCTGATCATCTCCAGGATTCATCCACAAAGCAAGAAGAAGCCAAAAGGGGCCATAAATAAGTTTTGGCAAATCAACTGCTGTATGAGAAAGGACTGGCACATTAAGTAGCTTTCGTTTTCACCATATATCCCAATGCTGAGCATTGGTCTCTCAGTTTTGGGAGAAGAATGTAAATTACGCATAAATAGGTGGGAAATACTTTGTATGTTGGCTCATGTCACAGACTCGTGTTTGTAAAAATATCCATGAAGAATGTGTAAAGACAAGCCGAGCCTGTTTGGCCACTTCCTACAGGAGCCAATGGGCCATGGCTCCTTCTCCCTGTTTTCCAGATCGAAGTAGAGGGCAGAGGATTTGGATGAGGCCTTAGAGCCAGCCTAGACTCACGATGGCGAACCTTGGCACTCCAGGTGTTCTTGGGCTTCAATTCCCAGAAGCCCAAGTCTCTGTGGATCCACATGGATGGGTTTACTGCAAACCCATTGGTGTGGATTCACAGAGACTTGGGCATCTGGGAATTGAAGTCGAAGAACACCTAGAGTGCCAAGGTTCACCATCACCGGTCTAGACCCGCTTCCAGTTGAATCTGAGCTTACCAGTCTGCCTTCTTTGCCATGACCTGGTGTATCATAAGCCCCGAGGCAACTTTTCCAAACCAAAGCCAAGGTCTCCTTTGCTTGAAAGCCACTCCTTTCCGACTCTAGACATTTCCGTGGCCATGTGGCAGGTGTGACTAAATGCCAGAGAGCATAAATTGCCACTTACCTTCTCCACTGAAGCGGTTACTATTTATCTACGTGCAGTTCCTTGCTTTCAAGCTGCTATGTTGGCAGGAGCAGGGACAGAAACGGGCGCTCACCTTAGTGTTGAACTGCTGACCTGCCGACCTTCCAGTCTACAAGATTTTTCATGTATACGCTGCAAAAATAATGAAACCAATTTTAATTTGTTCAGTTTTTTCGTGTCAAAAAATTAAGAATACAAAATATTCCACGGGGTATGTAATGCAAACTATTATAACATTTGATGTCGTAGGATTAGATTGTATTAACGATGTGCATGTGTGAATTTCTGAATGTTATCATAAAATTGGTTTCATGACAATAAAGATTTATCTATCTATCTATCTATCTATCTATTTTGCAGAGTATACATGAAAAATCCTGATGAAGAATTGATTTTTGAAAAGCCACATTACCAGATGGGCTTTGATATATGATATATTTCATTTGTTTTTTCTAATACAATATGAAGTAAATATTAGTGAAGCATTCATAAGTTTTTGCCTCAAAGGGTTTCTTGTATTTCTTTTGTGATTTCCCGTTTGGCCACATTTTTTGCTCCTTTGACCTTCCAGTCCACACCTAGCAACCTCCCAATGAGCCCAATTCCACTCGGTCCCGTGTGTGGCCATTTCCCCGGTCTAGGTAGGATTGGCAACTGTCGTCTAATCCGTTTAGAAAGGGCAGAGCAGGGTGGTAAGTACTCTGTGCTTGCCTTGTTTTAAGGAACAGCTTCTGTTTCCTGGAAGCACTGGGGTTTTACTTGCCGTATTTTCCGGCGTATAAGACGACTGGGCATATAAGATGACCCCCAACTTTTCCAGTTAAAATATAGAGTTTGGAATATACTCGCCGTATAAGACTACCTCTCTTCCAATGCACACCAAATAAAACCCGAAGACGCGCAGCCCTCCGAGTCGAATGGGCGGGTTCTGGTGGAGAGCCAATCCATGCTCACGTTCTCCTCCTCAAGGTACAGGAAGATGTGTGCAGCTTGCTTCCCCTTGCTTCATACTCCCTGCACAGAGCGGGGACTCGGCTGCGGCACCCCCCACCATATGCGCTGGACATATGAAGCAAGCTGCAGATAAGTACCCAGCCTATAAGACGACCCCCGACTTTGGCACAGATTTTTTGGGGTTAAAAAGTCATCTTATATGCCGGAAAATACAGTATTTATTTGTTAAATTTTTCATACCGCTCATCTGGGATATTTTTCCCCTCTCTGGGAGGGGGGATTCAATTTTGTGGATTTACTGGAAGGGTAGCTTTCGGAGGCAACTGAACATGCACAGAGCCAAATTCAGGCTCAAAAAAAGCTTTTCATGGATTTTTCTGAGGTCTTCTTTGCAGTGCGGGAGAAGCTGATAACTTTGCACTAAAAATACCTTTGCCCAGAAGCACATATTTTAGTTATCTCCTTCCTAGACTTCCTGTTCATAGCTCTAGTTTGTTCCTGGAGGGTGGAGAGGGAAAATCTGGAAGAAGGAGCTTCTTGGGAGACTTCTCTGTCTGTCTGTCTGTCTGTCTGCCTTCCTTCCGCCGTCCTTCCAATATAGGGATTCCGGCTGGTTCACTGTTGTTTTTGTGTAGTAAGTTCCAACTCAAGCAGGTCTGATGAATCAGTGAAACTTACGAAGAATTAGGCTCCCCAAATCCCAAGTGATTCAAGGGCCCGACTCTACTTACTACCTACTATGCTAAGCAAGAGGATTTTGGCCAATAGTTAAAATACAAGTACAGGTGAAACTCAGAAAATTAGAATATTGTGCAAATGTTCATTAAGTTCAGTAATGCAACTTAAAAGGTGAAACAAATATATGAGATAGACTGATTCCATGCAAAGCGAGGTAGTTCAAGCCTTACTTTGTTATGATATTGATGTGTATGTCTTACAGCTTATGAAAACCCCAACCCCCTCATCTCATCTCATAATCATCCCAAAATCTCATGTACACTATGATCATCACAGTTATAACGAATTAAGGCATGACATCTCTCGCTTGCATGTAGTGAGTCTATCTCATATATTTGTTTCACCTTTTAAGTGAAATGAATGGACACTTGCACGATATTCTAATTTTCCGAGTTTCACCTGTAAAGTTTTAAAGACAATGCATACTTAATTTAAAAAAAATAATTTACACTTATAGTACATAGAATTATAACACATATTTATAATACAAAATTTATAAAATGTATCATACAAAAATGCTTTAAAAAAAACCTTTAAAGCACACTTAAAAATCACAAAAATCCACATTTTGAAGGGTGGGTTCTTTTTTCCACCTTCTTCTGAGTGACTGCAGAAAGGGCAGCAGACAACTCCGGTTTTAAAACCACAATAATGTATCCTATCCTTAGGGATTTAGTCATTTACAAAGGTCAGGTAATCAATCTTCCTGTACTATCTCCTGGGTCCTTGTAAGGCTAGTCAGTAAAGACAGAAAGGCACATATAATTAATCTTTGGAATTTGCTGCTACATGATATTTTCAGTGACCAGTGGTTTAGATGACTTTAAAAGGAGATTAGACACATTCAGCCAGGGAGAAGGGACTCTTGGTTTCAATTGCTCTGCAGCCCAATCTCTGTCTGCTCCGAGTAAATGCTATTTAATTCTGTGTGGCTTCTTTCCAAGCAAATAGTACGGTTGCTGCAGGGGAAATACACGAAACCTCCATAGTCCGACGCAGTGTGCCTCAGAGTAGCAGTGACAGGGAAGCAAAGAACCAGAGAAAGTGTTTTTGTGTTTCTGATGCACCCCCCAAATAATAATAATAATAATAATAATAATAATAATAATAATAATAATAATAATAATAATAATAATAATAATAATAATAATAATAATAATAATAATAATTCATTTCTTTTTGTGGTCGAGATGTTTGGGTTGTAGCAGTTAAATGTAATGTGTATATATTTTAATTCTTTTTTTTTATTTGATTCATTCTCCTCTTTATTTTATTAAATTGAATTTAAACATAGTTTATTTTATAACCATGTAATTTTATTGGCAGTTAATTTATTGTGGTGGTTTTTTAAAAAAAGCTGAAGTGGAGAATGGGATCCAGGCTCACCTTATAGGCTTCCTCTTAGAACAGTGATGGCCAACCTTGGCATTCCAGGTCTTCTTGGACTTCAGTTCCCAGAAGCCCAAGTCAGTACACCTGCTGATCAGGGCTCATGGGAATTGAAGTCCAAGAACATCTGGAGAGCCAAGTTGGCTAGAGAATTCTGAAAGCACTAGTCCAAAACAGAGACATTTTAAAGCTCTGATCCAGAAAACCTGTTCTTCTCTGTTTTGTGTCTGTTTGTTTCTGTTGTCAGTATCGGAATCTAAGAGGAGCAAAACTAGATCAGTCCCAAAGTCCTGCTCCTCTTGTTTGCTCCCCAAATATATACCCAGACACGTATATCTCTTATGAGACATGATCTAACCTTCTTCTCCCAATTACTGTGTAAGGTGCAACATGACTTTACATCTTGGTCAGAAAGAGCAGCAGACTTTTGGAACCTGGGCTGGATTTTTTTTTAATTGGATCCTTATTTTTTAACATTGTGGTTTTTTAACAATGCATTTCTAACATGTATGTGCATACCATAAGTCATTCTATATAGCAAAAGCACATCTGAATTTAATGAAGTCTAGACAGTACGTAATTGTAAGGTTATTCAGACAAGATCAAAACTATTCAGAAATAATTCCATTAGATTGTCCTTAGCACAAGGTTTTTGTCTTTATGTAATTATACTTGACACAAGAAGTGGAACAATATTAACAATAAAATTTGAACTTTTGGGTGGCCTTAAAGACATTCCAGCAATGAAGGGCTAGTAATCTCTCACTTGTAAATGCTTGGATTGCATGCACACTTCCTGCTGTACTAGGCATAATGGCTGATGACTTGTTCATAAAACTGAGATGTGCCAACAGATTTCCATCTTTTGTCCATTAACACCCATGCTCTGACAAATCCTACACGGCAACAAGTTCCTCTCTTTCTTATCAAAACTGCTCTTGAGATCATTAAGTAAGACAAATGTAGCAATTCAATCATTGCTTTTCTAAGAAATTTTTGAATACAATTTCCACCGCCTTCCAAATGTGCTTAAATTCATTCTCCCACAAAATACATATAAAATAAACTAAGTCTCATACAATTTCTCCAACAATGGTAGGGTTGCAATCCTCTCCCAAGGAACATAGTGTGTAAGATTGCATTGTTAATCCATATATTGATGAGTAGAGGTATAGTACCACTGATATGGGGCCATCCAACAATTACGTGATCCTTGGGGGGAGCGGGTCTGCCACCTGAATTATGGAAAATTACATGGGGTGGGGGTTGTCAGGTCAAAGATTACGCAATCAATTTGGAGCTGTTGTGGTTTTGAAACATGGCGCTTTTTTAGGTTTAAAAATGATCTCTGGGAACTTTGATCCGATTTGATATTATTGAATTGTTTGTGCAATCTATTTCTATTTCACAAATAGTGAAAAGCTCTAAAAATTAGAGTTTCGATACAAAAGCTCTGGATTATGTAATTTTAAAGGGGGTGGGTTCAAAGCGAAAATTACGGTCGGATTACATGGGGAGGGGGTCAATTTCCCCCAAAAAATGGATCACATAATTGTTGAATGGCCCCTATGTCTTATTGGGGGGGGGGGTTTCCATAGTTGAAATTCTTTAAGGAAACAGCATAACGGTACATAGTGTGCACCACTGCAATCAATTTGTGATTGACAGCCAGCCAAACAGAAAATGGCTTGCATGATTAGCCTTGGGTGTGAGATTTCTCAATAATATTTTGTCTGTGATGATCATTTGCTTGTCTGGCCAGGTTATCCTGCTATGGTAATAGAGTAGACCATACTGCCAAAGACTCAATGCCAAGTGTCAGGCAGCAGTTAACTAACCTGACAACCCTGACAACTAATGGCCTTGGGTGCCAAAGTCCACAGGGAAGGGTGATGGTCCCCAAGTGGATTAAATCCCACTTGAGCCCATCTTGATGGAGGGCAGCAGCTTCATCCATCCTGGCTTGGGGATGATGATGAACAGAAGAACATAAGAACAGCCTTGCTGAAACAGGCCCCAGCCCATCCAGTCCAGCATTCTAGACTGATGATGATGACTTTGCGTGCCAAAAGGGCTCAGGACCAGAAAGTGACTCATGGGACTGGATCAGTGGTAAGGGGGTCACACTGCGATGCGGAAGGCAGATGAAAGGCCACTGCATTATATTCTCAGGACAGTCTTCATGGTAGGATCGCCTGTATTTGGATTCGGATTCGGCCGAAGAAGAAGATGATCATTTTAGAAAATGTTACCATTTGCCTTTTAAAAATTTAAATAGTTTGAAAACTGTTTTAATTTATAGCTTTTTTTAGTTTTTAATTTGTGTGTGTTTTAATGGTAACGATGCAGGTGTTTTTAACTTTGTTCTAATTCAGATTGTGAACTGTCTGCCACTTAGAGCAGGAGTTCTCAACCTTTTGAAGCCGGGGGCCGGGGCACACTCCCTCAGGCAGCTTCGGGGGCCGGACAGCCATTTTGCCCTTCCTCCACCACACGGCACTTCTGGGTGTGGCGGAGGCAGTGGGGGGGCACATGAAATGGTGGCCAAGGGCCGCAGATTGAGAATCCCTGAATTAGAGAAAGGAGGGGGGGTTCACTAAAAAAATGATGGGCCCCAAAATCTATGGTGCTGACAGTCACTGGTTGCCTCTCTTCACCTCAGGATTAGATCAGACCTGGTTGCTTTCAATAGATAAATCTTTATTGTCATTGCCCTGCACTGAACAACAATTTAGTTAAGCTATCGTCAAGTTTACATCTTCATTTTTGCTCCTCCTTTTCCCACCTAGGGACTTGCCTATTTGCACATGAAGGGCAAAATGCATCGAGACATTAAGGTAAGTGATTCTGCGAGGAAACTTTCCCCCTTAGAAAAGCAGCGTTAGTCGGCTAAGCAAATGATCACAAACATTTGGTCTCTTGTTTTTTTGTTTTTAAGGGTGCAAACATTCTTCTGACAGACCACGGAGACATCAAGTTAGGTAACTAATGTGGCTTTTCTTAAGTCTACCACTCTTCGGCATGCTTAACCTTTGGGTCACATGTAGCAATAGACAGATATCTAATAGAGTACTACAGTACCAGAAAGTCAGGTAAGTCAATTGAAAGGAGTCAGAAGTCTGGGAGCAAGTCAAGCCAAGCCGAGCCAGGAGTCACTGTGGACAGACAAGGAAGAGTCTATGAAGCATAGTCAAGCACTCCAGAAGTCATCTGCAGTAAAGAGTCGCCACAGTTGAGAACTACAGCAAGGAAGGACATTGTCTCTAACAAGACACCATGACTCAGCCCAAAGTCTCTGTGGCTGAGCTGCTTAGAGCCGTGATAGTGAACCTTGGCACTCCAGATGTTCTTGGACTTCAATTCCCAGAAGCCCAAGCCCCCATGAATCCACACGAATGGATTTACTGCGATTCATCTGTCTCGCGCTGCTCTCATCGCTCCTTGGAAGCGAAAGTAAAACACGCCCGTATGGAGGAAGGGTTAACCCGGAAGAGCCTTAACCATACGGGCGCATTTTACTTCCACTTCCAGGAGCAACGAGGGCAGTGCAGGGCAGATGAATCGCAGTAAACCCATTCGTATGGATTCACAGGGTACTTGGACTTCTGGCAATTGAAGTCCAAGAACATCTGGAGTGCCAAGGTTTGCCATCATGGGACTAGAATGGCTTTGGGACCATTTCTAGCTCTATGACTGCATTTCTGTATTTGCCACACAAATGGGAGAGTTGGGGAAATGTTTGGCTGAGGCTGGTGGTGAACAACTGGAGTTTAGAAAAGTTACTTTTTGGGGTGCAACTCCTAGAATTCCTGCCCTCATTTTGCCGGGCAGAGGGACAGGGGTTTCCCTTGGAGAGACGTTTTCCTTAGTTTCTGTGACAAGTGGAAGCGCGGGTGGCCTCTAGAAACCAATTCCATTCTTTCTTCTGCAGCTGACTTTGGCGTGGCAGCAAAAATCACAGCCACCATCGCAAAGAGGAAGTCGTTTATTGGCACTCCTTACTGGTAATACATTCCTTGGGATTATTGCATTGAGGGCCTGCGAGCTGAGCCAGCGTTTCTGAGTAGATTTGGAAAGGGAAGGAGTGATTTGATTTGACAGCAGCTGAATTGGCCTTCTGTCTTTACCGGATCGATCTCCTGATAGGTTTTACCTGTCCAGGGGTGCTCAACAGTAGTAGCAGTAGCAGTATTCATTAGCATTCATGTTAATAACAAGAAACATCTGCTATGTCGGCAGGGTAAGCCTGAACCAGAGGTTCATGGATTTCAGCTCTACTTACTTTCATAATCTGGACGTTCTGTTTTGCTAGGATGGCTATCCATGTGTTTCTAGCTCATATATTATACTGTTTGCACTCTTGGCTGATTTAAATCAAAAAAAGCAGCAGAGAGTGATCCACAGACTATACTTTTGACAATCACTGATTAACTGCATATCAGAGAATAAACAAAGCAAAACAAAAAACCTTGTAAGCTAACTGTTAAATTTTCGTGGATCAAGTCCACTTCGTGAACACCAACAGGATTCCATCCACTAAATTCTGCAAAATAGTTTTTGAGGCCACCTGCTATAACATGTTCATGTGATTAACTGCAGATGGGCATCTTATAGCAGGTAACCTCCAAAAACTATTTTGCAGAATTTAGTGGCTGGAACCCTGTTGGTGTTCACATAAAATTTGTGTAATGTGTTGTAGCTAATTGTGACTAATTGACAAGTGGCTGGGTATATCTCTGTTAGAAAGTTAGGCATATACATGCCCTGATGCTTTGTCAGATTGCAGCAATTTGCTGTGGCAATTTACACAAAATGTAAGAGAACCTCACTAGGAATCTGTGTAAGATCTGGGAATTCCACCTTTCTACCCCCATCTCTAGTTGGGGGGGGGGGGAGACCAACCCCATTGGCTTCTACCTCTCATAGTTACAGAGGCAAGTCTGAATTTATAAAGCAGGAGTTCTCAACCTTTTAAAGCTGGGGGCCGGGTCACGCTCCCTCAGACAGCTTTGGGGGCCAGGTGGTCATTTTGCCCTTTCTTCACCACATGGCACTTCCTGGTATGGTGGAGGCGGTGGGGGACAACATGAAATGGCGCTAAGGACCGCATCCAACCCACGGGCCACAGGTTGAAGCATGCTGCTTCTTCTTCTGTGTCTAGGCCAGAGGTGAACAGGCAAAATGAAGGCACCTTTTGTTGAGTTCATTCTGCAGTTCCTTTTGCCTGACCTAGTGTGAGAAAGAGTAGCTGGCAACAAAAGGTTGCCATTACCAGGGTACACCTGATTGTGGTTCAAAAATACCACAATCTTCGAGGAGGCTCTTTCTGTGTACCCCATAAAGTATGCTGATGCATTTGCTTTTCTGAATAAATTGATGCAAACAGATCTAAAATGTATGGCGTGCTTTTTTGGACCAGCTTGGGCAGGTTTTCCTTCAAGGAACGCAAAGAGCGATTCTGTCAGATGCTCAGTTTCCATTTCTGAACTAAAACGGCCAGGATTCCAGAAGGGATGTCGAGGCAGTGAAGGCTAGATAAAGTGGATGGAGTTAGGCTACAGAGAAGTCGATGGGTTGGAAGGAGTTGAGCTTTGCAACATTGCTTTTTTAAGACTGAGCTCCCAGAATCCCACAACTCCTCTGGAGGTTGTCTTGATGGATCATAAGCAATAATGCAGGGCTGGTTTAGTCAATTAGATTGGATAGGGCCAGTGATGGCGAACTTTGGCACTCCAGGTGTTCTTGGACTTCAATTCCCAGAAGCCCAAGTCTCTTTGAATCCACACGAATGGGTTTACTGTGCATATGTGCAGTAAACTCATTCATGTGGATTCACAGAGACTTGGGCTTCTGGGAATTGAAGTCCAAGAACACCTGGAGTGCCAAAGTTCGCCATCACGGGGATAGGCAAAAGGGGGAGAAAATGTCTGTTCGATGATGGGCAGTGGGTGGCATAGATGTGTCTGATGCTGTTGGCATTTTCTTCCTTTAAGGATGGCCCCAGAAGTTGCCGCAGTGGAAAAGAATGGTGGATACAACCAGCTGTGCGATATCTGGGCCGTGGGCATCACCGCCATTGAGCTGGCAGAGCTGCAGCCCCCCATGTTTGAGCTGCACCCCATGAGGTCTGTGGGCAGGCCCTTTCCTCTCTCACCAATGGCTGTGCACCTTGTTTCACCAAGGGAACGTTATTAACATGGAAATTGAATGGGGAATTTTTATTTATTTTTTATTTTTTGGGTGGTGCAGTTCTACTGGGGGGAAACGGGATCGCTCACTGGAAATAATTCATTTAAAGGTTCCATACAAAGCATATTCACTCCCACTTTATGTTACTAGTGCCAAACATGGAGACTTACAACAACAAAAAATAAGCCAAAAGTGGGTCACTACAGAAATGAGATGTCTGAGGAAGGCTGCTGGAGTGACTAGAAGGGATAAAATCAGGAATGACATTGTAAGGGAAAGAGTTGAAATAGAACCAGTCTTACAGTACATCCAGTGATAACAAATAAAGCGGTTTGCCCATTTGGAGAGAATGTCTTGGAAGTCCATACCTTACAAGGCATCATATGTGGAAAGAGGCAAAGGACAAAGACCACGAAGCAGACCCAGAGGAAAGGTGGAGAGAGAACATCAAAGAAGCATTACAAGAACACCAAATTATGCTGGTGGAAGCCTCTAGGAGTAATAGAGAGAGAAGCTTGTATCTCTCTCGACACCCGATGGGGTAAAAGGAAGGAAAAAAGAAAGGTTTCTGTCCCCATTTATGCTTCCACTGTTTCCTTTGACCCGGGGGAGGCCCTTAGGAGCCTTAGAACGGCAGGGAGGGGTCACTTTTAAATATAAAATGTCTACTGGATTGATGGTTATGGACATTTTTTATGGTCACGACCCCTTTCCAAGGCTCCCAAAGGATTTCTCATGGCAAAAGAGAGCCTCAAAACCTAAAACAGGAGGATAAGAATATTTAAATTAAATTAATTCTTTCTGCTGCCCCAGTCTTGTTTATGCTGGTGGACCTGCATCAACAGGATTTTTTTGCCCATTGGTTGAATAAACATGTCATGCTTGCATTCTCTGCAAAAAGGTGGGACTGAAACATAAAAAACAGTGTTAGGGGCAGCTAATAATAGGTGGTGGTTTAACTTCTTCAAGCTAGAAGCAGGAGCACGTCGCCAGAAATATAGTCAGTAAATAAAATAAAACAGCACTTCAGTCGAATGTTTAAGCAGAAATGTAGTGTGTACTCTGAATTTGGTGGAGTGTTACTTTATAAACTCTTTTCTCATTCCTGGTTTGGACAAGGGCATTTAGTCTTCACTGAAGTGTTCACCTGTTTATCTGCACCACTTTTCACGTTTCAGTGATTATTGAAGGATAACAATCTCAATTGAAGGACCATTGTTAAAATAATGATCTGTGTTTGTACCTTTTGTATTTTATTTCCCTTTGTTCGCAGCATGTGTACAAATGCTATACGCATGTGTACTCTAGCATGCGTCTAAATTCCTACATGCAGAAGTTTTATTCCAGAAGTGCTCTTCAATCCATGTGCCAAATAAAATTGGCTGGTGTTCTTTTTTTTCCTTTTTCTCTTTTCTTTTGCCACAATGGTGTTAACAGGGCTCCCTCCACTTAATTCCACCCTAGCAGAAATACTGGTCAATCTGCTGGGGCTGATAACACTGCAACACAAATAAAATAAAAATAAATATTGTCTGCTACTTGGTCCTATACTAAATTAAATGAACTGAATCTAAATCTGAAGTCTGATTCTGCCTAGGACATCAGGATCTTAAGTTAATTACGCATATAGACGTGATTAGCTACATTTATTAACGCAGCTGTACCTACTAATCTTTAGCTCAAAACGGACTCGCTATGGCCTAGCTGTACTATCTAATAAGATGGTTTCGCACTACAGACAAGCCTATCTCCCCTTATATACCTATTTCTGATGTGAGCTCACTGACTTGCTCAGACATGCCCAGCCACCACTGGAACATGCATGCCACCAGGGGACGTGATTCAGCTGAGGTGGCAGCAGGCATAGTGGTAGCTGCAACTGTGATAACGTTCCCATGTAAAAATACATTACCCAATTGCCGACCATTTGAACAGCTATAGCACGCCTATAGCTTAAAATCTGTATGTGGTAGGCAAATTCTGAGTTCAGATTTGGAATCAACACACTCGATATCATGTAAATCACATGTGTTATTCCCAGTAGCAAAAACGTTGTGCTGTGCACTCCGATTTTATTAAAGGCCATCATTATACTGTGGAATAGTTTTTAATAAGATGTCAAAGGATCTGAGTTGTTTGAGCGAATAATATTCCTGGTTTTATTAGAGAATTTTTACAAAATGTTTTAAGTCATGTTCTGTTTTGTAACGGCCTATGAAGGCCATGTGCAATAAAGACTGACGAAATGCTTCCTCCACTTCTTCCATTTCAGGGCCCTCTTCCTAATGTCGAAAAGCAACTTCCAGCCTCCAAAGCTAAAGGAAAAAACAAAGTGGTGAGTCTGAGCATGTCTTCCTTTTCACAGTGTGCTTGCTCTGGATGGGGCTGTGGTCGTTTCTCTAGAGCAGGGGTGCCCAAACTACAGCCAGTGGGCCAGATCCAGCCACCAGTGCCAATTCATCCGGCCCACACTGCCCTCGTCGCTAGTTGAAGTAAAACACACTTGTACAGGGTGCATTTTACTTCCGCTTCCGGGAGCAATGAGGGTGGTGCGGGCTAAATGAATTGGCGCCAGGGGCCGGATCAGGCCCATGGGCCATAGTTTGGGCACCCCTTGTTCAAGCAGAGAGGATGGCAGCCTAAAATCTATCTTATCAAAACATACCTGTTGCAAAACCCCGCCCGCCCCAGAGCCACTTCACTCTCCAGGGAGGTGTGTTTGTTTTTGTCTTAGATTTTGTGTATGAGGGCGAGCCCTGGGCTCCATATGTGTCGTTAGCCAGGGCTCTGTGTATTGTTCTACTGTATTTTTTATGAATATTGTTGTGATTTATATCCTCCCCTGATTTGTATCTTCCCCTGTATTTATTGCATTTATATTGTTTGTATTGCTGTATGTTGTATTTTGTTTTATT
The DNA here is from genome assembly GCA_035047345.1 of Bradypodion ventrale. Classification (NCBI taxonomy): domain Eukaryota; kingdom Metazoa; phylum Chordata; class Lepidosauria; order Squamata; family Chamaeleonidae; genus Bradypodion; species Bradypodion ventrale. The sequence goes on from JAWDJE010000001.1 coordinate 502,110,492, forward strand.
GTATAATTTACTGTTGTGAACCGCCTTGAGTTGCCCGCTGGGTAAGAAAGGCGGTATAGAAATAAACCTATAATAATAATTTTTTTAAAAAAATTACAAGATGCGTTTAGCTTCCGGTGGGATGAACCACATGACCGGCCCACAGCCTGAAAGCAATGGTATTCCCGTTGGTAATGTATGAGTGTGAGAGCTGGACCGTTAGGAAAGCTGAGCACAGAAGAATAGACGCCTTTGAGATGTGGTGTTGGAGGAGAGTCCTGAGAGTCCCCTGGACAGCGAAGAGAACACATAGGATAATCTTAGAAGAAATCAACTCTGACTGACTGTTCATTGGAAGGGCAAATAGTAAAGATGAAGCTATAGTACTTTGGACATCAAATGAGAAGAGAAGATTCACTTGAGAAAGCCTTGATGCTGGGAAAGGTGGAAAATGAGCTGGCTAGATGGTATTATAGATGCAATGGGCACAAAGATGGGTGGACTGAGGGGGATGGTGGAGGACAGAGGCGCCTGGAGGACAATGGTCCATAGGGTTGCAAAGGGTCAGAATTGACTGTGCGACTGAACAACAACAAAAAGCCAACAAAAGGCGTCTAAGAGGTGACCTGATTGAAGTTTATAAAATCATGCACGGTGTGGACAAAGTAGGTAAGGAAAAACTGTTTTCCCTATCGCACAACACTAGAACTAGGGGACACTCCATGAAACTTTTGGGTACTAGTTCTCAAACAAATAAGAGAAAGTACTTTTTCACCCAGAGGATTACTGGTCTATGGAACTCCCTGCCAGAAGAAGTGGTGACAGCTGTCAGTCTTGACAGCTTCAAGAAAGGATTAGACAAGTTCATGGAAGACAAGGGTATCAATGGCTATAATTATGGATACTTAAGGACAACCTCCGGGTTGGAGAGATAGGCAGGATATCTCTCAATATCATTTCCAGGGAATCCTAAGAAGGTGAAGGCATCTGCATGGGAATAAAAATGATAAGCCACTGTGTGAGACAGAATGCTGGACTGGATCATGGGCTCCTGTGGCCTCTTCCACCAAGGCTGTTCTTATGTTCTTATGTAACTTTGGCACTCAAGGTATGCTTAAATGTCAATTACCAGAAACCCTTATCAGCAGGAATGCTGACTTGGGCTTCTGGGAACTGAAGTCCAAGAACTCCTGGAGTGCCAAGGTTGGCTATCGCTGCTCTAGGCCCAAGACTCAGGAGTCTCAGAAATAGGTTCGGAACCTCAGAGAGGGAGTCACATATTATTTGGAAAAAGGAGACCATGACCCTGGGTGGGTCCATAATGAGAGCAGACCCTTCCCTTTCACCATTGGTTGCTTGTCCACCCAGCCATGCCTAGACCGTAGCATGCAGGGGGAGGAGGGAGGGTTTTCATAAAGTCCTGGATGCAGCCCAAGGGAGAACCAAAATCCCCCAAAGGAGGAATCATCCTGCAGCATTGTCATCACCTTTGACCAGTGCACGGGGCCAAAGAAGGACAGTGAGTCCTGGGAAAAGAGGAGCATCGCTCAGGATGCAGCAGCACCACAGGGTGCGATTGGGCTGATAACTCTCGAAAGACAGCTTTCTCCATCCTAGCGGATATTTCAGACCTCCTTCCTCTGCCCATCCCCATATTCTGAAGAAGCACCCCTGGGCATTCAGGCGGGCATTCGTCTCAGATCCGAGGGCCGACAGAGATCTGGCTGCGGACGTGATTTAGTGAGGGCGAAGCTTTTCAGGCCACAGGAGGCTCAAGCAGGCCAGCTCAGCTCAGCTTTCAGTGTAGAAGCTCTTTGCGTGTGTGTGTGTGTGTGTGTGTGAAATAAGAAGGGAAACACTCTCTGAGTCTGGATTGCTCTTGGATTTGGATACGACTCCGTTTTGCATTTTATTTCTCTTCCAGGTGTTTGAGGTCCAGGATTTTCTGCCCTGCATTGGGTCGCTTCCCCTCTTTGTCTGTTTTTCTAATAGGTTTGCTCAGTCAGAGTTTGGTTTCGACTGCAATGTTAGCCATAGTTTCTGGATAGCGAAACTACATTTTTTTCCTACGGATGTTTTTGCTGTTTGCAGAATAGTTCCATTGACTTTCTTGCTTTTCTTTCTTTCCTTCTTTCTTTAGGTAAAGGTTTCCCTTGCTCGAAAGCCAGTCGTATCCAACTCTAGGGTTCAGTGCTCATCTCTGTTTCAAAGCCAAAGAGCCAGCGCTGTCTGCTTCTGCAGATGTTTCCATGGTCATGTGGCAAGCATGACTAGACAGAAATCTGTTTGCACAGAACGCTGTTTGCCTTCCCACCGAAGTGGTCCCTATTTATCTACTTGCAATTTCTTGCTTTCGAACTGCTAGCTTGGCAGGAGCTGGGACAAAGACGGGAGCTACAATTCAAATTATTGTAGGGGCCCCCTGAATTTTATTATTGATCTAATATTGCACTTGTGAGTCTGGCCAGGTGATCCTGCTATGGTAATAGAGTAGACCATGATTTCTTGAAAGCAAGAAATTGCAAGTAGATAAATAGGCACCACTTCCTTCAGGAAAGGCAACAGCGTTCTGTGTCTAGTCATACCTACCACACAACCATGGCAATGTCTGCAGATGCAGACAACACTGGGTTGCAAACGTAGATGAGCATTGAACCCTAAAGTCGGATACTACTGGCTTTCGAACAAGGGCGGCCTTTACCTTTACCTAAACACATGTTAAAAATACAGTACCTGAATGTCCTTCCTGACATGTCCTCTGAGCATTTCCCCACTTTTTTTCTTTAAAGGTCATCAACATTCCATAATTTTGTGAAAGTGGCACTTACCAAAAATCCAAAGAAGAGGCCAACGGCAGAAAGGCTTCTTACAGTAAGTCTGTCTCTTCTGCTTTGACATGAAAGCTTCTTCAAATGCTATCCCTATAAACGGAGCGAGTGTTCAGGTTTTTGCTGCACCAGGAAGGCCTGCATGTAATATTTTCAAATGGTATCACAGCATGAGCAACAGAGAAGGCATTTCGAGATATGAATGGGGACATCTTGTTTATACAAGGCAAGCCTTTGGTTTAAGGTTGTCCTAGGACCGTGATGGCGAAGCTTGGCACTCCAGATGTTCTTGGACTTCAATTCTCAGAAGCCCCAGCCCTCGTGAATCCACACAAATGGGTTTGCTGTGATTCATCCGGCCAGTGCCACGCTGCCCTCGTCGCTCCTGGTAGTGGAAGTAAAACGCGCCCGTACGGTTAAGGCTCTTCCGGGTTAACCCTTCCTCCTCCGGCTTTCAAGCAAAGGCCATCTTTACTATAGGGCAGCATAAGAGAGGCATGCAACAAAATTTTGCAGTGTGAATTGCTCACATTCGCTTTGCTAGTGAATCACCCACTCCTTCTTTCTACTAGCCCCCCCAGCTGTTACTTGACCTGTTGTGGGTCCTCATTGAGCCTTTTTTGTGTGAAAGGGGGGTGGTTATAGTTTCTTTTCTATATACATTGTTGCATCCCTTGATCCATTCATGCTTTTTGATTTACATGGGTGGTGTTTTGGCTTCATCATTCCTGAGATGCTAGAGGACTACAGATAAGGAGAATGAAGATACTCTTAAAATACCCCATTACATGAAAATGGGCTGTGATCCATGTAGAGGGAAAGAGATTTTCTGACCTGGGGAGCTGTTGCTGCCTTCCTGATGCCCAAATCAGTGCACGTTAAATATGTAGTCCACTATTTAAAGGCATTGTGTGGTGTTCAGTACCATATACCGTATTTGCCAGCTTATAAGATGCATCAGAGTATAAGAGGCATCAAAGTATAAGATGCACCCAGTTTTTATACACATTCTTAAGGAAAAAAATAATTTTCTCCCCGAGAGAAGCATCGCCTCCCCCCCTCTCCATCCCGATAACTCCCTTCACTCAGTGCCAACTGGCTTGCAGAACCAGTTCCAGCATAGTCATAAATGTGCTGCTTGTCCTGTTTGATTAGGCACGCTTCTCAGAGATAGGGAAAAGTTCCCCTTCCCCCTGACTCTCCCTGCCTGCCCAGAAAGGCAATCCATGGGGAAAGGTGGGTTTCCCAACAGCTTCATCCCCCCTGGTCCCATTGAAGAGTTCACACAAATCGCTCCTGAATTCCTGCTTTGAGGATAGAAAGCCTCCTAAAGGTGCACAAGAACTGCACCTTCCACCTCCTTCCTCACACAACATGATACAGTAGAACCCCGCATAACGGAAAAACTCCGTTCTGCGAGTTGCTTCGCTATGCGGTTTTTTTCATCATGTGAAACTGATGGGAGATGCCTCAGATAACAAACAAAAAATGTTCGTTATCCGGGGTTCCCATTGACCAGGTATACCCCAGCTACTGAAAACCCTGCATAACAAATGATTTTTTTCATTATGCGGGGTATCGCCCTGGCATAACGAATGCTTCGGTATGTGCATTTTTGGCTTTGCGAAGCATTTGTTATGCGAGGTATTACTGTATTAACAAAATGGCCCACTGGAGGCCACTATATACAGTGAATACCGTATTTCCCTGCACACAAGACACACTCTATTTTTCCAGTGTATTTTAAGCGGGGGCGGGGGGGAGTGTGTCTTAATACATCGGCAAATAAGGTTCTTTGGGCTTCTGGAATCTCCCAGAGCGAGAAAGTAGATCTGAAGCTTGAACAAGGACTAAGCCGCCTCCTTTGTGTGGACAGGATCTGCTGGCCAACAGGGAATCCCCTTGTGCTTGTGCTGAGTCCCCTGGACAGTGGTCCTTGTTCACGTCCTCATCCCTCTTTCCTGATTTGCAACCCTCCTTTTTTTAGCATAGCTTTGTTGGGCAGCCTGCTCTTTCTCGCTCTCTGGCCGTTGAACTCCTGGACAAAGTGAACAATCCCGACAACCTTCCCCATTATGCAGAGGCAGATGATGACGACTTTGAGGTGAGAGCCCCACCCCACCCCATCCCTCTGTTCCTTGTTCTTGCTGATGTTGGGGTGAACCCGAGCAATAGATGGATTTACTCTGTCCTGCAGGTAGGACTGCCATTAAAGGACATGTCCTTGTGGGGAAAAGACCTCCTATGGATTATGTTATTTGTTGCAATTGCACAGCAATGCAGGGCATTTGAATGCAAGTCTTCCTGTTCTTCATCGTTTAGCCCAGCTAATAAACACACGTGGACTAGATACTTGAGAGAAAGAAAAATAGCATTTACTCACAAAAGGAGGTCAGAAAATACACGCATGCTCAGGAGTCTGGGTGAGATTGGTTTAGAAAGAAGTAAAGTCTTTCTTCTAGCCATGTGACCTGGAAGATAGAGGAGTTCCAAAGGACATCTTTCCTCTTCCACAGCAGAAAGCAAGAGGGAGAAGCAAAACAAAGGCCTTAATGCATGCCCATGGAGTTAGGTGATCCCTGAGGCAGGAAAGAACCTTCCTAAGTGTAATTAGAGGCAAACAATGCAAAACAACTTCCTTTAGGTCAGTCTAGTCTTTCCCATCTCTCTGGTTAGTGTGTTAGTATTCACTGCATGCTGGGGTTGCACTAGAATACTCAACTCTATGCACAGAAAATGGGTGTGTCAGGAAGAGAGCAAGGCCATGGCCCTTCTGCTGGACATTTGGTTTTCTGTGTAGGGGAGATATGGGTCAGTCAGAAGAGTCCCCTGCTGTCGAGTCTCAAGAGACACGCGGTCGGTCCTTGGCTTCCTCACCTCAAGAAGGTCTGAGCCTTTCATGCTCAGAGACTGGACAAAGGACCACCTGAATGCCTGAATCCTGGTTTGGTGATAAACTTGATACGAGAGCTTCGTTTTAGGTTATCCTGCTATGGTAATAGAGTAGACCCGTGATGGTGAACCTTGGCACTCCAGATGTTCTTGGACTTCAATTCCCAGAAGCCCCTGTGAATCCACAGGGATGGGTTTGCTGCGATTCATCCGGCCCACGCCTCGCTGCCCTCATCGCTCCTGGAAGCGAAAGTAAAACGCGCCCGTCCGGGCGTGTTTTACTTCCGCTTCCAGGAGCGATGAGGGCAGTGAGGCGTGGGCTGGATGAATCGCAGCAAACCCATCCCTGTGGATTCAAGGGGGCCTGGGGCTGAGGAGGACTTTGTGTGCCTAAAGGGCTCAGCACCAGAAAGCGACTCATGGAACTGGACCAGTGGTACTATGCTGAGATGCGGAAGGCAGATGAAGGGCCACTGCATTACATTCCCAGGGCAGTCTCCATAGCTGATCACCATGAGGATCACCTATATTCGGATTCGAATAGGGCATAAGAAGAAGAAAATTCTGGAAATTTCATTCCCAAAACTCAGATCTGTTAATCTCAATCTGCTGTCTGCAGTACCAGTAGATCAGGAGTTCTCAACCTTTTTAAGACGGGGGCCATTGGGTCACGCTCCCTCAGACAGCTTCGGGGGCCGGACGGCCATTTTGCCCTTCCTCCACCACATGGCACTTCCTGGTGTGGTGGAGGTGGTGGTGGGCCCACATGAAATGGTGCCACTGACCACAGGTTGAGAATCCCAGTAGTAGATGATCATGTTAGCATGAGCCCCCAAGACAAATGGCGGTACACGGTGTAAAAGGGGAAGGGTCCTTGCAACAATGAAACACCCCCACCCCCACCCCTCAATCATGGCATTCTTGCACAAGAGAGTTCTCCAACTCTCCTCCTGAGATCGTGGAGGCTTTTAAAGGATAAATCTGAGCAAATGCAATACAGTAGTTCTGTCTTAGGGTGAGCCTTTATAGAGCATTCCTTCAACAACATGTTTAGAATAGTTATTTCATAACGTCCAGATGACTGCAGAGGCGCCATCAAGACAGAAGGATTAACGCATTCCTTGGGGGGAAAAACCTATGTGCAGAACCAGACGAAAGAGTCTGTTTTTGGGGGGTTGGGTGGGGAGATGTCATCCGTGGAGGACTGGGAGTGGCGGTCAGGCAGGAGAGCGCTTGGGTCTCATAGTCACCTCTGATGTCATTTGATGCCTGCTTTTCTGACTTCTGCAGCCGCACCCGATTATTCGCCACACCATTCGCTCCACCAACCGGAATGTGCGAGCAGAAAGGACGGCGTCTGAAATCAATTGTGAGTTTCTTGGATGGGAAGAAACCAAACGTCTCCCGCCTCATTAAATCCCAAGCAAATGAAACCCTTCAGAGTCATCCTCTGAAGGCCAGCATACGCTATCCTTGGGGAAGCGCCCGAGAAGGGGCTCTTTGGGACGTTTTCTGGAAGGCAGCAATCAGGGTGGCCCAGAGAGACCCACTTTCCCCTGGACTCTCTGTTGCCCTAGACTTTCTTGGGGAGAATCAAGGCTTGGGGGGAAATCTTTTGGCCTTGGGGCTTATTTTGTTGTGTCAGAACCAAGGAGCGTCGCCACTGCAAATGTTCCACCAAAGTCTATAGCATTTGCTTTGGCCAACTACCCACTGCAATTGCAATTGTATTTTCTACCAAAGATAGTTCATTTTAATGTTTTTAGAAGAACTTGCTGCTAAAATCCCTTTTACTGTACATTCGTTCGTTCGTTCGTTTGTTAGTAACCTGTAGAGCTTTTGCTGAGTGGAAGATCCTGTGAGCAGAAAAGCAGATGTTTATGCTACTTGCACAGGTTTTTTCTGTACAGCCGTGCCCTCATCACAATGGCAAACTTTGTAAAAGAAGCAACACTACCCCACATCGCTCTGCTGGCGGGGCTTTCCATGGAGCAGAAACTCACAGGAATGGGGGCCCTTCTGTTTATTGCCAGCTGATTATTTACTTTTTTAGAGTTACTTTATTTAGAAAATATTTTTTTTAAAAAAAAAATGGGTAACATAATCCGTGAGACATAGCATACCAAAAGTTGAGATCCACTAGTTTGGTGTGTTTTAAGAGACAAAGAGACAGTAAGAAATTGAGAGTATCTCCCCAAGGAGAGTGACTTGAAGCCAAGCCGAATACTGTACTCTAGTTTTACATGCTTGTGTTAAAATAAAGGGCTATTTAATCATTTTATATTAAAAAGCTGGAATGTTTTGCTGCAGTGAGGATGGTAGAGAGAGTGTTCTAGCATTTCCTCTGCAAAAATGTAGTTTATGTAAAGTTGTAAATGTACATGTTTTGCAGTTGACAAGTTGCAGTTTGAGCCACCTTTAAGGAAAGAGACAGAAGCTCGCGATGAAATGGTGAGGGTCGGTCTTCTCTACTCCTCAGGCAGTCATGGGAATTGCTCCTTTAAAGCTTTGGATCTGTAGTAAGCTTCCCGGGGGGGGGGGGGGGCAGCAGGTGCCGTGGGGAGCAGGATTTATGTCCGAACATTGGCCCAAAGCCCCTTGGTCACTGTGCAGGGGTTGCCCCTGTTGCACAACCAGTTGTGTGACCAGGCGTACAGCTTGGTCTGTGAACAGAGGAAGCCGAAGACAACGTGAATGACCAGCTGTAGACGTGGGTTTGCGTGCAGCATTGCCTGGTTTGCAGCATAAGTCCAGAAAGATTCTGGCCGTTGCTTCTTCGTTTGTTTTCAATGGGCAGATTTATTAAAAGGTCTGCCCCATCTTCACAGTAAGCCCATGAGTTTGGTTTTGTGCTCCTCCGAGGATTCCTAGAGGAGGATTTGAGTGGACACCAAGTGAGTGGATAAGTGTCCCTCCCAGTTCCTAAGCCAGGAGACTATCCACACCATCGAGGCTTCTAGAATGAAAGAGAGGGTGGAGGAAGGAACTTGAAATGTCTCTGTGGAGTCCAAAATAAACCCAGTTTTACCCCGTTGCAGGTGGTTCCCGGTGGTGCTCACTTCGCTTCTCACTGGAGTCCTTTCATTGATGGTGGAAGTTGTGCCAAGTAAGTCTCTATTTTGACCCTGGGATGAACCAACAACTTTGTCTTTCCAAACAGCTCTGCCTTCCTTGTCCAGTTGTGTTGCTTGAGAGTGCTCTTTTCCTCGGGGTGTTCTTCTGTCGGCAGGATGGAGCCTGGTCCCTTTTGGCCCGTGCTAAATAGTTCCTTGCCAGTCAAATTTTGACTCTGGGGGATACACCAAAGGGAGGCAGGGAAGGTTACAGTGAGAAAGGGTAGAGACGAATTAACGCACTCCTGCATGCTTTCTGCTTTGCACGCTGGAAGCAGGAGTGAAATGACAAGGACAAGGCTCTTTAGAGCACATGGTCATGTGCCTGGTTCAGAAAATTCCTTTCTCATGTCACTTTCCGTACTTTTCTCAACCTTTGCTTCTTTGACCGCATAATACCCAAGGGTTGTCTTTCACCTTCTTTTTCTTTTGTCTGCTTTTCATCGCTTTGTGGCCGCAACTATGAAAGACACGCTTCACATCCGGGCTGGCATGTTTGCCGGTGTGGCCCGGGACAAAGCAGCTGATAAGGAAATTGCACGCACAGGAAGTGTGGGCTTATAGGGTTGCTTGTAGCATTTGTTGTGGCTTTGGGGGTAGCTCTCCCTTGCTTGGGAGGAGGGGGAGCCTGCAGGACATTCAAGGGTGCTACGGTGGAGCCAGAGGCCAGGTTGGGGCAGATGTCAGTCCCTTATGCTGACTGAGCGAGCGCATTGTGACCGTCTTTAGTGTTGAACTGGAGCACAAGAGGAGGGTCTCTGCCCTTGGCTTGGAAATTGCATTCTGTGCCTCAGTGGCATAAACAGGAAATGCCTGGGGTTTTGGAAGCCTGGGATTCTGGATAAGGTCCCCACTATGTAGAAAGCCAGGGGTTGCTGGAACTGCAGCTTTGTGGGGTGGCTTTCTGTGCATTCAGACTGGGCCAGAAATAACACAGCACTGATTTATGGCCTACGGCATCGGAATGAGTGCTGGCTGTGCTCAGCAGCGCTGGCTGTGCAAAAGGGCCAGCCAACCTGCTAGCCAGCCTTCTGCAGCGGGAGTTTTGCCTTCAGTCCGAGTTTCCTTGGCTGAGCAGATTTTTGTTGTTGTGGCAAATCCCCCCCCCCCCCGTCTCCTCTTCAATGCTCACCCTTGAAACTACTGAGCCTTGGTGCACTCTTGTATTCCATTCCCACCACCTGATTGATTGATTGATTGATTGATTGATTGATTGATTGATTGGGGGTGAACGCAGATGTTACTTTTTTCTTTATGCTATAGTTGCTAGAATCCTGTGGCCAGCGTGCTACGTGGTCATGTGGCCTAAGGAATTCCAAGAGCTGTAGGCAAAAAAGTAACCTATTAAGAAGTGCAACTTTGGTTTAGCTAAGTCCGTGATGGCAAACCTTGGCACTCCAGATGTTTTTGGACATCAATTCCCAGAAGCCCAAGCACCCTGTGAATCCACACAAATGGGTTTACTGTGATTCATCTGGCCCGCGCTGCCCTCGTTGCTTCCGGAAGTGGAAGTAAAACGTGCCCCGACGCTTAAGGCTCTTCCTCCGTACGAGTGGGTTTTACTTTTGTTTCCTGGAGCAACGAGGGTGGCATGGGCCGGATGAATCACATTAAACCCATTCGTGTGGATTCACAGGGGGCTTGGGCTTCTGGGAATTGAAGTCCAAGAACATCTGGAGTGCCTTGGTTCACCAACATGGAACTAAGTACTCCTGTTTCCTTTTATATTAGCAATATAATAATAGAATAGATCCTATTGCCACCGATCGTCAGGCAGTGGTTAACTCACCTGGCCACCCTGAGGACTAACGGCCTTGGGTGGCGAAGTCCACAGGGAAGGGTGATAATGATCCCCAAGTGGACTAACTCCCACTTGAATCCATCTTAATGGAGGGCAGGCGCTTCATCCATCCTGGCCTGGGGCTGAGGAGGACTTTGTGTGCCGAAAGGGCTCAAGGGCCACTGCATTACATTCCCAGGGCAGTCTTCATGGCTGATCACCATGAGGATCACCAATATTCAGAATCTGCTCTGGCACAAGAAAAAAAATGCAATTACTCTTACATACTACTGCCCCATTGTGCTTAGAGGATGTGCAGTCAGGGCAGGATGCATCTCTGGGTCCAGATGTGGATTGAGCAGCAGAGCCTCCACTTTGTCTGGGCTGAGCCTCTGCTCGCCACCCCTCACCCAGGTTGTCTCAGCCTAAGCCAGTGATGGCAAACCTTGGCACTCCAGGTGTTATCGGACTTCAGTTCCCAGAAGCCCAAGTCTACGTACGTGCAGTAAACCCATCCGTGTGGATTCACAGAGACTTGGGCTTCTGGGAATTGAAAGTCCAAGAACACCTGGAGTGCCCCGTGGTTTGATTCCCAGAAGCCCAAGCCCCCTATGGTTCAATTCCCAGAAGCCCAAGCCCCCTGTGAATCCACACGAATGGGTTTATTGCGATTCATCCATCCCACGCTGCCCTCGTTGCTCCCATAAGCGGAAGTAAAACACGCCCGTATGGAGGAAGGGTTAACTTCTACTTCCGGGAGCGACGAGGGCAGTGCGGGCCGGATGAATCGCAGTAAACCCATTCATCACCACGGGCCTGAGCCATGATGTGGATCGTCTACAGCCTCTTTGTTTGGGGTGGCAGAGCTGAGCATGATAGGCAAGCTGAGCAGATCCATGTCAGAGTAGTTTGGGATGTTCACTTCCAGAAGATCTTCATAGGTATTAAAAGTGAGATAGAAAATGAAATAAAACCCTGAGGAACCTCATAACCCAAACAGGTTCTGTTGAGATGCAATTCCCATCTGTTTGCCAGCAGAGCCAGAGGAATGCTGGGAGACGTAGTCCCAACAGTCCAACTCCGCCCAGCAGACCTCAGGCCCGACGGGCATCCTTCAGCGCCACCTTCTGGAGATGTTCAGCCCAATGGGACTGTGGATTGAATGCCATTTAAAACACACAGGAATAAAGTGTCTTCCCCATGTAAGAGCAAGTGATGGTGATGGTGGGAAATGTCAGCATGTAGCCAACCTAGCAGTTCGAAAGCAAGAAATTGCAAGTAGATAAATAGGGACCACTTCGGTGGGAAGGTAACAGCGTTCCGTGCGCTCCGGTGTCTAGTCATGCCTGCCACATGACCACGGAAACGTCTGCAGAAGCAGACAGCGCTGGCTCTTCGGCTTAGAAACAGAGATGAGCACTGCACCCTAGAGTCGGATACGACTGGCTTTCGAGCAAGGGAAACCTTTACCTTTACCTTTTAGCTCAAGTGGCTAAGGCTGAAAGGCGGAAAGTCAGCAGTTCGATTCCCGAGTACTGCAGGACGGAATGAGTTCCCGTCTGTCCCAGCTCCTGCCAACCTAGCAGTTCGAAAGCAAGACATTGCAAGTAGATAAATAGGGACCACTTGAATGGGAAGGTAAACAGTGTTCTGTGCGCTCCGGTGTCTAGTCATGCCTGCCACATGACCACGGAAACGTCTGCAGCAGCAGACAGCGCTGGCTCTTCGGCTTTGAAACTGATGAGCACTGCACCCGAGAGTCGGATACGACTGGCTTTCGAGCAAGGGAAACCTTTAACTTTACTAGCAATCTCAGTAGCAATCACACATCTAGATAGCGCTTAGTGCATTCTCTCGGTGGTTCCAGAGTAATTACCATTTTGCCCCCTAACATGTTGGGTACTCGTTTTACTGACTTTTGGAGGGTGGAAGGCTGAGTCAACCTGGAGCACCGTCAGGATCGAACTCACAATGTTTTGACTGCAGCATAGCCGTTTAAGCACTGCGTCACCATGGCTCTATAACGACAGGTTGCTTAGCAGTGTTGGACTTCAAGCCATCAGGTGGTGGGAGTATTCCAGTTCTTTTTGAACCTGGTTGGCAATCGCTACCTGATTCTGAACACCTTCCCTGATCTGGTGGGTTTGCAAGCAGGAACACCCGGGGATGGAAACTTGCCCTAGCCTGGAGCAGCAAAGGCCTTAGGCTGCCTTCCTAAATGAATGGACGCATTTGTCCAGCTGGGACGGGTCCTGTGGTTGTGGGATGATGGGCTGGGTGACCCTTACAGGGGTGAGTGTGTGGCACCCTTAGCTGCCTTTAAGCATGTGTTTTATTTGTGTTTAATTTTATAAACCTTTTGTTTAGGGGACTTACCAAATTTGGCGATGGCCATGAAGATGCCGAGGAGTGAGTGATGACTTCTTTACCTTTGACTTCCTTCCCTGACTGTTTAACAGCAAAATGGCTTCTCTTGCAAATCGACTGCATGTTCCTTCGAGGACGTTTGGGCTCCTTCTTTAGGGAGAGCCTCTGACCCTCTGCAGATGCTGTTTTACAGCTTTCCTTCTGTGTGCTGTTGCCATCCAACTGCAGTGTCTTAGCGGTTAAGATGCCGAACTTGATGACTGGAAGGTCAGCAGGTCAGCAGTTCGAGACCCGACTGCTGCACGACGGAGTGAGCTCCCGTCTCCATCCCAGCTCCTGCCAACCTACCAGTTCAAAAGCAAGAAATTGCAAGTAGATAAATAGGGACCACTTCGATGGGAAAGGTAACAGCGTCCCATGGCTTGGTTCCCTTTCTGCTCCTTGCTCCACCTTTACGTGGATGCCTGAGCTCCTGCATTTAGAGGTTAGGGCTGCTGAGCTGAGTTCTAACTACCACCAGTTCCTCCTGGTCCATCCACACACACCTAAATTGGATACAGAGTTGTACCAACAGGTTAGATAACGAGGACCAGCACATATTGGTGGCCGATGGTCCTTCATTGGACTTTTTTAAGCAGTTGGTGGGTGACTACCGCTCAGAAGTGCTGTTAGCAATAGCAATGACACTTTTATACCACCCCACGGCGCTTAGTGCACTCTCTGGGTGCTTCACAAGTTAATTGGCATTTTGCCCCGAACATGCTGGGTACTCATTTTACCAAACTCGGAAGGATGAAAGGCTAAGTCAACCTGGAGCCCATTTGGATCGAACCCACAGTGTTCTGGCTACAGTACATCCGTTTACCCACTGCACCACCAGGGCTCAATAATGACAGGTTGCTTACCCATAACCATTGTTTTTCTTTGTGGCCTCTGTGAATCCACACCAATGGGTTTCCTGTGTGTACATGCAGTAAAACCATTCATGTGGATTCACCGGGACCACAAAGAAGAACCAGATAAGAGAGTAGGGGCAGAAATAGACATTGCAGATAGCCCATATTTGGGTCTTCTGGTTCTTCTTCTTTCGTGTCCCGATCAAACCCTGGACTGTTCAAATGAAGCCCCGTTCTTGGCATTGTCGTTGGCCAAACCCAAGTCCTCATCGGTTTTCTGGTGAGTAATGGTGACTAAAAGAATGGGAAAGTCTCCAGATCCCACCTTGGTCTGTGCCTTTGCCTTTGCTTTATATTCTCTGCAATTTCTCAGCTCCGTTAAAAGAACAAAAAGGTTAATTACAGCAAATTACCATGTCGGGCATCTAACCTCCTTTTCTAAGTGCTTTTGGGAAATGACAGCTTCACGATGTACATGCGCATCACAAGGTTGGAATAAAGACTTTCCCTTGATTGTCTCTTCCTGCTTTTCAGATCAACACTGAAACGGATAGGACCCCCTCCTCTACCTCCAAAGGTGAGCCACCCCAGTAGCTTACAGGTGAGTCCGGGGGGTGGGGGTGGGGGGTGGACGGTGTCCTTTTGGGAGGGGCTCCTTGTGAATCTCAAGGGTGCAGAAATGGTAGGATTTTGAAGAATGGTGGATTTAAAGAATCTTGTATTGTGGCTCAGTTTAAAGACTAAGGAGTTGGATTGAGCAGGTGTGTGTTTTTGGGCTCAGCCCATTTCATCAGATACAAGGTGGGCTGCTGTTTGTGACAAATAAACATTATTAGCCTTTCAGATGTCCCCCGATCCCTGTGGGCATCTCCGTGGGATTAGTTTGGCAAAAGAAACACTCTACACCCGTGTTTCCCAACTTTTGGTTCTTGGACTTCAATTCCCAGAAGCCTAAGTCGGTCCATTGGCTGACCAGTGCTTTGGGGGATTGAAGTCCAAGGACCAAAGGTTTGGAAGCATCACTGCTCTATCTACACCCTGTTCCCACCTGTTTCCCCCTCATTTGCGTCCCTGCACACTTTCAGGCGCTTCCCACCCTCCTCTGGTTCCTTGTCAGTCACTTGATTCTTCCCACAGTGTAGCTCCCTACTAAGGTCTTGCTAGCCAATCAATGTTCGCAATTGCACTTCTATGCTACCCCATAGCACTTAATGAACCCTCTCGGCAGTTCACAAGGTAATTAGCATTTTGCCCCCGACATGCTGGAGACTCATTTTACTGTCCTCAGAAGGATGGAAGGCTGAGTCAACCTTGGCTCCCATCAGAATCGAACTCACAATGTTTTTGGTGCAGTACAGCAGTTTAAGCACTGTGTCACCAGGGCTCTAGAATAACAGGTTGATTACAGCTGTTACAGCTGTAACTTCTGTTCTTAATGGTCACCTGTGAATCCATACGAATGGGTTTACTGAGCAGTAAACCCATTAGTGTGGGTTCACAGTTGACCACGAAAAAGAACTTGATAGAGTATAGGGGCAGAAATAGACATTGTGGCTAGCCCATTATTAGAACATTTTTACATTTAACAAGGATTGTAATGGCTGTAGCAATTACACTTCTATACCGCGCCATAGCAATTTGTACACTCCCTGGGCGGGTTACAAGATAATTAGCATTTCGCTCCCAACATGCTAGGTACTTAATTTACCGACCTTGGAAGGATGGAAGAGGTTGAGTCAACCTTGATCCCCATCAGGATCAAACCCACTTTGTGCTCCCTGGTGGTTACAGCCCCACTTCAATCCCCCACTGGCGCACTGTTATCTCCATTCTCTCCCCAGTGGAACGTAGCGTGTGGGGAGTATTGTGCAAAGTGAGAACAGAGGTGGGGTGGGCCAGGGAAACCTTGGGGCTGGTGTGGCCTTGACCCTTGCAGTTCAGAACATAACAAAGCAGGGCTGCTGTCAAAATGCCTTCCTCTCTGTTTCTGCTCCAGCCCCGGCTCAGTATTTACCCAGAGGAAAGCCTCGTGGACGACGAGAAGTCCCAAACGATCAAGTATTGTCCCGACCCTCACGGCCAAGCCCTGCCACCTCACAGGAGACAAAGCATCCCCGTGTGTGGACCTCAGACCGAGCCCTCCACGACGGGCATGACTAGTAGCATCAGCAGCCCTGGGTTGCTCACCGTGAGGTACAGCGACCTGGGTAAGTACACCTTTGCGAGGGCTGGGGATCATCTCAGCCCATGCTTAGCAACCAACCCCTAAAGAGCCTGGGGGGAGGGTGGGGGGTAGAGTCTGCCCTGGGAGAGCAGGGAGAGCTCTGGGAAGGCTGTTGGAGGCCCTGGCCAAAGGATCTAGGCAGGACAAACAGCCAACTCAATCGTGGACCTGCTTCCTCTCCTGTATAGACTTTGGAGGGGTGGCATGTGGGGGTCTGGAGACCGTGGCTTTCTTAGGCCCCAGGTTCGTGGAGGAGGAGGAGGAGGGCTGGCCCAAAATGAAGCATTGCAGCCCCTACAAGCCCTTGCAAGTCTGGCCAGGGGATCCTGCTATGGTCATAGAGTAGACCCTACTACTGCCAGCAAATCAGTGCCGATGGCCAGGTGGCGGTTAACTAAGCTGTACCACCCTGAGGACTAACAGCCTTGGGTGGCAAAGTCTACAGGGAAGGGTGATGGTCCCCAAGTGGATTGAATCCCTCTTGATGGAGGGCAGAAGCTTCATCCATCCTGGCCTGAGGCTGAGGTGGACTTTGCATGCCAAAAGGGCTCAGGACCAGAAAGTGACTCACAGAACTGGATCAGTGGTACTATGGGTGTCACATGTGATGCAGAAGGCCAATGGAAGGCCACTGCATTACAGTGGACCCTCAACTAACGACACGTTTGAATGGCGTCATTTCCGTTTAACGACGCATCGTCACTCGCCACATGACTATCCACACAACGACAAAAAACCGTCGTTGTGTGGATTAATGACGTTTTTTTAATGTCGTTGTGCGGATAATGATTTTTGCCACTAGATGGCGCAGCTGCCATTGAAAACCGCACAACGATGTATCCCCTATAGCGACACTACTTGGGAAACCAAGTAGCGTCATTATTCAAGCGTCTACTTGTATATTGTTCTCAGGACAATCTCCGTGGCTGATCACCACGAGGAGCGCCAATATTCAGAATCTTGTGAGTCCCATAGTCCTTATTAAATAAAAAGAAGAGGTGCTCCTCCCCCCCCCCGTACTTTGTTATGGTACCTTCCCCCCACTGACACCTCCCCACCCCTCACCCCCACCTTCCTTAAGACAAGTTAAGAAGCCAGAAATGGACTTCAAACCATTTCTGCTTTGGAATGGGACTGTGTGGCTTGTGATGATGGATCCCAGCTCAGAATCAAGCTTGTCCTCGATTCAGAAGGATCTCTAGCCATGTTAGTAAGCCTGGTGGTCAGTGGCCTGGAAGGCCATCATGCAACGAAGCATAAACCTATGGGGTAGCTGTCATGGAATTTTGTCTCCCACTTCTGATCTCATGAAAAAAGGCTACCCCGGCTGAGCATTGCACTCATTGCAAATGAATTACTGGCCAATTTCGCTGTTGTTGGTGTTTAATACTTCAATAGGGACTCGGATTTTCTCAGCACTACACAGATATTGCAAGAGAAGGCAGTTGCATCCTGCTGGCTTGCAGTCTAATAGACGCAGCACAAAAAGATAGAAGGATAAGACGGGGAAAGGGAAACCGGCGGCGAAATAGCAGCTCCTTCTGCAGCTGAACATCATGGCCAAGTGGGTCTTCCTGTCTGTTTCCGGAGCTCTTCCTAGAAAGCCTTCCAGTAGGGCTACGTTTTTATTAAGAATATGCCTCTGGTTGGTTCTGGCAGGCAGCTAGGAGACAAAGGTCTAGCAAGGAGGGACTGAGTGAGTGTCTGTTTAGTAGAGAGCTTGGAAGAGTTACTAAAATATCTAAATCTACCTACCAGATAGGCACGTCGACTAGAGAAGTCTGGAAATTAGATTCCAACTGAAGCTCTGCTTTACTAGCCTAAGCAGAACTCCCTAAGGCCATGATGGCGAAGCTTGGCACTCCAGATGTTCTTGGACTTCAATTATCAGAAGCCCCTGTGAATCCACGCGAATGGGTTTGCTGCGATTCATTCGGCCTGCGCCGCGCCACCCTCGTTGCTCCTGGAAGCGGAAGTAAAACGCGCCCGTCCGGGCGCGTTTTACTTCCGCTTCCAGGAGCGACGAGGGTGGCGCGGCGCAGGCTGGATGAATCGCAGCAAACCCATTCGCGTGGATTCACAAGGGGCTTGGGCTTCTGGGAATTGAAGTCCAAGAACATCTGGAGTGCCAAGCTTCGCCGTCACAGCCCTAAGGTATTTGCTCAATGTGTTTTTTTCACGTGTCACTTATACACCCATTTTGGATTTTCCTGTTTTAGGTAATGGGGACAGTGTGCCAAAACCTGGGGAAAACGCAGACGGGTTGGGCCACTTGCCACAGCTGCCAAGGAAGAAGGAGAAGCGGGAATTTCTGGTAGACATTTTTATGCACTCTCTTCCATTGCATGTTCGATGTGCAGCTGATCTAAAGCTAAAGACGTGGATCTGGGACTTCAAGTGGGTTCTTGGACTTCAATTCCCAGAAGCCCAAGTCAGTTCCCCAAAGCGCTTGGTATCAGCCAATATACCGGCTGAGGCTTCTGGGAATTGGAAGTCCAAAACCCAAAGGTTGAGAAACGCGGCTCTGTGAATCCACAAGAATGGGTTTACTGTACGTACATGCATTAAACCCATCCGTGTGGATTCACAGAGCAATATTTCCCAACCTTTGGGTTTTGGACTTCCAATTCCCAGAAGCCTAAGTCAATTCAGCCAATGTACTGACTCAGGGTTCTGGGAACTGAGGTCCCCCTGTGGGTCCTGGGCCCCACCTTGGGAACCACTGCTTTAGGGTCTCACACGCTGCTTGTGACTCGGCAGAGAAGGTTGGTCTCTGAAGATTGAGGAAGGAAAGGGTGTCACTTCCTTGCATCCTGAAACTTCTTTGTATTTTGGAGAGAAGTTGTCTATTTCCAAGGGACCACTTTGACTTTAGTGGTTAGGATGCGGAGCTTGACGATCGGAAGGTTGGCAGATCAGCAGTTCAAAACCCAAGTGCTACGTGACGAATCGAGCTCCCATTGTCTGTCCCAGCTCCTGACAACCTAGCAATTCCAAAGCAAGTAGTTGCAAGTAGATAAATAGGTACTAGTTTAGAGGGAAAGGTAAAAGCATTCCGGCATATAGTCGTGCCTGCCACATGTCCATGGAAATGTCTGCAGACACAGACTACACTAGCTCTTTGGCTGTAAACGGAGATGAACACCAAACCCTAGAGTCGGATACAGTTGGCTTTTGAGCAAGGGAGACCAGCCCCCGACGCCAATTCATCCGGCCCACGCTGCCCACTTTGCTCCTGGAAGCAGAAGTAAAACACACCCAGAGGGCAGCGTATGAATTGGCTGGATGAATTGGCATTGGGGGCCAGATCCGGCCCATGGGCCATAGTTTGGGAACCCCTGCTTTAAGAAGAGAAAATGGCAGCTTAAAATCTAACTCATCCTGTTGCAAAACAGATTGCAAGGGAGGAACCACATGACGCCCCTGGAAGGAGAACATGCTGTGGTTTGTGGTGATGTGGTGTGAGAACTTGCTCTCCTAAGTCCTAGGCCCCAGTGCTCTAATCATGGATCTTATCTCCACGAGCAAAGGACAGGGTGAATGGCTCAGTAAGTGGCTTAGTGGTTAAGATGCTGAGCTTAACCACCAGAAGGTCGGCAGGTCAGCAGTTTGAGACCCAAGTGCTGAGTGACGGAGTGAGCAGCCATCGTCTGTCCCTTCTGCCAACCTAGCAAAAAAATTGAAAGTAGATAAATAGGAACTGCTTCGGTGGGGAAGGCAACAGCATTCTGTGCGCTCCAGCGTCTTGTGATGCCTGCTACATGACCACAGAAACATCTGCAGATGCAGACAGCACTGGCTTTTGGGCTGTTAATGGACACCACTGGCTTTTGAGCAGGGAAGATCTTGACCTAATTCCCAACACAAGCGGCTGCTGGTCCATCTGTGTCTGATTCTCATGCTACTACCAGATGTTCCATAGGGATGCAAAGCCTTTAGGGGTGCTTGGAGCCTTCCAGGCAATTTGGCAGTTATTCTGTAAGTCCAGATGTTTCAGCCAGTTCTCCAAAAATGAGTTGGAAGGCCTCAGGCAACACTGAAGAAGAAAAGTTCAGCAGTGACACTGTTTTTGACTGGTTCAGACTCTATTCGAGTCTCCTGAAGTGTTAACTCCCAAGAAGTCGCATGGTTTTTAACTGAAGCCCCTTTATTCCCTTCCTTTTCTTCTTTTTCACGGCACAGAGGCCAGCGATCAATGGTCTGCCGCCCACTCCGAAGGTGCTGGTAAGAGACTTCTGTGATTTCAGGGAGTTGCGCCCACACGCAGGGAGTTGCGCTAGTGTCGCAAAATGTGTGAATTTTCTTTAGCCATGAGATGAAGGGACTGGAATACAAGCCCATCTGCCACTTCTGCTTCTTCTTTTCCTCCTGCCTCTTGGTCTAACTGCCCCATCTAACGAGGATTGTGGATTTAGGTGCTAATTCCTTTCTCTGGCTAGACTTGAAGTGAGTTGTCTTATAATTAGAAATTCCTGGGTGGGCGTCTGTTTTTGTCTGCTGTCTGGTATTAACTGACCTGATATAACTGAGCTGAAGGACCCCATTTATTAAAAAGCAAGAATTTAGCCACAAAAAATATGCCTAAAAAGGTGTGTGTGTGTGTGTGTGTGTGTGTGTGTGTGTGTTAAAATGGATCCTGTCTGTAGCCAGTTCCTGTTTTCATTGTGAAAAGAAGGGGGGGAATCCCCCCTCCTATTTCTAATCAAAGCAAAAAGTTTGATGAACATTCAGTAAAGAACTGCAATACATTTTACAAAGCAATGGAGAATGCTACAGGATGGGCACATGGTTCATGCTCTACCCTATAAAAGAAGACAAAAGTCAGTTGTCCGCAGAGCGTGTGAGAAGCCCATCCCCTGACTTCTAAGACTACGTGTGACTTTTTAAAGTAATTTCTTTGTTGCGGGCAGCATAAGTAGCATGTCCTTGTGCTTTAAGATCCCATGATCTCTAGAGGGTTGATCCGACTTCCCATTCCCGTTTCAGATGGGTGCCTGCTTCTCCAAAGTGTTTGACGGCTGCCCGTTGAAGATCAACTGTGCCACGTCATGGATCCATCCAGACACGAAAGGTGAGGTTGTGACGCCTTGGTCAGCTTGGCGACATTTTTCCTTTGCAGTGGTTCAAATAGGCCAGTGATGGTGAACCTTTTAGAGACTGCGTGCCCAAACAGAGGGGCGGGGCAAACTCTGTGCTGGGGGGAGGTAGACAGCACTCCCATTGGGCTGCTGGGCAGAGGGGTGGGGTAAACTCCCTGCTGGGGGAAGGAGGAAGCGCTCCTACTGGGCTGCTGGGCAGAGAGGTGGGACAAACTCTGTGCTGGGGGAGGGAGGAAGTGCTCCCATTGGCCTGCTGAGCAGAGGGGCGGGGCAAACTGTGCTGAGGGAGGGAGGAAGCACTCCCATTGGCCTGTTGGGCAAAGGGGTGGGGCGAACTCTGTGCTGGGGGTGGGAGGAAGAGCTTCCAATGGGCTGCTGGGCAAAGAGGGTGGGGCGAACTCTGTGCTGGGGGTGGGAGGAAGAGCTCCCATTGGGCTGCTGGGCAGAGGGGCGGGGTGAACTCTGTGCTGGGGTGCCAACAGAGAGTGTCTGGCACGTGTGCCATAGGTTTGCCACCACTGAAATAGGCTCATCTGCTTTTCTCCCCACTCTGTTATAGATCAGTATATTATCTTTGGAACCGAAGAGGGAATCTACACACTGAACCTCAATGAGCTGCACGAGGCCACCATGGAGCAGGTACAGGGAGAAGGCCAATGAGCAATGAGCACTTATGTACCGCCCCACCCAGAGCGCTTGGTGTTCTTTCTGAGCGGCTCACAAGTTAGTGTTTTGCCCCCAACATGCTGGCTCCTCATTTTACCCAACTTGGAAGGGTGGAAGGCTGAGTCAACCTTGGATCCCATCAGGATCGACCTCACAATGTTTGGACTACCATGTTTAACCCCTGTGCCACCAGGGCTCCATAGCATGCTCAGTTTGTTTAAGATTGTCCTGCTATGAAAGGAGAGAGCAGCAATGAGAGGGAGAATAGAGACCAGGCAACGCTTCTGCCCTTCCTTGATTTTAGCTTGGCATTTTAAAAACTGCTTCAGCATCACACAGGGGGTGAAATCCAGCCATAAGCCATGACAAGAGCAGGTCCATTGAATCAGTGGAACCATGGAAGAGTTGAGTCCCCAGTGGCCACTTACTGCTAGGTTCCAGCCTGTCACCCCGTCCTGTCTATAGACCTACTAGACCAGGGGATCCGGCCCCTAGGCCGGAGTTTGGGCACCCCGTACTAGACAGTGGGAGATAGATAACAGTGAGGAGGAGGAGGATGGTGATGATGAAAGAAATTGAACTGTCAAGCGGTTATAATCATCACAGCACCAAAACACCATGGTTGTGTCTGCACTTTTTTGGCCATAAAACACGGTTCTTGCTTGTTGTTCTTCTGCTGTAGCTGAATCTGAATATTAGTGATCCTCATGGCGATCAGCCACGAAGACTGTCCTGAGAATGCAGTGGCTTTCCATTGGCCTTCTGCATCGCAGTGTGACACTTATAGTACCACTGATCCAGTTCCATGTATCACTCGTCCTGAGCCCTTTTGACACACAAAGTCCTCCTCAGCCCCAGGCCAGGATGGATGAAGCTGCTGCCCTCCATCAAGATGAATCCAAGTGGGATTTAATCCACTTGGAGACCCTTCCCCTTCCCTGAGGACTTTGGTACCCAAGCCGTTAGTCCTCAGGGTGGTTAGGTTAGTTAACCTCCGCCTGACAATCGGTGTTGAGTCGCTGGCAGTAGGGTCTGCCCGCTGACCATAGCAGGATAACCTGGCTACACATAAAGTATCAGTGCAAGTATTAGGGACCATGGAAGTTAGAGAAAAGTTGTTGTTGGTGGTGTTGTTGTGTCCTTATGTCCCTGGAAGCCATTTGGGGTATCTTGCTCAGCCAAAGGCAGCAGAGGTGAAACCCATGGTAGCCTTCTAGAAACCAGCCTCGTGGGTGCTACCTTTGGTGTGTCCCAAATCCAGCTCTAGGAAACAAATCCCCCGCCTCGCCCTGGCGTGGTTCCTGGTTCTGTTCCGGTTTCTTTCCCCCCATCAGACTCTGTGCCGCTTCTTTCCTCCCTAGCTCTTCCCGCGGCGATGCACGTGGCTGTATGTGATCAACAATACTTTAATGTCGCTCTCAGGTATGTGGCTCTTGGCAGAACACGTGTCAGAACTTAAAGGGGTGGGGAGTGGGGGTGGGGGAGAGATGATCAAGTGTCCATTCAGGTCACCTTTTCTTGGGTGCCTTGAATTGAATGGGCCTTGGCCTTGGCCATGGAAGTCACATCTCTTTTTTCCTTTCTTTCCCTTTCTTTCCCTTTGCTTCTGCTCTTGGCTGGGACCGGTGGATGTTTGGGGGCTGTCCTTTCCTAGAAGGTAATTTCTCCACCCGCCTCTTCTACGTTAACTTCTCTTCTTTCTGTTTTTCATCAGTCATTTCATTAAAAAATATTGTTAATACAGGCGCTGACACGGGTCATCTCTGTCTGTCTTGCAGGGAAAACGTTCCAGCTTTACTCCCATAACCTCATCGCTTTGTTTGAACAAGCCAAAAAAACAGGACTCGCTGCTCACATTCAGACGCATCGGTTCCCTGACCGAATATTACCAAGGTGAGTGGGTCTCAGCGCACCTGTTCTGCTCTAGGAAATGGAGCTGAAAGCTGTTTGCTTGCAGACATTTCCGTGGTTGTGTGGCAGGGATGACTGGACACAGAATGCTATTACCTTTCACACTGAAACGGTAGCTATTTATCTACTTGCAATTTCTTGCTTTTGAACTGCTAGGTTGGCAGGAATTGGGACAGACAATGGGAGTTCACTTGGTCATGCAGCACTCGGGTCTTAAACTGTTGACCTTCTGTTCGTCAAGTTCAGCATCTTACCCACTAAGCCACCATAGTTCCTGCCTGGCTGGGCCTGTGAATAATTAGATGTGGGTCTGTTTTGTTCCGGGAAGTACTGAGCCAGTACTGAGTCAGGCCAGAGGACATTCCGGCCCTAAGTGACCGGCTCAATAAGTCTGAGGAGCTGACAGTTCAGGCCAGACTGCAGTGACCGCCTCAGGGACATTCGGCTCCGCTCAGTTGGCATTACCAACTGATCCCCTTGTCCACTCCGTGTCTGCCTGATCTCCTGCATTTCCTCCTACGTCTGTGTGAACTCCACCAACTCATTGTGTTGGGGAGTTGAGGATGATGGGAGTCGACAGCAAGAACCTATGAAGCGTGTCAGGAGGGGAAAAGCAAAACGAAAATGGAATTAATGCCTATAGGCCCGTGATGGCAAACCTTGGCACTCCAGATCTTCTTAGATTTAAGTTCTCAGAACTCCCAAGCCCCCG
The DNA here is from genome assembly GCA_035047345.1 of Bradypodion ventrale. Classification (NCBI taxonomy): domain Eukaryota; kingdom Metazoa; phylum Chordata; class Lepidosauria; order Squamata; family Chamaeleonidae; genus Bradypodion; species Bradypodion ventrale. Next base: position 502,134,959 of record JAWDJE010000001.1, read on the forward strand.
TGAATCCACACGAATGGGCTTGCTGCGATTCATCCGGCCCGCACCACACCCCCTTGTTGTTCCTGGAAGCAGAAGTAAAATGCACCCATACCGTTAAGGCTCTTCCAGGTTAACCCTTCCTCCATACGGGCGCGTTTTACTTCCACTTCCAGGAATGACGAGGGGGCATGGTGTGGGTCAGATGAATCGCAGCAAACCCATTTGTGTAGATTCACAGGGTGCTTGGGCTTCTGGGAATTGAAGTCCAAGAACACCTGGCGTGCCAAGATTGGCCATCACGGGCCTATAGCATACAGTTTAATAGAATTGGGCTGGGTGATGAAAGAAGAGTTGAGATTTGATTTTAGGCTCCTAGAGGGTGAAATAGCCAAGAGGGTGAAAGTCAGCAAAGATTTTAATGGGGGGTAGGAATTATCCCCAGAGGTAATGGATGTGGGGCGGGACTTTACACACCCAGCTGGATTTAGAAAGAGGATGAGAAACACATGACGCATTTCTGGGAAAGTGGAGCAGATGTGTTGCCTGGAATGCCAGATAAGAGCAGGTGCATTGCTTCAGGCATGCCTGCACTTCTGTTTTTGTGGCTCTAACATATGATGATGATGATGATGATGATGATTCTCCTTTGAGCCCCGTTCCTGGTCCATTGTTAACACTTGAACTCTGTTCTTTCAGGAAATTTGCCTTAACGACAAAGATCCCAGACACAAAAGGGTGCCATAAATGTTGTATAGGTGAGTCTTCCCAGGAGGTCCCGGCTGAAACAGACAGGGCAAAGGGCTCTGAGGTCAGCATCAGTTGAATCCTGGCCTTGACCCCCACCACCCAAAAAGCACACTAAACAAAGCATGCTGTTGTAAACCAACCGGCAAGGTAAAGTGTAAGCTTTATGGAGCTTCTCTTACACAGCAGAGCCTCTTTCAAGCGAAAGATGAACCTCCTCCTTGGACCCGGCTCAGCCTCACAGCAGAGTTAGAAGCAGAGATGAAGGGGAGGCGCCAGCCAGAGTTTTACAGACCAGGTTTCCCCTGGGACCGGGGGTTTGGATGGGTCCCATGACTGGCGCCAGAGAAACAGTGTGATTTAACATCCCAATTGGTTTCAGGCTGCTCAGAACGAGATGTTTTGGATATTTGTTTCAGTTGAAGAGACAGCAGGGATGATCACAGGACAGATGTTCCATATCAGGAAGTGAAGGGACTGATATGGAAGGCAAAGCGGCGCTCCTAAGTTGAAATCTCTGCAAAAGGCCTCCTTGTTTCCCCTGCCAAACATCAGCCAGAATCCTCTTGCTTGTTGATATTTGTCTTAGGGACATGGTTTAAGTCAGGGGTGCCCAAACTTTTCAAGCCGTGGGCCGCTGGGCACATGGTTCCTCCCACCAGAAGCAGAAGTAAAATGCACCTTGCAATCTGTTTTGCAACAGGATGAGATAGATTTTAAGCTGCCATTTTCTCTGCTTAAACCAGGGGTGCCCAGACTACGGCCCACGGGCCATACTTTGGGCACCCCTGGTCTAAGTCTTGGGGGTAAGTTGTTTTTATTCATTTTATTTTTTACTTGTATGCCGCCAAACGTGCAAAGCGACTCTGGGCAGTTAACAAAGAAACAAAATATCATAATTACAATCACAATTACATGATATACAAAAACACTTCCAAAAAAAAAACAATACATGGAAAAACATCATTAACTCAACCCCACCAACTATGTCTGGTTGCGTTCCTGGGCATGTGGTTGATTACGTAATTCAGAACACTTTATCTTACACAAGCATAAGAGGGCAAAAGGATTCTGGCCTCTGGCTTGTGTCATGGGTGGGTGCATGGAATCGAACACTAGGGAATGTCAATTGTTTTGGAGGGCAAAGCCCAGACTCTACCAGCCAGTATGCCTACTAGAGGATGATGGGAGCTGAAGTCCCCCATCCTCCCAAATAACATTTCCATTTCATTCCATTTAATATTTCTATACCGCCTTTCTCAGAGCAATGGTCGACTCAAGGCGGTTTACAAAGACATAAAATGACAAAATGCAAATAGCATATACAAAATTACAAATTCAGGTAATAATTAATCAATTATATAGATACATACATTTCCATGGCTTCCAAATGATGTTGAAGGCACCAGAGTTGCAGGATGGAAGTGTCATGTGGATATCATGCCATGTGAGGATGACCGAGGCCTTTCAACTAAAGTCAGAGCGTAACTTTTAAAAACAGTAACCCCAGGTGTGTGAATCTGATCTGCAGAGGCCCAGTATGAATAGCTGGCCGTTTTCAGACATGAAACTGTCAAACCCAAGGGACCTTTGGGTGAGTTCATTCTGCAGTTTCTTTTGCCTGACCTAGTGTGAGAAAGATTAGCCAGCAACACGAGGTTGCCAATGCGCAGGGTACGCCCGATGGTGGTTCAAAAATACTGTACCACACTCTTCGAGGAGGCTCTTTCTGTGTACCCTGTTTTCAATGAATTGGTTGCAATGTTTCTGGGTCATGACTGTTGTTCTTCACGATCTCTGTAAAGCACATGCAAGGAGCGGGGGGCGGGGGGGGGGGAAGCTTTCTTCTACACCTGTCCAGGTACAGAAGGAACCACCTCCACCTTGTGTGTGAATTCCCAAACGACCACTTGAAGAGCTACATCTCCATGTAAGCAACCTGTCCGTTTTCTTCTTCAGTCAGAAACCCATATACGGGACATAAGTATCTCTGCGGAGCTTTACAGCTGGGAATCGTCTTGCTTCAGTGGTATGAACCCATGCAGAAGTTCATGTTAATAAAGGTACCGTTTATCTCTCCCCCCCCTTCCTTTCCTATGTGCTTTTTGAAATCATGTGCTTGTTGTAGCTGAAGCTAGAAAGTGTCGCTCCCATCCCAAAAATGATCGTCCTGCACATCGTCTTTTTTTTGGCCTTGGAAAAACTTTCAAAGACCATCTCTTTTTGGAAGACTTCCTAGTGGCCTTTCTGAGCCAACGTCTTATTTCTGTTGTGAAACCCTGGTTGTCTTTGAGGGTTTTTGTTGAAATCCAATAAAAGTTGGACAAAAGTTGGCATCAAAATATTTATGAATTATTACGGATCAAATACAGTAAGGTCGCCCTTGTTCGAAAGCCAGTTGTATCCGACTCTAGGGCACACATGGTGCTCATTTTCCATTTATAGCCAAAGAACCAGCATTGTCTGCATCTGCGGACAGTTCTGTGGACATGTGGCAGGCATGGCTAGGCACCAGAGTGCACAGGATGCTGTTTACCTTCCCAATGAAGTGGTACCTATTTAGCTACTTACCATTTCTTGCTTTCTAAGTGCTAGGTTGGCAGGAGCTGGGGCAAAGACAGAAACTCACTGCATCATGCAGCACTCGGGTCTCAAACTGATGACCTGCCGACCTTTCAGTCATCAAAGTTCTGCATCTTAACCACTATGCCACTGCAGCCCCTATCCAATGCAATAGACACCGTTTATTTGTTTAGGTGGCAGATCTGACGCTGGGGCCCCCCAGTTCCTTTTCAGTCTAATCTGTATTGACTTCGCTTTGACTTCGCTCTTCCAGCACTTTGACTTCCCTTTGCCAACGCCCTTGAACGTGTTTGAAATGCTGGTGATCCCAGAACAAGAGTACCCCATGGTATGCGTCGCGGTCAGCAAGGGAATCGAACCAAACCAAGTCGTTCAGTTTGAGACGATCAACTTGAACTCGGCATCCTCCTGGTTTACGGAAATTGGTGCAGGTGAGACCCAGTTTGGCTCAGTATAGTTCCAGTGATGGCGAACCTTGGCATGCCAGGTGTTCTAGGACTTCAATCCCCAGATGTCTAACAAGTCCCCGTGAATCCACACAAATGAGAAATTGCACTGTGTAGTAAACCCATTCGTGTGTGTTCAGAGACTTGGGCTTCTGAGAATTGAAGTCCTAGAACACCTGGAGTGCCAGGGTTTGCCATCTTGGGTTTAGTCCATCCCTCTTCAATGTGGCAGCTGTCCAGATGTCTTGGACTGTAAGTCCCATGCTCCCCAGCCAGCACATAAAAGGTGTGCAGTAAACTGGACCGTGGCACTGGATGACTGGTGTGTTGGAAGGTCCTTCTTCCTGTAACTGTGGTGCTCCCCAACTCCCAAATGTCTCGGGAATATTTGGAGGAGGTTTTGAGGGGGCACCGGGAGCCGAGTGTGTGTGTGTGTGTGTGGGGGGGGGGGGGGGCTCTTTCCAATTCTGCTGTCAAAAGCAGACCCATCAGTAGACGAAATAGCAAAAGCAAGAACACTGTTATACTGGCCCATAGTGTTTAGTGTGCTCTCTGGGTGGTTCACAAAGTAATTAGCATTCCCCCCCCCCCCAACATGCTGGTGATTCATGTGACCGACCTAGGAAGGAAGGCTGAGTCAACCTTGAGTCCCATCAGGATCGAACTTACAATGTTTGGGCTGCACTACAGCAGTTTAAACCCTGCGCCACCTGAGTTCTATAATGACAGCTTGCTTACGTGTAACTGTTCTTTTTCATGGCCCCCTGTCAATCCACATAAATGGGTTTACTGCACATACGCACAGTAAACCCATTTGTGTGGATTCACAGAGACCACAAAGAACTTGATAGGGGAGCAGGGACAGAAATAGACATCGTAGATAACCCATAACAATTAGAACATTGTTTTATTTAACACAGATATAGCAATAACACTTATATAAACCCCTCCCCCTTTCATAGTGCTTTGTGCATTCTCTGGGCGGTATACAAGTTAATTAACCTTTTGCCCCCAACATGCTGAGGACTCATTTTACCAGAAGGATGAAAGGCTGAGCCAACCTTGAGCCCTGGTTAGGATCAAAGTCACAATGTCAGAAGTTTTGGGTGCAATAGAGCAGTTTAACCACTGCACCACCAGGCAAAATCTCCCAAGAGCCTCCTCCTCACCTGCACATCGTGGTAGCCAGGATAAGGAGACAGGATTGGGAAGCTATGAGTGGAGGGCCAAGAAAGAGGAGGGAATGTTTAAGAACCCCAACCTATGCCACTGTTTCCTGTCGGCATGCGCTTCTAGCATGGCAGTTTTTAATGTTGTTTTTTTTTATTGGGGGGTGCAAGGTCCATATGCACACGTGGTGGAGATATCTGTTGCCAACACCTGTGCTCTTCTTTTTCTTCTCCCCCCTGAAGGTTGCCAACAGCTGGATGCTATCCATGTCACTCAGTTGGAAAGAGACACCGTGCTGGTGTGCTTGGACCGTAAGTGGGGCAGGCAGGGTTTGGGGTGGGGTGTCAGGGCCTCCCTCTTGTCATGCATGATCGTCAAAAGGGGTGTTTTTTTTTGGGGGGGGGGGAAGAGTAGGTAGAAATGAAATAGGGGCCATGGTGGCTTAGTGTTTAAGAAGCTGAGCTTGTCCCAGCTCCTGCTAACCTAGCAGTTCAAAAGCAAGAAATTGCAAGTAGATAAATAGGTAGTGCTTCAATGAGAAAGGTAACGGTGTTCCGTGCGCTCCAGCATCTAGTCATGTCTGCCACATGACCAATGAAGCAGCAGGCACGGAGAGCGCTGGCGCTCTTGGGCTGCAAACGGAGATGAGTTCCCACTTCTAGAGTCAGACATGACTGGCTTTCAAGCAAGGGAGACCTAGAAAGGGAGTCAAGGGCACGTCATCGTCACGCAGGTGGCAATTAGCCCCTGTCCAGCCAGCAAGACAGACAAGACGCTGTGCCAGTGCCGGTGTTGGGGGTGCCGCCGTCACGTCACGTCCCCGTACCCCCCCCCCCAGCAGATCAATTGCCCCTGGGAAATGCCGGAGAAAACAGCCTGGTGCTGAAGAGACTCAGGAACTCATGCCTGTAGGCAGCAAAGAAAGTGTTCCCTAATTTGGAGTTTATTTATTTATATATAAATCAGATTTATATAGCCACCCACTCGTCACGTCATGGCGACTCAGGGCGGCTTACAAAATTAATACAAAATTGTCTGAGGAGGCCTTTTCTTGAAGCCCCCACACCCCACCCCCTTTGGCCGGTGGTCCCAATCTGATCTCAGGAAGCAGGAAGACCCACCCGCGGATAATCGCCCAGCCACCCTGTGACCAGGTCTCTCCTCGGCAGAGGGGGGGCGGTGCCTGGTTGGCAGGGTTCGGCTGAGGTTTTCGTTGATTACCTGATGGATAAAATCACTCAGATTCGCTCGGGACTAAACCTCGGCGTGGATGGGGAGAGTCAGGAGGGGACCAGACCACAGTCTTGCCATGTCATCTGGGAACGGTTCGATCCAGTTGTCCCTGATGAAGTGGAGAGGCTCCTTGCAGCTGTTTGCGCTACTCCCTGCCCTTTAGATCCCTGTCCTGCCGGCTTGGTGAAAGCATCTAAGGCAGTAACAGGCGGCTGGGTCGGGGCGATAATTAATTCATCTTTATGGGAGGGGGTATTCCCTGCACCTTTAAAACATGCTTTGGTGCGCCCCCTCCTAAAAAAACCTGCTCTCGACCCAGCAATTCCAGCCAATTATAGGCCGGTCTCCAACCTTCCCTTTTTGGGGAAGGTATTGGAGAAGGAGGTGGTGTGGAGGTTGCGGGGGGTCCTGGATGAAGCGAATTATCTGGACCCCTTTCAGTCAGGGTTCAGGCCCGGACATGGTACGGAGACGGCATTGGTCACACTGATGGATGATCTCTGGTGAGAAAGGGATGGAGGCCATCCGACCATCCTTGCTCTCCTTGACTTCTCAGCGGCTTTTGATACCGTCGACCATGGTATACTTCTGGAATGGCTCCGAGGATTGAGGATCCAGGGCACAGTGTTGTCCTGGTTTTCCTCATTCCTGGAGGACCGTACCCAGTCGGTGTGGTTGGAGAGTGAGACGTCCAGCCCTAGGCTACTCTAATATGGGGTGCCTCAGGGCTCAGTACTGTCTCCTCTCCTATTTAATATCTACATGAAACCGCTGGATGAGATCATCGTTGCCACGGGGCACGGTACCATCAGTACGCGGATGACACCCAAGTGCACATCTCGTCTCGTGGTGATCCCAGTGATGCTGTCAAAGTCCTGTCCAAGTGTCTGGTGGCTGTTGGGGTCTGGATGGGGGACAACAGATTACCACTGAACCCTGGCAAGACTGAGTGGCTATGGATTAGGGGCTCGGTATTATCTCAGGAGCCACCATCGTTGGTTTTGGATGGGGCTAGTCTGCCCCAGACAGATCCGGTGCGCAACTTGGGGGTCCTCCTGGACTCGCGACTGCTACTTGAAGATCAGGTAGCGGCCGTGGCCAGGAGGGCTTTTGCCCAACTTCGGGTGATTTGCCAGTTGTGCACGCTCCTGGATCAGGACTCCTTGCTTATGGTCACTCACACTCTGGTCACTTCCCGACTAGATTACTGTAATGCGCTCTACATGGGGCTGCCCTTAACAACCATCCGGAGGCTGCAGTTGGTCCAGAATGTGGCAGCCCGGGTGGTGATAAGGTGTGGGTGTTATGCTTGCGCCTCACCACTGCTTCGGGAGCTGCACTGGCTTCCAGTTGGCCTCCGGGTGCAATTCAAGGTGCTGGTCATTACCTTTAAAGCCCTACATGGTAGTGGGCCAGGATACCGCATTGCCCCAAGAACATCTGTCCGTCCAACCAACTAGAGCGGACCGGAGGGGCTCTCTGCTTGTACCATCTGCTAGAGGGGCTCATCTCTCTAGCACAAGAAGGAGGGGGGGGGGCCTTCTCTGTGTCCGCTCCGGCCCTATGGAACCTCCTGCCAGTGGAACTAAGGCTGCAGACGGAATTGCTGCCCTTCAGGAAAGATCTGAAAGCATGGCTGGCGGGGCAGGTGGGGGTCCTGAAGATGTCGTGACCCCCCACATGCTGGTTGGTTTAATATCAAAGTAATCTTCCACTTTTTAATGTGTGGGGGTTTTAGCGGGGTAATTTGCTTTAATGGGGTTGTTCTTGTTTTAAGGGTTTTAAGATAGTATGCCGCCCAGAGTCTTTGTGAGTTGGGCGGCTATATAAATATGAAAATAAATAAATAAATAGATAGATAGATAAGATAGATAGATAGATAAGTCTTTATTGTCATTGTCCTGCACAGAACAACGAGATTGGGGGGGGGGGACACTAAACAAAACCTAAACAAAATACAACTATACAAAATTATCAACATACTCCCACCCCACATATACACATTTAACCCCTGAAAGCTCTAAAACTCTAAAAACTATATACACTAAAACTAAAGAAAGAAGGACATCTTCCCAACAGACCCCATAGCAAGGCAGCTTCCCTAGAAGAAAGACAAACCTTGTGTGGTTAACTCTCTGAACAATGGTTCCTGTTTCTTGAATGTCCATTTATATATCAATGTAGACTCTTAGCATTCTTCTTTCCTGCTCCGTTCAAACCCTGGACTGACAAAATGAAAGCCACCTTCTTGGCCTTCTTGTTGGCCAAAATCAAATCTTCATTGGCACATGTTTCTGGCAGTCCTCAGCAGACCAATAGATGAGCCTATGGATTCTGTATCTCTCTGCATTCACACAGCGTTGTCCGCCAGCAGCCCCCACTTGAGCCGGCTGGTCTTGCATTTCGGCACTCTGACTCTCAGCCTATCCAGGGCCCTTCAAGTGACGGAGGGGAGGATGAGTTCAGCAGCAGTTTAAAAGCATTTAAAAACCAGAGGTGGGATTCAGCCCGTCTCCCTTGACAAAGTCCCCACGGCTTCTCCAGGCTGTCCTGCCAGACACTGTTCAGCAAAGCCTGGGTCTGCCAGCATGGCTCTCTGCAGACCAGTCGCACAACACTAGAACTAGGGGACACTCCATGAAACTTTTGGGTGCTAGTTCTCAAACAAATAAGAGAAAGTACTTTTTCACTCCCAGAGGATCACTGGTCTATGGAACTCCCTGCCAGAAGAAGTGGTGACAGCTGTCTGTCTTGACAGCTTCAAGAAAGGATTAGACAAGTTCATGGAGGACAAGAGTATCAATGGCTATAATTATGGTGGATACCTAAGGACAACCTCCGGGTTGGAGAGATAGGCAGGATATCTCTCAATTAATGCCATTTCCAGGGAATCCTAAACAGGTGAAGGCATCTGCTTGGGAATAATACCCTGAAGCCAATGGTGAGCCACTGTGTGAGACAGAATGCTGGACTGGATCATGGGCTCCTGTGGCCTGTTCCAGCAAGGCTGTTCTTATTATGTTCTTAGTGGGGGGTCTCTGAGCCCCCGTACGAACTACCGGGTTTGACACTGAGATGGTTTGGCTTCCTTCCTTCCTTGTCTCTCCAGGGTTTGTGAAGATTGTGAATCTGCACGGGAAACTGAAGTCCAGCAAGAAGCTGGCCTCGGAGCTAAGCTTTGACTTCTGCATCGAATCTGTAGGTGAGCATGCCCTCTCGCTTGAGAGCCGTGATAGTGAACCTTCGCACTTGGCCAGCTGTTCATGGGCTTCAATTCCCAGAAGCCCAAGTCTCTGTGAATCCACATGAATGGGTTTGCCGCACGCACTTGCTAGCTTCCACCCCCTTCCCCGACCCTCTTGTTTCTTCAGGGTTTTTCCGCCCCCGCCCCTCTTCAGAGGCAAGATTCATGGCACACCCAAAGAGGCACATAAATGTCTTTTAAAAAACAATTTAAGAAGGAGAAGGGCCTTATGTTACCATCATGAGAGACAGTGGGCACACTGGATACAAGCAATTAGAAAAGCACAGCAACTCGATGTGTTTGTGTGAGTGAGATGAAGTGCATCAGAAAACAGAAGCACTCAAGCACTAACGGCTATACATTTAATGTGAGCTTTCGTGGAGCAAGTCCACTTCATCAGACATAGGAGTGACATTTCAATGCTTGAGCTCACATACACCACAATCAGAATGACAGATAAGGTTTTGTGTGTGTGTCCCCCTTGATATGCTTGAACCATAGACTAACACAGCTACTATTCCAAAAAATTCAACTGTTATAAGTGTGGGTGTCTTGGGGGGTCACATCTGTTGGCAGCCAAACCACAGCAAATAGTCTTTTTCCAGTGAATTCTGGCCCAAGTGTTCCAGCCACAGCATAGCACCGTGATGGCGAACCTTGGCACTCCAGATGTTCTTTGACTTCAATTCCCAGAAGCCCAAGCCCCCGTGAATCCACACAAATGAGTTTATTGCGATTCATCCAGACCACACCGCCCTAGTCATTCCTGGAAGCGGAAGTAAAACACGCCCAGACGGGCGTGTTTTACTTCCGCTTCCAGGAGCGACGAGGGCGGCGTGGGCCGGATGAATCGCAGCAAACCCATTCGTGTGGATTCACGGGGGCTTCTGGGACTTGAAGTCCAAGAACATCTGGAGTGCAAGGTTTGCCATCACGGGCATAGGATGATGCAGACTCATCATCGTGTCTCCTTCCTCTCTCCTTGCAGTGTGCCTTCAGGACAGCGTCTTGGCCTTCTGGAAGCACGGGATGCAGGGCAAAAGCTTTAAATCCAATGAGGTAATATGGCTGGACCAGTGGGGGTGAGTTGGGTGGGGGGTTTTCTGGGGGCAGGGGTGGGGCAGCTGATAGAGAAGCACTTCCTTCTGCCAGAGGCCCCATAAAGAGTGTGGATCAGTGGCTTTGATGGGCCATTTTAGGGTGGAGCAGAACAGGTTATTCCGGCCAAGGGCTGGTGGTTCTCTGTGCTGAGCACGTGGTCAAAAGAGTGAAAATACCAACCCCAGGAAGAGATGCAGAGGAAGGGGTGGATGTTCCAAGCCACCACCCCAGGGGTCCCCCAGCCTCCCTAAGCATCCCCTATCCTTTTGCCTCTCCCCTCCCTCACTTCCTCTTTCTCCCTTTTGCAGGTAACCCAGGAAATCTCGGACGAAACCAGGGTCTTCCGCTTGTTGGGCTCGGACAGGTGAGTAGAGAAAGTCCGGTCTTGGATCATGAAGGGAAGCTGGCCTGATCCTCTGCGCCTTCCCCCACCTAGAGAATTGTCTGTCCCGGCATGTAGGGAGAGGGGTTGGCCAAACCCAGCCAAGTCCCCCCCCCCCCGGGGCCTTTCATGCGGTCAAATTGAGGGCCTTTTTCTGGAGGGGGGCTCAGGTTGCACTAACAGGAGGCTTGGCTTGGGGAGGAGAGGAGAGGCAGCCCTTTTTGGAGTCCAGGAATGGCATGATGCTGGTACAGGCCATTTGGACTCTGAGGGCTCAGTGGATCAGGACTTTCTCCCATGCGAGCAGGAGTCCCAGGAACCCTTCTGTGATCACGCCAAGCTTGATCAGAAAGAAGAACGGGGGAACATTGGGGGGTCTGGGCTGCAGCTTCTGTCCATCGTCTTTCCCATCAGTTGTGCTCCCTGGACAGTTTTCTACACAAAATGATCCAGATTGCATGAAATAATCCTGGAACAGATGACTTCCTTAGACCTCTCCTTCAACTCTCTCTCTCTCTCTCTCTCTTTGGTCCTGAGAGTAACTGAAGGCATGCAGACAAAAGGGCCAACCTTTGTAGCCTTGAGAAAGCTGCAGAGTCCCCCAAGCTTCCCCTCAGAGGAAAGGGGTTGGGAAACCACTTCTCCGCTCTCTGCCTAGGAAACTCTGACAAGGGTGCCTGTCAGCCAGAGTCAACCTGATGCCGTGTGGAAACTGTGTGGCCATTCGTGAGAATTAAACCGTCTCTGCTTGCCTTGTAGGGTGGTGGTGCTGGAAAGCCGGCCGACCGACAACCCGACGGCACACAGCAATCTTTACATCCTGGCCGGCCACGAGAACAGCTACTAGGCGAGCGCAAAACCCGACGGGAACAATGGGCTCCGGAAGACGCCTCGTTGCCAAAGGAAGGAAGGAAGGAAGGAAGAAGCAGCTCATCAGGAAAACATGAAGATCCGAGTCCCACTTCCGCCCCTGCATTCTCTCCATCTTTCGCTTTCCTCTGTGGATACCCGGACAGACTCGGGTTTTAGGATCGAGAGTCCTCGTTCTGCACATCGTCTTCGTCATCTTCGTCATTGTCTCTCAGCTGGGAAGCAGCTGTTCTGCCCCTTGCCACTATGTGGTTGGTTATGTCACGTTTGCTTAATAAAAGCGATGAGACCATTAGTCCCTCTGGTTTGTTAGGCCGAAAGGAAACGTGACTCCCCACTCCACCCCTCCCCTCCCTGGCGCATCCCCGATGCCAGTCCCTGTGCCATAGGATTCTGGACTTGTCCGTCTGGGTTGGCCCGGCTCAAAAGCTTAGGCTGCCTTCCCTCCTCTCCAAAGCCCATGGTTCTCCTTTCGAGTAGGAACCTGGGCAGCTTTACAGACTGACCCACCGGACGCCCTTCTCTGGGCTTATTGTCCGAGTCTTTCTTTTTTTTAAAGATGTCACCCACAAGAGATGCCCCTGCGATACCGTGTGTTCTTCTTTTATAATTTTGCAACATGGTGGGGGTGTTTCTCTCTGGGTTTGTAAAATAGTCTTATTTAATCTTTATTTATTAACCTGCTGCTAGGGTGGAGCGATGGATCTTAAGATCCAGGGACATGAAGGTTGCAGAATGGCTTCTTGGGAAGGGTTTAGAAGAAGCCGATTGTACAAAGAAACCGGCCTTGGATTTTTTTACCCTCCTTCTCTTCCATGTGACTCCCTTGTCCGAGGGAAGTGTTTATATATAAGGATTAAAAAAAGAAACATTTTTTTCCTATTCCTGCATAATGGCAGTTTTGTACACAGGGGATTTATATGGGTTTCGTTTGCAAAAAGTGTCATTAAAAAAAAGGGAGTTCTTCGGTCTGTACCAAAGTGATTTGTGTGGTGCGGAAACGCCAGCTACCCTGGCAAGGAATCGGGAAACACTATAGAAAGCTGGCAAAGGGGTAACGGCGAACCTTGGCACTCCAGCTGTTCTGGGACTTCAATTCCCAGAAGCCTAAGCCCCCGTGAATCCACACGAACGGGTTTGCCGCGATTCATCCGGCCCGCGCCGCCCTCGTCGCTCCTGGAAGCGGAAGTAAAACGCGCCCATCCGGGCGCGTTTTACTTCCACTTCCAGGAGCGACGAGGGCGGCGCGGGCCGGATGAATCGCGGCAAACCCGTTCGTGTGGATACACGGGGGCTTCTGGGAACTGAAGTCCAAGAACGTGCCAAGGTTCGCCGTCACAGTCCTAGCTGGCGGAAGACTCGCCCTGTGCTAGTCCTTCCTGGTCCGCCATAGCTGAGAAGCAAGAAACCCCAACATGTGGGGTTTATGGCCTGGCTTTAAACCATGGTGGCCCTTGGGACAAGCTTCCGGCCCACTTCTGGAACTGCTTCCCCAATTAAACCCCGTCATCTGCCCTCGTGCAACAAAGTCAGCCCAGAAAGACCAGGAAGGGGTGACCCGTTGCACCTTTCTACAGCATACCTGGGCATGTGTGAAGGAGAATTTTTTTATTATTATTATTAACATGCTTTGCTCTGTTCAGGACACGTATGCTATTTATACTGTGCTAAGAAGACGCTGGAGACAACTCAGTGCCTGGGGGAGGAAAAAAATCTATCTGGTTTTCTCCCAGTCTAGGCATGTTTGAATGGTAAGTTTTACATCCAGGTGGTATAGTATAAATATATATATAAGAAGCAGTATTGTCTAGTAAATCTTGAGGAAATCTCCTCCCCACCCACCCCTTTATCCCTCTTTCAGGGCTGTGTCGCCCATGTTTCATTTTTCTGTTTCATCCAATTAAAGTATCTTCCTGCTTTGGATTCTTGTCTGTTCTCATTCATTCCACCTGGGGAGTTATAATTAACATAGCTGTCAAGTATCCCATATTGGCCAGGAAAACCCCTTATTTTACCCTCTTTCCCGCCGTCATCCCTTATTAATTAGACTGCAATGCCCTATTGCCACCATTGGAGGGCAGCACAGGATAAGCATAGCTGTCAAGTATCCCTTATTTGCCGGGGGAAACCCCTTATTTTACCCTCTTTCCCACCGTCATCCCTTATTAATTAGACTGCAACACCCTATTGCCGCCATTGGAGGGCAGCACAGGGTAAGCATAGCTGTCAAGTATCCCATATTGGCCAGGAAAACCCCTTATTTTACCCTCTTTCCCACCGTCATCCCTTATTAATTAGACTGCAATGCCCTATTGCCGCCATTGGAGGGCAGCAAAGGATAAGCATAGCTGTCAAGTATCCCGTATTTGCCGGGAAATTTCCCTTATTTCCAAATCCAAAACTTGACAGGTATGATAATTAATAATAATAATCTTGTATCACAAATTATTCTGGGTTGAAAGGTTTTTTTGCTGGAGAAACCACTCAGGGAACGCCCCAATGAGGCTCCTTTTCATGTCCCCAAGAGCTGGAGCAGAGACGGGCGCTCAATCCGTCATGCAGGACCCAGGTCTCGAACTACCGACTTGCCAGCCTTCCAGCTAACACGGCGAGCTCCTTAACCACTGCTAAGGGAGTTAAACATGGGATTCTGCTTATGAGTCTCTTGTCTGGTTCAGAAGGCGGCCAGGATGAAGTCTCTGCTCCTCCTCTGGGAGGCAGGAAAACAATTCTTAAGGAGAAGCTGCTGGTTCCGGGATCGTGCCTTGTTCCATCCGCTAGGATAGGATGGTTCTTCTTCTTTCATGCCAGATCAAGCCCTTGACTGCCAAGACGAAGCCACTTCCTTGGCTTTGACATTGCCCCAACTCAAGTCTTCATTGGTGCCTGTTTCTGGTTCTTCTCCTTTCATGCCAGATCAAACCCTGGACTGCCAAGGTGAAGCCACTTCCTTTGCTTTGTCGTTGCCCAAATCCTCATCGGTGCACATCTCTGGCAGCAATTGGCAAACCAGTAAATGAGCCGGATTCTGCGTCTCTCACAACGTATGTTGTTGTCCACCAGCAGCCCCCCCCCCCCCCCCACTTGACCCTGTTGGTCTTGCGTTCAGGGACTTGAACCCTCAGCCTATTCAGGGTCCTCCAGGTGACGTAGGAGAGGTTGAGTTCCTCAGCCATCTCCACCTTTAATAATATTCATTGTCCAGTGAGTTCCATCTTCTAACGTCTGCTGATGCTTGGCTGTAAACAGATGAGCACTGAACCCTAGAGTCAGATACAACTGGCTTTTGAGCAAGGGTGACTTACCTACCCTCAAGAATGACAGTCCGCTTACTCCCAGGCAGTACCTCCTGGCGATGGGATTGCGCCTGATCCTGCCCTCCAGGCCCATCTCTGGCCCTTAGCATTTCAGGGCTTCCGAGTAATCACTCCAGAGTCTCTTCAAGCTTTTTATAATTTTATTGAAGCATATCAAAAATTCAGGATACAGTCCATTTCAAAGTAGAAATAAAGCAACAGCATTTCATAGTAAATCAATAAAACAAACTTGGTAAAGGAGGCTTCTTGAGTGGGCGAGGGGGAGCCAGCCCCCTCCCATTTCTTCCAGGACTCTACGTTTTTGGCTGCCTGCTTAGGGTTGCCGTAATTCTCTCCCGCCAAACCGGGACAGCCATTGCGATCTTCAAACTGTGCATGCATTGTGCGGGGCTGTCAGGGAGACTACGGCTCTAATACCCTGCAGAATCCCTGTCCAGGGCAGACAGGGAATACCGACCCTATGCAGTTAACACTTTGTGGTCATGTGAAGAAGGAATCCTCCGTCCCAGTGTATGGTGGAGGTTTGGCTTCTTAGATATGGGTATTTCTTGCTCCTTCCCGGCTTTTGAGGAAAAGGCCTGAGGAAATCCCCAAACTTGAAGGTGAGCCAAGATATTATTGCAAAGACTTATTTCACTGCCTCCATGCCTTTCTTTCAGTTATCTTGCTTGCAAGTGTCTCCTCTCCCCAGCGGGCTTCTCAGGGTGCTGTTTTGCCTTCACTGCATTCAAGCAGGATAATTGAAACAAAGGCAGGGAAGCAGTGAATTAACTCTTTGCAAAAATCCCTTGGTGAGGCGTGATCTTGCTCCCTGTGTTCAAATTTAAAAATCTGGGACATTTACATGTCCCGGCCGGGACAGCTTGAATCCAGGAAAATCCTGGGAGACCGGGACATATGGCAACCCTATGCCTGCTAAACAAAAGCATTCCAGAGTTGGAGGAGAGTTTTGAGAGTCCCCTGGACAGTGAGGAGAACAAATAGGTCAATCTTAGAAGAAATCAACCCTGATTACTCCTTAGAAGGTCAAATAGTAAAGATGAAGATGAAGTACTTTGGACATCAAATGAGAAGGGAGGATTCACTTGAGAAGGCCTTGATGCTGGGAAAGGTGGAGGGCAAAAGGAGAATGGGGTGGCCAAGGATGAGATGGCTGGATGGTATTGTAGATGCAGTGGGCACAGAGCTGGGAGGTTTGAGGAGGATGGTGGAGATCAGGGGTGCCTGGCGGGCAATGGTCCATGGGGACGGGACGCAAAGGGTCGGAAGCGACTGTGCAACTGAACACAAGAATGTTTGCTCTTGCCATAAAGCTCTTCCTGGATCTGAGCCGGTAGACTTGAGGCACATCTCCATTTATTCAGAGGGTGGTCGAGGGTAGTGAGAGGATGGTAAAATGGGAGTGGATTCCCCAGGCTAGCAAGGTTTCTGGGATTTGGATCCCCATCATCTAGAGTAAGGTACCATCAGTACCCATCGGTGAGTGCCCGTGCTATCCTTGACAATAAAGAACATTAGTTTCTCTCGATAGCGTTGCAGCCAAAACATGACACATCATGACAGTACTCGCATTTGGAGAGAAAGCTTCACGTGGAGCGTCCTTGGATTTGCCTCTTTTCAGGAATCTTCCCCCCAAAGGCTCATTTTAAACGACCCAACCCATGTAGCCAGGGGCATAGTCCAGATCTAATTTTTGTTAAGAATAATAATTTTGTGTCAGAAATTATTCTTGGTTGAAAGGATTTTTGCAGAAGAAACTCTGCTCAGAGAACACCCAAATGAGGCTCCTTAAATGTCCCCAAGAGCAGAGACAGAGACGGGCGCTCAATCCGTTATGCAGTACCCGGGTCTCGAACTGCTGACTTGCCAGCCAGAAATTCCAGCTAACAAGGCAAGTGTCTTGACCCCTGAGCCACCGTAGCCCCTTATTTTATTTTTTTGTTAATGACCCTATGGCTCAACGGTGCATTAAAAGTGTAGGTGACCCACTCCCAGACACTCAACACAGACCCATGCTGTGGGGTATATTCATGCGTTGTTGGAAGGCTGAATTGGAGCAATTTGGCTCTATTGTGGCTTGATTCGCAGCCTTACTACAAGGAATAGCATAAAAGGTGCTCAATTTTGGGCTTGGAAGGGGAGAGAGATCTCTCTCCGTTTTAGGAAACCTCTGGGGAGTGGCATCGCAGCAGCACTAGCTGTCAAGTATCCCTTATTGGCCGGGGAAACCCCTTATTTTACCCTCTTCTCTGCCGTCATCCCTTATTAATTAGACTGCAATGCCCTATTGCCACCATTGGAGGGCAGCACAGGATAAGCATAGCTGTCAAGTATCCCTTATTTGCCGGGAAATTTCCCTTATTTCCAAATCCAAAACTTGACAGGTATGAGCAGCAGTACCAGTGGGGTGGTGGTGGAAGGGGAGGGTCACCAGAAACCAATCTGGGAGACCCAAAAGACCAAGACAAAGGCCAGAGTAGTGCCAGGAGCCAAGGCTGCTCAGGAGAGGCATTGGAGGCTGGGAATGGGGAAACCAGGCAGTGGGGCTGCAGTGGAACATGGGCTCACGGGGGGGGGGGGGGGGGGGAAGCCCCATCGGGACTTAGTTGAGAATCCCCGGCTGCCTCTGTGACCTTGCTGCCAACCTCACGTTGGGGGGGGGGGGGGAGTAATGGATGTCTTCAGGAAAGGCTTCTCTCCCTGTGGTGAGCTAGCCTTGGCCAGGTACAAGTTTTGTAGTCATGCCTGCCACATAACCACGGAAACGTCTGCAGCAGCAGACAGCGCTGGCTCTTTGGCTATAAACTGAGATGAGCACTGCACCCTAGAGTCAGATACGACTGGCTTTCAAGCAAGGGAAACCTTTACCTGTATTTAATATGTTGTTATGCCGCTAGAGTTGGCATGCGCTGAGTAGGGCAGGGTATAAATCTCATAAACTAAACTAAACTAAAAGGAAAGAAGAAACTAAAAAATAGTATAGTGTTAGGCTTTTAGAGTTTTAGGGGTTAAATGTGTATATGTGGGGTGGGAATATGTTGATAATTTTGTATAGTTGTTTTTTGTTTAGGTTTTGTTGAGTTGATAAGTGTCCCCCCCCCCATCTCGTTGTTCTGTGCAGGACAATGACAATAAAGATTATCTTATTTTGTTCCCCCGGTTTTAATTAGGTTTGATATTTGTATTTTATTAGGTGATTTAGTATGTGATTTTATTATGTGCTTTTAATGTTTTGTTGTTAGCCGCCCAGAGGGGGTATTTTTTTATATTTTTTATATAAAAAGAATTATTTTTAAAGAGTTTTGGGGAGAATTTATTGAGCATGTTCAAGTGAAAGGAATAAGACCAGGACAGAAATATGTATCCTTTTGGGAAAAGGGGACAAATGATGATGATGATAAAGAGAGAAAAACAGCAAAAACAAAACAAAACCAGCAAACAAAAAAGAAAGACTTATTCACCTTAAACGGAACTTCCTCTAATTTGCCAGATTATTCACTTCCATTTTAATCTCAAGCTTTTTCCGAACCAACCTAGCAGTTCGAAAGCAAGAAATTGCAAGTAGATCACTAGGGACCACTTCGGTGAGAAACGTAAACAGCGTTCCGTGCACTCCGGTGTCTAGTCGTGCCTGCCACATGACCACGGAACGCTTAAATAACAATAGCAGTTAGACTTCTATACCACCCCATGGCGCTTAGTGCATAAGACAATTAGCATTTTGCCCCCAACATGTTGGGTACTCATTTTATTGACCTCGGAAGGATGGAAGAGGCTGAGTCAATCCAAAGCCTGTCAGGATTGAACCCACAATGTCTTGGTTGCAGTACAGCAGTTTAACCCCTGTGCTACCTGGGCTCTATAATAACAGGTTGCTTACCTGTAACTGGGACTGCAGTGGCTCACGCGGCTAAGACGCTAACTGGGAAGTGGAAGGTCAGCAGTTCAATTCCCGAGTACTGCAGAACGGAATGAGCGCCCGTCTTTGTCCCAGCTCCTGCCAACCTAGCAATTCGAAAGCAAGACATTGCAAGTAGATCAATAGGGACCACTTCAGTGAGAAACGTAAACAGCGTTCTGTGCTACTCCGGTGTCTAGTCGTGCCTGCCACATGACCATCCGCAGAAGCAGACAGCGCTGGCTCTTGGGCTTTGAAACAGAGATGAGCACTGCGCCCTAGAGTCGGATACGACTGGCTTTCGAGCAAGGGAAACCTTGACCTTTTTAACCTTACGAGATTTTTAAGCGTGGTTTGGTGCTGAATGAAGAGCCATTCGCCTTACAAAAGCCACCCTTGCAGACCCAGGGGGGTCGTTTGGGTCTTTCCTTGGAGGGGGCGGGGGGGGGCCTGGGGCAAAATTAAATTCAGCACCCCATCGTGAGGTGAGGAGGAGGAGGAGGACCCTGGGGAAAACTGGGAAACCCGCTTGGGCGGAGTTAGAGGAGGGGGCGTGGCTAATTAGGGGTCTCCCCTGGATGTCGCCTCAGCTTCTCCCCCCTCCCTTCTCCGCCCCGCCTATTCTTCCTTGATTGACAGCCTGGCGGGCGCCCGGACTCGGCTCCGCGCAGGGACGGAGGAGGGCCGCCACAGGCAGGCAGACGACCGAGCCCCGGAAGCAGGTGAGGAGGGCGCAGGTGGGTCGGAGGAGGGAGGGGAGGCGAAAGAGAGGGGCGACGCTTGAGGAAAGTGGGTGGGTACGAACCCTTCCGTGGCCTGGGCCCGTCACCATAGACCCGTGATGGCGAACCTTGGCACTCCAGATGTTCATGGACTTCAATTCCCAGAAGCCCAAGCCCCTGTGAATCCACACGAATGCATGCACTGCACTGCCCTCGTCGCTCCCGGAAGTGGAAGTAAAACACGCCCGTACAGAGGAAAGGTTAACCCAGAAGAGCCTTGACCGTCTGGGCGCGTTTTTCTTCCACTTCCAGGAGCGAAGAGGGCGGCGCGGACCGGATGAATCGCAGTAAACCCATTCGTGTGGATTCACAGGGGCTTCTGGGAATTGAAGTCCAAGAACATCTGGAGTGCCAATGGTTCGCCATCACAGCCATAGGCTCTCCCCGCAGTCCTGAGGTCGCCCCTTTCATTTATGTCCCTTCTCTAAGTAAGCGAAATTTTCGAGTGGCCAGTTTTAGTAATAATTAATTAAATGTGCATTACTTCAAAGCAAGCAATTAACTTTGTAGGCACTTACCAAATACTCCCCGTCCCTTGGAAGGAGAAGGTCAGGCTGAACACAGGGCATCATTTATGGAGGGCCAAATAGTAGGGGGTCAATACGTGAGACCCACATCTACAGTGCGCTTTTTCTCTCGATTTCCTTCCAAGGGAAGCAGCGAATGCAAAAAGTGCAAAAAGAAATTGTCTTTCTGATTTAATGTATCCTTTCCTTCCTTCCTTCCTTCCTTGTTACATTTTTAGCCTTTCTTGCAGCGCTCAAGCCAGCTTTACAAAGCCATTAAAAGAAGTAAAAACTGGTGACGCCAACATCATCTGGCTCAAACCTTAATTAGTCTTGCTCTAAACCTTCCCCCACCTGAAAACCATTTTAAAAACTCAGCCAAATACTTTAAAAATACTTTTTATTGCTTATCACTGGATGATTTTATTCTGATCTTTTATTCCGATCTATTCTGATCTTGTGTGTGTGTGTGTGTGTGTGTGTGTGTGTTGTGATGTGTTTCATACAGTATACATGTTATATGCTGCCATAAGCCACAAAAGGCGAATGTGAATAAATGGGAAAATAAACAAGCCGTGAAAACCTTAACGTTGCCAAGGATACAGATGGGGAAAAGCATTGCAGGTCAGGTCAGACATTGCCTACCTGTCAAAAACAATCTGGTTTTGCTTCCCTTTTAAAAACAGAACAGAAACAGGCCCCGGTTTTGGAGGGTCGGATGGGGAGGGGATTACCTGGGCTCAGGTGGTCCCAAAGGGCCCAAGTGACTTTAGCCACATCTACATATATCAGGTTGTGCTTTGGGGGGAACAGAAGGCTTTCCTCCTTTGCTCTCCAGCTGGAAGGGTGAGACTCAGAAATGCACTGCACATGTAAAGACAGTCGGTGTGGTGAGTTTAAGCTAGAATCCTTGCCATGAATGCCCAGCCGGACCAGCGAACAAATGACGGACCTTCCCATGTGGTGTTTGTTGTGTTGTCCACACCCAGGGAGGCTGGCTTGGCTTTTTTTGTGTGGAGGCAAGCCAACAAACACAGAGCAAACTATGGCTTATAACCCATAGCCTCCCCCCGCACTCCCCGCCAGAAGCAAGATGGATCGCAACTACATTAGATAGAAGGAAATGTGGGATCTTGCATTGAATGATAAGTTAACATGGGAATTGAACAAAAAAGGGAATAATTAAAGAAAATAATTTTTGGGAAATTTGGCATTCATTTGTGGACTCCAAATTAACTGGAGACGAGGGAGTTGGGCCAGCACCAGATCAAATGAGTTTTTGGAAATAGAGAAGTCCGCTGTGTAATCCCGCATCTTCCAGGGCATTGTATAATACACTGGGTGTGTATTGTGGATTTATGTTTTTGATGGGGTTTTTTTAAAACAAAAATCTCCCCCCCCCCCTAATTATTAGTACTATTACTACTGTATTTTAATGTGTTTTGTTTGAGTAGAAATATGGTAATACGGTAATAGTTAACAAGCTTTGGTCAGAATAAATAAGGTAAACATTAATAATTATAAGTATATATAAATGGGGATAGAATTGGATATTAAAAGTGAATAAAAATGGAGGATAAAGTAAAAGTAAGTTTTATGTTTTATATAATATGTTGTAACATATTTACTGAGAAGGATGGGCAGGTATTACTTTGTTAAAAGTAGTAATTTGTTTCATTATTATTATTATTATTATTATTATTATTATTATTATTATTATTATTATTATTATTATTGTTTAATGCTTTATATATATATATATATATATATATATATATATATATATATATATATATATATATATATATATATATATATATATATATATATATATATATATATATATATATATATATAGTTTGTAATGTACTGTAATTTTTATGTTTTGTTTCTCTTATAAGTTCTTGTTATAATTTTTTGAAAATTTAATTAAAAAATAAAGCAACTACATTAAATACCCGGGGTGTGTGTGTGTGTGTGTGTGCAGGGACAGACAGATAAGGAAGCACACAATTGAAAACCTACAAAACCACAGTTGTGTTAAAATAAGAGGCTCTGATTTTGAATTATTAGGGAAGCAAGAAACTGATGTCCAGCTTAGGGCATCATGTGCTGCTTCACTTAGGCACGTCTTGGGATACTGTGATGTGGGGATCCCAGCCCCCAGTTCGTCCAGGGCTACAGAGGGTGTTTTCCCTTCACTAAAGGAACTATTCACAGATATGTTGTAGATGCTCATGTATTTCCTGTGCAGCTGGACCCAATACAAGCCCGTCTCCTTCTGTGTTCTTCTTGTTCTCATTCAGGTGCCAAAACTTAGTGTTTTTGGAAGCCAGCCCAATGCTTGCAAATAAAGAAGGACATATAACGATCGTACCTTAGCCAGAGTCAGGTTTTAAAGTCTACTGACCCATGCACAGTGAGCTCTGATATTTCCTGCTAGTTTTTCTTCTTGGTCACCTGTGAATCCACACTAATGGTTTTAACTTTGTGTGCCCCATTCATATGGAGTCACAGGTGACCACGAAGAAGAAGAAGAAGAGTTACAGGTTAGCAATCTGTTGTTTGTCTTGGATCATCTAATGCCAGTTGAGGAAGAAGCAGAAATTGTGGCTATAATAGGAATAGAATATTCCAGTGATTGGCCAACCTTGGCACTCCATGTGTTCAATTCCCATAAGCCCAAGTCAACAAGGCTGCTGATCAGGGCTTCTGGAGAATTAAAGGTTAAAGAACACCTGGAGTGCCAAGCTTGGCCAATCACTGGAATAGACTGTGATAACTGGACCACTAAATGGCTTCCATACCCATGTAGTCCTGTATTTAGCTAGAATAGCTGCTGACGTCTTAAGAATAGTAATAAAAAGATGCCCAATTAATGCTGAGGCTTTTGCAGCTGTCCCATCTCAGTAACCTGGTTTGGGTTTATTTCCCAGGGTTAAAAGAGGGCTGGCCTGTTTCATCTTCTGAAGGATCCGGGGGACCTGAAGAAATATCATCTGTCACCCCTCAGATTTCACTTCCTCAGCTCGGGCATCTTCTTGCCAGAGGTCCTTCTCGTGACCATGGAGAAATATGAAAAAATCAGCAAGATCGGGGAAGGCTCCTATGGGGTCGTGTTCAAGTGTAGGAACAAAGACACAGGACAGGTCGTGGCCATCAAAAAGTTCTTGGAGTCGGAGGACGATCCGGTCATTAAAAAAATTGCCCTTCGAGAGATCCGGATGTTAAAGGTAACGTGAAGATGCAACACCCCTTTTTGTGCAATTTGGTTAGTTTAAGGCTAGCTTAAAACATTCACCTCTCTCTCTCCCCCCACCCCCCACAACTCCAATAAACCGATTGATTTTGTTGCTGTTCATGCATCAAATTCACTGAGAAATGATGGAAAGAAAAACTTTGCCACATTTCAGTGACCCCAGAAGGAAGAACCAACTTAAAAATATCTTCTGACTATTTTATACTTAGAAAACCCTGGGAATGTGGGTGGGAGTGTTCATGGGTCAAGTCCGCTTCCTCAGTTGTAGTAATATAAAGACGTAGTAGTGGTTGGAGCAGTCTCTGGAGTTTGGATCAGATCTTTAAATAGCTGTTGTGTTCTCTTGCTGTTTTCATTGTGAGAGATTTTATTTAAAAGGTAAATGCCCTTCCGTTTTGATTAATACAAATGTCTATAGAGTATCTTGAATTACATAACCCACCCACCAACCTGTCTGCTTAGCCAGCCACTACTAGGAGATTGTGGGAAGTAAATAAATCTTCTTCTTTTTCTTTATTATTATTATTATTATTATTATTATTATTATTATTATTATTATTATTATTATTATTATTATTATTATTATTATTATTATTATTATTATTATTATTATTATTATACTACTGCAGGACGGAAATGAGCTCCCGTCTGCGTCCTAGCTCCTGCCAACCTAGCAGTTCAAAAGCAAGAAATTGCAAGTAGATAAATAGGGACCACTTCGGTGGGAAAGTAACAGCGTTCCGTCTGCAGAAGCAGACAGCGCTGGCTCTTTGGCTTAGAAACAGAGATGAGCACTGCACCCTAGAGTCGGATATGGCTGGCTTTCGAGCAAGGGAAACCTTTACCTTTACCTATTGTTGTTGTTATTTATTATTATTATTATTATTATTATTATTATTATTATTATTATTATTATTATTATTATTATTATTATTATTATTATTATTATTATTATGGGATTTGTTTCAAAGCTTCATGAGCTGCTGATTACCTTGTGAAGCACAGTATATATGCATAATTGCTATTGCTATTTTTTTATGATTTCTTGGCTTTAATCCATTTGTCTTAGTACTTCTTTGTTGGTCACTCTCTTTGGCCAAGAAAAGGCATCCAGTGATAAATCCATGTTTCCAACATTTTCGCCTGCCTTAAAGTCCACAGTTCTGTGTCATATAGCCCAACCACATAATCTGCATTCTCAACACCCTTAAAAAAACACACACTACACACACACACACACTTGTATTAATCTTGAGATCAAACAAAGCAATAAACACGGTTCGTTACAGTAAATGACATCTTGGCAATAAATATCCCAGGTTCATCGAGATGTCTAAAGATGATGATATAAGTTGCAAGAAAAACATTATTAGGTGAGAGCGTTGTCATTATACAGGTTAGTGTGCAATGGAGGAGAGAGAGAGAGAGAGAGAGTAGGAAGCAATGTTATCATTTTTAGGGTGAATAGAAGAGTGCCCTTTGCTAGGTGAATTTCTTGACATCTGCATTGGCGGAGTTGGTTTCCCAGCAGGGTCTGGCTCCAAAGGCCTGCCTTTTCACTTTATCTCAAGAGAGGTTCCTTCCAGTTTTCCCACGGCTCCATTTATGCCCTCAGGGCTAAGCACATAAATGCGATTTAATTTTTCTGGTTAAGATAGTGGGTTTTTATCAGTAAAATACACAGAAGCCCTGCTTGGTGGGATCCTACAGGTGGGTTGTTCAGGTATTGTTTCTCCTCCTTTACACCCTGTCGCACAGAATGGGGTCTCTGAGAATGGGACCAGACCCCTAGGTAGGGTAATAAGACCGGAGACCTTTGCATCCCGTCCAGCGCCAGGGGCTAGACGGAGCCATGCTTGGTTAATCAAAGACTTCTTTACTAGATCCTGGAGGCCAATGATTTACCACTGTGATCACACATTTGCATGCATGTGCAGAGAGATCTGGTGCGTGGGAAGCGTTTTCCGATGAGGAGGATCCTTAGGAATAGAGTTCAGTCACACCCCGTCCTGTTCTTGGTGCACCTCTTGCACATCTGTAGGAAGCCTCTTCTTCTTTCGTGTCCAGACCAAACCCTGGACTGCCAAAATGAAGCCACTGTCTTGGCTTTGGCGTTGACTCCTCATCGGTGCATGTTTCTGGCAGTCATCAGCAGACTGGTGATGAGCCGGACTCTGTATCTCTCCACATTCTTGCCACATGTTGTTGTTGTTGTTGTCCATCAGTAGCCCCAACCTGAGCATGTTGGTCTTACATTTAGGGACTCCAACCCTCAGCCCATTCAGGGGTCATCCAAGTGATGTAGGGGAGGTGGAGCTCCTCGGCCATCTCCGCTTTTAGTAATGTTCCTTGTCCATCTTTTATTTTGGTTTTGCTCCTTGGGAAGCCTCTAGCACAGGGGTACACAAACCTTTCGGGCCGTGGTCTGTGGTCATGTGGTTCAGTGGGCCGGTCACGTGGTCCCTCCCACTGAAAGCAGAATTAAAACGCGCCTTGCAGTCTGTTTTGCAACAGGATGAGATAGATTTTAAGCTGCCATTTTCTCTGCTTAAACCAGAAGTGCCCATGGGCCAGATCCGGCCCCCAAAACCAATTCATTTGGCCCACGCTGCCCTCGTTGCTCCCGGAAGCGGAAGTCAAATGAGCCTGTATGCATTTTACTTCCGCATCTGGGAGTGACAAGGATGGTGTGGGCCGGATGAATTGGTGTTGGGCCCCAGATCTGGCCCATGGGCCATAAGTTGGACACCTCTGCTCTAGCCTCTGCAATCAGGGGACTTATTTCAAAACCCGTTATTCTTTTTTGTACGAAACGTTAGGAAGGGAAGACTTTTTTCCTCCTCCCTGTGAGAGTTTCCGATTTCAAGGGGGAACCAAACTTCTGCTTGAGAGTTGTTAATTAATCTAATTAGCTTTCTTAGCTGGGATGGCAACGTAATATAATTTCAGATTTGTAATTCCCAAGCCGCTGTTTGTGCTGTGCTTACAGCAAAAAAAGACAAGGGGATTCTGGTTCTCTGGGCCTAGTTAATTAAACAGGAAGGTTAAAAAAAAAAACCAACTATTTTGAGAGATAAGTCACATAAATGGTGAAATGTGAACTAGAAAGTCCAAATTCAGAATAGACATCTTAATTGCAGCTAATTCCCCAGTACGGAAAATTAATTTATCCTTTCCCTGTAAATTAAGTTTATTTTGAAAGTGTCATGGCTTGAAATTTACAATATGATTTTTGGGAGATGGCTAGAAGGAGATTTTAAGATATTTTGAAAAAGAGATCCTAAGCCAGTGATGGCTAACCTTGGTACTCCAGCTGTTCTTGAACCTCAATTCCCAGAAACCCTTATCATTGGGTGTGCTGACTTGGGCTTCTGGGAAGTGAAGTCCAAGAACAGCTGGAGTGCCAAGGTTAGCCACCACTGTCCTAAGCAATGTACAGGGTGGCCTGTAAGTCCCTACCCATCCATATATTAGAATGATCTTTAAAAATGCATGCTTCATGTTCAAGGTAATATATATATATTTTTTTGGACTGCCAGAAAGATAAACAAGGCGATCTTAGAGCAAAGCAAACCTGAACTGTTTCTGGAGACAGAAATGATGAATCTGAGGTTGTGTCACTTTGGGCACATTGCAGGAAGGCAAGACTCTCCAAAAAAAGGCAATAATGATGCTGGGAAAGGCACAAGATAGCAGGGAAAAGAGGAAGACCAAATACAAGATGGACTGACTCCCTAAAGGAACCCACAGGTTTGAGTTTTCAAGTATTGAGCAGTTGGTTAAAGACAGAACATTTTGGAGATGGCTCATTCATAGGGTTGCCATAAATCAGAGACAACTCGGTGGCGTTCAAAAAGAACTGCAGTCAGCAGATCTTTAAGCATGCACGGTTAAGGATTTTAGATTTCTCTTTGCTGATGCCTGGGGAAATTGCTGAACTCTATCAAAGTTTTTTAAAACTTGGGGGAATTTCTTTTATGGGATAGGAATTGGGAAACATCATCAAGTGTAAGGATATGTTCTTGAAGCCCAAGCGCATGGGCATCCACACGATTGTATTCCCAATCACCATGCACAAGTGTGAAAGATGGACAGTAAAGAAAGCAGACAGGGGGAGAAATTGACTCGTTTGAAATATGGTGCTGGAGGAGAGACCCTGGACAAACAAGTGAGTCAAGCATGGAAATGTCTCTGGGGGAACAAACGATGAAGCCAAGGATGTCCTTCTTTGGATGCACCATGAGAAGAAAGCAAGACTCTCTGGCGGCAGCAGGAGAAGAGGAAAATGAAGTGTGAGATGGACTGATTCTCTTAGGGCAGTGATGGCGAACCTTGGCACTCCAGGTGTTCTTGGACTTCAATTCCCAGAAGCCCAAGTCTGCATTCCTGCTGATCAGGGCTTCTGGGAATTGAAGTTCAAGAACATCTGGAGTGCCAAGGTTTGCCATCACTGCCCTAAGGGAAGACACAGGCTATGACTTGCAGGGTTGCCAAGGGTTGCAGAACATTTGGGAGATTTCTCATTCATAGAATCGCTGTATGTTGGGAGACGACTTGACCGTTGCACATGACAGCAATGTAACATTGCAGCATCATCCTCTCCAGTTAAAAGGTTCAGGAAGGTTTCCCCCCTCATTAATATTAATCCTTGTTATTTATGCACCGTTGCGTTAGCCAACCGCTTAATGACAAAGGCCAATAATAGAAGGGAGATGATCAGCCCTGTTTAGTTCCCTGAAGGGTAATGGACGAGAGGGGAATCTATGGCATTCATTTCAACAGTACCCTTTTGTTTGACAGATAAAGACCCAAACATGAGATATAGCACACCTGTCCTGATATAGCACACCTGTCCCGTCGGCCTCCGCTCACTTCCCTATCACTGGCATAGCTCAAAGATGGCGTTTTTAGTTTCTCACATCTTTAAAGGTGTTCAAACGAGGCAATGCCATAAGGGTCCACTGCCA
Organism: Bradypodion ventrale; assembly: GCA_035047345.1. Classification (NCBI taxonomy): domain Eukaryota; kingdom Metazoa; phylum Chordata; class Lepidosauria; order Squamata; family Chamaeleonidae; genus Bradypodion; species Bradypodion ventrale. The sequence goes on from JAWDJE010000001.1 coordinate 502,163,440, forward strand.
TGGGGAATGGCAGGCATCTGTGGCCTTCATGCTGCGTCCAAAATGACAAAGCACGATTGGTCCTTTTTAATATAATTTGGAGGGACCCACAGAAAGAGCCTCCTGGGAGATGGTGGTATTTTTGAACCACAATCAGGTGTATCCTGGACAACAGCAACCTTGTGTTGCCAGCTAATCTTTCTCACACTAGGTCAGGTGAAAGGAACTGCAGCATGCACTCGCCAAAAGGTGCCTTCATTCGGGCAGTTTCACATCTGGGCTAGGCATGGAAGAAGAAAAATATAATGTGGAGCAAAGGAGTTTAAGTCTGTCTGCCTAGACACCAGTCGCTAATCTTGGCCTCTTGGCTAATAATTGTGATAGGGCCGTGATGGCGAACCTTGGCACTCCAGATGTTCTTGGACTTCAATTACCAGAAGCCCAAGTACCCTGTGAATCCACACAAAGGGGTTTACTGCAATTCATCCGGCCCGCACCGCTCTCGTCGCACCTGGAAGCAGAAGTAAAATACGCCCGTACGGTCAAGGCTCTTCCGGGTTAACCCTTCCTCCATACGGGCACGTTTTACTTCCGCTCCCAGGAGCGATGAGGGTGGTGTGGCGCAGGCCAGATTAATCGCAGCAAACCCATTCGTGTGGATTCATGGGGACTTGGGCTTCTGGGAATTGAAGCCCAAGAACATCTGGAGTGCCAAGGTTCACTGTCACGGTGACAGGGTGAAATGGATCTGTTTTGCCGGGGCAGTCATGGCGAACCTTGGCACTCCAGGTGTTCAAGAACCTCAGTTCCCAAAAGCCCGCTGTCTCTGTAAATCTACACAAATGGGTTGACTTCACCCCATGATTTCAACCATTCAGGCGGTATATAATTATGATAAAGAAATAAAATAAATCAGAACAAACTTGACAGCACATAATTATTCTTAAGCATCGTTGCACTGTGCGACGCCATGCCACAAGATGTAGTGAAGACTGCTAAGTTTTAAAAGGGGAGGAGATGAAAGCATGAGTCAAAATTTAAAAGGAATTGTGCAGCAATTGCAAATAAACCAGCAATTGTGTAGCCATTGTGCATGAAATTGTCTGTCTGTCGTATGCATAGTTGGTTGTGCGCTTGGGCACAGGAAAGGTAACTAAAGGTCTAGGCCCCCCTTGCTTGAAAGCCAGTCAAGTCCAACTCTAGGGGTGGTGCTCATTTCTGTTCATAGTCAGAGAGCCAGCACTTTCTGTGTCTGCAGATGTTTCTGTAGTCATGTGGCAGGCATGACTCGACACCGGAGTGCATGGAACACTGCTACTTTTCCTGCTAAAGTGGTACCTATTAATCTACTTGCAATTTCTTGCTTTCAAACTGCTAGGTTGATAGGAGCTGGGACAGACAACGGACACTCACTCTGTTACGCAGCACTCAAGCCTCAAACTGCTGACCTATTGTCAAGCTCAATGTCTTAACCTCTAAGCCGGTGATGGCAACCCTTGGCACTCCAGCTATTCCTCAGAAGCCCAAGTCCCTGTGAATCCACATGAATGGGTTTACTGTATGCGCAGGGACTTGGGCTTCTGGGAATTGAAGTCCAAGAACAGCTGGAATGCCAAGGTTCGCCATCATGACTCTAAGCCACTGCAGAATGCAAAACTCATAGTTTCCCCCTTATGTATGCAGAGTTTCACAACATAGTTTTGTTATTCCTGGGGGTTACGGCCACTGTCAGCTACTGGTCAGGATGGCTGTGGTATTATCTCCAGTAACTCACACACACAGCCAGTCTGTCTGCATTACCAGTTATAAAATGAAAAATGTGGTTGTGCACACTTTGTGCTGTTGGGCTTCCCGTAAGCAGATGCTCAGCTACCATGGGCTACTGGATGAGAGGTCCCAGTGCTCTTGAGGGTGCCTGGTTCCAGAATCCAGCATTAAAGAAGAGGAGGTGGTGGTGTCTTTTCCGCTTTTAATATTTCAAAACCATTGCTGGGCTTAACCCCTGTCGGTCATAGGCCGGCCACCTGTTGTTACCTGAGAAGGTGCACCACACCTGATCGAAACGCCAGTCTCCCAAGTGCCGGCGGGAGGATGGACAGCGGTTCTAAGCTCACCTGGTCACACCAGCTTCGTGCCCGGTGTGTCTTCACCCTTGTCCACCCAAAGCAAACAAGACAAGAGAGAGAGAGCTGAGCCGCTCTTAACAAACCGCTCTTGTCCTTGGGCCAGAAAGTGCTTTGATGAAGGGTATTGATCAAACAAGTGCAGGCCTGTTCCTCCGTCTCTGGAAAACACTTCCTCCTCGGTCAATAGTAACCAACGGTTTGTTTGCTAATTTGGGGGTTGGGGAGAGAAAAGACTCGTCTGAGATCCGACATCGTTGGCAGGCTGCAAGATTCCTGGCCGGTCATTTTTCTGCCATGTAAACAATGGCCGGACAAAAAGCCACATGTCACAGTAGCAAAGATTAGAGAGATTAAAGATTAGAGAGATTATCGTTCGCCTTTCTTCCTGGCGTGCAAACACTCCTTTTGCTCGAGTGCTTGTACAAAGTAGAGACCCAGGGGGTCTCTATCAGGATCGGAGGTTGTGATGTCTCTGCAATACCTGTTGGTGAAAGGCACGAGCCAGAAGGTACTTATGGGCTCCCCAGAGGTCTCTAGTTGGTCCCAGTGTGATAGATAGATTATCGAAAAGAAGTGAGAAGTTATGCAGATTTCTATTATTGCCTTCTCTGGTGATAGTACATGTACTACCAAGCCTCTGGAAATAGTTTAAAATGTGATAGAATTTACTGTGACCGACCCCTATTGATACAGATTACTACAACATTGTTATAACTACATCCTCTATGGCCATGATGGTGAACCTTGGCACTCAAGAAGTTCTTGGACATCAATTCCCAGAAGCCCAAGCACCCTATGAATCCACACGGATGGGTTTACTGTGACTTATCCGGCCCATGCCGCCCTTGTCACTACTGGAAGCGGAAGTAAAATGTGCCCGTACGAAGGAAGAGTTTTCCCAGAAGAGCCTTAACCATACAGGCGCGTTTTACTCCTATTTCCGGAGTGACGAGGGCAGCATGGGCTGGATGAATCGAAGTAAACCCATTCGTGTGGATACACATGGTGCTTGGGCTTCTGGGAATTGAAGTCCAAGAACATCTTGAGTGCCAAGGTTTGTCATCTCAGCTCTATGGATTTAGGTGGTTCAAGTGGTTAAGACACTGAACTCAACAACTAAAAGGTTGGAGTTCAATTCCCAAGTACTGCATGATGGAGTGAGCGCCCATCTCTGTCCCGGCTCCTGCCAACCTAGCAGTTCAAAAGCAAGAAATTGCAAGTAGATCAATAGGCACCACTTCGGTGGGAAGGTAAACAGCATTCCATGCTCTCCGGTGTCTAGGCATGCATGCCTGCCACATGTCCACAGCAACGTCTGCAAAATGCAGACAGCGCTGGCTCTTTGGCTATAAACAGAGATGAGCACTGAACCCTAGAGTCAGATGCGACTGGCTTTCGAGCAAGTGCAACCTTTAGCTTTACCTAGTGATCCAATAAAGGTATCATCTATTTCCTGCATTTGTTCTCTATGCTCAGTTTTATTTATTTATTTAATTAAATTTATATCCCGCCATACTCAACCCAAGGGTGGCTCAGGGTGGCTTACAACAAAGGAAATATACAACAGAAATACAAGCACAAATTACAAAGTTACCTAACAGTAATAATACAATGCAATACAATGTCCTTTTATCCCTGGACTGGCCAAGGTGGGCCAGGATGTGTGTGGCGGGGGGGGCGGGGGGGCGGGGGGGGGAGGCAGGCATCTCAGCTGCAGCCGCTTCCCTTCCCCGTGCCGGTGGAATGGGCGGCCAGGGTCTTTCAGGGTCCTCCGGGCTGTAAATCTCTGGCAAATGGTATACAATGGCACCTCACCTAAAGAGCATAATGCGTTCCGCAGGATTGCTCTTTAAGTGAATTTGCTCTTTAAGCGAAACACTATTGCAAGTGACCAATTGTGACTTCTGGCGGGACGGATTGTGAACCCCGATTTAGTTGTTAAGTGAGTTTTTGGTTGGTTTTAGTTGTTAAGTGAGGCGACCATTCGGAGAAAATTCTGCTCTTTAAGCGCATTAGTCTCTAAGTGTGGCACTCTTTATGCGAGGTTTTACTGTAATTGTTTTCCACTCTTGAGTACATGATTTCCTCGCTAGTTTAATCCATCTGTTTCAGTAACTTCACCCCCTATTGATGCACTGTATTCTGTTTTGTATGAAGTGCAGCATTTGCTGTTATTCTGTATCTTTAATAATAATAATAAACATTTTCACAAAAAAACTATGTAAACGGAGTAAAACATATGTATGTGAGTTTGGAACATCAATGCTTGTTTTTGAAAGTGAATGCATTATCTTCGCCTAGATGTGGTTAGATGTCATTCTCTTGTTCTTATGTCCTACAGCTGACATTGTGAAAACCATCCCTTTGTGGTGGTTGAGAGTTAAAACCACACACCATAATGAAGACGACATAAACGAAAAGAACAGTGTGGCATCTTTAAAGCCAGATGGTTTATTCTAGCATTTAAATTCTTGAGAAAGCCTTGATGCTGGGAAAGGTGGAGGGCAAAAGAAGAAGAGGATGAGATGGTTTGATGGCATTGTAGGCGCAATGGGCACAGAGCTGGGCAGGCTGAGGATGATGGTGGAGGACAACAGAGGTGCCTGGTGGGCAATGGTCCATGGGGTCGCAAAGGGTCGGAATCGACTGTGCGACTGAACAACAAAAAAAGGTGTTTGTCAGATGCATAATTAGACCAAGTGGATTGAAATCTACGAAAACCGATACGGTACTGAAATAAATTGATTAGCTGCAAGATGTCTGCTGCTGTTTTTATGCTGAAACAAACCAACATGCTTACACTCTTTGAAAATTGCTATCTTATGCAATGTTAACAAAAGAACAGCCTTGCTGGGACAGGCCACAGGAGCCCGTCCAGTGGTGGGCTCCAAAAAAATTTACTACCACACTGTGGGTGTGGTATGGTGGGCATGGCCAGGGGCAAAGCCCTGCGTTGCACCTGAATTAGGACTACTTTATTTCAAAACTTGGATGGGCGGGACCAGCCAGAATTTCTGCTACCGGTTCTGGCAAACTAGTGCAAACCTGCTGATGCCCACCACTGAGCCCATCATCCAGTCCAGCCTTCTGTCTCACACAGTGGCTCACCATTGGCTTCAGGGTATTCTTCCCAAGCAGATGCCTTCACCTGCTTAGGATTCCCTGGAAATGGCATTGAGAGATATCCTCCCTATCTCTCCAACCCAGAGGTTGTCCTTAAGTATCCATAATTATAGCCATTGATACCCTTGTCCTCCATGAACTTGTCTAATCCTTTCTTAAAGCTGTCAAGACTGACAGCTGTCACCACCTCTTCTGGCAGGGAGTTCCATAGACCAGGGATCCTCTGGGTGAAAAAGTACTTTCTCTTATTTGTTTAAGAACAAGAGGTTGTCCTTAGGTATCCATAATTATAGCCATTGATACCCTTGTCCTCCATTAACTTGTCTAATCCTTTCTTGAAGCTGTCAAGACTGACAGCTGTCACCACTTCTTCTGGCAGGGAGTTCCATAGACCAGTGATCCTCTGGGTGAAAAAGTACTTTCTCTTATTTGTTTGAGAACTAGCACCCAAAAGTTTCATGGAGTGTCCCATAATTCTAGTGTTATGCGATAGGGAAAACAGTTTTTCCTTATCTACTTTGTCCACGCCGCGCATGATTTTATAAACTTCAACCAGGCCACTTCTTAGTGGTTAGAGAAATGTTAGAGAAAGCAGTTTGGGTGTCTCACAGCTCAATTGCCCTGGAGATCTTATTCTGACTCAGCCTTGAGAAGTAGATTTGAACTCCTTTGCCTCAGATATTCTGATGTGTTGTTGCTGTTGTTTGTTGCATGGTGTTGTTGTTTCTTCATTTAATTATTTGTACACCGCCCAGAAAGGGGAAACATTCCAGATGGGCAGTGGAAAAATGGAATAAATAAATCAAAATCACCCCAGTGGTTTCATTTGGACTTCGAAGCAGTTGGATTTCCAGGAAGGTTTTTGCCTTGAAATTTGACCAAGTTAGAAGGGACTAAAAGATGGAAGCCCAAGCAGAGGCCACAAAGCAGACCTCTCTCCCCATGGCCAACAGATATGGGACTATGGCAGCTTTGTGGCTAAGACATTGAACTTGATGACTGGAAAATTGGTAGGTCAGCAGTTTAAGACCCAAGTGCTGTGTGACGGAGTGAGCTATGGTCTCTGTCCCAGTTCCTGCCAACCTAGCAGTCCCAAAAAAAATTTTGCAAGTAGAAAAATAGGTACCACTTCAGTTGAAAGGTAACAGCAATCTGTGCACTCTGGCATCTAGTCATGCCTGCCAGATGGCAATGGAAATGTCAGCAGACACAAACAGCACTGGCTCTCTGGCTTCAAGCAAAGATGAGCACCGATGAGCAAAGATGTTTAGCTTTAATGTCAGTAAAAGTTTAATTGTTGTTTTTTTAAAAAAATAAAGGTGTTTTTAACAGCCTTTTAAATTCTGTGATAATTCTATAGCCACCTTGGGTCCCTTATGAGGATATATGTGTGACATATAAATAACATAATCAAACTAGGTAAAGGTAAAGGTCGCACTTGCTCGAAAGCCAGTCTTATCTGACTCTAGGGTTCAGTGCTCATCTCAGTTTATAGCCAAAGAGCCAGCGCTGTTTGTGTCTGTAGACGTTTCTGTGGTCATGTGGCAGGCATGACTAGACATGGAACACTGTTTGCCTTCCCACTGAAGTGGTACCTTTATCTAATTGCAATGTTTTGCTTTCGAACTGCTAGGTTGGCAGAAGCTGGGACAGAGACAGGGGCTCACTCCATCATGCAGTACTCGGCTTTCAAACTGCTGACCTGCCAACCTTCCAGTCATCAAGTTCAGCATCTTAGCCACTAAGCCACAGCAGTCCCTTAAGAACTGAGGGTGCCCAAACTATGGCCCGTGGGCCAGATCTGTCCCCAGATGCCAATTAATGTGGCCTGTGCCATCGTTGTCGCTCCCGGAAGCGGAAGTAAAATGTGCCCATATGGGCGTGTTTTACTTCCACTTCTGGGAGCAACAAGGATGGCATGGGCTGGATGAATTGGTGTCAAGGGCCAGATCTGGCCCACGGGCCATCGTGTGGGCACCTCTGGTTTAAGCAGAGAAAATGGCAGCTTAAAATCTATCTCATCCTGTTGCAAAACAGACTGCAAGGGGCGTTTTGCTTCCAGTGAGAGGAACCAATTGACCGGCCCGTTGAACCATGTGCCCAGCCCATGGCTCCAAAAGTTTGGGCACCCGTGCCTTAACCAAACTAGCCACCCAATAAATAGAAGTTTCCTATGGTTCATGCAGTTCACAACCCTGCAGCCTGAATCTTGGTCCTCTTGTCCTTTTCAGCAATTGAAGCATCCCAACCTGGTCAACCTCCTGGAAGTTTTCCGCCGGAAGCGGAAACTTCACTTGGTCTTTGAATATTGCGACCACACGGTTCTCCACGAATTGGACAAAAACCCACGCGGGTAAGTAGCCGTTTCCTCAGACGTCGGGAAGAGAGAGAGAGAAAGAAAGAGAGAACGCTTAAATAGCAATAGCAATTAGACTTCTCTACCACCCCATTGCGCTTAGTGCATAAGACAATTAGCATTTTGCCCCCAACATGTTGGGTACTCATTTTATTGACCTCGGGAGGATGGAAGAAGCTGAGTCAATCCAATCCCTGTCAGGATTGAACCCACAATGTCTTGGCTGCAGTACAGCAATTTAACCCCTGTGCTACCTGGGCTCTATAATAACAGGTTGCTTACCTGTAACTGGGACTGCAGTGGCTCAAGTGGCAAAGATGCTAACTGGGAGGCGGAAGGTCAGCAGTTCGATTCTCGAGTACTGCAGGACGGAATGAGCGCCCGTCTTTGTCCCAGCTCCTGCCAACCTAGCAGTTTGAAAGCAAGACATTGCAAGTAGATAAATAGGGACCACTTCGGTGGGAAGGTGAACAGCGTTCCATGCGCTCCGGTGGCTAGTCATGCCTGCCACATGACCATGGAAACGTCTGCAGAAGCTGATAGTGCTGGCTCTTCAGCTTTGAAACAGAGATGAGCACTGGACCCTAGAGTCGGATACAACTGGCTTTCGAGCAAGGAAACCTTTACCTTTACTTACCTGTAACTGCTGTTCTTCTTTGTGGTCACCTGTAAATCCACACAAATGGGATTATTGCATGTACATGCAGGTAAGAGTGTAAAGGCAGAAATAGATAAGGTTGAAGTACTTTGGTAGACATAAATTGGAAGAAACAAGAGTTATGATGCTTTTTTGTTTCTTTTTGTTGTTCATCCTTATTACGAATGTCATGGATTTTAAAACTCAATAAAAATTAATTTTAAAAAAAAATTGCTATCCCATCACTAGAACATTGTTATACTTAACAAGGATTGTTATATTTAACACGGATATAGCAATAACAACAACACTTATATACTACCCTATAGCATTGAGTGTACTCTCAGGGGCCCCAGTGATGGCGAACCTTGGCACTCCAGATGTTCTTGGACATCAATTACCAGAAGCAGAAGTCAGCACTCCTGCTGATCAGGAATTTAAGTTCAAGAACATCTGGAGTGCCAAGGTTCACCATCAATGCTGGGCAGTTCACAAGATAATTAGCGTTTTATTTATTATTTTATAAATTTATATCCCGCCCTCCTGGTGGGGAACACCACTCAGGGCGGCTAACAACATGCATAAAACAGTTAACAACAGCCAAAGCTAAAAACAATCTAGTCCCACTAAAACAGTATATAAAAATCCCAGAACAAACCTAAAACATTCAAACATTAAAAAACTATCTTCTCTCCCCCCAAGATAAAAACAATGACAGAAATACACAGGATCCCTCAGGCAGGCTATATGCGCCAGTGGGCCTGTGAGGTGGAATCACACCTGCTGGCACAACCATGTCTTTAACATCTACCTAAAGGATAAGGGATCCGACTGGAGATGGAGTTCTAGTGGCAGGAGGTTCCACAGGGCTGGGGCAGACACAGAGAAGGCTCTCCTCCTGGTCCCTGTAGGATGGACTTCTTTTGCAGACGGGACCACAACTGAGCCCCTCCTGTCTGCCCTAGTGTTATGGGTTGAAAGCCTTGGGGAGATGCGGCCTCTTAGGTACCCCGGACCAATGCCATGAAGGGCTTTAAAGGTCAAAAGCAGCACCTGGAATTGCACTCGGAGGCAAACTGGGAGCCAGTGCAGCTCCCGGAGCAGTGGCGAGGCATGGGCAAAACGACTGCACCCCACCACCAGCTGGACCAGCTGAATGGCTGTCAAGGGCAGCCCCATGTAGAGCGCATTGCAATAATCCAATCTGGAGGTGACCAGAGCGTGAGTGACCGTGAGCAGGGAGTCCCGGTCCAGGAGCATGCGCAGCTGGTAAATTACACGAAGCTGTGCAGAGGCCCTCCTGGCCACGGCTGCCACCTGCTCTTCAAGCAGTAGCCGCGAGTCCAGGAGGACCCACAGGTTGCACACTGGGTCTGTCTGGGGCAACACTGCCCCATCCAGAACCAAAGCTGGTAGCTCCCAGGTAAGCACGGGGCCCCGAACCTACAACCTCTCAGTCTTGCCAGGATTCAGCTGAAGCCCATTGTCCCCCATCCAGACCCGCACAGCCTCCAGACACCTGGTTAGGACTTTGACTGCATCCCTCGGGTCTCCATGTGCAGCTGGGCATCATCTGCACCGTGGGAATGCATGATCTCACCCCAGCGGTTTCATGTAGATGTTAAATAATAGAGGCGATAGTACCGAGCCCGGAGGCACCCCACATGGGAGCAGCCCAGGACTAGATAACTCGCTCTCTAAAAACACCGACTGGCCCTGGCACTTCAGAAAGGAGGAAAGCCAGGACAGCACCATGCGCTGGGCACCCAATCCTCTGAGCCGGCCCAGAAGGATACCGTGGTTGACGGTATCGAAAGCCACTGAGAGGTCGAGAAGAGCAAGAACAGAGAGGGGTTGCCCCCGTCCCGCTCCTGCCAGAGATCATCCAAGAGTGCGCCCCATGCAGTCTCAGTACCATAGCCGGGCCTGAAACCTGACTGAAACGGGTCCAGATAATCCGTATCATCCAAAAAACCCTGGCGCTGCCGTGCCACTGCTTTTCCCAACACCTTCCCCACAAAAGGAACCCAACATGCTGGGTTCTCATTTTATGGACCTCTGAAGGATGGAAGAGGCTGAGTCAAACTGAGTTCTCTGTGTAACAAAAATCATCACACGATCTTGAGTCCATAACAACCGTTCATTGCACTGTTTGGTTGCCATGGTGCGCAGGGTGCCAGCCAGGAGAATGGCTTCAGAGCCGGCTGTGCAGAAGCGATAACTCAGCCAAAGGTGGGGACATTTTTGGAGCAGGGACTCTCAACCTGTGGCCCACGGGCTGGATGCGGCCTGCAGCACCATTTCATGAGGGCCCCAACTGCCTCCACCACACCAGCAAGTGACATGTGGTGGAGGAAGGGCTAAATGGCTGTCCTGTCCCCGAAACAGTCTGAGGGAGCATGACCTGGCCCCCAGATTAAAAAGGTTGAGAACTCCTGTTGGCCCCTCAGTCAGAACAGTGGTCAATGTGGTCTCAGAGGATGCTTGGTCTTGGTAGGAGAGACTACCTTACATTGCTCAATGTACCTTGTCTGAGTTTTAGTGTTTTGGTTTGTGGTTTCCTTTAGGGAGACAACCCATTTCTCACTTGGCTTTCCTCTTTTCCTGCTGCACACCAATCTTCCTAGCATTATTGCCTTTTCTTGTGAGCCTTAACTTTTTCGTGTTGCGCCCCAACTATGATACCTTCAGTGTAGTCATGCTTGTCTCTAAAGAGAATCCAGGCTTGGTTTGATCTAGAACCCACTTTATTGTCTTTCTGGCCATTAATGGGATCTGCAAAGCTGTAATCCAGTGCCACATTTTGAATAAATTGAAATTTCCCCCATCGATCTTCTTCAGTGTCTAGCTTTCACAGGCATAAATAGTAACTGGAGGTATAATAGTATGGATGATTTTGGTCTTGGTCTCTAGTGAAACTTGCTTACACTTGATGATTTAGTTTAGTTCCTTTCTTTGCTGCCCATTTGAGTCTCTGACTTCTTCTGATTTCTTGGCTGCCGTCTCCATGTGTTTTATTAATTGATACAGAGGTATACCACACTTTAATAATTTACATTTCTATCTTACTTCATCCCCTTTGTATCAGAAACACAAAGAAATAAGAATGTTCGTAGTAAGCAGTTACAATAATAGTAACCAGTAACTAGTTACTTCAGTTGCTACTTATTACACCTGAAACTCAGTACCATAGCCGGGCCTGTAACTAGTAATCACAGAAAAATCAAATTTCAGGTGTAATAAGTAGCATCCAAAATACTTAGATATAACAAGTAATATCCATATTTCCAAACAATACTTTTAAAGGCATTTTCTCAGGAAATTTAAAAGTTTTATGCTTTTTTATGAATCCTGAGAGGCAAGAAAACTGCTTTTGCCTTTTGCATTTCTATAAATATTTCCAAGATGCAATATCAGAATTGGACACTAGAGGGAAGCAGATGGATTATTATTTTTGTGGCGGGTGTGTGTGTGTCGTGGTGGAGACAGCAACACAATGCAAGGAATTCTTGCGGGATCAAGGCACAAGTAATAAAAATGACAAACTTTGTGCTGAGAAGTAATGAGTTACTGAGAAGTAATGAGTTACTTCACACCGAGTTCCTTTTAAACGTGAATGCTCCAGGCCCTGAGAAGCAAACCGGAGCCATGACAGTTTATGCCAAATAAAATTTGCAATTCCGTAAGACAGGGGTGCCCAAACCTTTCGGGCCGTGGGCCGGTCACATGGTTCAGCAGGCCAGTCACATGGTTCCTCCCACCGGAAGCAAAGTAAAATGCACCTTGCAGTCTGTTTTGCAACAGGATGAGATAGATTTTAAGCTGTTTTTTTCTCTGTTTAAACCAGGGGTGCCCAAACTATGACCCACGGGCCAGATCAGACCCCAATGCCAATTCATCCAGCCCACGTTGCCCTCATCGCTCCCGGAAGCGGAAGTAAAATGCACCTGTATGGGCACGTTTTGCTTCCGCTTCTGGGAGCGACGAAGGCAGTGTGGGCCAGATTAGTTGGCATCAGGGGCCGGATCTGGCCCACATGCCATAGTTTGGGCACCTCTGCCTTAAGACGTGACTCTTGTCTCTAAATCAGTTGAGGGATAGGGTGCAGAGTTTCCCATAAGTGAGATCTCATTGTCACTAGGGAAAACCCATCCCACCGGGTCACTGCCATGTGGTTGCCACAGGGGTCTCGCACACATTCTCAAGTATGTAGACTTGCAGTAGTGATAAACACCTGGTAAAGGTCAACCGTGGGTTATTCCCGTTGCTGCAGAATGGGAACTGTCTCCCTTCTATTTACATTTCCATGGCATTGCACGACAAGATTTATGTCCATGTTTCTTCCAGTCCAGCGCCTGCGTTTGCTTTGTGGGTTTCCGAGGAGTAAAGAGGCTGGCAGGAATAGGAGGGATGGGCCGCCAACCCCTTTCCCCTCCCCTCCTCTTTATGGTATCCGGATGAATCTACAAGCATCTAATTTCTTTGTGTGGATTCCACCTAGAGCACGGGTACACAAACTTTTTGGGCCGTGGGCCAGTCACTATGGCCCAAGGGCCAGATCCGCACCCAATGTCAATTTATCCAGCCTGCGAAGCCCTGGGAGCAACAAGGGCTTTGTGGACCGGATGAATTCGTGTTGGGGGCCGGATCCAGCCCTCGTGCCATAGTTTTGGCGGGGTGGCGGGTGGGTGGATTTTTAGAGCTCAAAATGGTGGCGCCACCCTTTTGAGCACTAAAAATTTGATTTTTTCATGGCATAATGGCAGCAGCGCCATTTTGATCTGTAAAAATCTACACAAACCCCTTTCGTAAGTCGGGTTGTTTGCGTAAATCCGGAGACCGATTTACGCAACTTTCATAACTCGAGTTTTTCGTAACTCGAGTCATTCGTAAATCGGGGTTTTACTGTATACTGTTCGGAATCCTATTAGTTGTGTCTGCTGACATTAAAGCAAATATTTTGCAGCAATTTGTGGCTGGGCGTTACACCTCTGCTGCTAGGCTGGTAGAAATACGCAATAGGATTCCAGCTAAACAGCTCACAGTTAAATACTAAATTTGCGAGTCTGTAATCCTGGACTGCGAGGGGAACAAATAGGTCAATACTATCGGCCTCCGACCCAAACTCTTGAGGGAGACTGGCAGTTGGAGAATGTTGTAAAGGAGGCATCCAAGAAGGGAAGCCTGGTTATAATGGGGGACTTCAATTACCCTCACATAGACTGGGTAAACTGTTGTTCAGCACATGATAAAGAGATAAAGTTCCTAGATATGCTCAATGATTGTTCCCTGGGACAGAGGGTTGAAGACCCAACTAGAGGTACAAGAATCCTTGACTTGATCCTGAGTAATACTCAGGATCTGGTGCAAGATGTTAATGTGACTGATCCAATAGGGAACAGTGACCACAACTCAATTATGTTTAACTTGATCATAGACCGCAAGTCACTGATAAAATCTAACACAGAGACCTTAAATTTTCAAAAAGGAAATTTCCCAAAGATGAGGAAACTAGTAAAAAAGAAGCTGAAAGGGAAAATTGAGAGAGTCCAAAACACTCCAAGAGGCATGGAGGCTGTTTACAAAAACAATAACAGAGGCTCAATTGGAATGCATACCCAAAAGGAAAAAGGGCACTGCCAGGTCCAAGAGGACTCCGATGTGGCTTACAGGAGCTGTTCGGGAAGTGATCAAGAGCAAGAGAAGCTCATTTAGAAGATGGAAGGCTTGTCCAAATGAGGACAGCAGGCAGAAACATAAATTCTGGCAGAACAAATGCAAGGCAACAATCAGGAAAGGAAAGCAAGACTTTGAGGAGCGTATAGCTAAAAATACTCAGAGAAATAACAAAGACTTCTTTAAGTACATTAGAAGTAAGAACCCAACTAGGAAGGCCATTGGACCATTAGATGACAATGGAAGGCAAGGGGTTATTAAAGAGGAAACAGAGATTGCAGAGAGACTCAATGAATTCTTTGCTTCAGTATTCACTGAAGAAGACAGAGACCACATGCCCAAAACAGAGCCTATCTTCGTAGGGAGGGAAACCGAAGAATTAAGCCAGATAGAAATAACCAGGGAGGAGGTCCTTGCATGTCTTGTTAAGCTAAACACTAACAAATCACCAGGACCAGATGGCATCCATCCACGAGTTCTCAGGGAACTTAAAGATGAAATTGCTGATCTCCTAGCCAAAATATATAATCTTTCCCTCAAATCAGGCTTTGTGCCTGATGACTGGAAGGTAGCGAATGTAACACCAATTTTCAAAAAAGGATCCAGGGGTGATCCAGGAAATTACCGGCCTGTCAGTTTGACATGTGTCCCAGGTAAAGTGATGGAAACCATCCTAAAAGATAGAATTAATAGTTACATAGAAGAGAAGGCGCTGCTAAAGGAGAGCCAACATGGCTTTTGCAAGGGCAAATCATGCCTCACTAATCTGTTGGAATTTTTTGAGAGTGTCAACAAGCATGTGGATAAGGGGGATCCAGTTGACATTGTTTATCTGGACTTTCAGAAGGCTTTTGACAAGGTCCCACACCAAAGGCTCTTGAATAAACTTACCAGTCATGGAATAAAGGGACAGGTCTTGTCCTGGATCAGCAACTGGCTAAGGGACAGGAAACAGAGGGTAGCACTAAATGGACACTTCTCCAAGTGGAGGGAAGTAAAGAGTGGGGTCCCCCAAGGTTCAGTACTGGGACCCCTGCTTTTCAACCTCTTCATAAATGATCTAGAGGTAGGAGTAAAAAGCAAGGTAGCCAAATTTGCTGACGACACTAAATTATACAGGGTAGTGAAAACTGTGAGAGATTGTGAAGAGCTCCAGAGGGATCTCTTGACACTGGGGGAGTGGGCAAAACAGTGGCAAATGAGCTTCAACATCAGTAAGTGCAGAGTGATGCATGTTGGGGCAAAAAACCCCAATTACATTTATAAACTGATGGGGTCTGAACTCTCTGCGACAAACCAGGAAAGGGACCTTGGTGTCCTGGTGGACGAGAGCTCAATGAAGGTGTCAACCCAGTGTGCCTCAGCAGTGAAAAAAGCAAACTCAATGCTAGGGATCATTAGGAAGGGTATAGAAAATAAGTCAGCAAGTGTCATTTTGCCTCTTTATAAATCTATGGTGAGGCCCCATCTGGAATACTGTGTATAGTTCTGGTCGCCATACCTCCAGAAGGATATTATGGAGCTGGAGAAAGTGCAGAGGAGGGCAACCAGAAGGATGAGGGGACTGGAACACCTTCCTTACCATCTTAGGCTGCAACGGTTGGGCCTCTTCACTCTTGAACGACGGCGTCTAAGAGGTGACCTGATGGAAGTTTATAAAATCATGCACAGTGTGGACAAAGTAGATAAGGAAAAACTGTTTTCCCTATCGCACAACACTAGAACTAGGGGACACTCCAGGAAACTTTTGGGTACTAGTTCTCAAACAAATAAGAGAAAGTACTTTTTCACCCAGAGGATCACTGGTCTATGGAACTCCCTGCCAGAAGAAGTGGTGACAGCTGTCAGTCTTCACAGCTTTAAGAAAGGATTAGACAAGTTCATGGAGGACAAGGCTATCAATGGCTATAATTATGGCTACCTAAGGACAACCTCCGGGTTGGAGAGATAGGCAGGATATCTCTCAATGCCATTTCCAGGGAATCCTAAGCAGGTGAAGGCATCTCCTTGGGAATACCCTGAAGGAAATGGTGAGCCACTGTGTGAGACAGAATGCTGGACTGGATGGGCTGTGGCCTGTTCCAGCAAGGCTGTTCTTATGTTCTTATGTTCTTATGTAATCTTAGAAGAAATCAACCCGGACTGCTCCTTAGAAGGTCAAATAGTAAAGATGAAGCTAAAGTACTTTGGACATCAAATGAGAAGGGAGGACTCACTTGAGAAGGCCTTGTTGCTGGGAAAGGTGGAGGGCAAGAGAAGAAGGGGGCGGCCAAAGATGAGATGGATAGATGGTATTGTGGACACAATGGGCACGGGGCTATGTGGACTAAGGAGGATGGTGGAGGACAGAGGTGCCTGGAGGACGATGGTCCATAGGGTTGCAAAGGGTCGGAATCGACTGTGCAACTGAACAACAACAAATCAAGTGCAGTGTCTGTGTTTGTACTGGGGGGGGGTGTGTTGAATGGGGAAGAGCAACAGGGCTGTAACTTCCATGTGATACCCCCACACACACACACTTTCTCCCCTTTGTAGGGTCCCAGAGTATCTCGTGAAGAGCATAACGTGGCAGACGCTTCAAGCGGTGAATTTTTGCCATAAGCACCACGTAAGTTCCATGGTGGTCACTTGACCTTTCTACACCTTCGCCTGCTTTGTTTCAATGGAGCAGCCTTTCTGAACTGGTGCCTTACAGATGTTTTAAAACGACAACTCCCATCTTACTGGTTATGGGTGTTGTAGTCCAGCTTGCCGAGAAGTGACCTGGCTGAGAAAGGCCGCGACTTCACTGGCAGATTGAATTGGAGCTGTGATGGCGAACCTTGGCACTCCAGATGTTCTTGGACTTCAATTCCCAGAAGCCCAAGCCCCTGTGAATCCACACGAATGGGTTTACTGTGATTCATCCGGCCCATGCTGCCCTCGGCGCTCCCAGAAGTGGAAGTAAAACGCGCCCGTACGGTTAAGGCTCTTCCGGGTTAGCCCTTCCTCCATACGGGCGCGTTTTACTTCCGCTTCTGCGAGCGACGAGTGCGGCGTGGGCCGGATGAATCACAGTAAACCCATTCGTATGGATTCACAGGAGGCCTGGGCTTCTGGGAATTGAAGTCCAAGAACATCTGGAGTGCCAAGGTTCGCCATCACGGAATTGGAGGGACTTCTTTTTTGCTGTGACTTGATACACAGCCTATTTTATGTTTGAAGTGGTAGTTGTGTAAACAAAACAGCAAAAAAAAATGTTGTGGCACCTTAAAGACTAACTCATGTACTGTATTTAAATGCGAGCTTTTGTGGACCAAACCCACTTAATTGATTTTTTAAAATAAATAAATAAAAATATATTAGGGAGAAAGAATGCAAATCTACCCAGAATTAATTAAACTGTTCATTTTGAGTCCTTGACTTAACCCTTAATTGGCCAGTTTGGTTTGTACCACATAATTCTCCCACATTTTGCATAAAAAACAGGGATCTATTGCAACAGAATCTGATTCCTGGACTTTGCAGGGACAGAGACCAAAGGAAACCAGGAGACTATGGCGTGGTGGGGCTCGTGCTGTGGGAATTCCTGGCCAAGAGGAAATCCTGAGGCTTCAACTCCACAAACCCTGTTAACACTAATGTGTTGCGCACATCTGCTTCTTAATATCATGGTATAACAAAATGAAAGAAAAAGGAATGGGAAATTTTTAGATACCCCTATGTCTGTGATGGCAAACCTTGGCACTCTAGCTGTTCTTGGACTTCAGTTCCCAAAAAACCAAGTCTCTGTGAATCCACACGAATGGGTTTACTGACACGCCAGGTGTGTTCTTGGACTTCAATTCATACCTGTCAAGTTTCGGGAAATTTCTGTAAAAAAACCTGTATTTTATACTCTTTCCCACCATCATCCCATATTATTTAAACTGCAATTAGACTGGAGGCCAGCACAAGATAAGCATAGCTGTCCAGTTTCCTGTTTTGGCCGGGAAATTTCCCTTATTTGACAGAAATTTCCCAAAACTTGACAGGTATGCTTCAATTCCCAGAAACCCAAGTCTCTGTGAATCCACACGAATGGGTTTACTGGCACTCCAGGTGTTCTTGGGCTTCAGTTCCGAGAAGCCCAAGTCTCTGTGAATCCACACGAATGAGTTTACTGCGCAGACTGTGTATATGCAGTAAACCCATTTGTGAGGATTCACAGAGACTTGGGCTTCTGGGAATTGAAGTCCAAGAACACCTGGAGTGCCAAGGTTCACCATCACGGTCCCATGTAGTCTTGTCTTGGACTAAAAACAATTTTAAAAGTATACCTATACCTATAGATGTGTTGGGTTAACTTTCATCCTTGCTAATTTTTTGTTTTGTTTTGCTTTTGGTCCCATCCTCGTTTGTCCTTGTGGGTTTAAATGTCGTGATGTATTTCTGATCTCTGTTTGATTCTGTCCTTCATATTCTTCTTGTGTCCAGTGCATACACAGAGATGTGAAGCCAGAGAACATCCTCATAACGAAGCATTTTGTCATTAAGCTCTGCGATTTTGGATTCGCTCGCATTTTAAGTAAGTTCATGTGTTGAGATTCAGCTAATCTGTCTGCTAAGAGAATGGGAGATAGTAGCAGAAAGGGGTTCTCCTCTTCCAGCCCCCAGCCTCACTTTGTGGGTGTTGTGTTCTAATGGTTTTCCTTCCACATGGATTACAATGTATCGGAGCCAATGTAACCTTGCCTATAGCAACAATGTAACCTTCAGCTGTATCATATAAACCCTGTAATAGGACGCGAGCTAATGACCACCAGCTGGCAGCAGCGAGCGTCCAAGCTCTCTTGGTCCGAACTCATCAAAGGCAACAGCGCGGGAAGCTTTCCCGCCACTACCTACACCTGGACAAGAAGGGCGTGACTCGCAATGACGTCACGCAGGCAGTAGCCAATGGGCTACCATGGCACCACGTTCAAATGTATTACTGCTGTATAAAAAGAGCTATCGATCCGCCATCACCTCATGTTCCCTCTGTCCACGATGCAATAAACCTGAGTTAACCCAGCCCGAGGCTGTGTCCTGTGTCTTGGTCTTCATACACTAAATTGGCGACGAAGGTGGGATAATGGATCCCCAAGGAGCAGCCAGGGCACAGAGCGGGTTCAACATCACCAAACCGCAAGACTGGGAGCTGTTGGAGATGGACTTCCAGGCGGCGCTGGTGGAACTCAAAGTCAAGGAAGACGAGGAGGAGCGGAAGAGGGCCATCCTCACCAGAATGCTCGGGGTGGAAACCAAGCGGACGCTGGTGGGCATCATCGCTCCGAAGAAGGTGAGCCAATTCAAGGCGGACGACATCATGAAGCTGCTACGGGAGCGCTTCCAACCCTCGAGGGCGATGTTTCCCGCTCGGAGCGCGTTTTGGAGGCGAGTCCAAGCGCCGGACGAGTCGGTTGAGGCATTCGTGGCCGCCATGAGGGTAGCCGCCGTCCCCTGCAAATGGGGCGACATCCTAGACATGGCCCTCAGGGACGGCGTGCTGTGTGGCCTGAAAGACAAGGAGGTGCAGCGCAGCTTGATGAACAAGGAGCCGCCACCCACGCTGGCAGAGGTCGTCGAGGCCGCCGAAGCCGCGGAATCCACGAATGCTGGAGTAGACGAGATGCACCAGTGGCGTGAGTGGCGTCCCAGGGCCGGCAAAGCAGAAAATTCGGTGCACGGGAAGTCCGGACAATCGGTGCACGCAACTCGGCGGGCCTCAAAATCGTCCTCGGAAGGCAGCGACGGCGAGGAGGTCCAGAAGGTCCGAAAAGGGGGGCGCCGCTGCGATGGTTGCGGGGCGGCCCACGAACGCGCGAGATGCCCATTTAGAAAGGCTGAATGTTACACCTGCGGCCGTCGGGGGCACATTGCCAAGGCATGCAGAAAAAGAAAGGAGGGCCGGAGGCAGTCACCAGACCGTTCGACCAGACCGGACCGTCCCGCGAGGCCCAAAGATGGCGCCCAGACCACGAGGAAGAAGGACGGCGTGGGCCGCGTCTCGGACGGCAGCGAAGATGACGCCCCGGTGTTCAGCGTGTCCACGGGACAGTCCCATTACTTCGTTGAGGTACTAATACAAGGGGCCCCTATCAGGATGGAAATTGACTCAGGGTCCTCCTATTCCATAATCCCCCAGAAAGAGTTCTTGAAAATCGACCCCCACGTGCGGCCCAAACTTAAAACATTGAGGTCCACGCTACGAGATGTACAGGGAAACAGCATTCCGGTATTGGGGGTCGGGAAATTTCGGGTTAATTTCAAGAGACATTCTGCGGAACTGCCCCTAGTTGTCCTCAAGGGGGGAAGTTGTAGCCTCCTTGGGACACAGTGGTTTCAGCCTTTAGGCCTGTTCATAGGGGGAGTACATTCGGTGGGGGGGGATCCAATACAAGCGGTGTGCGACGCGCATCCCGACGTTTTTAAAAAAGGACTGGGAAAATTCAAGGGACCCCCTGTAGCCTTCGACTTAGACCCGGAGGTCCGCCCGATAAGACTCAAACCGCGCAGGGTGCCCTTCGCACTAAAGGACAAAATAGAGGCGGAACTGGACAAATTGGTGGGCCAGGGGATTCTTATTCCTGTTGATTCCGCGGAGTGGGAAACTCCAATTGTAACAGCTCTGAAGGCTAACGGGGAGGTGCGCATTTGCGCTGATTATAAGTGTACAATTAACAAGGCGATCCGCCCTAATGCATACCCGGTGCCGGTGGTCAGCCACCTTTTGGCCAGGCTAAATGGGGGAAAGTGTTTCGCTAAGCTCGATCTAGCACAAGCCTATCAGCAACTCCCCGTAACTCCCGCCACGGCCGCGGCCCAAACGATAGTCACACATAAAGGAGCGTTCCAGGTGTCGCGTTTACAGTTCGGCGTGAACTCGGCACCCGGCCTTTTTCAGTCGCTTGTGGAACGCCTCCTGAAGGGGCTGGAGGGGGTGTTGCCTTATTTTGATGACGTGTTGATAACAGGGGGGAGTGAGGCCGAACTGGCAAAAAGGTTGGACAAAGTACTAACTGTGTTCGAGAAAGCGGGGCTGAGACTGAGGAAGGACAAATGTGTCTTTTTCGAAACCGAGGTCGAGTTTTTAGGGTTCCGAATCACACCCGAGGGTATTAGGCCATCCAAATCCAAAGTGGCAGCCATCAAGAAGGCCCCTCGCCCCACATCCAAAACCGAGCTACAGTCATTCCTGGGGCTCCTCAATTTTTACCATACATTCCTTCCGCGGAAAGCGTCCGTAGCCGAACCGCTTCATCGGTTGCTTAAAAAGGAGGAGACATGGATGTGGGGTGACGAGCACGAGAGGGCATTCAAAGAGCTAAAGCAACTCTTGACTTCTGACGCAATTCTAACGCATTTCGACCCCAAACGGCCGGTGGTATTAGTCTGCGATGCATCACCGGTGGGGGTGGGGGCGGTGCTTTGCCACGTGTTGGATGACGGAAGGGAGGCCCCGGTTGCGTTTTATTCAAGGTCCCTGTCCCAAGCAGAGCGAAATTACGCACAAACCGACAGGGAGGCATTAGCCATAGTAGCGGGGACCAAAAAGTTCCACGATTTTCTGTATGGCCGCCCGTTTAGAATTGTAACGGATCACAAGCCCCTGTTAGGGATCTTCACGGCAAGCAAGCCCACGCCGCAGATCCTATCCCCGAGAATGCTGCGTTGGGCTATCTTCCTCAACGCATACCAACACGAGTTGGAGTACCGGCCCGGAAAGGAGATCAGCCATGCTGATGCACTTTCGAGATCCCCTTTGCCCCTGTCGGATGACCAAAAGGCTAGAGTAGACAGAGACCGCCAGGTGTTGCTAATCGAGGTCTTGGACGCACCCCCACTAGTACCAGCCGATATTGCTAGGGCGACAGGCAAGGACAAAACGCTGGAAAAAGTTAGCTCATGGGTACAGAAGGGGTGGCCGGCATCGTCCCCGAGCACGGAATTCGATACATTCTTTCGGAAAAAGCTAGAGCTGTCCCTAGAAAGGGGGTGCCTCTTGTGGGGCCAACGGGTGGTGGTCCCTACATCCATGCGGCCGAGGGTGCTCAAACTGCTGCACGTCAGCCACCCGGGGATCGTTCGTTCGAAAGCGCTGGCCCGCAGTTATTTTTGGTGGCCACAACTGGACGCGGACATTGAGCACATGGTCGGCACTTGTGAGGCTTGTCAGGGATCCCGTCCAGAGGAGGCTCGCCTCCCGCATAGGGAATGGGACGCAGCAAGGGGGCCGTGGTCCAGAGTACACATAGATTTCGCTGGCCCATTCCGAGGAACCATGTTTCTCCTGGTGGTGGATGCGTTCTCCAAGTGGCTGGAGGTTATCCCAGTAAAGAGCACGTCCTCCGCCACGACAATTAGCCAGCTACGGAGAGTCTTTTCCACGTTCGGTTTACCCGACACGTTAGTCAGCGATAACGCGAGTTGCTTCACCTCCTCGGAGTTCGGAGCATTCATGGCGGCAAACGCAATTCGGCATGTCACATCCGCACCGTTTCACCCGGCCACGAATGGCCAAGTGGAACGGTTGGTGCGTACAACAAAGGATGCGCTTCGGCGCATGGGCCCGGGGGACCTAAATCACCAAGTATGTCAGTTCTTGTTAGCGTATAGGGTGACCCCCTTAGCGTCAGGTTACTCGCCGGCAGAGCTCTTGATGCGGCGAAAACTGACCACGATTCTGTCCAGGCTAGACCCGACGAGAGTCGAGGAGAAGGGAAAAAACATAGGGCTGGCAGTCTCGAAAGGATTCGCCGCCGGCGACCCTGTTCACTGTAGAAACTATGCCAGCGCAGGGCCAGCCTGGGTGCCGGGGACGGTAGTAGAACAGACGGGGCCAGTGTCGTACCGGGTCGAGACCAGCACAGGTCTCCTCTGGAGGAGGCACGCGGACCAGCTGAGGCACCGAGTGAGCGTACCAGACAGTGGGGCTCATCAACAGGATTCAGCGTTAGGGTTCTCCCCCACCCGCTTAGCCCAAGGGGGAGACATCAGCGGACAACAGTCCCAAGCAAGGGGGGAAGGAAGAAGCAGCGGCCCCGACTCATATCCTTTTGATAAACCAGTTCCATCAGAGGCCGGGGAAGGGGGAGAGGAATTCGCGACCGCTGCCCCCGAATGTAATTTTGGTTTTGGTTTTGCGAGCCGGGGGGGTTTTCAGGAGTGTTCCCCCACCCATCCAAGCGAGAAGAGGGGTTTTTCGTTAGCCCCCAGTGCCCCCGGTTCTTCCCTAAAAGAGAGCACACCTCCCGACAACGCCGCGGAGCCGCGGCAAGTCACTAACGAGTCTCCCTCTCCAATTACAGGGCAGGAAACCAGGGGACAAAGAGAAGGTAGCAAACCCGGGCAAAGGCAGCCCGCATCGAGACCCCAGCGTGTTCGAAATAAGCCATCTTGGCTGAGAGACTTTGTCTCCTAGGGGGGGGAGTGTGTTTGAGTGGGGGCTCGAGACTTTGTCTCATCCTAGGGGGGAGGGGTGTTGTGTTCTAATGGTTTTCCTTCCACATGGATTACAATGTATCGGAGCCAATGTAACCTTGCCTATAGCAACAATGTAACCTTCAGCTGTATCATATAAACCCTGTAATAGGACGCGAGCTAATGACCACCAGCTGGCAGCAGCGAGCGTCCAAGCTCTCTTGGTCCGAACTCATCAAAGGCAACAGCGCGGGAAGCTTTCCCGCCACTACCTACACCTGGACAAGAAGGGCGTGACTCGCAATGACGTCACGCAGGCAGTAGCCAATGGGCTACCATGGCACCACGTTCAAATGTATTACTGCTGTATAAAAAGAGCTATCGATCCGCCATCACCTCATGTTCCCTCTGTCCACGATGCAATAAACCTGAGTTAACCCAGCCCGAGGCTGTGTCCTGTGTCTTGGTCTTCATACACTAAAGTGGTGCCCAACTTTTTAGGCCGTGGGCAGGGCATGTGGTTCAGTGGGCCGGTTCAGTGGTTCAGACATGGGGTTCTTCCCACCAGGAGCAGAAGTAAAACGCGCCTTGCAATCTGTTTTGCAACAGGATGAGATAGATTTTTAGGCTGCCATTTTCTCTGCTTATACCAGGGGTGCCCAAACTATGGCCTGGGGCCGGATCTGGCCCCTAACACCAACTCATCTGGCCCATGTTGCCCTTGCTGCTCCCGGAAGCGGAAGTAGAACCGTGCCCGTGCTCCAGCACAATTCATCCGCCCCGCACTGCCCTCTTTTCTCCCGGAAGCGGAAGTAAAACGCACCCATACGGAGGAAGGGTTAACCCAGAAGAGCCTTAACCATACGGGCGCATTCCACTTCCAGGGTGACGTGGGCTGGATGAATCGCAGTACACGGATTGGTGTGGATTCACAGGGTGCTTGGGCTTCTGGGAATTGAAGTCCAAGAACATCTGGAGTGCTAAGATTTGCCATCACAGGTCTAGAGTTTCTCAACCTTGGGATCCCCAGATGTTCTTTAACTTCAATTTCCAGAAGCCCTGATCAGCAAGTGAACTTTTGGTAGTTGAAGTCCAAGAAAACACACACACACACACACACACACACACACACACACACACACACACACACACACACACACACACACACACACACACACACACACACACACACACACACACACACATATATTTTCCCCTTGTCCTCTCTTGAGTCTTACTGGGAGGAGGTAGAGGTTCATCTTTCTCATCTATCTTCTCGTTTTTGTGACCCTTTCCTAGCTGGGCCCAGTGATTATTATACCGATTACGTGGCCACAAGGTGGTACCGTTCTCCTGAGCTCCTGGTCGGGGACACCCAGTACGGACCCCCCGTGGACGTCTGGGCCATCGGCTGCGTCTTTGCTGAGTTGCTGTCCGGGATCCCCCTTTGGCCCGGGAAATCTGACGTGGATCAGCTTTACCTCATCAGGCGGACTTTGGGTAAGGAAATGAGGGGTGCCATTCTCAGGGGTTTCTCAGGGGTCTGGCTGCAGAGCCAGAGGTTGGGAGTTCGATTCCTCACTGCACAGCTTGGGAAAGAGTCAGGTTGTGTAGCCATGGGCAAGCTGCACAACCCCAGAGGAAGTGAATGGTCAAACATTTCTGAGACATCTCTACCCAGAAAATCCCAGAAAGGGATGCCATACATCAGAATTTACTTGAAGTCACAGTTGTTTTTTTATTATTATTATTATTATTATTATTATTATTATTATTATTATTATTATTATTATTATTATTATTATTATTATTATTATTATTATTATTATTATTATTATTAGCTTAAAATTGACTGTTGGGAAGGGCTAATCAAGAATACTGGTCTCTCCCTCCGTCTCTATAAAATACTCCACGTGTAGCCTACTTCTTCTTATTTTTCTTCTGTGTCTAGGCCAGATGTGAAAGTGCAAAAACGAAGCCATCTTTTGGTGAATTTATTCCTCAGTTCCTTTCGGCTGACCTAGTGTGAGAAAGATTAGCCAGCACAAGTTGGCCATTGCCCAGTGTTCACCCGATTATGGTTCATAAATACCACAATCTTAGAGGAGGCTCTTTCTGTGTACTGTAATGACTCATGCTTATTGTTGTGTTTGTTGTTGTTCAGTCGCACAGTCGACTCCGACCCTTTGCGACCCCATGGACCATTTTCCTCCAGGCGCCTCTGTCCTCCACCATCCCCCTCAGCCCTCCCAGCTCTGTGCCCATTGTGTCTATAATACCATCTATCCATCTCATCCTTGGCCTCCCCCTTCTTCTTTTGTCCTCCACCTTTCCCAACATCAGGGCCTTCTCAAGTGAATCCTCCCTTCTCATTTGATGCCCAAAGTACTTTAGCCTCATCTTTACTATTTGACCTTCCAATGAGCAGTCAGGGTTAATTTCTTCTAAGATTGACCTATTTGTTCTCCTCGCTGTCCAGGGTACCCTCAAAACTCTCCTCCAACACCACATTTCAAAGGCATCTATTCTTCTGCGTTCAGCTTTCCTAATTGTCCAGCTCTCACATCCGTACATTACCACTGGGAATACCATTGCTTCGACTATTCTAATTTTTGTTTTCAAGGTGATGTCTCTGCTTTTCACTATGTTCCCCAGGTTTCTCATGGCTTGTCTCCCTAGAATCAGCCGCCTCTTTATTTCATGGCTGCAATCTCCATCTGCAGTGATCTTAGATCCTAAGAACGTAAAATCTGTCACTGCTTCTACTTCTTCCCCGTCTATTTTCCAGGAACTGATCGGGCCTGTTGCCATTATCTTGGTTTTCTTGATATTGAGTCTCAAGCCAGCTTTTGCACTCTCTTCCTTCAAACCGATCAGGAGATTCTTTAGGTCTTCCTCACTTTCTGCCATTAGGGTGGTGTCGTCTGCATATCTCAGATTGTTTATGTTTCTCCCAGCAATTTTAATCCCATATTGTGATTCCTCCATCCCTGCACTGCGCATTATATGCTCTGTGTATAGGTTTGTGTTTGGTTTGTGTTTGGTTTCAGGGTTTAAGAATATGTTAATACAAGTGTGTATGTTTTTAAGGATGTCGAGA
This sequence comes from Bradypodion ventrale, assembly GCA_035047345.1. NCBI lineage: Eukaryota > Metazoa > Chordata > Lepidosauria > Squamata > Chamaeleonidae > Bradypodion > Bradypodion ventrale. Next base: position 502,189,857 of record JAWDJE010000001.1, read on the forward strand.
ACACAGACTATGTGGTTTTGCTCTATGTCACAGAACTGTGGGCTTTAAGACAGGCAAAAACCTTGGAAACATGGATTTATCAGTGGGTGCATTTCTTGGCCCGAGAGAGCAACTAACAAAGAAATACTAAGGCAAATGAATAACAACCAAGAAATCATAAAAATAGGAATTACAGTATATACGATTGATGGCGAACTTTGGCACTCCAGGTGTTATTTGATATGTGACTCTTTCTTTGCCATAAGGTGCCCACTGGAAGAGCCCTTACGATGGTTGGCACACTTTGGCTGACTTCTCTCTCCCTTCTGTCCTTGTTTAAAGGAGATCTCATTCCCAGGCACCAGCAGGTCTTCAGCACCAACCAGTTCTTCAACGGGGTCAGGATCCCAGACCTGGAAAGTATGGTGAGCATCCTCTTCCCAACCTCCCTTGATTGATTGATTCATTGATTGATTGCATTGCATTGCATTTAAATCCTGCCCATCTGAGATATTTTCCCACTCTGGATTTTAAAAAAAATCTACGGTGCACTGGTGGTTGCTGGGGTTAAAAGCTGCTGTACTGCAGCCAAAAGGTTCTGAGTTCAATCCTGACCAGGGCTCAAAGTTGACTCAACCTTCCATCCTTCTTCGGTAAAATGAGAACGCAGCATGTTGGGGGCAAAATGCGAATTAATTGTGAACTGCCCAGAGAATGCACTAAGCGCTTATATGGGGCGGTATAAAAGTGCGATTGCTTTGCTTTATACCTGGGCTTCCCAAACTATGGCTCATGGGTCGTAGTTTGGGCACCCCTGGTTTAAGCAGAGAATGTGACAACTTTAAATCTATCTCATCCTGTTGCAAAACAGATTGCAAGGCACGTCTTCCTTTTGCTTGACCCACTGAACCGTGTGACCGGCCCGCTGAACCATTTGACTGGCCCACGACCCAAAAAGTCTGGGCACTCCTGCTTTATACAATAAATTAAACAAAAAAGAATAAACAAACTGAATAGATTGTAAATACCAAAACAAACATAAGAACAGCCTTGCTGGAAGAGGCCACAGGAGCCCATCATCCAGTCCAGCATTCTGTCTCACACAGTGGCTCACCATGTGCTTCAGGGTATCATTCCCAAGGAGATGCCTTCACCTGCTTAGGATTCCCTGGAAATGGCATTGAGAGATATCCTGCCTATCTCTCCAACCCGGAGGTTGTCCTTAGGTAGCCATAATTATAGCCATTTATAGCCTTGTCCTCCATGAACTTGTCTAATCCTTTCTTAAAGCTGTCAAGACTGACAGCTGTCACCACTTCTTCTGGCAGGGAGTTCCATAGACCAGGGATCATCCTCTGGGTGAAAAAGTACTTTCTCTTATTTGTTTGAGAACTAGTACCCAAAGGTATGGAGTTCCCCCTAGTTCTAGTGTTGTGCGATAGGGAAAACAGTTTTTCCTTATCTACTTTGTCCACACCGTGCATGATTTTATAAACTTCAATCAGGTCACCTCTTAGACGCCGTCCATCGTTCAAGAGTGAAGAGGCCCAACCATTGCAGCCTCAGATGGTAAGAAAGGTGTTCCAGTCCCCTAATCATTCTCGTTGCCCTCCTCTGCATTGGATGCCCCCAATTAAAAAACCACCACCAACAACAACAAAACAATTTTTTGCTATGGAAAAAGTTAATCAAGACCTATTGCAATCCTGCCCAATCCCATCTCGGAAGAAGGAACGGTTGCATTTGGCTCCCACCGGTTTTTCCTTTGCTTCTTGATTTCCCTTTCTGCTGAAAGGTTGCCATTGAAGGATTTGTCTCGAGGCCCACAGACAGGTACCCTTTGTGTGACAGCTGCTTGGAGACGCACGCAGCACATTGCCTGGAAACAAGACGGTTGGCTAAATTGCCATTTGGCAGGTCCTGGATGTGGCTCGGTCTAGAGACATGTAACCAAGTGTGTGTGTGTGTGGGGTGTGTGTGTGGAAAGACAGGCACCCAAAGTGGCAGGGGCGATGGAAGGGTTGCTTTTGGAAACAGGAGAGGAAGGGGCAGATGGATGGAAGAGCAAGGCTTCCTCTTTGAATCTCTCATTGTTCCCTAGAGGGAACTAGTCACTTGAAAAGTGAAAGAGTTTACACCAGAGGTGCCCAAACGTTTCGAGCTGTGGGCCGGTCGTGTGGTTCAGTGGGCCAGTCATGTGGGTCCTCCCACCGGAAGCGGAAGTAAAACGCGCCTTGCAGTCTGCTTTGCAACAGGATGGGGTAGATTTTAAGCTGCCACATTGTCTGCTTAAACCCTGGGCTGCCCAAACTACGGCCCATGGGCCAGATCCAGGCCCCGGTGCCAATTCATCCAGCCCGCACTGCCCTCATCGCTCCTGGAAGTGGAAGTAAAATGTGTCTGGGCTGGATCCAGCCACAGGCTGTAGTTTGGGCACCCCTGGGGAAAGGGTGTTTCGTTCTGGCTCTGAAATGCAAAGAGACGAATTCAAAGCTGCTAAAAGGCTAGGAGAGGGACGAGGAGTGAATGGAGGCGTTTGCGGAGCCAGGATAACCGTGCAAAGTACCAAAGCCCTTTTGCTAATATTTTGTTCTCCTTTCCCTGCAGGAGCCTCTAGAAATGAAATTCCCTTCCATTTCTTACTCCGCTCTCGGACTCATGAAGGTGAGCCCAGCACAGCTGGATTTTTGTCTGGGGCTCGTAGTTATTTACTGCTATAGAAATTTACACAGGTCATTACATAAATCAAAGAGCCGATTCTACTGCAATCATCAAAACAGGTTTTCAAATGCACCCCCTAAGATAAAATACACGTTTCAAGGTAGGAAAAGGCTCACTGTCTTTATTTTTATTTTTATATATATATATATATATATATATATATATATATATATATATATATATATATATATATATATATATATATATATATATATATATATATATATATATATATATATAAAATAAAATTTTTATGGGGGGGGGGGGGCAAAATCTTTCCTCCCAAATTTTGGTTAAATTTAACTCAGTTTCCCTATCATAAGAAGAGCCTTGCTGGAAGAGGCCACAGGAGCCCATCCAGTCCAGCCTTCTGTCTCACACAGTGGCTCACCATTTCCTTCAGGGTATTCTTCCCAAGGAGATGCCTTCTTCACCTGCTTAGGATTCCCTGGAAATGGCATTGAGAGATATCCTGCCTATCTCTCCAACCAGGAGGTTGTCCTTCTTCGGTATCCAGAATTATAGCCATTGATACCCTTGTCCTCCATGAACTTGTCTAACTTTTCCAAACTTTTGTTCTCTGGTGTTAAAAGAAAGGGCAGTTTAAATCTTGGTTGCTTGCCTGCTAATTACAGCTCATGTTTCCCGTGAAGTTAATGATTAATTACTTCTCTACCTCATTTTTTTGTATAAACAAATTAAGATCGAAAGAGTATATTGGAAAGAGAATTTCCTTTTAGCATCCTTCAGTGTTTGCTCTCCTGTGAAAAGCCAGAAACTTTCAATCATGGGACTGTCTTTTGAATTTGCCAGGCCCCTTCCTTCAAAGGCAAACTGAGGCATATTCAGGCGTCCTCTAGACCAGCGTTTCCCAAACTATGTTCCCTGGCACACTGGTGGACTTCAATTCCCAGAAGCCTCACTCAGTACATTAGCTGATCAGTGCTCTGGGACTTGAAGTTCAAAAGGTATTATTATTGTTTTGTGCAGTTACTTATAATTCTATTTGGTTTTGTTTATTCTTTGTTTCCTCTCTTACTGCTATTGTAAATAATAATAATAATTTCTTGTACGCTGCCCAAGGGACTGTGGTGGCTTAGCGGTTAAGATGCTGAACTTGTCGACTGGAAGGTCAGCAGGTCAGCAGTTTGAGACCCAAGTGCTGCACAAAGGAGTGAGCCCCTGTCTCTGTTCAAGGTCCTGCCAACCTAGCAGTATGAAAGCAAGAATTTGCAAACAGATAAATAGGTACCACTTCGGTAGGAAGGTAACAGCATTCTGTATCTAGTCATGCCTGCCACAGGTCCACCGAAAACATCTGCAGAGATGAAGTCCATGGAGTCAGAAACAAATGGCTTTTGAGGAAGGGCAACCCTTTACGCCTCCCAAACTGGGAGAATATCTCAGATGGGCAGGATATAAATGCAATAAAATAAATGGATGGATAGGATTTTCAGGGTTGCCTAGGAACAGCTCCCCAGTAGCCCAAGCATAGCATCTTCTCCACCCTATCTTGCCTTGGCAGCAAGACCAGTGCGTCTCCCACAGTGCCACCCCATGCATTTCGACAGCCTTGCCCCCCTTTCCGTGAACCCACTTATTATGGATGCCCCCGTTTTCCTCTGGGCCCCAGGGCTGCCTCCACATGGACCCTGCTGAGCGCCTGAGCTGTGAGCAACTTCTTCAGCATCCTTACTTCGACAGCGTCCGAGAGGTAGAGTTTGGGAGAGAGCGCGAAAGATCGATGACGCGGAAACCGACCCGGCCAACCCGGAAGCCCGTTCCTGGGGTAAGACCTGTAAAGTTTTTTATATGCCTGCAGATACACAGCGGTAGGTGGGGGCAGTTCAACAAATAGTTATGCTTAGCAAGTTCTCCATGCATAAATCTACTAAATTAAATTAATTAGACTCCCATTCTAGCCCAGCAAATTAAACTCTCCATACCTCTTGTGAAGTGTAATAATACCCCGTATGACAATTTTAATTGGTTCCACAGGGTCCATCGTTGTACGAAAAAATCGCTATACGATGCATGCTTTGTATAGCGATTTTCCCTATGGGAAATCGCAGTTTGAAAGCAAGACATTGTATCATACAATGATTTTTTGCCCTGGGAAACATGTTCCCAGGGCAAAGGCAGCCCTGCGTGGGTCAGGGAAGCCATCTACGGAGGTCCGCTTGCTGTTTCGAAGCAAGGGGACCTCTTTAGATGCCTCCCCTGAAGAGCACTGGGATGCTTTCCCCCTGGGAAGTACGTTCCCAGGGCAAAAGCAGCCTCGCGCGGTGCAGGGCCACCGGAGAGACCCTTCGTATTGCAGTTCTTTCCTCCCCGCCTCCTTCTCCCCAACCCATTCTTATAGGTATAGATATGTGCACCCATCACAAATGGGACTGTATATCTTCAACCTATTATTATTATTATTATTATTATTATTATTATTATTATTATTATTATTATTATTATTATTATTATTATTATTATTATTATTATTATTATTATTATTATTATTATTATTATTATTAACATTTATTTTATATATTTGTCCCCTCTTTCCAAAAGGATGCATATTTCTGTCCTAATCTTATTCCTTTCACTTTCACTAGAATATGCTCAATCAATTCTCCCCAAATCTCTTTAAAAATCATTTTTTTAAAAAAAAAATCATTCTTTTCTTTAACCTTAATTCACATGTCAATCTGTCATTTATTGCAATGTTCTATAATTCTTTAAACCAAACATCCAGCTCAAAATCACAATCTATTTTTCATTGTTTAACAGTAAGTAATCTCAATGCTGTTCCCATTACAATAATAATTTCTTTCTTATTTCTCACTTTCTGTTTGTTTCCAAAATCCATTAATGATGCTACTCTACGACATATGTCTAATTTTAGGGATAGTATTTGATTAAATTTTTCCCAATTTTTTAAACAAGTTTACAATCCCACCATATCTTGCTTTTGTTAAGTAGGCATTCACCGGCCTTAAATGCTCATCATCTATATTGGACAGTCTTTTCCCCCCTCTTGGAGTAAGTAATTCTTCTTTGCTTTTCAGTTGCAGTATCTGCCCCAGTTAACCGGCAGCAACATTTTACCGGCTTTGGATAACAAAAAATACTTTTGCAGCACGAGAAAACTGAACTACCGTTTCCCAAACATCTAGGACAGCCAAGAGTTGCCGCTAAGGCGGGTTTACCGTCAACCGTTCTGGTGCTTCGAAGGGAACTTGGAAGGAAAAATTGAAATGATTGTCCTTTGGAGTGAGCCATGAAGATCTCGTTCTACAAGTGGCAAACCTGGGCGTGGGGTGGGGAGGGCGTGGGGGGGGGGGTTTGAAATCTGCAGAGGAAGAGAATGAATCAGTTGAAGATTTAGAAGTGTTTTGGTTCAACATCAAATGCAACTATTTGGGTGGGGGAGGGTTATATTATTTGGGGGAAATCATGGTTGTATCTGTATTGTTGAATCAAAGGGTTGTAAGAGCTGTAGACTATAAGCAGGGATCTTGTTTCTGGTGCCCAGGTGGGAACATCTGGAGTTGAGTTCATTCACAAAATCCCATTGAGTCAAAACAGAACTGGATGTGTGGTCTGTAGCCTTGATCATCTCTATTCAGGCGGAGAGTTGGTTATGATAAGACCGGGAAGCCGGGGGTTCAATCCTTCCCTTGGCCTCTCTTTCCACAGGAAGGTGGAGAGAGCTGTCAGGGATTCCTCATTTTCCCCGTAGGCCATTCTCACTGGAAATCCCAATCTATTCTTCCCAATTAAGATGAAATTGGAATGCAGTGTTGAGTGCCATTGCATTAACTGGGTTTTTTTAAAAAATGAGAATGACCCATACTGGGTTAGATATGGCTAGAGGTTCATGCGGCTGGGCTGTTGGAACAGGATATTTTCCTCCAACCTCTCCTGCTTATGGCAGCCTGCCCGGTTTCCCAAAAATGCCACTCCAAAGATCAGGAGCTCTACCGAGCATGGAGGAGTCCCCAGAATTTAGGAGGTGTACCCATCAGTAAGGAAGCCCTTTCTTCAGATGGAAAGTAGATGGCTTTGCACAAGAAATCAGACTGTCGGTGATTGACTCCATTCCTTATTGTGGGCTTTGAAAGTCATCTAAGCACCGGACTCAACAAGCTGCTATCCTGCTGTATCGCCACCATCATCCAAGCTGAACAATGTCAGCGGTGGCACAAGTACTTAAGAACAAGGGACCCCCCCTCAACTCAACTGACATGTCTTCTTTTAGTCTGTAGCTGATGAAAGTGGTTTGCTTCTTGTCCTCGTACAAAGATAAACCAAAGCCTATTGGGCAAAAACATGCTTATGTTGGATCAGTGCGCTAACACAGCTGGTTCATAAAAAAAGCGTGGCCAAGTTCCGTGAAGCTGCGTTGATGGCAATATTTCCAGGTTGTGGCTCTGTCCTTGTGTAGACAACTGATAATTAGGTTATAACTCTGGATGATTATCTCCTCCTCTAAATGTTGAGATACCTCTTCTAAGGGATAGATTCAAAATCTGTACTGGCAGAAGGGGGCATCATCCTTCTGCTACTAAAATAGCCTTTCCCCAATGACCACAATGTCTGGGGATGATGCGAATGCAGCCCAGCTTTTGGGTGGGGAGGGACTGGTTCTATAGCCCTAAGGTTGTGATGGCGAACCTTGGCACTCCAGGTGTCCTTGGACTTCAATTCCCAGATGCTCAAGTCTCTGTGAATCCACACAAATGGGTTCACTGTGCGTGTTCTTGGACTTCAAATCCCAGAAGCCCAAGTCTCTGTGAATCCACACGAATCTGCAGTAAACCCATTTGTGTGGATTCAGAGACTCGGGCTTCTGGGAATTGGAAGTCCAAGAGCACCTGGAGTGCCAAGGTTCACCATCACAGCCTTAAGGATTGCTGGTGGCCAAGAGCCTCCTCCACGTTATCCAAATGGAGTAGCCGCAGAGTAGATACCCTCTCTGCATTAGTCATTCCTCATGCCAATGTCTATGGGACTGCAAGAAATTGATTAACATCTGGATGGGGCCAGTTTTGCTCCTCCAATCACTCACTGTCCTTCCTACCAGTGGTACTGTTATCATGTGGGCCAGGCATGAAGGGGTCCAGGGAAGCAGAAATGTACCACTACAGCTCCCAAAGGAGGGGGCCGTTCAAAGAAACCTTGACTGAGGTGTAACTTTTTGCCTATGAGCAGCAAAGACAACTTTCCTAGCCATTTATGGGAAGGCTTTGTGACCAGTAGACTAACACCCATGCAACGTCATCTGGAGCACTGTCTCAGATGTAACTTGAAACTGTTCTTGTGAAATTAAAGAGGACATGACTTTTGTTTTGCTTCCAATAAATGACTGAAACTGGATTGTAGGACATTAATCTAAATGGTTATGAATTAAAAGTACTGTTATTTTATTAAATTTGTACCCTGCCTTACTCACACAAGTGCGACTCCTGTTCCCTCCTGTGCTTAACCACAACCTGATGTGGCACTGGAGCACCAACCTGGAGATCTAAGGTTTCTTTTATAGCACTGGGTTGTTTGCAGATTCATCTTTTGTGTCCAGGTCAAACTTTAAACTGCCCAAATGAAGCCACCTTCTTGCTTTGTCATTGGCCAAACTTAAATCCTCATCAGTACATGTTTCTGGCAGTCATCGGCAGACCAGCAAATGGGACGGATTCTGTGTCTCTCCACATTCACACCACATGTTGTTGTCTGCCAGCAGCCCCCACTTGAGCCTGTTGGTCTTGCATTGAGGAACTCCAACCCTCATCCTATTCAAGGCCCTCCAAGTAATGTCGAAAAGGTTGAGTTCCTCAGTCATATCTGTTTGCAGATACCCAGGTAGTACATTAAGTGTAGAGAACAGCAAATCACTTTTTGAAATCAACTGCAGGAGAGCTTCCCCTCCTCATGATACTTCTAGTCCTCAATTCCTACCTCTTTCTGCCTATTTTCAGTCCAAAATTATCTTGGGCGTGTTCCTCCAACCACCTAGTGTCACCCCTTTCAATTCCTTACTTGAACAAGAGCCTCCTCCTATCGCTGCTCTCCGGTTCCCAACATCACAGAAAACTCTCCCAGTCATCCCCTCCTGTGAAGATTCAGCAATGAGGATATACAGAGCTATTAAATTTCTTCTGTCAAAACCCCAGACTTCTAGTGAGGTGTCGCTTTAAAGCAAAATGAACCTGAAGGATGAACTACCAAGGCCACAATAAACTGTACTACTAACTTTATTAAGAATATTTATTCAGTTGCCTTACAAACAAAAAGTTTTTAAAAATATACTAAAATATGGTAACCATGAAAACATCTGTAGCATCTCGCTTCTAAAGTTTCTGCCATGGTTTTCTTAACATTTGAGTCTCACATGTCACCCTATGGGAGGCAGCACCAATGGGTCTGGACTCTTTGCAAGGTCTTCTTTCATGTCCCAATCAAACCCTGGACTGCCCAAATGAAGCCACTCTCTTTGCTTTGTCGTTGGCCAAACTTAAGTCCTCATCTGTGCATGTTTCTGGCAGTCATTGGCAAACCAGTCGATGAGCCCATGGATTCTGTATCTCCACATTCAGTGTGTTGTCCACCAGTAGCCCCCACTTGAGCCTGTTGGTCTTGCATTTAGGGACCCAACCCTCAGCCAATTCAGGGTCCTCCAAGTGACGTAGGAGAGGTTGAGTTCCTCAGCGATATCCTCCTTTAATCTTATTCCTTGCCCAGTGAGCTCCTTCCTTCCTCCATCTTTTAATTTGGTTTTGCTCTTTATACCCTTAAGAATGTTTGTTCTTGCCATCAAGCTCTTCCTCAATCTGAGGAGGCAGTAAGAATGCGACCAGGTCTCTATTGCTGCTGCTGCGGCGTTTCTCTGTCCTGGAAAGTGCATGAGTGAACCAAGCCTGGCTAACAGGCATGTTGAAAAGCAGCCTATTCTTTTCCCGCTGGTCAAGGTCTCAGTGGCGCCTGATTTTCAGAGATTCCTTTTATCTGTCTTGAGGGATGGCAAAGAAGCTAGAGAAGCCAGGACAGGGCAGCTCTTGTATTGCCAGGCGAACATTCAAAGTAGCAACACCAAAAACTGCTTTTAAGGAAGCGTAAACTGGTTAGTGGACCACTCGAAGAACTACACTTACAGGTAGGTAACCTGTACTTCTTCCACAACACACTTTCTTTCCTTCATGTCCTGATCAAACCCTGTACTACCAAAATGAAGCCACTTTCTTGGCTTTGGCGTTGACCAAACCCAAGTCCTCATCGGTGCATGTGTCTCGCAACTCCTGCTCCAAAAATGCTATCTCTTCCGTTGTGTTGCTTCAATGGCTCTTTCTCTCTCCTCCAGTTCGCGTCAACCACCCCTCTTCCTTACTCCTCCCTCCCTTTCTTGTCATATCTTCCTCCCTTTCATGGCAATGCCAAACTTGCTTAGACTGAAAAATCTCCAGAGGGCACACACACATGCTGACCATGCTGTCCAACCACGCTGACTGGGAGCACTCAGTAAATTACTATAACGAAAGTACTGTGCTCTCCTTTCTAAATGCAAGAGCTTTGAGTCACAGCTTAATGGTGACCCCCACAGAAAGAGAGTCTTCACTCAGAGGTAGTTCACCAGATTCTTCTCTCTTGATTTATGACTTTATGGCCCAAAGGCTACTGGATTAGTATCCAAAGTCAATTCTAACTGCAAAAGCTCTCTCTCTCAGAAGTGTCTGGGCTTCCCAAAAAAGACAATCTCATATGAATGGGAGACAGAAGAGCAAACCAAAGGTCTGGCATCTATCAATTTGTTACCCCTCCCCATGACTAGCTCTTAAGTCTCCTGTGGAGATGATGAAGAGGATGAGCTGTTACCAGGGAGTGTAGAACCTGGGGGCAGGGATCATCCCTCTGGATCCACAAGCCCTCCTGCAGATTTAAAAATGCAATGAAGCCAAATATCATCATGCCTTTATTCCAAGTCTAACTCCAGCTTCAGGGCTGGCATGGACTTCCTAAGGATCTGTGCCGTAGTTTCCTTCTCTTTTATCCCAGGTAGATCGCTAAGGAACAGATAATTGAGATTGCTGTGAAAAAAAGCAATCAGAGAAGATTACAGTTAGTAAAGACGTTGATGACAGTCATAGAAGACAAAAGGCATGCCACTGAAAACGTACAATGGTTCCTCGCTTAAAGGCTGGCATGCTGCCCAATCAGGAATCTCGACTCAGGGCTGCTCACACAATATTATGCAGTAAACACAATACAATATAGACAATAATTATACCATATTCATCCTACAAAAACACATATCGTAATATAAAACAATACAACAGTACAACGACCTCTCCACTCCGGCCGCAGGCAAGTCCTAGGGCAGCAGCTGCAAAGTCCTGCTGTGTGCTGCCATAGCAGCCTTTTGTGCCCCGGATGCTGATGGTGGTGGAGGGGCCCGTCACCGCAGCAGCCTCTTTGCCCCGGCCGCAAGGAAGTCCAGGGGCAGTGGCGGAGTCCTGCCGCTGTAGCGGCCTTTTGTGCCCTGGCCCGGGACGGGGCCCAGGACACTGGCAGTGGTGGAGGGTCAAAGGAAGGGCATATGATTACAAAAGATAGGTACTGTATATTCAGCCTAGGTTTATGATGTTTTCCATATTACCTTCACCTGGAATTCAATCCCACTTGAGTTTAATGAAATTTAGTTCTGTACACATAGGATTTGGAGTGCCAAGGTTCGCCATCACAGTCCTAGTACTACCCAAGTCCCCTGATAAGACTCAAATTCTGCTGCAGGAGACAGTGTTGAGCATGCAATAGACGTGTTTGTCTTGAGAAAACAAGCTTTCCTCCCTGGCAAGTTGCATACCTGAGCTTATGGAGGGCAATGATGCCTTTGTCCGTGACGTTCCCGCAAGAAATGATCCACAGCCGTAGAAGAGTTTTCTGCATGTTTGGGATTTCACTGAGCCGTTGCAAGCAGTTGTCTTGGATGTAGATGCACTTGCAAAGCCTGATCTCCTCCACCGACTCAAGGTCCTCTGAAAGAGAAATCATATCCGTTCCTAACAGAGGGCTCTCGTCCCAGAGAATACGACTGCCAGCCAGCAACCCATGTCTGTGCTCTGAACAAAGACTGAGGCTTCTGTAAATGGCTGGCTAGTGATGCCCATGTGGGAAGATCACTCACTCACTCACCACCGTGTGGGGAACACAGTCTACATGGGGGGAAAGGAGTCATCTGCAACCCTTCAGGGAAAGAACAGGCAGTTTTCTACAGTTCCAGGAGGCCTCCTGCCCCACTCCCACAATCCTTAACCACCAGGAAAAACTGTTCTTGCAAAAATGCAATTCCCCCCCCCCCCCCCCCCTGAAGGAAGCTCCCTTGGGCTTCCTACAGTGGACCCTCAAATAACGACATTACTTGGTTCCCCAAGTAGCATCGCTATTTGAATAACGACAAAAAAGTAGTTATTTGAACAATCACATTGGGAGCATCGTAGCGTTGTTATTCAAAAATGACGCTATTCGAACGCGTCGTTAATCGAGGGTCCACTGTATTTTTATTTTATTTTTTGCATTAGAGTAAATCTCAGCTACTTACTCAAATAATCAAATCCTCTATACATGATGCAAGACTCTGTGGCATTGATTGCTTGTATCTTATATTTTCCTAGCGGCCCTGTAGGTAGTCCATTATAATCTTGCTGCCATCTATCCAATCCGTGGTACCGTACAAAGGCTCCACAGCGGAGGAGCCACTCAGAAGCTGCCCGGTCAGGACCGACATCTTTGATCCGTTCATAATCGACCCTGGCAACAAGAAGGCATTTTTTAGTTCCCTGTACTGCAAGCATCATCCTCAAACCACACAAAAACTAGGCGAAGAGGTACAGAAGAAAAAACAACCTTTGTGCATTTAGTATCCAAAGCTTGGAAAAGGCAAACAGCATCACTGGGATATGGGTGGGGGAAACAACAAGGATCATAGCAGATATGGGAAGCTAATATACCCATGATAGCAAACCTTGGCACTCCAGGTGTTCTTGGACTTCAATTCCTGGAAGCCCAGGTCTCTGTGAATCCACACCAATGGGTTTACTGCGCATAGGCAGTATGGATTCACAGAGACTTGGGCTTATGGGAATTGAAATCCAAGAACACCTAGAATGCTAAGGTTCACCATCACTGTAATACACCAATTTCGTCCCCTGCTGTGGTCCTGTAAAAAGTCCCTTTTTGGGACTGTTATTGAAAGAGACCGTGGTGGCTTAGTGGTTAAGATGCTGAATTTGATGACCGGAAGGTCGGCAGGTCAGCAGTTTGAGACCTGAGTGCTGTGCGACAAAGTGAGCACCAGTCATCTGTCTCAGCTCCTGCCAACCTAGCAGTTTGAAAGCAAGAAATTCCAAGTAGACAAATAGGTCTACTTAGAAATTGATGGGAAAGGTAACAGTGTTCCTTGTGCCACAGCATCTAGTCATGCCTGCCACATGACCATGGAAATGACTGCAGAGCACTGGCTCTTTGACTGTAAACAGAGGTGAGCACCTTCCCCCTAAAGCAGTGGTTCCCAATCTTTTTTTTTTTTGGCCATGCCCCACCAAAGCATCTCTAAAATCCTGATGCCCCTCCTGTGACATATAATTCTTATTATTCAAAAAGTGAACACCTATTCACGCGGAGGAGGCCTAAAAGGCCATTAACTTGGTCTAAACAAACTTCCAACACCCCCCCCCACACACACACACGTTAAATCCCCCCCCCCCCCCCGGTGAGGCGTGTGCCCCATGTTGGTAACCACTGCCCTAGAGTCAGACATGACTAGCTTTCAACCAAGGAGACCTTTACCAATACTATTTGTAGCAGAAATCCTGTTAAGAGGGCAGTGAACTGACACAATAGGCAAACAATATGCACATTTAAAAACCTAAATGTGAAATGCAAAGCCACAAAGTCTGAGGTGGAGAGAGATCATGTTTTCTTCCATGGCTGATTCAATTCCTAACATCTCCTCTGATAAGAACTACAGGGAGATGGTTAGTTGGGAGTAGAAAAGAGCTTGCAAAATGCCATCAGCTGGAGTTGACCAGGGATGGGGGCAACGTGATACCACCCTCCATCTTTAGGAAGATCAACTTCCATGAGCCACTTTAGCATTTGCTGCCACTGACTGTGGAAACTGCGCTTCACAACTTTGGAAGTGTACAAGGTCACCAACATTTCATGCACATTAAAGAGGAGAATTCACACATGCATCCTTTTCCTGCATCAAGAGCTGATTTGCATGCTCAGAGAAAAGGGTTCCCCTGGGGTTTCAAAATACAGGCAGGGAACTATATATTGGCAAGAGCCTTTTCCAGGCAGTCATCCTTAAGACATACCTGCATTTTAAGCTAAACCCCTGAACTCTAAAAATCGCTCAGATTCACATTTCTAAGAAAATCCCAGCACAGCTCACACACACAATCACCACATAATTTGGGTGTGGGTGGGGTGGGATTTTGGTGGTTAAACTGGTTTGAAACTGGTTGTCTTTTAAGCATCCTTTGTGGATACATGAGGGGTTTTTTTATCCCGTTGTCCCCTTACTTGTTGAAAACGCTGTTTAGCCATCCCCAGAAATGTCTGTGTCCGTAGCATGTGGGCACCTTTTCCCATATGCCCACTTGGCGTGTCAAAGCTTCAATCAGCATCTTGCAGGCACCTTTTACAGCAGCCACGGCCGTTCAGTAGATTCCTATGTAAAGAATTAGGACACATCTATCACTGACAGGCAATAAATAAACTGGAATTGAAGCAAAGACCAAGAAAGAGTAACCAAGAAAATTATCCCTGTGCTTTGGTAACCACAGAGCAGGGGTGGTCAAACTACAGCCTGTGGGCCAGACCTGGCCCACAGGACAATTCCATGTGGCCTGCCGCCCCGCCCTCACCGCTACCGGAAGCGTGCAAAGTGGGGACGTTTACGACAGCAGTAAAACACGCCTGCTCATGCATAAACATGCCTGCCATAAATGCACCTGCAGCTGTCATAAGCGTGTTTATGTCAGCCGTGGATGTTTTGCAGCAGCGTTTATGAGAGGAACCATGTAACCGGTCTGATCAGCTGTCTGGGGGGCGTGGTCAGGTCCGCAGCATGAAAAGTTTGGGAACCCATGTGCCATAGAGCCTGGGTAAGTCTAAGAGGCAGGATGCCACCTCCCCACTGCAATGGAACATATGCCTTGCATTCATAACACAAACAAAATCCAACTAAAACCATAAATATTGTAATACTGTACTTTTGTAAAGGTTTCCCTTGCTCGAAAGCCAGCCGTATCCGACTCTAGGGTTTAGTATTCATCTCTGTTTCAAAGCCGAAGAGCCAGCGCTGTCTGCTTCTGCAGACGTTTCCGTGGTCATGTGGCAGGCATGACTAGACACCAGAGCACACGGAACACTGTTTACCTTCCCCACCGAAGTGGTCCCCTATTTATCTACTTGCAATTTTCTTGCTTTGGAGCGGCTAGGTTGGGCAGGAGTTGGGACAAAGACGGGAGCTCATCCCGTCCTGCAGTAGTAGTAGTAGTAGTAGTTTATTTGTACCCCGCTCTTCTAGTGCACGCACCACTCAGAGCGGCTTCCAACAGTAAATGATAAACAATATACAATACAGTGTAATAAGAATACAATACATATAAGCAGAATATCATACTTAAGAATAATTTTTTTAAAAAATCACATAAAAATAACACCTACATTATAAAAATTACCTTATTAACCTCAACCCCACAGCAGACCACAAAGGCGCCCAAATTGGTTCTGGGGAATCAAACTGCTGACCTTCCGCCTCCCAGTCAGAGCCTTAGCCAGAGAAAAAACAACTGCATGAATTGCAATGCACTTCTTCCTATGACCTGGTGCCTAGTTCTCCTGAAAGCCAGTTGTATCCGACTCCAGGGCTCAGTGCTCATCTCCGTTTACAGCCAGCGCAACTCTGCACATCTGCAAACGTTCACTTGATAATTCGACAGGCATGACTAGCTGCTGAAGCGCAGGGAACGCTGTTACCTTCCCCGCCAAAAGAGATACCTATTTAAATTGCAATTTCTTGCTTTTGAACTAGTGCTAGGGTTGGCAGGAAAGGAAGGAACCGGGTTGGGGGGTGGGCAGCAGGCAGGCGCCAGGAGCTAATTCCTTCCATCACACACGCAGCACTCGGGTCTTGAACTGCTGGCCTTCTGGCCATCAAGTTCAGCATCTTAACCGCGGAAAGCCACCACAAACGACTGGGTGGCGGGCACCCCCTTCTTCCCGGGACTCACCCCGAGGCCTAGTCCTCCTCCTCCTGGACGGCGAACACTTCGCCTCAGTGTCAGTCCCGCACCAGGGCAGTCCTCAGGGGGAGCCCCGGGTAGGGCTAGAGAGAGGCCCGCAGCCCTGAGGGGGGGCAAGAGGCGCGACTGACTCCCACCCGGCCCGGGCCACGGCAAGGCCTCCTCCTCCTCCTCTCCTCCGTTCCCTCCTCTGCCAGGCCCAAACCTGGCCCCGCCTCCTACTCCCACTCAGGCTGAGGCCTAGTCTTGGGCCTACTGAGGAGAAGGAGGAGGAGCTCCCGCTCATGGTGGGGTCGTGGCGATGATGATGAGGATGATGCCCCGGCTGCTCCCCCACCACGCGGGCCTTGGCCTGCAGCCGCTTCAGGGCGCTGGGGGTTTCTGGCGGCGGCGGGGGGTCCCGTGCGGCCTACACCCCTGGCAGGCCTCAGAGGCCCTTCGCGCAAGGGCCCTCAGTTGCCACAGCAGCCCCAGGAGGAGGTAAGAGAGAGGCCCGGCCCGGCCTGGCGCCTTTTCCGCCCCCTGAGGGGAGCCTCTTGGCCTTCCTCGCCTCCCCCTAGGGCCGTAATGGCGAACCTTGGCACTCCAGATGTTCTTGGGACTTCAATTCCCAGAAGCCCCCCCCCCGGGGATCCACACGAAGGGGTTGACTGCGATTCATCCGGCCCACGCCGCCCTCGTCGCTCCCGGAAGCGGAAGTAAAAGCACACACATGAGGATTCTGGGCGTTGTGGTCCAAAGAAAGTAACTTCTTCTCCAAAGGGCTGGAGAGGAGGAAATCACCCCGAAGGGACCCACCTGAGCAGGCAGAAATTAAACGGGTGCAGTTGGGGAGGGAGGGGGTACCTGGAAACCACACACCGGTTGAGCTTCTGCCTTGCAGGTTGTGACGATTTTATTTTGGACTAGCATATTTGTGCCCGGCCAGCTGGGCATTTTTAAAGTGTGTGTTGGTGGTTAGGGGTGGTTTTGGGTGTGCACAACCACCATCACCCATACAATATCACTCCAACCACCAACGCACACATTAAAAATTCCTGGCAAGGCAGGAGTGTCTCATGTGTGCGTGCGTGCGTGCGTGTGTGCGTGTGAGAGAGAAGCAGTGTGTGTGTATTGTGTGTGTGTGTGTGTGTGTGAGAGAGAAGCAGTGTGTGTGTGTGTGTGTGTGTGTGTGTGTGTGTGTGTGTGTGTGTGTGTGTGTGTTGTCCCCCCCCAACCACCCCCCACCGAACCCAGGGGACCCAGCAGAGAGGGGATCCCCCTCCCGCAGGACACCCCATTATTAAAGAGAAGAAAGCAAGCTTTTTCTTCTCTTTAAAAACGGAGTGTTTTGGAGGGGGGTGGATTCGATCCCCTCTCCCTGGGCCCCCCTGGGTTTGGGAGGGTTGGGGGGACAAAAGGGGTCTGTCCCCACAACCCTTCCAGAGCCAGGGGACCCTGCAGAGAGGGGCAAGGAACGTTGGGAATTGAAGTTCCCTTTTTTTGTTTGCGTCCGGGGAGGGCGCCAGTTACCTGCGAACCCCGTTCAGGTGAGTGCACGGAGGCTTGGACAGGGCTAGTGGGGCCTGGTGCAACATCCTTTGTCACATCCCAACAGTTAATGCACCATTTTATAGGTATACATAGACTGGATTAGTAAAGGTAAAGGTTTCCCTTGCTTGAAAGCCAGTCGTATCCGACTCTAGGGCTCAGTGCTCATCTCTGTTTCAAAGGCGAAGAGCCAGCGCTGTCTGCTTCTGCAGCCATTTCCGTGGTCATGTGGCAGGCATGACGACACCGGAGCGCACGGAACGCTGTTACCTTCCCACCAAAGTGGGCCCTATTTATCTACTTGCAATTTTCTTGCTTTCGAACTGCTCGGTTGGCAGGAGCTGGGACAGAGACGGGAGCTCATTCCGTCCTGTAGTCCTCGGGAATCGAACTGCTGATCTTCCTCCTCCCAGTCAGCTTCTTAGCCAGTTGAGCCACTGCAGTCCCTAGACTGGATTACATAGAATCAGTTATAGCTGGCCACGTAGCTCAGTGACAGACTGTGGTGGCTTAGTGGTTAAGACACTGAACTTTACAACTTGAAAGTTGACAGGGGTTCGAAACCTGAGTGCTGCATGGTGCAGATGTTTCTGTAGTCATGTGTCAGGCACACGGGATGCTGTTACCTTTCCTGCCGAAGCGGTACCTATTCATCTTGCTTTTCGAACTGCTAGGTTGGCAGGAACTGGAACAGACAACAAGAATTCTCTCCATCATGCAGCACTTGGGTCTTCTAGCCGCTGACCTGCCAACCTTCCAGTTGTCAAGTTCTAGTTGTCAAGCGTCTTAACTACGCTGCCGCAGTCCCGAACTCTTAGAACAAAATTCAGCACACAAGCTACCTCATCTGTTTATTCATTTCATTTCACAGTTCTCGCAGAGTGCCTTGTGAGTTTCATAGCTGAGCATGGATATAAGCCTACCTTGCTTTCCAATTCACCAACCGCACATTCTTGCAGGTTTATAACTGGAGTCGGGAGTTGTCAGTGAAGTGCAAATGTGAAAATACAGACATTGTCCGAGAGATAGTTCTTGAAAGAAACTGGAGTACATATATACTGTATACAGTATGGGCAATATATTTTATAGCTCCCGGGTGGGAGGTGGGTTTTATGTTGTACTGTATATGTTTTACCTATTATGTTCACCATCCAGAGTGACATTTAGGTTAAATGACTAGTGTGGAATAAAATCAATTAATTAAATGCTTTCAAATACGTTTTAATAGTGCCTTTGACGTTGCTATCATTGGAGCTGGAATCGTGGGACTGGCATCGGCCAGGGAGCTTAGTCTGCGTCATCCATCCCTTGTTTTTGGAATATTGGAAAAGGAAAAGGAGTTGGGTAGGATATGCCTTCCATGTTATTTCCACTTATCTGTTTCCCTTCTCCTGAGTTTTTCTTTACGCATGCATGTTAAATAGTATTCATCTACTGATAATTTCTTCTGTGGTGGATTTGTTGCTAAGAGGCTGAACATGATGACCGGAAGGCCAGCAGTTCAGTACTGTAGTTCAACACCCAGTTACTGAACGACAGAATGAGCTCCTGTCTCTGTTCCACCTCCTCCCAACCTAGCAGTTTGAAAGCAAGACATTGCAATAGATAAATAGGTACTGCTCTGGTGGGAAAGGTAACAATGTTCCATGCACTCTAGTGTCTAGTCATGCCTGCCCCGTATCCACGGAAACATCTGCAGACACAGCATTGGCTCTTAATTGGCTATAAACAGATGAGCACTGAACCCTAGAGTCGGATACTACTGGGATACGAGCAAGGGCGACATTTGCCTTAATTTCTAATGTGCAAACTCAATTTTATATTATATTATATTATATTATTTATTTATTTAGATTTATATCCTGCCCTCTTGCTCCAGGGCAACTCAGGGCAGCGGGCAACATATGAAACATTACAATATAAAACCCCATAAAAAACTACAATAAAAATTCTTTAATACCACCCCATGTCTAAAAAGACCCACCCCTTCCCACAATCATTGAAAGGACATGTGACATCAACTGAGTCAACGTGCAGGAGTCAATACCCCGTCGGCCCCCCAAACTTGCCCTGCCAGCCAGGTTTTTAGCCCTTTCCGAAAGGGTTAAAATAAACCTTCAGGGCTCTAGGGGACATTTGCCACCTAACATCAGTGGCCTTTTGAACACCAAGCATTAAAGTCAGCATAATAATTGCCAGATTGCTCTCCAAGTGGAATACTGTGATCAAATATATAATTCTTCTTTCGACTCTCATCAATTTGTGAAGTCTTGATAGCCTTGTACAAGACAATCTTCTCTTGCTGCCTTTATAGAAAAAAACACACATTATTGGTACGTTAGTACATTGGCATACCCATCAAGCGCGGCTCCTGAAAATACGGGAACTGCTCCGGTCCAGGTGTGCATGCGCCGCAACAACTCATCTGTGCATGTGCAGAACCCCTCTGCGCATGCACAGAGCCCATTTGTCATGGGCACGCATGCGCAGTAACCCCTTTCCCCACCGTTCAAATACAGGACAGCGGCGGGAAAGGGGAGGAACAAGCGGAGAAATATGGGAAATCCTGGCCAATACTTGACAGGTATGCATTGCAGGGGGGATTTCTTCTAGCTCAAATCTTTTTACTCCCTTAGAGGACCTGGATGAAAAGAAACATGTATACGAGGCTTAGAATAATGGTTACCAACTGTGGGTCCTCAGAGGTTCTTGAACTGCAGATCCCAGCAACCTTGGCCAGCACAGCCAGTGATGAAGGCTTCTGGGAGCTGTAGTCCAAAGAACATCTGGGGATTTAAGTTGGGAATATTTCTTTAGAATGGTTTACTTTGATTCACAATGTTTCGTAATCTTCACAAACTTTGCCAGGGGGCCTGTCCTTGTTTGTGACATTCACACCCTATGTTTTGTCCTAAGATAGACACATCCTTCTGCTTCTCTGCCTTCTTCTCTCGTACCCACAATAAGCCTAGGAAATAGGGTGAACAATCTAATTGGAATGCATTTCACTTTTAGCGATACAGCCTAGATGTCAGAACAAGGCCTTTAAAGCTTGTAGGGCTACATAAGATTTTTCTGCCCAGTTTTTAAGTTAATATTTGTTTTCTGTTTTAATCAAATGTTCTGTTCTGTTGTATCTTACTACCTGTTGTCTTTAGGGGTTGTTTTATAGTACAGTACTGCACTTTGATTATGTAAAAAAAATGGTTCTTATTTTGTACATCCATTGTTTAGCGTCTGATGAAAATATTTTAATGAATACAAAATAATAAGTAAAGTATTTAATTCAATTGTTTACCAGGAGAATGAAAGGAAAAGCTTCCTGAAGTGAATGTTGCATGTATTTCAAGACTTCTCCCTATTGATAACTCATCTCCTTATTTAGCCATTCATCAGAGTGGACACAACAGTGGTGTTATTCACAGTGGAATCTACTACACACCAGGGTCCCTAAGAGCTAGACTCTGCGTGGAAGGGTCTGTCCTCTGTTATGAATACTGCGACCAGAAGGGGATCCCATATAAACAGTGCGGCAAGGTATGTATGGTAGGTGCAACACCTTTGCTTCGTAAGTTCAGCAATGTGTGATAGAAGAGATCCAATGGCTGAAGGCTTCAAGGACAAAGCTGGTGTTTTATTCAGCCAGAGTAGAGACTGGGCATATACTGTAAACACCTAAACTGGGATGTCTTTGTTTAATTGGGGGAGGGGGTTCTCTCCCCCCCCCAAATGTCATGTAGTTTCTAGTTCAGTAAAAGTTGTCACATCTATTTATGTGATGACATCTGAAACTGGTATCTGTGTTTAACTGTTACATCAGGACTGAAAAATATTTTAGAGTCCTGTATTTCCTTCTCAATTGTGTGTTCCATTTAGTTAAATTCTTTTTTCTTTCTAACAAAGAACTGCATGTTGCATAAAAGCCTATAAAGATCATCATCATCTGTTGTTTAATGATCAATCAATGTTATTGAATGAGTACCGTATTTTCCGGCGTATAAGGCGACTGGGCGTATAAGACGACCCCCAACTTTTCTAGTTAAAATGTAGAGTTTGCAATATACTCGCCGTATGACTACCCCTCCTCCAACGGCGGCGTCTTCAGTTACTCTGGGTTGAAAAGATTTTTGCTGGCGAAACTCCACTCAGGGGATGCCCGAATGAGGCTCCTTTCATGCCTTTGGGTATTGAAACCCAACCTTCCAGTCTCCAAGTTCAACGCCTTAACCACTAAGTTTTGTCCCCAACATGCTGGTTACATGTGCTCGCGTCATCCCCTCCCCCTTCACCGGCAGGAAAGGTAAAAGGAGCCCTGTCGGGCTCGGAGCCACCGCGAGCCGCACCTCTCCGCCCCCTTCACCGGCGGGAAAGGTAAAAGGAGCCCTGTCAGGCTCGGAGATGCCGCGAGCCGCACTCCCCGCCTCTTTCACCGGTGGGGAGGGTAAAAGGAAGGTGCGGCTCGCGGCATCTCCGAGCCTGACGGGGCTCCTTTTACCTTCCCCGCCGGTGAAGGGGGCGGGGAGGTGCAGCTCGCGTCATCCACTCCCCCTTCACCGGCGGGAAAGGTAAAAGGAGCCCTGTCGGGCTCGAAGCCACCGCGAGCCGTACCTCTCCGCCCCCTTCACCGGCGGGAAAGGTAAAAGGAGCCCTGTCAGGCTCGGAGATGCCGCGAGCCGCACTCCCCGCCTCTTTCACCGGTGGGGAAGGTAAAAGGAAGGTGCGGCTCGCGGCATCTCCGAGCCTGACGGGGCTCCTTTTACCTTCCCCGCCGGTGAAGGGGGCGGGGAGGTGCAGCTCGCGTCAGCCACTCCCCCTTCACCGGCGGGAAAGGTAAAAGGAGCCCTGTCGGGCTCGGAGCCACCGCGAGCCGCACCTCCCCACCCCCTTCACCGGCTCCTTTTACCTTCCCCGCCAGTGAAAGGGGCGAGGAGGCGCAGCTCGCGGTGTCTCTGAGCCCGACAGGGCTCCTTTTACCTTCCCCGCCAGTGAAGGGGGCGGGGAGGCGTGGCTCGTGGATACCATCACCCCAGCCAGGGTTGGGGGGGTGAGGAGGAGGAGCAGCAGCTGACCGGCGGGTGGGAGCCAGCCGCGAGGCTGAGGGTGGTGGTATCCGGGCGGCCCCTTGCTCCGGAGGCCTTGTGCAGCGGCGGCGAATGGCTTTCCCTGCCGGGCGGCCCCTGGCTCCAGAGTACCCGGCGTATAAGACGACCCCCAACTTTGGCACAGATTTTTCAGGGTTAAAAAGTCGTCTTATACGCCGGAAAATACGGTATGTCTTATGAAATGCGGATCAATTACTAGAACAACTGATAATGTTCTTTGCAGAGTTACGTGTAAACAAACAGTTCTTTTTAGTAGAATAAACGTTATCTGTTAGTGTAAGAGATCAACATTGTAGTAATCTCAAAATTCAATATCTTTGAGTTATTGCGTAGGCATATCTACACAAAACACAGCTTGCATTTCATTCAGAAAATAAACTGATGTTTTATTAATATTGTTTAATACTAAATCATATTCCACAACGTGGTCTATTTGTATTCATTCTTTAATTGCATTGCTACTCTCCAGTTGATTGTTGCAGTTGAACAGGAAGAAATTCCAAGACTCAAGGCCCTGTATGAGAGGGGTCTAAAGAACAATGTCCGGGGGTTGAAGCTCATACGTTCCAAAGAAATACAAGAGAAAGAGCCTTACTGTCGGGTAACGTGCTATTTGTACTTCATCATAAACTATCTCTTTCATTTAAATACTTGAAGTTGTCTAGATCCCAGTGCATTTTAACGGCCTCTGTAATGGGATGTTGGCAGAAACTGGGACAGAGACAAGAGGTCATTCCATCATGCAGTACTCAGGCCTCAAACTGCTGACCTGCCGGCCTTCCAGTCAACAACTTAACCAGTTCGAAAGCAAGAAATTGCAAGTAGATAATTAGGTACCACTTCAGTGGGAAGGTAATTTTACTTATTTATTGCATTTTTATACCACCCATTTGGGAAGTTTCCCATTCTGGGTGGTGCACATACAAATATCAAAATAAAACACACAACAAATTAAAAATAAACCAACCAAATAAATACATCCTAAAATAAAATAACTAAAATAAAATTACTGGCATCTGAGGGCACAAAGGAACAACTGACTGGTTAAATGTATTGCTAATACTGTATTATTATATATATTATGGTTGTTTTAGTAAGGTCAAGGTCACCCTTGCTCGAAAGCCAGTTGTATCCGGTAAACAGCCTTACTTGCACTCTGGTGTCTAGTCATGCCTGCCACATGTCCATGGAAACGTCTGCAGACGCAGACAGCGCTGGCTCTATGAACGGAGATGAGCACCGAACCCTAGAGTCGGACACGACTGGCTTTCGAGCAAAGACAACCTTTACCTAATTGGGGGGGGGGGGGGCATGTGGCAAAATGTTCTTTCTTAATAATGTTTTCCAAATAGTTAAATCTGCCACTCATTCACTCTAGCTCTGAGATTAGGAGCAAGCGGAACTAATGGAGATTTCTCTATCCAGAAAAATGTCCATGAGTTGGGAGAATCAGATGCAATAGCAAAGACCAGTCAGTCCTTAACCAGCAGATCCTCTGCTCCAATCTGATGTGTCACCAGTCCTGTTATTTTGCATCACCAGCGGTTGTATGGAAATACTCAGAAGCCTGACTAGAAGTAGGAGTCACTGTGTGAATTGTATATTGCTCACAGGTTTTTGCAATGCCTGCCTAGCCAACCTTGTTTGCACTGGTGATAACTGGGCATACGTGTGTCGGTTCAAAGGCACAGTGCTAAAAGTTGACCTGCTTTGAAAGGGAGACCTTCCCCTCTGACTTTCCCCCTTCTATCATGTTGACTTGCTCCTTTGCCCTCTTTCCTAGGGTGTGATGGCCCTGGACTCCCCCTATACTGGCATTGTGAACTATCGGCAAGTGGCCCTGGCCTATGCGGAGGATTTCCAGGCAGCTGGTGGGACTATCTTGACTGAATTTGAGGTGGAAGACATTCGTATGGCAAAAGAAAGTCCTTCTGGCAGTGAAGAAGGTAAAATGCCACCTCTCCCTTGGCATCATTTAGCTCAAGCTTTTGTGGTGGTGAATAGCTGTTGAATTAATCAGACTTGTGCATATCCCAAAACCCTACATACCATAGATTCAGCTCTGTAAATTCTGAATCTCCCCTCTCTCCCATATTTTCACACTTACAGTATAGAGAGCACCGTTCCTCTTCCCTAAAGTGGAATGCAGCAATTTAAGGTTATCTTTGTTTGACCAGTCCAGCATTCAGCAAAACATTATGGATCAATTCATATGACAAATACATGAGGAAATATTATCTCCATTGGTCACCCTTTGAGTTTATAGAAAAGGAAGATGAAAAAGGAGGCACAAAAAAAAATTCTCACCATTTTGCAGCTTGGTTCTTGTTTTGGGGTGGGTGGGGAAGACGTAGCTTAAAGTTAGCATCTTCTTGCATGCAGGAGTTGAGTCTTGTGCATATCAAATTCTCAGAGGGAGGTAGAGGATAATGGAAAGGATTCTGTTCTCCCTGAAACCTTGAAGCATTTACAGTAGACAGGGGCGTGTTGCTAAAAGGGCACTGGACAGGGAGTGATGAGGTTGTCTAACCCTAACAAAATATATACGTTCCCACTCACCTTCTAATGTCAAAATCCCCTCTGGGGATTTGAACCAACAATCTGCTTACAAGACAACATTGCAACCCCTAAGCCATGGTGGCTCTGCTGTCAATGGAGCTGCTTTTGTAATCTTATTTTTGGCAGCACAGGAGGAGGAAGCCAGGCAGAGGAACATGGAGCCCTACTCCTTTGCTCGATCATTCCGGGCATCGCAGCTTGGCTCGGCTCTTTGGATTGGCACCAAGGGGGCGTGCCATGGTACTGGGGCCTGGGGTGTGTGCCCTGGGCTGAGTCCTGGTTGCCCGATGAGCCAGCCCACCACTGACAGTAGGGGTTTTCAACCTTTTCAAGATGAGGGCTGGGTCACAATCCTTCAGACAGCTTTGGGTGCCGGATGGCCATTTTGCACTGCCTGCCACACATGGCACTTCTGGGTGTGGCGGAGGCAGGGGGAGGCACATGAAATGGTATTGTGGGCTGCATCCGGCACCCGGGCTGTAGGTTGAGAATCCCTGGTTTTCAGCTAGTTAGAGCAGAAAATATTGGGCTAGATGAGGAAATATAGTTGGGTTTTTCCTGTATCTTGTAACATTTTAGAAAATTGTATTCTCTCAGCCTTCGGGATTGAGGTGTCATTGTTAAAACATGAAATTATATCTCTGTGGCTTTGGATCTCCCTGATGTTTTTTTTATTAGATTAGATTAGATTAGATTAGAAGTTTATTTATACCCCGCCCTCCTGGTGCAAGCACCACTCAGGGCGGCTTACAATATATAGAAAAAGTTTAACACAATGTCAAAATATATCATACATCATACACAATATCACAATATATAAAGCACAATATTCACTAAGTAGAGTACAATACAATAAATACATTTCAGCCAGAGCTCAGGCTCAACGTCACGGACGGAGCCAGGACTCAACGTCCCGGACTAGCTGATGTTGAAGTTTCTGATTTATATGCATTATATTTTAAACACATGAGTTTGATATTACTTTTAGTGCTATTTTTCTATGATATTTCATGATGCCCCATAGAACCAAGTATGGCTGCTTAGATATTCTGGAATAAACAAACATTTGTATCATTTAAATATAGTTATGCTATTGAGCAATATTTAAAATTTCTTGTTTGCTTGTTTTGTATTTACACATGTCAAAAATGGATAGTTTGCATTAGTTTTTTTAGTGGGTAGGAGGTCAGTTGATTAACCATGTTATTTTAAACTGCTGAGTGTTAATTAAGAGATTTGCCCTTTATTTCCAGGTTAAATGTGTTGAAACTTCTGTGAGTGGTATTTCTATGAGTTGGGTTCAAGAAAATAGAAAGGGGAGAGAGAGAGAGACTGTGAGTTCATCAAGGCTCCAGAGCATGGCATTGGGCAGTGATGGCGAACCTTGGCTCTCCAGATGTTCTTGAACTTCAATTCCCAGAAGCCCTGGTCAACAGGAGTGATGCCTCAGGTTTCTGGTAAATGAAGTCCAAGAACACCTGGTGTGCCAAGGTTCGCCATCACTGGCGTAGGGAATATACAAGGAAGGAAAATGGTTGCCCCAGGCAAGTTTGTCCTAAGGGAGATGCTACTAAGGTAGAAGGAGAATCTGCCAGCTGACTAGCCCTGCTTCTGCTAATTATTGTTTTTCTTCAGTTACTGCATTATTAGGGCAGACAACAATTCATTATCAACACAGTATTTTTGTCTTGTTTACAGGGCTGAAATATCCCATTGCTGTTAGGAATTCAAAGGTAAGATTCAGATTTGATTTGTTGTTTGTAGTATTTGTGCTGACTGACGGTTGAATAAAGATATATGTATGTATGTATGTATGTATGTATGTATGTATGTATGTATGTATGTATGTATGTAGTATTTCGTATTCTTGTTCTAGCATTTTTTCATGTGCCAAAAAGGCAGATACTTTACCTTGGCGGTGGCTACCATCACAATACACATTTGATAAATCAAAATGCACAGGCTCGGCTTTCAGCCCATTTATGCTGTGGAGACTTCCATCTTTTCCCACATATTGTCTCCTCTTGGGAGTGAGTACGAGAGCATCCTCCTGCTTTACTACCTGTTATATACATTTGTCATGGCTGTCAGCCACTGAGAGTCTTAATTCTCTGTGGCATTGTCTGGAACCTTTTCACTTACCTGGTATAAAGTCGAATGGCATCAATAGCAGTTTTACATTGCTAATAGTTGAGGAGTCAAGACTTGTATTCATCGTCTTATACCAGGTCACCTGGGTGGCTTAGTGGGTAAGGCACTGAGATTGGAGACTGGAAGGACGGGGTTCGGTACCCAAGAGCTGCACGATGGGGGACATGAAAGGAGCCTCATTTGGGTGTCCCCTGCAAAAATCCTTTCAACCCAGAGTAATCTCTGACATGAAACACACACAGGTCATGTCAATGGTGCATGATAACGAATACAAGCTTTGAGACTTACACATGCCCAGATAAAACAAATGGCAAATCACTGATTTGTACCATTTGTTTTATCCTGGCATGTGTAAGTCATAGGATTCTGGCCGTTGTCCTGTTCTCTTGTCACTTTGTTCCCTTGCTGTCTGCCAGAGGTTCCTGTAATAGAGTCAACGGAAGATGTACCTTGAGGCTGTGCTTCTTGTCTCGCTGCAGGGAGATGAAATCCACTGTCGGCATCTTGTGGCCTGTGCGGGGCTTCACTCGGACCGACTCTCTCGGATCAGCGGTTGCAGCCCGGAGCCTCGAATTGTGCCCTTCCGGGGTGATTACTTGGTGCTAAAGCCAGAGAAGTGCTATTTGGTTAGAGGAAATATTTATCCGGTATGTCGTTTGGTCTGGTCAAAGCCGCATGGAAGTGCTGATGGAAAGCCTCAAAGTGGTGGTGTGTTTTTATGTATTTTTTATGTATTTAAGAGCACAGCTATCTTTGAGCAGGAGCCACGGATTACCATTCTATGCAACAATGCTCCAAACCGGCTTACAAGAACTACAGTTCCTGTGGCTCTATTGAGTGAAACTGTAGAGCTGTAGTATTGATAGGAAGGCGAGAAGAGATTAATTGTGCAGTAAAGTGAAAGATTTTCCAAACCATTTTATGTAGCAGTGGATTATGTTTTATAATTGCATTGTATATCTCCCCAATGTATGATGCAGAGAAGTGGTTATTTCAGATGCGCTTTGAATAAGGTTGCATTTGTTGTGCTTTTCTTGTGTGTGGCAGGTACCTGATCCCCGTTTCCCCTTTCTGGGCATCCATTTCACCCCGAGGATGGATGGCAGTGTCTGGCTTGGGCCGAATGCTGTTCTCGCCTTCAAACGAGAGGGCTACAGATTCTACAACTTCAGTCTACAAGATTTTGTAGAGGCAACTGCTTACAGGTAGCTTCCTCTCTTCATTTAGTTACAGGAGGGGCAGCCAGTTTCGCAGAGTCAGGAGGCTGCCCTTGAAGCCTTGGGACTCACTAGGGCCGTGCCATCTACAGCTCGGCTGTTGCCTGGCGCCACAGAGCCCTCTAGGGCAGAGCATCTTGTTTAGAAAATAACCACCAAGGTTTTGGTGCTGGCAGGTGGCTATGACCGATCCAATAGAATTAGTAAAGGTCTAAGTCTCCCTTACTCACAAGCCAGTCGTATCCGACTCTAGGGTACGATGTTCATTTCCATTTACAGCCAAAGAGTCAGCACTGTCTGCATCTGCAGACATTGCTGTGGCCATACGGCAGGCTTAACTAGACACCGGAGCACATGGAGTGCTGTTACCTTTCCCATCGAAGTGGTACCTATTTATCTACTTGCAATCTCTTGCTTTCAAACTGCTAGGTTGGCAGGAGCTGGGACAGATGACGGGAGCTCACTCCATCGTGCAGCACTCTGATCTCGAACTGCTGACCTGGCCAACCTTCTGGCTGTCAATCTCAGTATTTTAATCACTAAGCCACCACTATCCCCCAATAGAATTAGAGGGTGACAAAAAGAGTGAGATGACTAGGGGTGAGACACATGTTGCGCAGTCCTGATTTAGATGTTTAACTAAGAATCTGTTTCCCTCAATTTATAGAGAGGATCTATTGCTGAGCTTGGTGTGTATAATGATTAGGATTATACTACTTGCTGTAGGCAGTGCAAGAGACCTCTTTTCTGTGAATTGGATCCCAGCATGTTGTTCTCAAGACATGCCTTTGCGCACTTCTGGTACTGCAGAGGTTGCTGATCTGGGCGAGGAATGTTAACTGATAAATGGCAGAATTCTGTTACTGATTTATGCATACAGTGTACGTTAAGTGAAAGTGATAAGACATATGCTTTCCTGGGGATACGCCTATGTTTTGGCCAGTGTCATTTCCCCTACTACTATTATGATGATAGTGTAACTTTTCTCCTTAAGCCAGACCCTGAGTTTTTGCATTAACTTTTAAAGTTTTAGTCCTTTCGTATAAAACTTTTTGCTTTTTATACCTGACAGAGTTTAGCAGCAGGGATAGATTGGCAAACAAAAGATCTATTGATTTCATGATTTTAACATGAAATCAATAGCATGTACAGTAAACCCATTCGTGTGGATTCACAGAGACTTGGGCTTCTGGGAATTGAAGTCCAAGAACAGCTGAAATGACAAGGTTCGCCACCACTGACCTAGAAGGCAGGTGGAGTCTCTACTTGCATTAAGCTTTGCTGTTCTTCTCTCCAGTGGCTTGTGGAAGCTGGTGTTCAGGAACTTCACGTATGGAATGGGAGAAATGTACAGAGCATGTTTCCTCAGTGCACAGTTGAAAGAGCTACAGAAATTCATACCCGAAATCGCCATCAATGATATTCTCAGGTGAAAAAAATAAAATGAGCAGTAACAAAAACAAAAAAAAACCGTTTCTTTCCATAGCAGTAATATAAACTGAATGGTTTAAACCCATGATGGTGAACCTTGGCACTTCAGATGTTCTTGGGCTTCAATTCCCAGAAGCCCAAGCCCTCGTGAATCCACATGAAGGGGTTTGTTGTGATTCATCTGGCCCGCGCTGCCCTCATCGCTCCCGGAAGCGGAAGTAAAACACGCCCATCCTCATCACTCCCGGCAGCGGAAGTAAAACGCGCCCACACTCGTCGCTCCCGGAAGCAGAAGTAAAACGCGCCCATCCTCGTCACTCCCGGAAGCGGAAGTAAACGCACCCATCCTCATCGCTCCCAGAAGCGGAAGTAAAACGGGCGCATTTTACTTCCACTTCTGGGAGCGACGAGGATGGGCACGTTTTACTTCCGCTTGCGGGAGCGATGAGGGTGGTGCGGGCCGGATGAATCGCAGCAAACCCCTTCGTGTGGATTCACGGGGGCTTGGGCCTGTGGGAATTGAAGTCCAAGAACATCTGGAGTGCCATCATGGGTTTAAAAAGAGGTGTCCTTATGTGCCTGAACAGGGGAACTCCCTGATAAAAGGCAGGAAAATGTCCTAAGGGAGCTTCGTTCTGCCTCTGAAAACAGCAATCCAAGATCGTGCTCCTCTTGATGTCTCCCAGCCCTTTCACGTAACATTAAGAAGCTGGCATGACGTTGTCCTGCTGAGAATTCCTTCCTTCCTCTTTGTTAGGTGATATTTGCAGGGTCAAGGAAACTTAACAGCATCATCGTGTTGCGTTGCATGTTTTCTACCTGCCCAGAGATTTCCAGCCTGGAAGATAAAAGCTCAAGAAGTGTTCCAGGCTCAACAGAAATGTTCTTTTTTTCTGTTAGAAGAAGACATCTTGTGTTACTGAACTTCTACTAAGCAGTCTCTGTGCTACTGACTTCAGGTGGTTGAATGGTTCTGTTTCTCTGGCGAGGCTTGAGAACGGCAGATGTGTGGGGAGAGGAGCATTAGGAATGGATTACACCCATTAGTGCAGTGCTGGCCACCCTTGGCACTCCAGGTGTTCTTGAACTTCAGTTCCCAGAAGCCCTGATCAGCTGGTGTGCTGACTTGAGCTTCTGGGAACTGAAGTCTTAAGAACACCTGGAGTGCCAAGGTTGGCCGCTGCTGTCTTAGGGCCTCATGAAAGTACAAATGTTGCGGACAGGTGGGGTAGGTGAAATACTGGAAAGTATTGGAGATGATGACATGGAAATCTGCCAACACATGCACAGTTCTGTTGGACTCCTGGCTTAGTTTTTCTAAGAAAGACTGTAAACCATGCAGCATATACACCAAGTTGGGTGTGCGCAGCATATACACCAAGTTGGGTGTGCTTGTTGTACTGACTGGTGACTTTATTAACCTAGTGTAATTTATGTAGCTAAGTAATGATTTTTACTTGTAGTTTTAATGAGGCAAAACTAAGCAGAGGATGGAACATGTTAAAATGTCAAACCTTGGCACTTCAGCTGTTCTTGAGCTCAAGTCTCTGTGAATCCACATGAATGGATTTACTGTGCAGTAAACCCATTTGGTGTTGATTTACAGAGACTTGGGCTTCTGGAAATTGAAGTCCAAGAACAGCTGGAGTGCCAAGGTTCGTCATCACTGACCTAGAGGCATATGCAAGTTGAAGTGAGACTGATTGTAAGTGACTTCCATCTTCTCTCTCTCTCTTTTTGTGCAGAGGTCCTGCTGGTGTCAGAGCTCAAGCATTAGACAACAATGGGAACCTAATAGACGATTTTGTGTTTGATGAAGGCACCGGAGACATCGGGGGCCGAATTCTCCATGTCAGAAATGCTCCTTCCCCGGCTGCGACCTCATCACTTGCCATTGCAAAAATGATTGCTAACGAGGTTGAGAGGAGATTTGAACTGTGACGTGAACTTTAGGAAACTGGGACCTCTTTTATCCTTTCCGTGGTCAACGTGCTGTAATTAACCAAAGAAATGGCAGAAGATGTTTCTTGTCTGGGAAGAGGTCATCACAATGGGGTAATCCGCCACTCCTTTACCTTGAAGGAGGCTCAAACGCCTCCATCTTCTGGATCTCAGAACGAGCGCCATGTAGCTCATAGTTCAGTGGTTTAGGTATCTGGCTATGGATGCAGAGTTCAGGAGTTCAGTTCTCCACTAAGCTTTCTGGGACAGGAGGCAGCCGTTGTAGCCATTGGCAAACTGCACATTCCCAGGACAGCCCCAGAATAAGGGAATGGTTGACCACATCTATCTGGTAGTACAGTGGTTAAACTGCTGTATTGCAACCAAAAGGTTGTGAGTTCAATCCTGACCAGGGCTCAAGGTTGACTCAGCCTTCCATCCTTCTGAGGTCAATAAAATGAGTACCCAGCATGTTGGGAGCAAAATGCTAATGAACGTGTGAACCGCCCAGAGAGTGCTATGGGGCAGTATAGAAGTGTGATTGCTTTTTCCTTTAATCTCTACCTAGAAAAACCTGGGAAGCATTGCTTTAAGTCAGAAATGTCTTGATGGCTTTCCGTTGTTATTATAATAACGTATAGAAGTGAGAGAGAGGGTCAGACGGGCTCATTGAATGCCATATGAATTTGGCAGGGGAGATTGGCTCATGGTACATGAAGAAGTGCAGTGAACACACACCAGAGGTCCCCACTGGGTCTCAATAGAAGAGCTGCTTCTCTAGACCATATTCTGATGCTACCGACCCTGGCCGTATTAATGTGACCACTAGCAAAATTTCATATATATTTTTTCCTATTCCCTCCTTTTTAAAGGTAAAACATACTGTATGTATCTCAATAAATTGCTGCTTAGAGTAGTGGCAACTATTTCATGGATATTTGCCAACAAATTTTTATTACTATGGCAACACTGGTGTTGTGGGCGGCCATAATGGTTTTATGAGTGACAGCAGGAATAGCAAAAGAAAGGATTACCAACAAGACAACATAAATTGAAAAAATAATTTTTAATTGGAACCATAAGAACATAAGAACAGCCTTGCTGGAACAGGCCACAGCCCATCCAGTCCAGCATTCTGTCTCACACAGTGGCTCACCATTTCCTTCAGGGTATTCCCAAGCAGATGCCTGCTTAGGATTCCCTGGAAATGATATTGAGAGATATCCTGCCTATCTCTCCAACCCGGAGGTTGTCCTTAAGTATCCATAATTATAGCCATTGATAGCCTTGTCCTCCATGAACTTGTCTAATCCTTTCTTAAAGCTGTCAAGACTGACAGCTGTCACCACTTCTTTTGGCAGGGAGTTCCATAGACCAGTAATCCTCTGGGTGAAAAAGTACTTTCTCTTATTTGTTTGAGAACTAGTACCCAAAAGTTTCATCGAGTGTCCCCTAGTTCTAGTGTTATGCGATAGGGAAAACAGTTTTTCCTTATCTACTTTGTCCACACCGTGCATGATTTTATAAACTTCAATCAGGTCATCTCTTAGACGCCGTCGTTCAAGAGTGAAGAGGCCCAACCGTTGCAGCCTCAGATGGTAAGGAAGGTGTTCCAGTCCCCTAATCATTCTGGTTGCCCTCCTCTGCACTTTTTCCAGCTCCATAATATCCTTCTGGAGGTATGGCGACCAGAACTGCACACAGTGTTCCAGATGGGGCCTCACCATAGATTTATAAAGAGGCAAAATGACACTTGCTGACTTATTTTCTATACCCTTCCTAATGATCCCTAGCATTGAGTTTGCTTTTTTCACTGCTGAGGCACACTGGGTTGACACCTTCATTGAGCTCTCGTCCACCAGGACACCAAGGTCCCTTTCCTGGTTTGTCGCAGAGAGTTCAGACCCCATCAGTTTATAAATGTAATTGGGGTTTTTTGCCCCAACATGCATCACTCTGCACTTACTAATGTTGAAGCTCATTTGCCACTGTTTTGCCCACTCCCCCAGTGTCGAGAGATCCCTCTGGAGCTCCTCACAATCTCTCACAGATAAAACCATAATGATAAACTGAAGCAAAATGCTTTAAACTGCATTGATAGCATGCCACAACGAGTGCAGGCGGTAATCGACACGAAGAGAGGTTTTTCAACATATTAAAAAGAATTAAGATTTGTATCTCTAACATACTGTTTTTAATAAAAACATATTACAAGATACCTAACTTATAGATAAAATAATGATTTATTTAGACTCCTATCTAATCACTAAGTATCGAAAAGTATTACAAAAAATAAAAAATGCAGAAAATGTCTAGTGGTCACATTAATATGGTATGTCCATGAGAGGAAAGTTGAAATTCCTCTGCCGTCTTCTTTCCCTCAGAATCACTAGAACAGGGGTGCCCAAACTATGGTCCCCTGGCCAGATCTGGCCCCCAACGCCAATTCATCTGGCCCACGCAGCGCTCGTCACTCACGGAAGTAAAATGCGCCCATACAGGCAAGTTTTACTTCTGTGACGAGGGGGTGTGGGCTGGATGAGTTGGCATCAGGGGCCAGATCTGGCCTGGGGGCCATATTTTGGGCACCCCTGCACTAGAAGATAACTGCAGGACCGTGATGGCGAACCTTGGCACTTCAGCTATTCTTGGACTTCAGTTCTCAGAAGCCCGGGTCCCTATGAATCCACATGGATGAGTTTAGTGGATGCGTACACGCAGTAAACCCATTCATGTGGATTCACAGGGACCCGTGATTCTAGGAATTGAAGTCCAAGGACTGCTGGGCTGCCAAGGTCTAGGACAGCAGTCCTCCCTTCCCAGGAAGCCGAGGGTTGGCTATTCTGCATGTTGTGAACTTTCAGCTTCGTCGCACATATGTTCGTTGTCTGCCCATGCCACTGAGCAGATTACATCAAATGTCAGACTACGTGAGTGATGTTCTCATTTGGAAACTCACAGAATGGCATCCCACCCTCCTTCATACCCCTATAGTCTTTGCAGCACCCAACAAGCTGCTGCCTAAAAGCAAACCATGAAAACAATCCAGAGAAACGTCCTTTAACCAAACCCCAATGAATGAATGAATGAATAAGAACAGCTTTGCTGGAAGAGGCCACAGGAGCCCATCATCCAGTCCAGCATTCTGTCTCACACAGTGGCTCACCATTTCCTTCAGGGTATTATTCCCAAGCAGATGCCTTCACCTGCTTAGGATTCCCTGGAAATGGCATTGAGAGATATCCTGCCTCTCTCTCCAACCCAGTGGAGGTTGTTCTTAGGTATCCATAATTATAGCCATTGATACTCTTGTCCTCCATGAACTTGTCTAATCCTTTCTTGAAGCTGTCAAGACTGACAGCTGTCACCACTTCTTCTGGCAGGGAGTTCCATAGACCAGGGATCCTCTGGGTGAAAAAGTACTTTCTCTTATTTGTTTGAGAACTAGTACCCAAAAGTTTCATGGAGTGTCCCCTAGTTCTAGTGTTATGCGATAGGGAAAACAGTTTTTCCTTATCTACTTTGTCCACACCGTGCATGATTTTATAAACTTCAATCAGGTCACCTCTTAGACGTCGTCGTTCAAGAGTGAAGAGGCCCAACCGTTGCAGCCTCAGGTGGTAAGGAAGGTGTTCCAGTCCCCTGATCCTTCTGGTTGCCCTCCTCTGTACTTTCTCCAACTCCATAATATCCTTCTGGAGGTATGGCGACCAGAACTGTACACAGTATTCCAGGTGGGGCCTCACCATAGATTTATAAAGAGGCAAAATGACACTTGCTGACTTATTTTCTATACCCTTCCTAATGATCCCTAGCATTGAGTTTGCTTTTTTCACTGCTGAGGCACACTGGGTTGATACCGTCATTGAGCTCTCGTCCACCAGGACACCAAGGTCCCTTTCCTGGTTTGTCGCAGAGAGTTCAGACCCCATCAGTTTATAAATGTAATTGGGGTTTTTTGTCCCCACCATATGCATCACTCTGCACTTACTAATGTTGAAGCTCATTTGCCACTGTTTTGCCCACTCCCCCAGTGTCGAGAGATCCCTCTGGAGCTCCTCACAATCTCTCACAGTTTTCACTACCCTGTATAATTTAGTGTCGTCAGCAAATTTGGCTACCTTGCTTTTTACTCCTACCTCTAGATCATTTATGAAGAGGTTGAAAAGCAGGGGTCCCAGTACTGAATGAATGACAGCTGGGTAAGAGAACAGTTGTGTGTTATGCCTGGAGTACTGGTAGCAAAGGATAGTAAGCTTGGGGTTGGGGAGGGGGGGGGGGGCGACGAAACATTCTTAGCCATAGTTCATCCCTGGAAGGTATTCTCAGTTTTGTCACTATTGATCAGACAATTCTCCAGGCTTGTTCAACTGAATCACTGTTTTTCAGTGGCCAAGGCACGGAAAAATTATGGTAGCACTTAATTAAATATAAGCTAGTTTTGTGTGAAACTTTCCAACCACGTAATGGATTTAAGGTTGGGAGAAAAGACAGACTTGATGGAGACACGATCTTATTAGAAAAGGAATCCATACAAAGCTTTTCTTATTGTGTTTTGAAGGAATCAGGGCCACTGAGGGCCGGGGAGCCCGGAGGAGGACTGATCAAGTAACGACACGAGGCAAGGAAACAGGATCAGATCAGTACTTTATTGAAAAAAGGCAGCATCATTTATAGGGAAAAAAGAGCAATGGTGGCAAGCTGTCATCTGACAGGAAAATTACCTCACCCACGTACCCGGGTTAATGGGGAACACCTCAAAGGGAAGTTAATTAACTGGGGCAAACATGGACTTAGGAGTCCCATTGTTCAGGGATTAGGCAGGGGTAAACATGGCATCTATTTGTGCCGGGGATAACACAGAGACACGGAGATGAGTTATTTAGCCAGGTTAGGTATTCGCCTCCTCAGCAGGTTCGTTGGTCAGGTCAAAGGAATTGGGTGAATCAAACCCTATCATTTTATCCACCCCCCTTAATTTGTCTGCTCGCAGAGCCCGCGGCTCAAGGAGTCTTCTCCCGAAGTGGCCTCTGCCAGAGCCGTTTCCATGCCCGATGGGCATGGGGAAACCATAGTGTTTAACATCTGTTTTCATGTGATTTTTCTCTGTTGCTCAGTCGAAGGCTCAGACTGACCAACAGTGAAATTTTGCATAAAAACAAATGCGGTAAAACAATCTGTAAAGGTGTGAACAATTGAGAAATTCCTGATATGATTATGTGTCAAAGTGCCTTTTCAGATGGACTGTCAGAGTTGGGTGAGGAGTATGGGAGGCCCACCTGGCCCTCCTTTTCCTGCACACACACAAACCTAAGAACCTGTGCCGTCACACTGACACTTGCCTGTTGCACTTCACATGACGCTTAGCAGCAGCCAACGTTGGAAAGATTGTGGCTTACGAAAACAGCCATCCAGAAGAAGTAAAATGATGAAAGGAACATAATTCCTCAGCAGAGAGGAATGTACCTTTTTGCACCACAATTCCCAAATTCTCTAGCCAGGCTCTGTTCCTCTGTAACCCTTCGTTGTGTCTGCTACCTTTCAAGGGAGACGAACCAAGAGGAGCCCTGTGTTATCATGGTTTGCTGAAAAGGAGAACTGCTAGTACTATTCTGAATCTGTCATTGGGAGAAGGGGAAAGTGCTAATAAAGATATTTTTGTTGTAACCACTTTGAGAGTTTTAATTGAACAGTACTGTAAAATAATTTAAGGGAGTTCATTCCAGGGGAAGGAGTGGGGGGACCCAGGTTTCAAGACACCTCATGCCTGGGGATGGGATGCTAAGTCAGTCTGTGGTTGTGAAGATAGTATTATGTTTGT
Organism: Bradypodion ventrale; assembly: GCA_035047345.1. NCBI lineage: Eukaryota > Metazoa > Chordata > Lepidosauria > Squamata > Chamaeleonidae > Bradypodion > Bradypodion ventrale. The sequence goes on from JAWDJE010000001.1 coordinate 502,227,607, forward strand.
TCTGAAATAAATAAAGCTTGTGTAGGGACTGCAGTGGCTCAAGTGGTTAAGACGCTGACTTGAAGGCGGCAGGTCAGCAGTTTGATACTCAGGTACTGCACGAGGGAATGAGCTTCTGTCTCTGTCCCAGCTCCTGCCAACCTAGCAGTTTGAAAGCAAGAAATTTCAAGTAGATAAATAGGGGCCACTTCGGTGAGAAAGGTAAACAGCACTTCGTGCGCTACGGTGTCTAGGCATGCCTGCCACATGTCTACGGAAACAGTCTGCAGAGGCAGACAGCGCTGGTTCTTTGGCTATGAAACAGATGAGCACTGAACCCTAGAGTCGGATACAATTGGCTTTCAAGCAAGGGCGACCTTTACCTTTAGGAAGCACGTCAGCTGAGAAGGAATGGGAGAGTGTTTATAGAGAAAAGACATGCGGCTTCTTCAAATACATTTGAAGCAACTGAAAAGTGAAGCAAATGTTCCCCGTCATCACAGGGGTTTCTAGAGCTATGCTTTAGTGAGGGAAGCAATTTAAAAGACATTTGACAGCAGGGATGTTTGGCACTTTGCTTTTTCAAAAACAGGAACCACAAATGTATGAGGAATTTTGTTAATTGCATCTAACACCATGATGGCGAACCTTGGCACATTCATCCGGCCTGTGCCACCCTGTCCTCATCGCTCCTGGAAGCAGAAGTAAAACGCGCCCGGACGGTTAAGACTCTTCCAGGTTAACTCTTCCTCCGTGCGGGCGTGTTTTACTTCCGCTTCCAGGAGCGACGAGGGCGGCGTGGGCTGGATGTATCGCAGCAAACCCATTCGTGTGCATTCACAGGGGCTTGGGCTTCTGGGAACTGAAGTCCAAGAACATTTGGAGTGTCAAGTTTCGCCATCATGGACCTAACAAGTTGACAGTTATAATTTCCATAAATCAGTCCACATCTTTCATTTGATAGGAATGATGGGAACATTACATCTGCATACTTTTTAGCCAACAAAAGTGGAATTTTATGTACATATTACTGTGCTTACTGAAAACATCTGAAGAACATCTGCAGCCAAATCTCCTGATACAACAAAAGCCAAGAAGTTGAGACTGGCTAAACAGCTGGTGCAGAAGTCTGAAATGGAAACACATCTGGCTCTAAGATCTTGAGACTCCGTGGAAGAGTTCAACATCCCAAGGCAAAACAAAGCCGGTTTTACCAATGTTCTGCTTTCCTTTCATGTACTTGAACCAGGCTTGAACTGGGAGAGGCAGAAAAGCTTTGCAGCAGCTGAGAGAAGACGTACGTACTTGTGCTGGCAGGATATAGTCTCCAGGGTTGGAAGAACTGTATCCAAGGGCCCTCAAGCCGTGATGGTGAACCTTCTTGGCACCCTCCAGGGGTTCTTGGACTTCATTTCCCAGAAGCCCAAGTCAGCACTCCTGCTGATCAGGGCTTCTGAGGATTGAAGTTCAAGAACACGCACCTGGAGTGCCAACAAGGTTCGCCATCCATGTAAAGGAATTTGACAGTGGAGCTGGAATGTGTCCCGAGGAGGATGACCAAGATGGAAAATTTTTCTGAAAACCAAAAGGAAATGCCCCGTGAGAGGTAGAAATGTTTAGCCTAAGAGAAGTAAAAGCCGAGAGAAGTGATGCGATTGTTGTTTGTTCCTCATTCACACAGTAGAGTCTGACCCTTTGCAACCCCATGGACCACCGCATGCCAGGCTCCTCTGTCCTCCTCTGCAGCCTGCTCAGCTCTACGGCCATTGCGTCAACAATGCCATCCCGCCACCTCATCCTCTGGCGCCCCTTTCTCCTTTTGCCGTTGATCTTCCCCAGCATCAAGACCTTCTGAAGTGAGTCCTCTCTTCTCATTTGGTGCTCTCTGAACTACATGATAGCTTTTGTGATAACACACGTACTAAAGGTTTCCCTTGCTCGAAAGCCAATTTGTATCTAACTTTAGGGTTCAGTGCTCATCTCAAAAGAGCCAGCGCTGTTTGCTTCTGCAGACATTTCCGTGGTCATGTGGCAGGCATAACTAGACGCTGGAGCGCATGGAACACTGTTTTACCTTTCCACCGAAGTGGTCCCTATTTATCTACAGTACTTGCAATTTCTTGCTTTCGAACTGCTAGGAGCTCATTCCATCCTGCAGTACTCGGGAATCGTACTGCTGATCTCCCGCCTTCCAGTCAGCATCTTAGCCGCTTGAGCCACTGCAGTGAACACACATAACTCATTGAATAATTGAGTGGGAAAGAGCCAATGAGACCAATATTATGGAGTGTCCAGGGATCAGTTGTTTAACATCTATGTAAGGGCGGTGGGCAAAAGGACTGCAGTGACCTAGATCAGGGGTTCCCAACCTAAGGCACCATTTCATGTGTCTCCCCCACCCTTCCAAAGGCATTCAAGCAACAAAATGGTTGTGCCTTTGAAGCTGTTGGGACAAAATGGCCATCCTCCCATCGTGCAGGCAGGGCAAAATGGCCATCCGACCCTCAATGCTGAGAGAGTGTGACCCGGCCTCCAGACGACCTAGATGTTAAGATGCCGAGCTTGACCTGAAGACCAGCAGATCAGCAGTTCAAGACCTGAGTGCTGCATGACGGATTGAGCTCTGTCCCAAACTCCTGACAACCTAGCAGTTTGAAAGCAAGAAATTGCAAGTAGATAAATAGGGACCACTTTGGTGGGAAAGGTAACCGTGTTCCATGCACTCGGGTGTCTAGTCATGCCTGCCACATGTTCATGAAAACATATGCAGACACAGACAGCACTGGCTCTTTGGCTATAAACAGAGATGAGCACTGAACCCTAGAGTCAGAAACGACTAGCTTTTGAGCTGTAAACCCATTTTGCGCAGTATACCCATTCACGTGGATTCACATAGACTTGGGCTTCTGGGAACTGAAGTCCAAGAACACCTGGAGTGCCAAGGTTTGCCAGGCTATATAAGGCAAGAGATTTCTATCAGAGTTGCTGTGGGTCATCACACACATGCACAACTTCCCCACACAAAATACTTGGTCCCAGATAAGATAAGCTACTACAGTAATTGCTTTCTTTGGAATAGTAGCCATGTTAGTCTGTGTTTCAGGCATATCAGAAAGCAAAAACAAAAACATTGCAGCACTTTAAAGACTAACTGCTATATTTTTAATGTGAGCTTTTGTGGATCAAGTCCACTTCATCAGACACTGGAGTGAAATAGCAAGACATGAGCTTATATACACCAGATGCAGAATCATAGAGTGATTAAATCGGAATGACAGATAATCATGCAAATCAATACAGCTTCCCACAGTTGGCAGTGGCAGATTATCTCTGGCTGTTAATCGGATCATCTGTAAAATTGAATAGGGGACATTTAGAGCTAATCCGAATAACAGCCAGAGATCATCTGCCACTGCCAACTGTGGGAAGCTGTATTGATTTGCATGATTATCTGTCATTCTGATTTAATCACTCTATGACTCTGTGTTGTTGTTCAGTCACATAGTCTTGTCTGACCCTTTGCGACCCCATGGACCACTGCACACCAGGCACCCCTATCCTTCACCATCCTCCGCAGCCCACTCAACTGTACGCCTCTTGCGTCAACAATGCCACCTAGTCATCTCATCCTCTGACTCTTCATCTGGTGCCTTGCTATTGCACTCCAATGTCTGGTGAAGTGGACTTGATCCACGAAAGCTCACATTAAAAATATAGCAGTGAGTCTTTAAAGTCCTACAGTGTTTTTGGTTTTGCTTTCTAATTGCTTTCTTTGTCACAATTCTAAGCATATAAACTGTTGATTGCTGTTAGTGTTTTTACTTACTGTAATAATTGTGTAAGTGTCTTATTATTATAAGAGGTGATAAAGTCACAGTTATTTTTCTAATTGCTGTTCATTTTAAACCACAGAGCATATTAATTGCTTTATGCTTATGCATTTAATCATATAACAATTAAGTTATTATGGAAACACTAGCTTGGGTGCCTGGCTCCGCTCGGGCGTTGGGGGGGGGGGGGGGGGCTGTGCCTTACCTCCCGGCTCCCGTTGGGTGTTATGGTGGCAGTGTTGATGAGTTTGTTATCGTGGCCGCGAGACATTTGTTGCTGCGTGGAGGGGGGGTGAGCAGCCGTGGCTGCCGTGCAGGGGCCGGAGGTGGGTAAAGATGCTGTGCGGCCATTGCCTTTGCCCGGGAGCAGCGGTGGCTGCCTGTCGAGCATCGGAGGCGAGTGAGGGCATTGCACGTCTTGTCCTTTCACTCCCCACCTGCCGCGGAGCAGCCTCCGTGTCCCTGGGCAGGCGTGGGCTGACTCTCCTGGCAATGTGCGTTCTCCCACTGAGATGTTTAGCGGCCAGGGTGGTGCCTGCTTCGACATGGCCGTCTGTGCCCTCACCTACCCCGCCTGGTGTTGTGCTTCCATTGTCCTGGCCACACCGCGCCCCGGTGGTGGTGGTGGTGGTTTGGCTCACCTCCTGGGGTGTCGGAGACTGCAGAGGAAGTGTCAGGGGGGAGGGTAATCTGCTGCCCCCTTCCCCCCCTCCCCAGGGCACCGGAGGGGAGCATGGAGGGAGGGTTTCTGGGGTGGGGTGGGGGAGGCTAAGGCAGGGGTTGTGGGGTCCCTAAGCCCCCCAGGCCCCCCACCAGCCCCCTCCATCTTTCATCCTTTTGTTGGAAGGTGGAGCCACCTCTGGTCTTTGAGGCTCCCAACCCAGCCCCAAGCCTTGTGGCAGCAGCCGGCGGCACACTTCATGCCATCGCCACTGCTGTTTATCCTCATCCTCCTTGCGGTGCTGGAAGCACTGGAGCCTCCCCACCGGCCTGGGAGCGCTGGCCCGGCCTGGAGGTTCTGGTGAGGCAGCAGCCCTGGCCAGAGGGATATTCCGCAACCCTCTCTTCTCCGCTCATCCTTCTTACTGTGAGGCAGGCCCGGCGGCGGGGGTGGCGAAGGTGGCGGCCTGAGCCCATTCAGTTGTCCTAGGGGGCGCAGCAGAGGGAGTCCGTTCGTGTGGTGTGTGGCTGCAGCCCGGCCCTGCAGGGCTTTTGGCCACCTCTTCCTTTGCCAGCCCGGTAAGTTGCGTGTGGGGACATGGTGGAGGGATCCCGTTTGGGCAGTGTTTGGGCACAGCACGACCACACTGGTGTTTTGGCTGCCACTGCCGCCGCCTCCTCGCACGCCTCGGGCCCTGACGTCTCCGCAGTCGCCATCTTGTCCGCTGCCGGCAGTTGGAGTGTTGAGTGCGTGGCTGGTGCCCCGCCCTCTTCTGCACTCATCCCGGCTTCCCTGATTGGCTGAGTCATGCCGCAGTGAGTGCTGGGATTTGCAGTTTTTGTTGTTTTTCCATTTTGTGGGGTGCAGGGCCTCCCAGGCTGTTCCGGACCCAGACAGCGATGATCTCACATACCAAAGGTACCTGTGTGCTGACTTTGATTGGGTTTGGTCAAGGTGTGTGGAAACGCATTCCGCACCCACAAGGTCGGACCTTCACCTTATAGGTATAGATTATGTTACTTTGTTATATTTCACAAGTTTAGCTAATTCTGAAGTAATAGTTATATAACTACTTTTAGTTACATCTGATTGTTCAGTTACTTGTTGATTTAATCCACAAATGTTTTTGTGATGATAATAATAGTAATAATTTTGTGTCACAAATTATTCTGGGTTGAAAGGGTTTTTGCTGGAGAAATTCCACTCAGGGGATGCCCGAATGAGGCTCCTTTCATGTCCCCAAGATCTTTCCCCATCAAAGTGGTCCCTATTAATCTACTTGCAATTTCTTGCTTTCGATCTGCTAGGTTGGAAGAAGCTGGGACAGAGACAGGTGCTCTTTCCTTCATGCAGTACCTGGGCCTCAAACTGCCAACCTTTCAGCTAACAAGGCAAGCTTCTTAACCAATAAGTCACCGCAGCCCCATGTTTTTGTGTGTGATGATATCCTGTTATCCATTCAAGATATTTTTGAGAGTGTCAACAAGCATGTGGATAAGGAGGATCCAGTTGACATTGTTTATCTGGACTTTCAGAAGGCTTTTGACAAGGTCCCACACCAAAGGCTCTTGAATAAACTTACCAGTCATGGAATAAAGGGACAGGTCTTATCCTGGATCAGCAACTGGCTAAGGGACAGGAAACAGGGTAGCACTAAATGGACACTTCTCCAAGTGGAGGGAAGTAAAGAGTGGGGTCCCCCAAGGTTCAGTACGATTGTTCGATAATTTGAACATTCTTTGGCATTGCCCTTTTTTGGGATTGGGACGTATACTGATCTTTTCCAATCCTGTGGCCACTGTTTTGTTTTCCAAATCTGATGGCATATTGAATGCAGTAATTTGACGCCATCATCTTTTAGCGCTTTGAAAAATTCAACTGGGATACCATCATCTCCATTAGCTTTGTTGTTTGCAGTGCTCTTTAGGGCCTTTATGACTTCGCTCTCCTGGATGTCTGGCTCAAGTTCCATTTCTTCATCATTGTGATTAACAGAGGTGTTGAGATCCTTTTTGTAGAGTTCCTCTGTGTACTCTTTCCATCTTTTCTTAATCTCTTCTGCATCAGCTAGCTCCTTTCCGTCTTTGTCCCTTATCATGGTCATTTTTGCTTTAAATGTTCCCTTGATTTCGCCGATTTTTTTGAAAAGATCTCTGGTTCTGCCTCTTTTGTTGTTTTCCTCCATTTCTCTGCACTGTTCTTTTAGGTAGTTTTCCTTATCTCTCCTTGCTTTTCTTTGAAATTCTGTGTTCAAATGATTGTATTTTTTCCTTTCTCCTTTGGCGTTCCTTCTTTCCTCTGCTATTTTAAGAGCCTCATCAGACAACCACTTTGCTTTCTTACTCTTCTTTTCTTTTGGTATGGTTTTCTTTGCTGCTTCCTGCATGATGTCCCTCATCTCCATCCATAATTCTTCTGGTACTCTGTCTACCGAGTCTAAGCCATTAAATCTGTTCATCACCTCCACCGCATATTCTTTAGGGATGCTGTCTAGGTGATATCTTTCTGGTCTCCGTGTTTTCCCTATTTTCTTTAGTCTAAGTCTGAATTTTGCGATCAGTAGGTTGTGATCTGAGCCACAGTCTGCTCCAGGTCTTGTTTTTGCTGACTGTATGGAGGTTCTCCATCTTTGGCTGCAGAGTATGTAGTCAATTTGGTTTCGGTGTTGTCCATCTGGTGATGTCCATGTGTAAAGTCGCCTCTTGTGTTGCTGGAAGAGAGTGTTTGCTATGACCAGTGCGTTCTCTTGGCAGAACTCTATCAATCTTTGCCCTGCTTCATTCTGTGTTCCAAGACCAAATTTGCCTGTTATTCCCTCCACTTTTTGATTTCCTACTTTGGCATTCCAGTCTCCTAATATAATTTGGACATCATTTCTTGGTGTCTGTTCTATGAGGTGTTGTAAGTCCTCATAGAACTGGTCCATTGTGGCTTCATCTGCACCAGTGGTTGGTGCGTATATTTGGATCACAGTGACATTGAAAGGTTTGCCTTGAATTCTGACTGACATCATTCTGTCATTTTTAAGGTTGTATCCCATTACTGCTTTTCTCACTTTTATTGACAATTATGGCTACTCCATTTCTTCTAAGGTTTTCTTGCCCACAGTAGTAGATATGATGGTTTCCAGAGCTGAATTCCCCCATCCCTGTCCATTTGAGCTCACTGATGCCTAAGATGTCAATGCTTATTCTTTCCATCTCATTTTTTACCACTTCCAGTTTACCTTGGTTCATTGATCTCACATTCCATGTCCCTATGCAGTATTGCTCCTTACAACATTGCATTTCCCCTCCCCCTTTCCCGTCCCTCCCCTTGCTCCCCTCTGTGGTGTTAAGCATCCTGTATCACCTAGCCTGCCCCTTTGTTTTGCCTTTTGTTTTGGTCAATAGGGTTCTCTTGGCAAGCTTTGTGGCGTGGTTTGCCGGTGTCTACGCCATTTTTCCATCCTCATACATTTTATCACAGTTTTTAAAAGTTTAAAACATTTTAGACAACATATTATCATGCATATTATCACACTTTATACACAGTCTCTATGTCAGTTTCTGTATTTAGTCAGTATAAAGTCTCTATGTCAGTTTCTATATTAAGTCTTCTCCATTTGCATATCAGGTACTTATCCTTTGCCTGGGACTCTGAGTCTCTCCCCCTGCTTTTCCTCCTCTGCCCTCTTCCCTTCTTTCAGTTGGTCTTCTCCTGGCCTTTCCGCCACTCAACCGGCTCTCCTCCTCCTCCTCTTCCTCACCCCCCGGCTGGGGGTGGTTGCCCGGCGGCGGCCGCAGCTGACCCTTCCACCGCTCGCCTGGCTGGCTGGCTCTCCTCCTCCTCCTCACCCCCCGGCTAGGGGTGGTTGCCCAGCGGCGGCCGCGGCTGGCCCTTCCGCCGCTCACCCAGCTGGCTGGCTCTCCTCCTCCTCCTCACCCCCCGGCTGGGGGTGGTTGCCCGGCGGCGGCCGTGGCTGGCCCTTCCGCCGCTCGCCCGGCTGAATGTTTAGGAGTGGTTTTGAGAGCGATTTTGGATTTTTTTTTAATTTTTTTCATCAGAATTTTTAGAAGCATTCCTGGGATTTTTGCAGCATTCTTCAGGTTCTTGGACAATCAGGGTTGTTTGACATGTTTTTGTAATGTTTTTACCCTTTAGACGATGATTTCTTAAAGTTCTGTCAGTTTCCTGTCTGTTTCCTTGACTTTGCCCTGAAGTCTGTGCTATTACAGTACAATGTATCTCTATGGAAATGACGTTGTATGAGGCATTGCGGCTAGGATTTGGACGTTGTATGAGGCATTGCGGCTAGGATTTTGCATACCTCATACAAAGTCCAAATCCGTGTAAAGTCCAAACTTGTGGAACCAAGTTTGGACGTTGTATGAGGTATCACTGTATTTTCTCTTTCCAAAACAAGCCCAGTGGCAGATGGTGGCACTGATCATAAACTGTTAATATCCAACATTAGAGTCAAGCTGAAAAAGAATATTAAAAACTCACAATTCCAAAATACCGTATTTATTCGTGTATAACGCGCAAAATTTTATACCAAAAAAAGAAATCAAAGTTTGGGTGCGCGTTATAAACGAGGACTGGTGTCCCACCCCCGTCGCGAGCCTCTTTTACTTCCTTTTTAGAATTGGGTCGGCTGTCTATTGAAGGGGAGGCGGGGGTGTGGCTTTGAAGAAATTGACGGGATCTGATTGGGTGGCGTGGGAGACGAGGCGTGGCCCGGAGGTTGCTCGCAGTTCGAGCAAGGCTCCTGGGGGTCGGAAGTGCTCGTTTCGGATTGCATTTTCTTTACCCTGCAACAGGTGGGTCTGATTATCCCCCCCTCCCTCAATGTTTTAAGGCGTGCTCTTATGAACAAGCTTTTTCACCGATATAAATTTTATACCGAGGTTTCATGGGAGGCGGGGGTGTGGCTTTGAAGAAATTGACGGGATCTGATTGGGTGGCGCGGGAGACGAGGCGTGGCCCGGAGGTAGCTCGCAGTTCGAGCAAGGCTCCTGGGGGTCGGAAGTGCTCGTTTCGGATTGCATTTTCTTTACCCTGCAACAGGTGGGTCTGATTATCCCCCTCTCCCTCAATGTTTTAAGGCGTGCTCTTATGAACAAGCTTTTTCACCGATATAAATTTTATACCGAGGTTTCATGGAAAATTAGGGGTGCGCGTTATACACGAGTGCGCGTTATACACGAATAAATACGGTACAACTTTTGTAACATTCCTGATGAATTTAAAGTTTACATAAAGAACAGATCTGCATTATAAAATTCAACTTACCTGAGCCAGAAGATTGAAACCTGAGATATTAGTACTCCCATTTTAACTTCTGTTCCTTTTGCTGTTCTATGCTGGTCTTGGACCGTAATAAATATTTGATTTGATTTATAAAAGGAAAATGCAAAACGACAATTCTTGTTGGCAACCCCCCCCCCCCACACACACACAACTAAGATGGGTGATAGAAGAAACACTTAACAGTGTAAAGGAAATGTTAGAAGTAAAAGATGACAGAAATAAAATAAAATAAAACTCTACATGCATGTATACTCTACTGGCATGTATAGACAAAGAGAACTAATGCAACGACCAGAGTAAGGAAATAAAGAAGAGCAAAAAAAATATATAGAGAGAGTAAATAGATCTCTGCCATAAGATAAAGGAAATCAAAGGGAAATTTAAATTTAGACTAGGAATGCTGAATGACCAACAGGGAAGCGTACTATCTGACCAGGAGAAAATAAAGAGAACATGATGGCATTATTCTGAAGAACTATATTGAAGAAGTAAAAGGAAGAAAGACACTTTTGAAGAAGAATCCTACAATGAAGAACCAACAGTTCTAGAAGTGAAGTGAAAGCTGCTCTGAAAGTACTAGGATGATATAAATAATCAGGGGAGATGGATTACTGAAAATATATTCAAATTCTCAAGAAAGGAGGTGCCAAGGAATGCAGTAACTATAGGACAATTATTTTAATTTCCTATGCAAGCAAGATGATCCTCAAGGTGCTGCTACAAAAACATACACAGTGGTACTTTGCTTAAAAAGCATAATTGCTCTTTAAGTGAATTTGCTCTTTAAGCGAAACACCATTGTAAGTGACCAATTGTGACTTCACGTGGGGGAGATAGTGAACCCCGATTTAGTTGTTAAGCGAGTTTTTGGTTGGTTTTTGTTGTTAAGCGAGGTGACCAGAGAAAACTCTACGAGTTAGTCTCTAAGCGAGGTGCTCTTTATGCGAGGTTTTACTGTACCTTAAATCTGGGTTTCTCAACCTTGGGTCCCCAGATGTTCTCAGACTTTATTTCCCAGGAGCCCTGATCAACAGGTGTACAGATTTGGGCTCCTGGGAATTTATTTTTTTATTACTGTATTTGTATTGCCACCTTCCTCGCCAAAGCGACTCCAGGCGGCTCACAACAGTATCAAAAATTCAAAATACAAAATGTCCTCATCATATAGGACTAAACAATTAAAACTTTAAAAACCATTAAAACAAGATTAAAACACCCTCCCTATAAAATTGAATTAAAGTCCAGGGACACCTGGGGATCCAAGGTTGAGAAACACTGCATTATATGAAGTGAGAAATGTCTGATATTCAAGCTGGAGTCTGAAAAGGGGGCATTTGAGATCATAATACCTGCTATCTACTGCATTGCACCAAAGAATTTCAGAAGATCCATCTATACTTTGCAGACTTGATTGTCCTAATGCATGACCTAGAACCGTGATGGCGAGCCTTGGCACTCCAGATGTTCTTGGATTTTCATCCCCAGAAGCGTTTTACTTCCGCTTCCAGGAGTGACGAGGGCAGTGCGGGCCGGATGAATCACAGTAAATCCATTCGTGAGGATTCACAGGGTGCTTGGGCTTCTGGGAATTGAAGTCCAAGAAAATCTGGTGCCAAGGCTTCTGGGAATTGAAGTCCAAGAAAGTCTGGTGCCAAGGTTTGCCATCACAGGCCTAGATTGTGGACAAGAAGCTACTAGGCAAAGGTATCAGACAAAAATGCATTTTATCTCCTTATCTGTTCAACCTGTATGTGACCATTACATTAATCCTTTTTCCCGTGATACCACTTCTTTTGTTCAAAATACGACTGACTTTATTTCTCAGATAGAAGGGGTTTTCGTTCCAGTTGGGGGTGAGTTTCTAGCCTTGGACATCCAAGCATTATACACCAATATACCATTGGATGAGATTAGATCAATAGCACAAACAGTTCTGGATTCACGACAGGATTTACACACACACCCTCACTTTTTACTCGAATTGTTGGAAATTATTTTGGACAATAATTATTTCAGGTTTGATAACACTTTTTATTTACTGGTCCGAAGTGTAGCTATGGGTAGCGCAGTTGTGCCAAGCTTGGCAAATATTTATATGATTAATTTTGAGCAAGAATTTGTTTTTAGTTCTGACCATAATCCGATTCTACAACATATTATTTTATACAAACGATTTATTGATGACTTGTTTTTTATTCTTGATGATTTGAAATATGTACCTGTTTCTTGATTGGATTAATGGCCTCAACCCTAACCTAAAATTCACTGCCAACACCAGTGACCAAGCCATACCTTTCTTAGATGTGACCACCTATCTATTGTTGGAACGTAAAGTAAGGGTCAAGCTTTATAGAAAGCCAACTGATAGAAATTCTTATTTGAACTATTCCTCCTACCAGCCACATCACCAAAAGAACAACCTACCTTTTGGTCTTTTCCTTAGAGCAACAACACTAGAACTAGGGGACACTCCATGAAACTTTTGGGTACTAGTTCTCAAACAAATAAGAGAAAGTACTTTTTCACCCAGAGGATTATTGGTCTATGGAACTCCCTGCCAGAAGAAGTGGTGACAGCTGTCAGTCTTGGCAGCTTTAAGAAAGGATTAGACAAGTTCATGGAGGACAAGAGTATCAATGGCTATAATTATGGCTACCTAAGGACAACCTCCGGGTTGGAGAGATAGGCAGGATATCTCTCAATGCCATTTCCAGGGAATCTTAAGCAGGTGAAGGCATCTCCTTGGGAATACCCTGAAGGAAATGGTGAGCCACTGTGTGAGACAGAATGCTGGACTGGATGGGCTGTGGCCTGTTCCAGCAAGGCTGTTCTTATGTTCTTATGTACCACAGACTCTGATTTTTTAGAGTCTGCAAACAATATCTGTCAATTTTTTTATAGCAAAAGGGTTACCCAGAGCAGGTTGTATTTAAAAATTGGAATAAAGCTTGTGCCATGCCTAGAGAAGAATTGTTTAGAAAGAAGAACAAACCTTGTACCAATAAGATACCAGGTTTCTCTTTGGCCGGGAGGGTCTGGTGCCCAGGTGACAGGGTTCGGCTGAGGTTTTTGCAGACTATCTGGTGGAGAAAATCGCTCGGATTCGCTCCGGGTTCAATCCTGGCCTGGATGGGAAGAGTCAGGAGGGGATCAGAGCTCAGTCTGGCTGTGTTATCTGGGATCAATTCGATCCAGTTGTCCCTGAGGAAGTGGACAGGCTTCTTGCAGCTGTTCGCACCACCTCCTGCCCTTTAGATCCCTGTCTCACCTGGTTGGTGAAAGCCTCGAAGGTGGTGACAGGAGGCTGGGTCGGGGCTATAATCAATGCATCACTACGGGAGGGGGTGTTTCCTGCACCTTTAAAACATGCTTTGGTGCGCCCCCTCCTGAAGAAACAATCCCTCAACCCAGCAGTTCCAGCTAACTATAGAGCGGTCTCCAACCTCCCCTTTTTGGGGAAGGTATTGGAGAAGGTGGTGGCGCGACAGCTGCAGGGGGTCCTGGATGAAGCGGATTATCTGGATCCCTTTCAATCAGGTTTCAGGCCTGGATATGGTACAGAGACGGCATTGGTCGCACTGGTAGATGATCTCTGGCGGGAGCGGGACAGTGGCCATCCATCCGTCCTTGCCCTTCTTGACCTCTCATCGGCCTTCGATACTGTCGACTACGGTATCCTTCTGGAATGGCTCAAAGGATTGGGGATCCAGGGTACTGTGTTATCCTGGTTTTCCTCATTTCTGGAGGGCCGTACCCAGTCGGTGTGGTTGGAGAGTGAGAGGTCCAGTGCTAGGCCCCTACAGTATGGGGTGCCTCAGGGCTCGGTGCTCTCTCCTCTCCTATTTAACATATACATGAAGCCATTGGGTGAGGTTATCCGTTCCCATGGGGTAAGGTATCATCAGTTTGCTGATGATACCCACTTATATATCTCGGCCCATGGGAACCCCAGTGATGCAGTCAATGTCCTATCCAGATGTCTGGAAGCGGTTGGGGTCTGGATGGGGGACAACGGGCTACAATTGAATCCCTCCAAGACTGTGGCTATGGATAGGGGCCCCCGCGTTATCCAGGGAGCTGCCAATTTTGGTCTTGGATGGGGCTGCTTTGCCCCAGACAGACCCGGTACACAACTTAGGGGTCCTCCTGGATTGGGGACTGCTACTTATAGATCAGGTGGCAACCGTGGCCAGGAGGGCTTTCGCACAGCTTTGCGTCATCCGTCAGTTGCGTTCGCTCCTGGACCGGGACTCCCTGCTCATGGTCACACATGCTCTGGTGACCTCCAGGCTAGATTATTGCAATGCACTCTACATGGGGCTGCCCTTGACAACCATTCGGAGGCTATAGCTGGTGCAGAATGCGGCAGCCCGGGTGGTGATGGGGTGCGGGCGTTATGCTCGTGCCTCACCATTGCTTCGGGAGCTGCACTGGTTACCAGTTTGTCTCCGGGTGCAATTCAAGGTGCTGGTTTTGACCTTTAAAGCCCTACATGGTAGTGGGCCAGGATACCTAAGAGACCGCCTCATCCCAAGAGTGTCTGTCCGTCCAACCAGAGCAGACCGGAGGGGCTCTCTAATTGTTCCATCTGCCAGAGGGGCTCGCCTCTCTGGCACATGAAGGAGGGCCTTTTCTGTGTCCACACTGGCCTTGTGGAACCTCCTGCCAGTAGAGTTGCGGGAGCAGATGGAGCTGCTGCCTTTCAGAAGAGAATTAAAAACCTGGTTGGCGGGGCAGGTGTGGGGCCCAGATGGAAGAGTGGCCCCCGCCTGCTGGCTTATAAAATGAAGCCTCCCCATCTTTTTAATGCAGGCAGTTTTAATGTGGTTAGTTTTAATAGGTGGGTGGGTATGTTGGGGTTGTAATTGTTTTTAATATGTATGTTTTAATCCTGTTGTGAGCCACCCTGAGTCGGGTTCACCTGATTGGGCGGCATAGAAATTTGAAAAATAAATAATAAAATAAATAAATAAATTGTTCTTTTGAATATTCCCCATTGGCAGGGGAAATTAGAAACACCATTAATAAATTTTGGTACATCATCCAGAACCTTCCTGGTTACGCAGAGAAAGCAACCATTGGTTTTAGGAAGACTAAATCAGTTCCTGGAAAATAGATGGGGAAGAAGTAGAAGCAGTGACAGATTTTACTTTCCTGGGATCAAAGATCACGGCAGATGGGGATTGCAGCCATGAAATAAAAAGGCGACTGATTCTTGGGAGACAAGCCATGAGAAACCTGGGGAACATAGTGAAAAGCAGAGACATCACATTGAAAACAAAAATTAGAATAGTCAAAGCAATGGTATTCCCAGTGGTAATGTACGGATGTGAGAGCTGGACAATTAGGAAAGCTGAACGCAGAAGAATAGATGCCTTTGAAATGTGGTGTTGGAGGAGAGTTTTGAGAGTCCCCTGGACAGCGAGGAGAACAAATAGGTCAATCTTAGAAGAAATCAACACTGACTGCTCATTGGAAGGGCTAATAGTAAAGACGAAGCTAAAGTATTTTGGACATCAAATGAGAAGGGAGGATTCACTTGAGAAGGCCCTGATGTTGGGAAAGGTGGAGGGCAAAAGAAGAAGGGGGAGGCCAAAGATGAGATGGCTAGATGGTATTGTAGACACAATGGGCACAGAACTGGGAGTGCTGAGGGGGATGGTGGAGGACAGAGGTGCCTGGAGAACAATGGTCCATAGGGTTGCAAAGGGTCGGAACCGACTGTGCGACTGAACAACAACAAAATCAATTAGGCAGATAGTTATCTCTTCAGATCATGGGGCATGACTTTGCCCCACTGTCCCGATTGCTACAGGGCACTAAAGGTGTGGCGGATGTACACAATGCAACCTAGCTTGGCAAACCAAAAAGGTCTCAATTCCAGGCGGGGATTTTTATCATACACTTCAAAGTCTTACCACTTGTAAAAGCAAGAACGTTGTATACCTCCTGGTGTGAACCTGTGGTCTTGGCTATGTGGGGGTAACTACTAGGGAGCTCAGGACCAGGGTGGGCAAACACAGGTCGAAAATTCAATCAGGGAATACCCAAGCACCCCTTGTTTACCACTTAATAGAGAAGAGACACAGTGATCGCGATCTGAAATTCGTTGCCTTAGAAGTTTGCAAATCCACTCCTTTCTCTCGCATTGATGTTGAACGTTCTTTGTTACAAAGAGAAGCACACTACATTTATCACTTTAAGACCCGATATCCAGATGGGCTCAATATGGAGTTGGATTACTCCTGTTTTTTGTAATCAGCTTTAGAATGTTTGTACACAGCTGGTTTCAATTATACCTTATGTAGCTTTAAAAACGACAGTAATAAATTAGATTCTCGACATCCGTCGGCACCAAAAGAGTTCACATGTGAGGCTTGGGACGCATTTAAAATTCAACAATTAATATTTAAACTTTATACTTTAATCAAAGATAATACAGCTAAAGATATTTTATTCTATCTGATATTCGTGCTATAGGTTACTGATTTAAAAATGATTCCGAGAACTATATTGTAAATATGTATATATGTATATTACTGATACTATTGTTACTATTTGTATTCCTAGATCCCTGACAAAAGGTTACTGAAAAATTCCCAATTTACCGGAAGGGTTTTGGATCTATTTTGGAACATTTATGAACTGTGATTAAAACAGCACTTTATTTTGGAAATTATTGCCTCTTACGGTTTTCTTGACTGCTTTGGATTTACCGTTTGGCCCCGTTTTCTTGCAACCTGTATGTAGAACATATCATATGAAAAGCTGGACTAGATTCAGATGAAAGAGTGAAAATTGGTGGAAGAAACATCAGTAATTTAAGATATGCAGATGACTCTATTTTACTGGCAGAAAACAGCAATGATGTAAAATAACTTTTAATGAAAGTGAAAGAATTGCCAAAGTTGAATTGGAGTTGAATAGCAAGAAGACAAAAATCATGACTATAGAAAAACTATGCAACTTTTTAAAAATGGAAAGAATGAAACATTTTATATACCTTGGTTCAGTCATCAATCCAAATGGGGACTTCAACCAAGTAATCAGAAGAAGACTGAAACTTGGAAGGGCAGCAATGAAGGAACTAGAAAAGATGAGAAAAGTAAGGATGTTTGAAGTGGTAGCCATGTTACTCTGTGCAAGCATATCTGAGAGCAAATAAAACAGAACAGCAAAAAAAAAGACAAAAAGTGTTGTGGCACCTTAAAGACTAACTCCTGTATTTAATGGTGAGCTTTCATGGACCAAGCCCACGGCAACACTGGAGACCAAGACCAAGACCATCCACACTCTTGTATTCCCAAATCATCGTGTAGGGGTTTAAAAGCTAGACAGCATATAAAGCTAACACTTGAAATATGGTGCTGGAGAAGAGCTTTACAGGTTCCATAGTCTCCCAGAAAAACCAGGAAGTTGCTCCTGGAGCATATCAAGCATAAACTGGCATGGGAGGCAAAAAGGACGAAACTTAAGCTGTCCTGTTTTGGGCACAACATCTATATGGAACCTTCATGAACAATTCCTTTGTCTAAATTTAGTTAAGCTGTCAACTGACTTTTGGAAGGATAAATACTGAAGCTGAAGCTCAAGTAATTTGGCCACCAAATGAGGAGAGAGGACTCACTGGAGAAGGCCCTGGTGCTGGGAAAGATCGAAGGCAAAAGGTGAAGGGGGCAGCAGATGATGAGGTGGCTAGATTGCATCATTGATGCAGTGGTTGTAGAGCTGGGTGGGCTACAGAGGATGGCAGATGATAGAGGAGCCTGGCACGCAGTGGTCCAAAGGGTCGCCAAGGGTCGGACTCGACTGTGCGACTGAACAACCACCACTGACTTTTAAAGACAAGTCAGTTAAAATACTTTACTCAGTTAGTATCCTTAATTGTATCAGAGGTGTTATGGGATAGCATGATAATTTTGCCCAATATGCTTTGGCCTGGGATGGCTAATTCCCACATGCCAGTCATTATTTTCACTGATGTCATTGTCCAGTGCATATTGTTCAATCCTGAAGCTTCAACCTAACATGTTTCTCGGAGAGATAAATTAGTAAGGAATGATAAAGTGCAATAAAAATTAGTCATCACCATTCAAGCAGAAGAACCACAAAATACATAGGTTTCCTTGTTTTTATTCTGCTATCCCATGTTTCCAAGAGCCTTACTTTATTCTTCTGGATGCCCAAATGCCGAGGTGCTTTCCTGTAGAAAGACAACTAGTTCTTGGAGGTCTTCACCTTGGTCCAAGCCCATCCTATCCTTCAGCCAAACCAGATTCCCCATAGAATGTATCACTGTAGCAGGCAAGTTGTGAGCCTATACCTATCTGTTCATCCCTCAGGTCATAATAACTCAGTTCGGGTGAATAACTAGAGGACCGGGGAAGAGGAGTCTCTTGCTCCAATTTCTGGAAGGAGGACTCCTCTGTTTGCTGGACCTGAGAGACCACCAGCTTTCTGGTTTTCACATTCAGCCAGCTTCCTTTGTCGATAGAAACAACAGTATAAATGGGTGTGGACTCCTCCTCGGCATTCATGAGGGATGGCTGCACACTTAGCAGGGTTGCTTCGCTTATATGGGCACTGACTACTTTCTCAAATTCATCACCAGCCTGAGGTTCATCCAAAGGTTGCACATCTGTGAGATTTGATGTACTCTGACCTGATTTCTCCTCAGGTTGCCCGACATCCGCTTGGGCTTCCTTTGCGTCTTCTACTGCATCGCCGCCGTGCTCCAGCGGTGCTCCATGAACAATATCAAGGCAGCTTGCGCTTGTCTGTTGACTGTGGCTTGTCAATAATTTTCCAGTTTTTCTGTTTAGCCAGATTCCGTCTTCCAGAGAAATGATGCTATATGTTTGCAGAGCTTCATCTTCTCCTTCTGCGTATAACGATGATATGCTCTCAAGCGTAGCCTTGCTTTCAGATTCACTGGCCTCCTGGAATTCTTTTCCTAATGAGTTCCATAATGAGTTCCTGAAATGAAATTCATCACACGTGGGTTCTTCTGTACTTCCTTCTTGTAATTCTGCTGTTGATACCAGATTCTCAGTCTCCGTTGCACCCTGACTATCCTGCTGCTGTTCCGCTGCATCTCTCCCATCCTTCTCAGGGCTTATAGGTTTAGATGCAGACACACTTCCTTTAGATAAACGTTTTAATTTTTTTGCTACATATTCCTGTAGCCAGCTCCTTTCCGTTTGCTGACTACTACATGTCATTATTTTGCCAGTTCTTCTATTCATCCATGTATTTATCTCAAGCGAAATAATGCTGCAGGTCTGCTGAGCTTTTGCAGAAAAAGATTTTCGTTTTGACAGATCTACTTCACTAGCCTTCCCGGATTCAGGTCTAGAAGGCAGTTCACTGGCCTTCAAAGATTCAGGCGCTGTGGCAAGTTCACTAACCTTCCGGGATTGGGGCACAGAGGGTGCTTCACTGGCCTTCCGTGATGGTGGTATACCGGGTGCTTCACTGGCCTTCCGGGGCTGAGGTACTGTGGGAGGTTCGCTGGCCTTCCTGGATGGCAGCATAGTGGGAATTTCACTGCCCTTCCGAGACTGGGGTACTGTGGCCGGTTCACTGGCTTTCCTGGATTCAGGCACAGGTGGTGGTTCACTACCCTTCCGGGACTGGGGTACCGTGGGAGGTTCACTGGCCTTCCGTGATGGTGGTATAGTTTGAATTTCACTGGCCTTCCGGGACTGGGGTACCATGGAAGCTTCACTGACCTTCCTTGATGGCGGTACAGTTTGAGTTTCACTGTCCTTCCGTGACTGGGGCATCATGGGTAACTCACTACCCTTTCGGGACTGGGGTACCGTGGGCAGTTCACTGGCCCTCCTTGATGGTGGAATAGTGGGAGTTTCACTGGCCTTCCGGGACTGGGGTACCATGGGAAGTTCACTGGCCTGCTTTGATGGTGGTATAGTTTGAGTTTCACTGTCCCTACGGGATTTGGGTACCATGGGCAGTTCACTGGCCTTCCTGGATTCAGGCACTGGAGGTGGTTCACTACCCTTCCGGGACTGGGGTACTGTGGGAGTTTCACTGGCCTTCCTTGATGGCGGTATAGTGGGAATTTCACTGGCCCTCCGAGACTGGGGTACCGTGGGAGGTTCACTGGCCTGCCTTGATGATGGTATAGTTTGAGTTTCACTGTCCCTCCGGGACTTGGGTACCATGGGAGTTTCACTGGCCTTCCTGGATTCAGGCACTGGGTGTGGTTCACTCTCCTTCCTGGACTGGGGGACAGTGGGAGTTTCACTGGCTTTTCTTGATGCTGGTATAGTGGGAATTTCACTGGCCTTCCTGGACTGGGGTACCGTGGGAGGTTCACTGGCCTTCCTGGATTCAGGCACTAGGGGTGGTTCACTCTCCTTCCTGGACTGGGGGACAGTGGGAGTTTCACTGGCTTTCTTTGATGGCGGTATAGTGGGAGTTTCACTGGCCTTCCTTGATGCTGGTATAGTGGGAATTTCACTGGCCTTCCTGGACTGGGGTACCATGGGAGGTTCACTAGCCTTCCTGGATTCAGGCACTGGGGGTGGTTCACTCTCCTTCCTGAACTGGGGGACAGTGGGAGTTTCACTGGCCTTCCCTGATGGTGCTATAGTGGGAGTTTCACTGGCCTTCCTTGATGCTGGTATAGTGGGAATTTCACTGGCCTTCCTGGACTGGGGTACTGTGGAAGGTTCACTGGCCTTCCTGGATTCAGGCACTGGGGGTGGTTCACTCTCCTTCCTGGACTGGGGCACAGTGGGTGTTTCACTGGCCTTCCCTGATGGCGGTATAGTGGGAGTTTCACTGGCCTTCCTTGATGCTGGCATAGTGGGAATTTCACTGGCTTTCCTGGACTGGGGTACCGTAGGAGGTTCACTGGTCTTCCTGGATTCAGGCACTAGGGGTGGTTCACTCTCCTTCCTGGACTGAGGGACAGTGGGTGTTTCACTGGCCTTCCCTGATGGTGGTATAGTGGGAATTTCACTGGCCTTCCTGGACTGGGGTACTGTGGGAGGTTCACTGGTCTTCCTGGATTCAGGCACTAGGGGTGGTTCACTCTCCTTCCTGGACTGAGGGACAGTGGGTGTTTCACTGGCCTTCCCTGATGGCGGTATAGTGGGAATTTCACTGGCCTTCCTGGACTGGGGTACTGTGGGAGGTTCACTGGTCTTCCTGGATTCAGGCACTAGGGGTGGTTCACTCTCCTTCCTGGACTGGGGGACAGTGGGAGTTTCACTGGCCTTCCCTGATGGTGGTATAGTGGGAATTTCACTGGCCTTCCTGGACTGGGGTACCGTGGGAGGTTCACTGGTCTTCCTGGATTCAGGCACTAGGGGTGGTTCACTCTCCTTCCTGGACTGGGGGACAGTGGGTGTTTCACTGGCCTTCCCTGATGGTGGTATAGTGGGAGTTTCACTGGCCTTCCTTGATGCTGGTATAGTGGGAATTTCACTGGCCTTCCTGGATTGGGGTACCGTGGGAGGTTCAGTGGCCTTCCTGGATTCAGGCACTGGGGGTGGTTCACTCTCCTTCCTGGACTGGGGGACAGTGGGAGTTTCACTGGCCTTCCTTGATGCTGGTATAGTGGGAATTTCACTGGCCTTCCTGGACTGGGTTACCATAGGAGGTTCACTGGCCTTCCTGGATTCAGGCACTGGGGGTGGTTCACTCTCCTTCCTGGACTGGGGGACAGTGGGTGTTTCACTGGCCTTCCCTGATGGTGGTATAGTGGGAGTTTCACTGGCCTTCCTTGATGCTGGTATAGTGGGAATTTCACTGGCCTTCCTGGACTGGGGTACCGTGGGAGGTTCACTGGCCTTCCTGGATTCAGGCACTGGGGGTGGTTCACTCTCCTTCCTGGACTGGGGGACAGTGGGAGTTTCACTGGCCTTCCTTGATGCTGGTATAGTGGGAATTTCACTGGCCTTCCTGGACTGGGGTACCATGGGAGGTTCACTGGCCTTCCGGGATTCAGGCATTGGGGGTTGTTCACTACCCTTCCTGAACTGGGCTACCATGGGAAGTTCGCTGGCCTTCCTGGGTTCGGGCCCAGTGAGAGGATAACTGGCCCTTCGGGACTGGAGTTCAGCCGGAGATTCCCTGGCCAAGATACTTGGTTCACTTGCGCTCCAGAGCTCGGCCAAAGCAGCAGCTTCACTTTTTTTCCAAAAATCAGACATTGCAGCCAGTTCGGCACTCATCTGTGATTCAGGCACAGGGGCTAATTCGCTGATTTTCCGAGATTGGAGTCCACTGTTCCTTCTGGATAGGGGTGCAGAGGGCGGCTTGCTGACCTTGCCAGATTCAGGCCCAGATTCGCTTGTCTTCCGGGAACCAGGGGCACTTACCGGTTTACTGCCTCCCCGGGACTCGGGCTGAACCGATGCTTCACTGCCTTTCCTAGAGTCGGGCTTGGAGGCCAGTTCACTCTGTCTCCAGGACTCCATTGTGACAGGTTCGGTTGGTCCCTCTGCCTCAGGCTCACCCGATTCTTCTGTTGGGGACACCTGTTTTTTCTCCTGGAGCCAACTAGTCATGGTCTGTTGGCTCTGGTTTCTCATTAGGACACCACTTCGTATACTTAACCAGGTTGCCTCCTCCATTGAAATGATGCTATCTGTTTGCTGACCGAATGAAGCCTTTTGGATGAGAGGCACTGGCTCGACTTCTGCTGGGAGCGGCTGCCTGCTGAGTTCAGATTCTTCTGCCCCAGGCAGGAGGCTGTTGTCATGAAGCTGCTGGAAGTTCTCTTGCTTGCTGGCCTGTTGGGAATCTTCCAACCCAACAGGGAGGCTGCTCCGGTGGAATTCTTGTGTTGCGTACAACTGGCTGCCACGGCGAAAATCTTCTAAATGAGTCGGAAGGCTGCTGCGGCGGGGTTCTGCAGCCCCAAATAGCCCAGTTTCACGGCGGGACTCTGGCATTCCCTGTGGCAGGCTAGTTCTGTGGCTTTCCGGTACTTCTGCTGGCTGGCTGTCAGAGCAAAGATCCTGCAGTGGAACTGGATCAGGGCTCTCGTCTGCTGCTGGCTGCTGGCTAACACGGCGGGAATCATGCCATTCAGATGTGGCTCCCGTCATGGTATCTGTCTGCAGACTTCTTTCAAGCAACTCTTTTGCCAGGCTCTCTGCACTGTCTGTCTGTTGAGCCTGGTCCACTTTAACTTTGTGTGCTTTCTTAGGTTGCTTTGTTTGTTGTTTCTCTGACCCGGGTATTTCGGCTTCGGGCTGTTTGATGTTGGTGGGGGGTTCTGAGCCCGTCTCGTCTTCTTGCCTCTCTGGCTGCTCCGCCCCGTGGTCAGGTTCTTGGGTTGTTGGCTGGAGACTCGTACGCCTTGATTCCATCTCTCCTGGTAGGAAAGCAGTGTGGAAAGATTCTTGTGCCTCAGGCTGCTGTTCCTTTTCTGTATCTGCAGAATCCATTTTCCTTTCTTCATCCTCTTCTAACTGCTTGCCTGCCACAGATTCCTGAGAAGGCTGTAGAATTTCCGCCAGTGGGACTGGGCCCCAAACAAAACTTGTCTGGACACCACCACTCAACATACACACTCCTATTTTATCATTGAACCAAGGCTCCGTTGCTTGGTCATTGTCCAAAGTCGGCTTTTGGGAGGTCTTTTGGCATTCTGAGATATTGGTCCCAATGTCTTCCAAGCTGTTCTGCTGAGTGGCCAATCTCTCTGCTTGTTGACTAACACGTCTGGATCCGTGACCCTTCACTTGAACATCTCCAAAGCCAGATTCTTGGACGGTTGTTTGTTCCATTTCGGTCTCCTTGGTGAAATCAATATCTCGTTCAGACAGCACTCGAGAAGACCTTTGGCTCTGAATGACCTGGTAGTCGACTGATTGTTGACTACCGTGACAGGATACCCGGACTGGGAGCTGAGGGTTGCTATCATGGGAATTCAGAGACGTCAAACTGTTCATTGTGCTGCAAAAAACATCCGTCTGCAGACTTTGGTCTACCATTTCTTTCCCATGACTAATGTTTATTATGCTATCTGTCTGCAGAGATTCATCCAGCACATTTTTACCCTTTCTCTCCATTACTGGCCCAGTATTCCCACTCTTCAGCTCCATGGCATCTAGCATTTCCTCATTCCCAAGGTCTGGTTGGTCCAAAGCAAATGTGGAGTCCTCCATTTTTCCTTTTATCTACAGGCTGCTCGGTGGCCCTAAAGCAAGCCAAGCCTACCCGCTTTGGCCTGGTTCCCTTCCAATCTACAAATGAATGAAACATGAGAGCTACCTTGTCTGATCTCACTATGTGGAGGTTGAGTTCTTCTTTTCATCAGGGCTGTGGCTTGTGTGTGATAGAGGCAACATGGCCCTAGGTGGGAGCAAGATCTGCCAGGGGTCCCTTTTTCTGTTTTTAGCCAGCTGGTATCATGGCCTTGGCCTCCAGAAGCAAAATGCTCTGGGCTTTAATGCTCTCAAACTCTCCGTGGTGGTTCTCTGGTTCTTATTCTAGGTAATGTGTTGTTTTTTTTGTTCTAGAAGCTTCAGCAAGTGATCTATGACATCACTGCCCAGTTTACTCCAGTCATTTATCTTGCTGTAGCAGAGACTGTGGTGGCTTAGTGGTTAAGATGCTGAACATGAGGTTCGGCAGGTCGGCAGGTCAGCCGTTCAAGACCCGAGTGCTGCATGATAGAGTGAGCTCCTGTTTGTCTCAACTGCTACCAAACTAGCAGTTCAAAAGCAAGAAATTGCAAGTAGATAAATAGATACTGCTCTGGTGAGTAGGTAATAGCATTCCGTGCACTCTGGTGTATAGTCATGCCTGCCACATGTCCACAGAAACATATGCAGATGCAAACAATGTGGCTCCTTGGCTGTAAATGGAGAGAGTCAGGTACAACTTTACCTAGCAGAGAAAGCCTACATTTGGGACTCCAGGTGGAGGTACAGAGATTCTCATTTTTGTCGTTCAAACATAGAAAGTCTCGGTTGTGCCTCTATGATAACTGAGCACAGTCTGTCTTCCAAAGAAATTGCCTTGAGGAGAAAGCAACTACTAAAACTTATGTTAACAGAAGACTGAGGGTAAGGCTGTTGAGCACTTTAGTTATCAGGTAAAGTTAGTTTGGACAGTCAAGGGCTTATGACTTTCTTTTTTTCATATGCTAAGCTCCACCACAGTACTGAATAGTGAAATCAAAATGTAAAGACAGAAATTCTGCTCTGGGCCGCAGTCTGTGTGGCATGATGTAGCTCAGAGATGCCCAAACTTTTTGGGTGGTGGGCCAGTCACGTGGTTCAATTGGCTGGTCACATGGTTCCTCCCACCGGAAGCAGAAGTATGACATGCCTTGCAATCTGTTTTACAACAGATATGTTTTGCAACAGGATGAGATAGATTTTAGGCTGCCATTTTCTCTGCTTAAGCCAGGAGTGCCTAAACTAAGGCCCATGGGCTGAATCCGGCCCCTGATGCTAATCCATCTGGCCTGCACCACCCTCGTCGCTCCCGGAAGTGGAAGTAAAACATGCCCATGCGCGTTTTACTTCCACTTCCAGAAGCAACAAGGGCAGTGTGGGCCGGATGGATTGGCATCGGGGCCTGGGTAGCTGAAGTGTAGTTGGCTTCAAGGTCAGCTGACTCTCCTTTAACTCTCCTCTCCTTTATGTGAATTCAGAATCTCACATGACAGCACCAGTGCTCCTTTCTCCCACACATGCTATGTTATTTTTATTTTAAATTTAGATTTTACACTATCAAGGACCCCACTAGGTGAGAGCCTTAGCATGGGGCAGGGGCTTGAGTGGTCCAACTAGGCAATGTTGCCCATCTCTTGTCAATGATGTTAGGCCAGGACTAAAACTCACCAAAGCGTCCTCCGTCAGATCCCTTGGGCAATGAGAGAGCAGAGGGCACATGTCATGGTCCACCTAGCCAGCGGGTGATGTGATATCCAAATGGCTAAAAAAAATTGCACGGACCCTAACCTTTCCCACTCCTCACTTCCCTTGCTGACCCTAGAGATCACCACTGACCGCCATGTGGGCAGTGGAAATAAAGACTATTAAAAGGTAATAGCTGTCTCTGGAGTTATTGGACCAATCCATCAGCATCTCTCTAACAAAATAGAGCAGAGGATGGTTTGTCCATAATTAACTCCAAAACATACAAAGGTGACCAAAAGAAAGACCCGAACAAAGAAGGTGGGGGCCAAGGTATAGGCCAGCCCCGCGGGTGCCAGTAGAGAATCCAAACCGGTGGCGGAAGAAGGTATCCCCGACGGGACCATCACGGAAATGGACCCAGACGGCCAGATGAAGGCCGGGACCGGAGGGGTGATTACCGAAGACTTCAACCGGAGCAGCGCGATCACAGTGGACACACTGTTCAAGGCCATCGGTCGAGCGGGAGGAGGTATGATTTCCGTGGCAGAGCTACTGGCCCTGATGCAAGAGGAAAGAGAATCCCCCCATCATTGGCACGGTAAGCCCAACCCCGGAAACCTCCATGGCAGGAATCGTTAGCACCACGCCGAGTTTGAATCCAGCCAAGATGGCCGACCAATCACAACCAGCGGCCCTGGATTCAAACCTAGGGGCGGGAAACCCAGAAAGCCCCAACAGTGACAATGAATGAAGCAACTGCTCGAACGAACAAGACCAAAAAAACAAACCGAACACCCCGGCCACACAGGTACAAAAGCCGGGAAGGACGGTGCGGCGGCGAGGAACTTTGCCGGCTCTACCCCCAGCTGCGGGTGAGCCACCACACCCCCGGGCCTCCGCCCCCACGCCATCGGGGCTGCAAAAGCCAGGGCGCTCTATTGTTGTAGTGTTTATGAGGATTGATGATGTTGTATTGCCTATTCGTTTGATGTAATTGTTTTTTATGATATGTGATATGTTTAACTGCTGTAATTGTTATAATGTTTATTGTATAATAATGCTTGATGCTATTTTGCATCTCTTGTGTTCGTTTTTGTATTGATTATATGCTTGTACTGCTTGTTTTGTGAACCGCTTTGAGTTGCTCATTGGGTGAGTAAGCGGTATATAAATTAAAATTTCAATTCAATTTCAATCCTGAAGACCCCAGCCTCAGGAGCACTCATCCTGAGTACAGAACCCATCCCAGAACCCGCGCGCAACGAGAGGCCCGAACGAAGATGCGAGAGGCGATCCCGGGTACCCCTACCATAACTGCAAATCCCACGCCTACAGGGAGGGAACGTGTATGACAGACCAGCGAGGTGAAGGAACCTACCTTGCTGCAACCCATCCGACTGAGCGCTGATCCCAAGCTCTGCGGCTCCAGCGAAGTACCTCCTTAACAACTCAGCAATGGCCACCGCAAGGTTTCCAGGAGACATCGGACCCCATCAGAGAGGAAGCAGGCCACCCGGAAAGGCCTCACTCCAGGCGGACGGGATCTCTGGAGCAGAGGTCCTTCCCCTACGACGATCAGCACAGAATGAGCTTTGCGCAGGCGCAGACATCCCAAATCAACTCCACCTACCCAACGGAAGGGGGGAACGAGGAGGAACAACAAGCAAGAACCAGCCAACTAACACCTAAAAGGGAGGAGAGCTCCACCTGCAGGGAACAAGGATTACAACAGGTGGGCTTTTGAAAACTGACAGACTGTGTCCCAATTCCTTATTGCCAATTCCAAGATAGACGAGGACACCTGGGTTCAAGACACAGCACCAACAGCAACCCCAGACAACAAAGCTTACTGCCAAGCAACTTCCCCGTGCTCTGCATGAATGGCAGAAATCTAATCGACTGGGCTCAACAATTTCAAGTGATTCTAATGCGAGAGGATGCTCAATTTCTGATCCGAAACCCACCAAGGAAACCATGGCACTTAGAGACGGACAGGTTGCACCATAGGATATTCTGCCTGCTGCTAAGCTCCATTGACTCTGTCATCTATGGTAACATCCCACATGGGTTAACCGTGTCTGAGGTATGGGAGAGATTGTCTAATATGTTTTATTGCACAAAGAGGAGTACCACCAGCTTGCTGCTGAGAGAGCTGTATGCATTCAAACTTAAGGAAGGGACTCCAATGAGTGAACACTTAATGAGATTAGGCAACATGAGATCGGATCTGATAAGAAGGGGTGAAAACATCACAGAGCAATCTCTAGTAAGCATTATATAAAACTATCTCGACCCAAGCTGGGATTGCTTCCTGAGTCAATTAGATAACATGGGCGGTGACAACATTAGCCTTGAGTTTCTCACCAGAAAGCTCATATCTGAAGACATTAGGAGAGAAAGGGCCCTAATGCGTAGGGAAGGTAGACCATCCAAAAGGGTAAATTTTACAGAGCGGTCAAGCCCGCCCCCAGTGTGCTATACATGTGGATCCAACAGGCATCTCAGAGGGGACTGCCCCATGTCCAACAAGAACAAGAATCAGCAACCAATCACTCTCACACGATAGGGTACATTATGAGAGTACACCAGTGCCAAAGCATGGGTCACAGGACGGGCATCCACGTAGATATGGAAGTGAAAGAAACAGGGATGACAGGCGATGGAGGTCACCTAGCCCTGGGAGAGAACTTAGGACACAGACAAAGCCAGCGAAACATAAGCCAGATTCCATAAACGTGGTGAAACATAGCAATGAAACCAGGCACCACAATGCAGACTGGCCCACAGACGGCCATGGGCAATGCTGGCTAATAGACTCTGGGGCCAGTACCCACACATCATGCCACAGAGAAATATTCAGTTCATTCAAGGAAGATTCCTTCAGGATCAAGGTTGCCAATCAGGAACACGCAAGGGGAGCTGGCAGGGGCAACGTGAACATTCCCGAAATTGGTGTGGTCAGGGACGTCCTTTTTGTCCCCGGAATACTGTACAATGTGCTTGCCACCAACAGGCTCACTGAAGACCCAGAACTGACGATAGTATTCAAGAATAGTAAGGCATCCATCAAAAGAAGAGGAAAGGAAATAGGAAGCATGGAAACCATAGGAGGCCTGTCATACTTCCTGGCCAAGAAGGAGACTGAAGCCAGAGGCATGATCGGACTACTCGAGGACAACGACGAAGAGGTAACACAAGAGAATAATCCAAGCACCCCCAAAGAGGCTGAGGGTATGAGCTCAGAAGGGGAGGAAAACAATCCCCACGATTCAGCCAAAATTGAAGGGGCCACAGACGCAAAACAGGTAGCGTCCCACTTCTCCATAGGGAGACCCACACACAATGAGTGTGCACATCTGCTACATTGAAAGCTAGGACACTTAGGGTTTCCAATAGTCAAGAAAATGCTGGAATGCTCGGAAGGGCTAAAGATCAAGAATTGCGAGAACTACCTGGAATGCTCCGTATGCAAAAGTTCCAAATCAAGGGTTGAACCACGGCCAAAGACATCCACCAGAAGGTCAGACGACCCATTCCGGTCCACCTTGACCTAGTAGGACCACTTAAGAAGTCCCTTGGCCAAAAAAGGTTTTTCCTGACAATAGTGGATGACTTCAGCAGGTACGGCTTCGTATACACTCTCAAGAGCAATGATGAAACCTTCACCAAATTCAAGGAATTCTATAAAAGGGTACAAACCCAACACAACATCAACATAAAGCAACTAATGACAGACCGTGGCTCAGAATTCCTACCCAAGGAGTTTAAGAATTGGGTAGTCGAGAAGGGGATGCTGCATTTCAAGACTGCACCATTCTCCACATTCCAAAACGGAGTTGCCGAACGAAGGAACTGAGTACTGCAAACCATGATCAGATGTGCAATTGAAGACGCAGATCTGAACTTCTCCTATTGAGGAGAAGCACTATTGTACTCGAACTACACGCTGAATAGACTGTGGTCCAGCGTTGCTGGAAAAACACCCTACGAAGCCATGTACAACCGGAAACCCAAGCTGACATACCTTCACATTTTCGGGGTATTTGCAGGCGTGCACATACCAAAACAGTTGAGGAAAAAGGGAGAAAGGATGACAAGAAAATTAAGGTTCCTAGGGTGTGAACCAGGTTCAAAGGCGTACCAATTCCTGGACCGCAACCTCAGGATAGTGGTATCCAGGTCAGCCACTTTCCATGAGCACGCGAACTGGAGCAGGATACATGCGAACGAAATCCTGATGAGTGGGCACAAACAAGAGGAGGCCAAAGCATCGTCAGCTGATCCAAGACCCAGCAGGCGAGAAGAAATGACACATAACAAGGTTGAAAAACAACAATCACGCCAGAGCTCTGTAGACACTGAGGATGCCGAGTTGCCAAGTCCACCAGAAAGAGCACTCAGGAGGTCAACCAGGTCAACCAACAGCCAGATCCCGAAAGGGCTGGAGGATTACGTAATGGGTATAGACACCTACACCGAGACGCCTATCAATTACAACAATATAACCAAACTGCCACTAGAGGAACTGGACAAATGGAAGAGGGCGATGGAAAAGGAGATGGAGAGCCTCACGGCCCTAAACGTGTACACACCTGCACAAGTTCTGGAAAATCAGAAGGCGATAGGAACAAAATGGGTATTCAGAATCAAACAACTAGAAGACGGCCAGAAACTGTACAAGGCCAGACTAGTAGCACAGGGTTTCTCCCAGAGATACCCGGACAACTACAACGAAACATACTCCCCTACTGTTAAGGCAGAGAGCGTAAAGGCAGCCCTAGTGATGGCATCAATTCTAGGGGAACAAGTATACCAATTTGATGTACTAACTGCTTACCTGCATGCGGAACTAGACAAGGAATTGTATGTCAAAGCACCACCTGGAATCGGATGTAAGAGTGGAGAAACCTGGTTGCTCAACAAGAGTTTGTACGGGCTAAAGCAGTCTGGTAAAAGATGGTATGAATGTCTGTCTGAAGCACTGGAGAGATTGGGCTTCTTTCCCAACGAGGACGACAGATGCGTGTTTGTAAGGAAATCGCAAGGGGAGACAGAGAAATTACTGGTTTACATTGATGACTTATTGTACTTTGGAAACGACAAATCAAAGTGTGACAGATTTGCTCAAGACCTGCGGAAACACTTCTCCCTGAAGAGCCTAGGAGAAATAATCACGTACCTAGGGGTACAAATTTCAAGAGTACAAGAGGGCTTTGCGATCTCCCAGAGAGAAAATATACTTGGAACTCCTTGAGAGATGTAACATGTCAGATGCCCACCTCTGTGGGACACCCATGCACACAGACTTCCTCAAGAATGCACATGAAGAAGGGGAGCCATTCGAAGATAACCACCTCTTCAGGTCAACCATCGGGTCACTACTGTACATCGCCACCTGGACCAGGCCAGACATCATGTTGGCAGTGAATCTTCTCTCTAGACACTCATACAACCCCAAGGTCCACCACTGGACAGCAGTAAAGAGGTTATTGAGATACCTCAAAGGCACCATTGACACAAAACTACTGCTCACGCCTGAAATGACAAACGAAATCAAGCTCTCATGTTACGCAGATGCTGATTGGCCAGGTGACTCAAAATCGAGGAAGAGCACATCAGGTTACCTAGTATTCCTGAATGGGAGCCCTATATACTGGTGCACAGGAAAACAGGATCTAATATCCACATCCACTGCAGAAGCAAAATATGTCTGCGTTTCCAGCGCAGTAAATGATCTAATCTGGTTCAATGAAGTAATCTCCAATGTCTGGGGGAAGCCAAGTCTACCCATCATCATCCACAAAGATAACACAGCAGCAATAAACATATCAAAGGACAAAGCAATAGGAAAAAGGTCCAGGCACATAGACATCAAATACAGACACGTGAGGAAACTTTCAAAAAGAGGTTTCATAGATCTAGTTCATTGCGACACCAAGGACCAAGTTGCTGACATACTAACCAAACCACTCCCATTAGCACAACACAATCATTTTTTCAAAAAATTATGTCTTCGAGAGTGAATGAAAGTCTATTGTCATAAGCGATCAAAGTGTCTGATATTAGAAGGGGTTTTGTCAGATATAATATCACACACTTCCTCATATACCACAATGCAATGCTCTAATGTATCATGACACTGTTGCCCTATAACCCATGACCCAGTGACATCACCAACCCTATTAAAGGACTCTAAACTTTCCCAATCCTCACTTCCCTTGCTGACCCTAGAGATCACCACTGACCGCCGAACTGGAGGCGTGTCACCTTAAACACACCCTTGTGCGTAACAATTGTCTGGGCAGCTGCTGCAGCAGGTGTGACCATTAGCTGCTGATAAGCCTGCGCTAAATCTAATTTCGCTAAGTATTTACCCCCATGTAAAGTGGCTAGTAAATGGCTAACTACCGGCACCGGGTAGGCATTGGGGCGAATAGCCTTGTTAACTGTACATTTGTAATCAGCACAAATCCTAACCTCCCCGTTGGATTTCATAGCAGTAACAATCAGTGTTTCCCACTCTGCGGAGTCCACCGGAACCAAAATCCCCTGGCCCACCAGTTTGTCCAGTTCCGCCTCAATCTTGTCTTTGAGGGCGGAGGGTACTCTTCGTGGCTTGAGCAGTATGGGTCGAATTGCTGGATCCAGGTCAAACGAGATGGGGCCCCCTATACTTCCTGAGCCCCTTCTCGAAAACCACTGGGTGTACATCACACACGTCTCGCATTGGGTCAGTCTCGATGGTGTTGATGCCAGACAGTTCAATTCCCAAGGGAGAAACCACTGGCTCCCAGGAGGCAGCTCAAACCTCGCTTAAGAACCACTAGGAGCAGCTTCTCCGTGAAACCCTTGAACTTGACCCTGAAGTCCCCCACCCCCAAAACAGGAATCAGGTTGCCCTGCATGTCCTGCAAAGACATCTTGAAGGCCTTAAGTTTTGGGCACACATTGGGGGGAATGCGCAGAAACTCTTTCTGGGACACGATGGAGTAGGATGTGCCCGAATCCACCTCCATCCTAACTGGGACCTCAACAGTACCTCAACAAAAAAACATCAGTGTGCGTTGAACACACGGCCCATGGTCAGCTCCTCCGTGGAAATCTTCCCGATGGCCCCTCCTTTTACTCGAGGCCGCTTGGATGGTTCCTGGTCCTGCTTCCGATGACGCCTGCATACCTTTGCAATGTTGCCCCGGCGCCCGCAATGGTGGCATTCGGCCTTCTGGAAAGGACACTTTTTCCGATCGTGGGGTGCTCCGCAGCCGTCACATCAGTGGTGGGCCTTCTCGCTGGCCTGCTTTTTGCCCGACTTTCTCTGGACTTTCTGGACGTCATAGCTGGACCTGGACCCCAAGGATGAAGAGGCTTCCGGAGATGAAGATGAGCTGGACGAGCATGGGGGCGAACGGTGGCTGGCCTGCACAGCGGACCCGGACCCTCCAGGTGCGGTAGGCTTCACCTTGAATGCTTTTACCCCAGACCTTGCTGCTTCAGCAGCCAGAGCCTCCTGCAGGACAGAGTTGAACGTGAGATGGTCTCAGCCATCAGCCTCCGCTGGGCTTCCTCGTCCCGCATCCCGCATCCCGGACAGCAGGCGGTCCCTCAGGGCTTCCTCCAGGTTGTCCCACTGGCAAGGGGTAGCGGCTAACCTGAGGGCGGTGGTGTAGTCAGCCACAGACTCTCCCAGGTGCTGGTCTCGCCTGTGGAAGGCAACTCTCACCAGGTAGATGGACACCTTTGGTTGAAGGTGGTTCTGCAACGCGGCCAGGATCTCCTTGAGCGGGATGGTATCGATGTCCCGGGGCAGCAGGAGGTGCGTTGCAAGCTCGAGTGTGGGGAGGCCGCATTGTGCAAGGAGGCAGGAGTGCATTTGCTCCTCATCTTCAATCAGATCGGCCGCCATCGCGTGCTTGAACTGGCGCTCGTACAGAGTCCATTTCTCTGGTTCCTTGAGGTTGAACGGAGGTAGCTTGATGCTGTGGGAAGCCATTATCCCATCCTCGTCGCCAATTTGATGTTTGCAGATTGATTCGCAGTAGGCAGCAGTCAGGGGGCCAAACACATCTTTATTGGAGTGTAGTCAATCTGAACATGAGGTCAATGGCGGAGCGATGCTCCTTATATATGTAACAGGTAATGATTCAAAC
The DNA here is from genome assembly GCA_035047345.1 of Bradypodion ventrale. Lineage (NCBI taxonomy): Eukaryota > Metazoa > Chordata > Lepidosauria > Squamata > Chamaeleonidae > Bradypodion > Bradypodion ventrale. Next base: position 502,261,367 of record JAWDJE010000001.1, read on the forward strand.
CTGGCGTGGAGCCACATGATTGGTCAGTACAGGTAAACAGACAGGTGACAACACTTGATTGGGTCATGAGTAAACAATAGCTACATCTTCGGCGGGAACGCAGTCCCACAATATCTACACAAGAGGAGTATTTCCAAGGGGAAAAAGGGAGGGAGGAAATGGAGGATTGCTAGATCCGATTTCATTCACATTTCACTTGGTTACATGTTTGCTTTCAATCACAGTTCGCTTAAGTTACATACACAACAGTATGGCACGACAGATTGAACATTCATCTCTGTCCCAGCTCTTGCCAACCTAGCAGTCTGAAAGCAAGAAATTGCAAGTAGATAAATAAGGACCATTTCAGTGGGGGAAATTTGGGGGGGGGGGGACATGAAAGGCCTCCCCTAGGCAGAGTTTCCCCAGCAAAAAAATCCATTCAATCCAAAATAATTTCTAACACAAATTATTAGTAATACATGCTTTTTCTGTCTTCACTTCTACTCCCAGTATACAGTACTGTACACCCATTCCACTATGCATTGCACTCACTAACACGGGAGTTCTCAACCTTTTTAAGCCGGGGGGCCGGGTCACACTCCCTCAGACAACTTCAGGGGCCGGACGGCCATTTTGTCCTTCCTCTGCCACATGTCACTTCCTGGTATGGTGGAGGTGGTGGGCTGTATCCAGCACGTGAGCCTCAAGTTGAGAATCCCTGCACTAACATATACTAACAGCATAGATATCTACAGACAGCAGACTGGCAGAACAATCCTATCCATAGTCGCACAATTTTTTCCTATTTCTACCTAGCTGCTCGAAGTTAGTGATGTAGTAGGAACTTATGTTAAAGGTAAAGGTTTCCCCTGCTCGAAAACCAGTCGTATCCGACTCTAGGGTGCAGTGCTCATCTCTGTTTCCAAGCCAAGGAGCCAGCGCTGTCTGCTTCTGCAGACGTTTCCATGGTCATGTAGCAGGCATGACTAGACACCAGAGCACACGAAATGCTGTTACCTTCCCACTGAAGTGCTCCCTATTCATCTACTTGCAATTTCTTGCTTTTGAACTGCTAGGTTGGCAGGAGCTGGGACAAAGATGGGAGCTCATTACGTCCTGCAGTACTTGGGAATCGAACTGCTGACCTTCCACTTCCCAGTCAGCATCTTAACTACTTGAGCCACTGCAGTCCCTAGGAACTTATTGTTAGAGTTTTTCCGATAGTTCAGCCCAATGACCCCAGTACTCATTCATCTATCTTTATAGTCTTTTATTTCCACTGGCCGCATGGCGGTCAGTGAGAGTCAGGGGTCAGGAGAGGAGAGAGGGTCATCGGGTAGGTGTGGGTCCTTTAATAGGGTTAGGTGAGGTCAGAGGAGGTCAAAGGAGGAGGTTACATATGGGGTCACATAAGCAATGCATTATGGTACGTGTAGTTCATGGCAGTATGATATCATCTTTGACAAAACCCCTTCTGAAATCATACATACTGAACATAATATGGTTAAGATCATTGTTTTCTCACTCACTAAGACGTAAGCCATTAAGCAAATAACTGTGTTGGGCTAATGGGAATGGTTTGGTCAGGATGTCCACTATCTGTTCTTGGGTTTCACAATGTATCAGATCTATGAAGCCTCCCCCTATGAGCTCCCTCACTTTTCTGTACTTGATATCAATGTGTCAGGATCGTCTGGCTAAACATTCGGCTTTTGCAATGTCTATGGCTGCTTTTTTTGTCCTCGTGTATGACAATGGGAAGGTTGGGTTTTTCCCAGATGAGGGAGATTAGCTCATTTATCCAGATCAGATCATCCGCTGCGTTAGATAGACAGACATACTCTACTTCAGCTTTTAGAATTGTTTGACCTTGAATACCCACTTTGTTCCCACCGTCTTTTGTCCTTCAGGTACTCTTGCAGGTGTATATACGTCAAGAGCTTCGAGACTTTCCATTTCCTTTTCCATGGCCGCCCTCCACTTGTCGTGTTCTTCAGGCGGTAGCTTGGCTATGTCTTCGTAGCTCGCTGGTGTCTCGGGGTAGGTTTCCATACCCAGTACATATTCCTCCAGTCCTCTGGGGGTTTGGTTCTTGGTCAACCTGGTTGACCTCCTAGGCGTTTCTTTTGGGGGACTTGGGGATTCGACGTCCTCCGTGGTGCTAGTACGTGTTCCTTGTGCTTCAGATTTATCATGTATTGTATCTTCTGATTTGTCGGGCCTTGCTTCGGGCAGTGCTGTCTTGACCCCTTCATGCTCTAGGTCGTTCGTCAATACTTCATTCGCATGTATCTTGCCCCAGTTCGCATGCTCGTGGAACGTGGCTGATCTTGAAATCACCAGCTTTTGGTTGTGGTCTAGGAAGCGGTACGCCTTTGAACCTGGTTCGTAACCTAGAAACCTTAGTCTTCTGGTTATCTTATCCCCCTTCTTTCTCAGCTGCTTGGGTATGTGCACGTCTGCGAGTACGCCGAAGACGTGGAGGTGGGCCAGCTTGGGTTTTCGGTTGTACATGGCTTCGTAGGGTGTCTTTCCAATAACGCTGGACCACAGCCTGTTTAACGTGTAGTTGGAGTACAGCAGTGCTTCTCCCCAATATGAGAAGCTTAGGCCTGCGTCTTCTATCGCGCACCTAATCATGGTTTTAAGTACCCCATTTCTTCTCTCAGCAACTCCATTTTGGAAGGCTGAGAATGGTGCGGTCTTGAAGTGCAGCATCCCCTTCTCTTTTATCCATTCTTCAAACTCTTTGGACAGGAATTCCGAGCCTCTGTCCATCATCAGTTGCTTTATGTTTATGTTGTGTTGGGTCCATATCCTCGTGTTGAATTCCTTGAACTTGCTGAACGTCTCGTCCTTACTATTAAGTGTGTATACAAAACCGTACTGGCTGAAGTCGTCAACTATTGTTAGGAAAAATATTTTCTGGCCTATTGACCTTCTGAGCGGCCCTACCAAATCGAGGTGCACAAGCTGGAATGGGTGGTCCGACTTCCTGGTGGAAGTTTTTGGTCGTGGTTCAGTTTTGGACTTCGAGCTCTTGCACACAGAACATTCCAGGTAGTTCTTGCAGCTCTTGACCTTTAGCCCCTCTGAGCACTCCAACATTTTCTTGACTGTGGGGAAACCTATGTGCCCTAATTTTCTGTGTAGTAGGTGTGCACATTCATCATGGTCAGCTCTCCCTATGGTTATCCTTGGTGTTTTTTCTTCCATCTCATTGACCTCTCCACTCCCTGTGGAGTCGTGAGAGTTATCCGCTTCCCCTTCTGGTCTTTCACTTCCGTGTTCCTCAGAGTCATCTGTTGTGCCTTCCTGTACTTCCTGTACTTCTTCATCATTGCTGTCGAGCAGTCCTATGGTGACTTGTCTCTCTTCGCCTTCCTCAGCAATGAAATATGGTAATCCGCCTGCGATTTCCACTCTTCCTATTTCTTTTCCCCTTATTTCAATGGATGCCTTCTTGTTTCTGAAGATTATTCTCAGGTCTGGGTCCTCTGTGAGTTTAGTGGTGGCTAAAACGTTGTAAGGAATTCCTGGGGCATAAAGTATGTTACAGGCCAGTACAATTCCAGGGATGTGTATGTTGCTTCTGCCAGCTACTTTAGCGTGCGCTTGGTTGGCAACCTTAATCCTAAAGAAGTCTTCTTCGAAGGAATCAAATATCTCTCTGTGGCATGAAGTGTGTGTGGTGGCCCCAGAATCGATCAGCCAGCGCTGCAGATGAGTGTTCGCGGGCCTGGTTGCCCTATGATGTCCAGTCTCATTGCTGTTTTTCACTGCATTTACAGAATCTGATTCGTGTTTCTCTTGTTCTCTCTGGGGCCTAGACTGCCTGCCTGGGCTGGGTGATCTCCACCGTCTGTTATCTCTATCCCTGTCATCTCTGTGCCTGGTGGGTACTCATCTTGTGACTTGTGTCTCGGTGTGTCCTCATGGCGTGTTCGGTCGCGTGGAGGACTGCGTCTCGCATTCCTCCTGTCTTTGGCGTATCTTGGGCAGTCCCTTCTAATATGTCTTCTGGAACCACATGCGTAACATTCTCGTGTTGGGTTGGTTTGCTCTGTGAAATCTACCCTCCTGTGTGGTCTCTCCTCTCTGCGTATGGTGGGTTCTGTGAAGTCTACCCTTTTGTGTGGCCTATTCTCCCTGCGTATGGCGGCCCTGTCCCTCCTGAGATTATCCTTGGCTATAGGTTTTCTGGTGATGTAGTCCAATATGACATTGTCACCGCCGGTGTTGTCTAATTGGGTCAGGAAGCCGTCCCAACTTGGGTCGAGGGAGTTATAGATGATGCTAATCAGGTGCTGTTCAGTAATGGTTTCGCCCCTTCTTATGAGATCAGACCTCATATTACTTAATCTCATCAAATGTTCACCCATGGTACAGGAAACAGAGGGTAGCACTAAATGGACACTTCTCCAAGTGGAGGGAAGTAAAGAGTGGGGTCCCCCAAGGTTCAGTACTGGGACCCCTGCTTTTCAACCTCTTCATAAATGATGTAGAGTAGGAGTAAAAAGCAAGTTGCCAAATTTGCTGACGACACTAAATTATACAGGGTAGTGAAAACTGTGAGAGATTGTGAGGAGCTCCAGAGGGATCTCTCGACACTGGGGGAGTGGGCAAAACAGTGGCAAATGAGTTTCAACATTAGTAAGTGCAGAGTGATGCATGTTGGGGCAAAGAACCCCAATTACATTTATAAACTGATGGGGTCTGAACTCTCTGCGACAAACCAGGAAAGGGACCTTGGTGTCCTGGTGGACAACTCAATGAAGGTGTCAACCCAGTGTGCCTCAGCAGTGAAAAAAGCAAACTCAATGCTAGGAATCATTAGGAAGGGTATAGAAAATAAGTCAGCAAGTGTCATTTTGCCTCTTTATAAATCTATGGTGAGGCCCCATCTGGAATACTGTGTACAGTTCTGGTCGCCATACCTCCAGAAGGATATTATGGAGCTGGAAAAAGTGCAGAGGAGGGCAACCAGAATGATTAGGGGACTGGAACACCTTCCTTACCATCTGAGGCTGCAACGGTTGGGCCTCTTCACTCTTGAACGACGACGTCTAAGAGGTGACCTGATTGAAGTTTATAAAATCATGCACGGTGTGGACAAAGTAGATAAGGAAAAACTGTTTTCCCTATCGCATAACACTAGAACTAGGGGACACTCCATGAAACTTTTGGGTACTAGTTCTCAAACAAATAAGAAAAAGTACTTTTTCACCCAGAGGATTACTGGTCTATGGAACTCCCTGCCAGAAGAAGTGGTGACAGCTGTGAGTCTTGACAGCTTTAAGAAAGGATTAGACAAGTTCATGGAGGACAAGAGTATCAATGGCTATAATTATGGATACTTAAGGACAACCTCCGGGTTGGAGAGATAGGCAGGATATCTCTCAATATCATTTCCAGGGAATCCTAAACAGGCATCTGCTTGGGAATACCCTGAAGGAAATGGTGAGCCACTGTGTGAGACAGAATGCTGGACTGGATGGGCTGTGGCCTGTTCCAGCAAGGCTTTTCTTATGTTCTTATGTTCTTATGTACCTCCCTCTCTAATCTTGTATGTGAACAGTTCCCTTAGTAGTAAGTATGTTGTGCTCCTGTTCCTGCAATAAAACATATTATACAGTTTCTCCCAAACATCATAAACAGTTGACTCATTTGAAACACACCCATACATGGTTGCATCAATGGTACCCAAAAGCAGGCAAAATGCCTTGTGATGTAGTCTGTCCACCTCCATGGACCACGGCTTCTCTGGTGGGTCTTGAATTAGGTGCAAAGCCCCCTCCCTCATTAGAAGTACCTGAAATTGCGGGGCCCAGTCCATAAAGTTCCTCCTAGTCATGCCGAGGATTGGGAAGTTGTTTGGCAGTTGGCTCTGTTGGATTTGGTTGCTTGAATAGTTCTGGTGTCCCGGGCTGTCTTTGGACTGGCAAAAAGGGATGGGAACACAGACTGTTGGTTTTAAAAGTCCCGCTTGTTCCTTTTTTGGTTGCCGGCAGGAGGAGCTCGTTCTCCTCTCGGTGCTTGGCTGACCTGTCGGGACTTGTACTTCTACTTCTTCGCCAGAGGGGGAGCTCTGGTGCCTTGTCTGCGTCTGCACGGGGCTCATTCCTCGTCAGTCGTCAAGGTGAGCGGATCTCTGTTCTGGAGGTCCTGCTTGCCTTGGTTGGAGTGTCGCCGGGAGGGCAGCTTCGTCGCTGGGGCTGCTTTCGTGGTTGGAGTGCCGGACGAAGTCGTTGGAAGGATGTCGCCTTCTTTGTTGGGCTGGAGAAGTTCTGTAGTGCCAGGGCTCCGTCTCCTCAGACCGTGGCCTGGCATGGGAGTCTGCATTGTCGTCGGAGCCTCTCCCACGGCTGGATCAGATGTGCGAAGGGTCTCGGTAGGTCTTCGCTTCCCGCATTTCCCTTGCACGTGTTCTCAGTTCCCCATACCCCTCGCGTTCGTGGTCGGTCCCCTCGTATCGGCTTGTTTCTGTGCGGTGGTCACGGTGGGTCGCCTTTGGGGAGAGGTTGCGTCACCTTCAGCTTTCTGTTATGGGGGGCCTCTGCCCCCGTTGGAGATTCGGCCATGTCGCTGGCGGTGTCCCTTTCAGGCGCTTGCCTTCTGCTTGGGGTTTCCCACTCCCCTTCTGGTTCCTGGGGGCTGAGGGTCGGCATAGCCCACGTTTCTGGGGTCCGCATGTCCACCCTCCCGAGGCCCAGGGTCCTTTCCTTTTTTCGAATTGCCGGCTCGCGTGGGTCGCCCCTGGACATTGCTAGCTGGATGGGGTTTCCCACCAGGTGGTTTGAATCTGGGGCCGCCGTCTGTGATTGGTTGGCCATTTTGGTCAGATTCGGGATCGGTGTTATGTTTGGAGTTCCTGCCACGGGGGTCCACGGGGTAGAGCTTACCGTGCCATTGTTGAGATGTTTGCCTCCGCCGTTTATCAGGGCCAGTAGCTCTGCCATGGAAATTGTCCTTTTTTCGGCGATTACTTTCTGAACTTCGGTTACTTGGATCGTGTATGGGTCATCCCCATCGTTGGGTGCCCCTCCGGTGTTGGCCTTTTCTGTTACCGGTTGGAGTTGTGGAGTTTTGGATCCATCTTTGGGCCCCGTGGGTCTGGCCTGCATCTTGGCCCCCACTTTGATCGTCCGGGTCTTCCGTTTGGTCATTTTTGTTTTCTGGGGTTAGTTATGGGCAAACCACAGCCTCTGCTACCATTTGTTAGAGGTTTTCTGATGGTTTGGCCCAATGACCCCAGTACTCATTCATCTATCTTTATAGTCTTTTATTTCCACTGGCCGCATGGCGGTCAGTGAGAGTCAGGGGTCAGGAGAGGAAAGAGGGTCATCAGGTAGGCGAGGGTCCTTTAATAGGGTTAGGTGAGGTCAGAGGAGGTCAAAGCGGATAGGGTTACATATGGGGTCACATAAGCAATGCATTATGGTATGTGTAGTTCATGGCAGTATGATATCATCTCTGACACATGTTTGTTGTTCAGTCACACAGTCGATTCCGACCCTTTGCAACCCCATGTACCATTTTCCTCCAAGCACCTCTGTCCTCCACCATTCTCCTCAGCCAGCCAAGCTCTGTGCCCATTGTGTCCACATTACCATATATCCATCTCATCTTTGGACGCCCCCTTCTTCTCTTGCCCTCCATCTTTCCCAGCATCAAGGCCTTCTCAAGTGAGTCCTCCCTTCTCATTTGATGTCCAAAGTACTTTAGCTTCATCTTCACTATTTGTCCCTCCAATGAACAGTCAGGATTGATTTCTTCCAGTATTGACCTATTTGTTCTCGTTGCTGTCCAGGGGACTTGCATGACTCTCCCCCAACACCACATCTCAAAGGCATCTATTCTTCTGCGCTCAGCCTTCCTAATGGTCCAGCTCTCGCACCCATACATTACCACCGGGAATACAATTGCTTTGACTATGCAAATTTTTTTCAAGGTGATGTCTCTGCTTTTCACTATATTCAAATTTTCTCATAGCTTGTCTCCCCATAATCAGTCATCTTTTTATTTCATGGCTACAGTCGCCATTTGCAGTGATCTTAGATCCCAGGAAAGTAAAATCTGTCACTGCTTCTACTTCTTCCCCATCTATTTTCCAGGGACTGATCGGACATGTTGCCATTATCTTGGTTTTCTTTATGTTGAGTCTCAAGCCAGCTTTTGCACTCTCCTCCTTCAATCCAATCAAGAGGTTCTTTAGGTCTTCCTCACTTTCTGCCATTAGGGTGGTATCGTTTGTATATCTCAAATTGTTGATGTTTCTCCCAGCAATTTTGATCCCATATTGATTCCTCCATCCCTGCATTGCGCATTATGTGCTCTGTGTATAGATTGAATAAGCAGGGTGATAAAATGCAGCCTTGCCTCACTCCTTTTCCTATTCCAAACCACTCTGTCATTCCATGTTCTGTCTTAACTGTTGCTTCTTGGTTCGTGTACAAATTTCTCATGAGGCATATGAGGTGCTCTGGTATTCCCATCTCTTTAATTACTTGTCACATCTTGTTGTGGTCCACACAGTCAAAAGCCTTGGTGTAGTCAATAAAACAAAAGTAGACTTGTTTCTGGTATTCTTTTGTTTTCTCCATGATCCAACGTATGTTGGCAATGTGGTCTCTAGTCCCCCTGCCTCTTCTGAAACCGGCCTGCACCTCTGGTAGTTCTCTCTCCACATGTTGCTGAAGTCTATCCTGTATTATCTTGAGCATCACCTTGCTGGCATGTGGGATGAGCGTAATTGTTCGGTAATTTGAGCTTTCTTTGGCATTGCATTTATTTTTTTTTGGGATTGGAACGTACACTGATCTTTTCCAATCCTGTGGCCACTGTTTTGTTTTCCAAATTTGCTGGCATATTGAATGCAGTAGTTTGATTCCATCATCTTTTAGGGCTTTGAAAAATTCAACTGGGATACCATCATTTCCACTAGCTTTGTTGTTTGCAGTGCTTTTTAGGGCCTTTCTGACTTAACTCTCCAGAATGTCTGGTTCAAGTTCAAATTTCTCATTATTGTTATTATCAGGAGTGTTGAGGTCCTTTTTGTAGAGTTCCTCTGTGTACTCTTGCCATCTTTTTTTTGATCTCTTCTGCTTCAGCTAACTCCTTTCCATCTTTGTCCCTTATCATGGTCATTTTTGCTTTAAATGTTCCTTTAATTTCCCCATTTTTTTTTAAAAAAAAGATCTCTAGTCCTGCCTCTTTTGTTGTTTTCCTCAATTTCTTTGCACTGTTCGTTCAGGTAGTTTTCCTTATCTCTCCTTGCTTTTCTTTGAAATTCTGCATTCCGGTGATTGTATTTTTTCTTTCTCCTTGGACTTTTGCATTCCTTCTTTCCTCTGCTATTTTAAGGGCCTCATCAGAAACCACTTTGCTTTCTTACGCATCTTTTCTTTTGGTATGGTTTCTCTTGCTACCTCCTGCATGATGTCCCGCATCTCTGTCCATAATTCTTCTGGAACTCTGTCTATCAGGTACAGGACTTATGTTAAGCAGGGTTTTATCCCACTTCAAGTCATTCCCGCTTTACTTTTACCTTCTTCACCTGCGTGTCCGCAGTCTTGTTCCGTCTGTCGAGGTGTGCATCTGCAACCACATCGCTCCCTCCCTCCTCTCAGCCCACATGGGAGGCAGCCTGGTAGGAGCAATTATCCTTCACCTCCCTTCCCTGGAGGGGACTGCAGTGGCTCAAGTGGCTAAGAAGATGCTGACTGGGAGGCAGAAGGTCAGCAATTAGATTCCTGAGTACTGCAGGATGGCAAGAGCTCCCGTCTTTGTCCCAGCTTCTGCCCAACCTAGCAGTTCGAAAGCAAGAAATTGCAAGTAGATAAATAGGGACCACTTTGGTGGGAAGGTAACAGTGTTCCGTGCGCTAGTCATGCCGGCCACATGACCACGGAAACGTCTGCAGAAGCAGACAGCACTGGCTCTTCGGCTTTGAAACAGATGAGCACTGAACCCTAGAGTCGGATACGACTGGCTTTCGAGCAAGGAAAACCTTTACCTTTACTTCCTTACCTGGCCTCGGCCCGGGCAGCCCTGCCCCCTTTGACTCACATAGTGTCTCCCTCTCTGAACCTCTAGAGGGCGCTGCGAGTCGCAATGGAAGGGGCGGAAAACAGGCGAGCGAGTGAGCGAGACGACGAGGCGGTCCTTCTTCTGCGCCTGCGCGGCGGCGCCTGTGCTGCTGCTGCTGCTTCTCCTTCTGAGACGCTCGCGGCCCACAGGCTTGAGAACGGCGGCGGCGGCGGCGGCGGCTGAGGCGGTGCAAGGGGAGACCCGGATGTGACCGCAAGGGGCCGGGCCGGCGGGGAGGGGGGGAGAGCCGTGCGTGCCCCTCCCCTCCACCGCCGCCAGCATCCCGGCAGGGAGGGAGAGCGGGGGGAGGGGAAACGGCTCTGTGAGGGGAGGAGGAAAAGGACGGCGGAGCGGGAGGGGGGGCTATGCAGCCGCCTCAGCCGCCCCCCTACGAGTTCCTCAGCGAGGAGAACGGGCAGAAATGGCGGGGGCTCCTCGTGCCGGCCCTGCGCAAGGTCAGTCAGTCAGGCGCGCGCGCCCCCCCTCCCCGCGCCCGCCCGCGCGCACCACCCTCCTCCCCGCGCGCGCGCACTAGTGAGGGAGGGAAGAGAGGTTGAGGAGGGGGACACACCTCTTCTCGGTGACCCTCCCCCCCACGCGGGATTCTGTCTGGGCCAAGTGCTCCCCATTCTCCCCCTCCCTCCAGCTGTTTTACCTCAGGAGGAAGCTCCACCCACTCTGCACCTGAGAGGGGGCCTCACCCCGCCAGGGAACGCCCCCTTCTTGGTTGGCCCAAGTGCTTCCCATTCTTCCCCCTTCAGCTGTTTTACCTCAGGAGGAAGCTCCACCCACTCTGCACCTGAGAGGGGGCCTCACCCCGCCAGGGAACGCCCCCTTCTTGGTTGGCCCAAGTGCTTCCCATTCTTCCCCCTTCAGCTGTTTTACCTCAGGAGGAAGCTCCACCCACTCTGCACCTGAGAGGGGGCCTCACCCCGCCAGGGAACGCCCCCTTCTTGGTTGGCCCAAGTGCTTCCCATTCTTCCCCCTTCAGCTGTTTTACCTCAGGAGGAAGCTCCACCCACTCTGCACCTGAGAGGGGGCCTCACCCCGCCAGGGAACGCCCCCTTCTTGGTTGGCCCGTGCTTCCCATTCTTCCCCCCCCCCTCCAGCAGTTTTACCTCAGGAGGAAGCTCTCCCCCTCCCGCCCCCCACTAGGTAACCCTCCCTTCTTGGTTGGCCCACTAGGTAACTCTCCCTTGGTAGGCAGGGGGTGGGTGGGCCTGAGGTGCTGCCAGAGCAATAGCAATTTCACTTAATTTACCGCCCTGTAGCTCTTAGCGCACTCTCTTGGCAGTTCACAAGGTAATTTGCATTTTGCCCCAACATGTGAGGAACTCATTTTACCAACCTTGGAAAGATAGTAGGCAGAGTCCACCTTGATCCTGATCAGGATTGAACCCACAGCCTTTTGGTTGCAATACAGCAGTTTAACTACTGCGCCACCAGGGCTCTTATAAGTGTCATTGCTATTGTTTATTTCTCCCCACAATAGCAATTACACTTAGAGCATTTGTGCTATTCTCTCTATAGCCTCCTTGACACCACCACCCCAATAACAAATGAAACTCACACCAAGGGCTTCCTTTTCTTCATCTCCTTTCGGGCTCCTGAAAGAAAGAGCCGCCCTCGCCATCCCCAAAGACCTTAGGGCTGTCTCTCTCCCCTGCACCACCCACATCATACATGCAGGTTTCCTTAGTGACCCCTGAGTGTTGCAAGAGAAACAGGAACGAGGCTTGTGGTGCAGTTTGACTTGGCCTAAGCTGAAGTGGGCTCAAAAATCCACAGAAATATAGGCCCAGTAGATTTGGTCAGGTACTAAGGGACCATGAAAGTCTTCGTTGTTTTAGCATAGACGTGGTTGGTGCATTAGGCGAAAAGGGCGGTTATATAAATCCAACAAACAAATAAAAATTAACACTTTATTTTTAAAAGAGCAGTGTTGGAAGGTGGGTGAGTTTGTTTTGGAGTGAGGAAGGAGATCGGTTACCATTTTTGGTATCCGATACCCTGTGTGTCATGTACATTTATGCACCCGCTCTGTAAAGAATAGACTCATAGCATTTCATAGATAGAATAACTGAGTTGGAAGGGGCCTTTTAGCCATTGAGTGCAACTCCCTGCTCAAGGTAGGAATCTGAATCAAAGCAGATATGAGGGTGGTCCAATTCTCTCTTGAATGCTTCTAGTGTTGGAGTGCTCACCACCTCTCAAGACAGTTGGTTCCACTGCCGTTATGAAGTTAAGAGGGTCCCCTCCTCCCAAAATCCTCTGAAATCCCAGATGTTTATGGAGATTTCCCATTGCAAGCACCAAACAGCTGTGCTCTAACTGTATAGCGGTCTCCTTTATTGTGTTGTGGCCTCGGTCTTTTATACTGACAGCACAGTTCAGCATAGCTGCCGTTGTCATGAGTAGCTAAAACAAACGTTTCTGAATAAAATGTAACATTCATGCTGTTATGTGTTCACATGGATTTGTGCAGGGGTGCCCAGATTTTTTGGGCCGCGGGCCAGTCACATGGGTCAGGGAGCTGGTCACTATGGCCTGGAGGCTGGATCCAACAGCCGACGCCAATTCACCCAGTCTGCAAAGCCCTCGCCGCTCCTGCAAGCGGAAGTAAAATGTGCGTACGGGTGCGTTTTACTTCCGCTTCCAGGAGTGGAGAGGGCTTCGTGGGCTGGATGAATTGGCGTCAGGGGCCGGATCCAGCCCCCAAGCTGGAGTTTGGGTGCTCCTGAATTTGTGTGTGTATGTATGTACTGTATCTTTAGGTAATTGCATGCAAAGAGCTATTCTTGTCAAGGGTGTCTGTTCCTTTTTTTATAATTTTTTCTCTCACCATAATTTCATGTACTGTACACCTGTGGCTTCTCTTATCGTTATCAAAACACATCCTCATTTCACATCTTTCTGGACGCTGTCCTATATATATTTGTATTAGTTACACCAAAACATTCACCATTAAACATATATTCACTTTCCTCACACAACAAACTCTTCTTCATATTTGCCTCTATTGTGAATATGTATATAAGGAAGTCATCTCGATCTTAATACTTTAACTTCCTATGTTGTTGTTACATTCTATCAAATCACTTCTAACTTATAGTGGCCCTATGAATGATTAACATCCAAAAAATCATGTCATTAAAATCTCTCTTATGCTGTTGTAAACTCAAGGCCGTGGGTTACTCTACTAAGTCAGTCTGACTACTACATGGTCTTCCTCTTCCCCTGCTGCCACTAACTTTTCAAAGTATTATGTTTTTTCCAATGAGTCACGCCCAAAGTATGACAGCCTCAATTTAGTCATTTTTTCCTTTAAACAGAGTTAGCTTCTAGCTATCTGTGGCCCTTCTTTTATTCTTTGACCAATCCACATTATTCCTCAATTTTGGCTGTGCTGTTGATAATGGGATTTGAAGTCGAACTACACCAAAAGCTGTAAGTTGCCCATGATTTTCCAGAGGTACACTGCAATCCACAATACTGCATTTGTTTGTTGAAGGCAAAGGAGTATGTCTTCTCAATGCTCAGGGTCTTCTCTGATTGAAGAGTGTGTAGGTGAAGGCAGGAATTGCTCAGAAATTGAACATTACTTGCCTTGCTTAGTGATGAGTCGGCTTTAGCCAAGTGGGCAGTATATAAATTTGACAATTAAATTAAATTAATTAAATGATCTCTGACCGAAATCAGGAGGCTGGTCTGTCAGTATTGGTCAGGCGCTGTATGATATTTAGTGAAGTCTGTTCATTGATATGTCATCTGTGCTCACACTGATGTTTGCAGTCATTTCCCCTGATGTGTAGCACCTGGCATCTGCCAGTCTCCAGTCTCTTTGAGAAGCTGAGAGTGTCTCTCCTTCAGGCAAAAATATTTCACAGCTTATTTTGTTGCAGTCTTGATTTTGTAAAAAATAATGCCACTTTTCATTTGATACCTGAGAAGTTGAATTGGGTTGGTTATGTAATTTTGATGTTACCATTATCTTTATGTGTTCATTTCTTTCACATTCTTTCACGCCGATGTTGGGGCCCCCGCCCCAACATCGGCGGGAGCTGAAAAGCAGCACAGGGGTGAGTGGTGGCGAGGGACTTGGGTGGCGGCCACACCTCCGGCAGCCCTTGACGCTGAGCCACCACACCCCCGGGCCCCCGCCCCAACATCGGCGGGAGCTGAAAAGCAGCGCAGGGGTCAGTGGCGGCGAGGGAATTGGGCGGTGGCCGCACCTCTGGCAGCACTGGATGCTTAGCCGCCACACCCCCGGGTCCCCGCCCCAACATCGGCGGGAGCTGAAAAGCCAGGGGGAGGAGAATGGCGGTGTGAGACCGTCTCTAAGGATTGTCTTGGTTACTGAATTCATCTCTGAACGTTTCTTTTTTGATTAGATTATTTTTTGCTCTGGTTGCTTATGATATTGTAATTTTTTATATACTTTGTATACCTTGTATGTATTTTTTGTATATTTGCTGTACTTATGCCCTTTATCGCCCTATGTGTTGACATTGCTGATATTGTATCTGACATATTGTGGTTGTTGAGTTACCTCCGACCATGCCTTCGTTCGTGACTAGTATATTGTGCCTTACTTACTTGGTGATACTGTGATGACTCTGTAGATTTCTGTTGTACTTTGTTTTGTTTTTGTTTTTTGCTTTTGTATTTTTGATACGGATGACTTTGTATATTTTTATTGTACAATTCTGTAATTTTGTATTTCTGTATTTTTATATTGTTAACCACTTTGACTTATTTTTAATAAGAAAACCGGTATATAAATAAAACATACATACAAAACTTACATCCCCTCTGAATGGGAGTAATGGAACTTAGCAAATCTGTATTTTCTAGCGTTTGTGAATACTGTATGCAATGGAAGAAAAACCATTGTAGAAAACTTGCCCCATCATTCCCTGTAGTTTGTAATGGTTAGTTTTCATGAACAAATGGAATGGTTCAGCATTTTTTCCTATCATATTAAGTGTTTAAGGGTTGCTTCTGCTTTTCTGATATAACCAGAACAAGCACGATAAGTTTATATCAGGTTTTTTTTGCAAAAAACATTTTGTACAAAGACTAGTCCCTTTTCATTGAAAGGGTGAACAGTACAAAGTGGGTATTTTATGAAAGCTAGAGGCATTTATAGATATATAAAACTACATGGGAAAAACCAGTAGAGGTGAGTGTAAAACAACACTAAAAATGTTTTGTAAATATTCTTTAGAAATTCCTCCTTGTAATTTTCAGTTTAGATGCCAACTGTAGTTAATGGGCATAGTATCATTCTTCATCTGTGTTCTGCTGTATGGTTATTTGTTAATAAGGCTTATTGTGTTTGGATTTTAATTTAACTTTGTGTTGTGATATTAATTTACAGTTGTAGATGGATTTTAAGTACATTTACAACCTGTTTTTTTTCCTTTTGGGTACTTCAGTGCAGCTGGTGTGAAGCTTCCAGGGAACCCTCAGCCATATGCACTTATCAGTCTAAAACCAGATTAGCTTTTCCATTGCAGGACCTATGATCACATGTCCTGTGCGCTCTAGTGACCAGTTAACGTCAGCCAGTTTAAGAAGTTTCCCCACAGTAGGAGGGTCAATAAATAAACAGCAGTATTTCCTTTCTTCACACACACAGCTGGTGTAGTTTGACTGCCTCAGTTAAGAGACTTGGCCTAGCTTTTATTTTATGGTGTGCAGTATTTTTTCCAGGAAGCACAATGTTTGGTGCTCTGTGACAACCCTCTTTACAACAAAGAGAAACTTACTAATCATTTTACTAATCATGTTGGCCCACTTGACTGTATATTGGTATGAAGCATGATACAGTACGTATATTTTAAAAACAGAACTGTGAGCTATGAATTTACACACATATTTAAAAGGGGGCAGGCTATCTCTATTAACAATTCTAGGTTGAAATAGTTTATTTAATAGTTTATTTAATGGATAGTTTTACCAGTATTGCTAGAGACATGCACCAATGAAGACTTAGGTTTGGCCAACAACAAAGCCAAGAACAACAAAGCCCAGTTGCAAAAGGTAGATTTTGACATAGTTCAAGGAAGAAATGGCTATAGCCCTGTCCAGCATAGATATCCTGATTATTAGCCATACCCTTTCCCTCCAGCTCCCAAGTGTGATCATTTTAGCCTTCTTTCTTCAGGTGCCATATCCGTTCCGGATATTGGCTATCATCATAGCGATAGTCTTCCTGTTCTTCTTAACTCTTCAGAACGGTTCTTCCGAGGACCTTCCTAGGACTACACCAGTCTCTCAGGTTCTTCAGTCATGAAGTCCATCTACTTCCAGAGCCTCTATTCCCAGGGATCTTCCCTTGCAGAGCGAGTTGTAGTATGCTATTCTTTATGTTGTTCCTCATGATATGGCCAAGGTATTGGAGCTTTCCTTGCCTAATGGTCTTTTATTTTTTTATTAAATTTTCAAAAAATTATAACAAAACCATAACATAAAAAATACAGTACAAATACAAATTAAAAAATACAATTATTTACTTATTCAAATTTCTATATTGTTAAAGTGCAACTTTAACAATATAGTACCTCCCCGCCCTTCATATATCTCAGTAAGTACATTCCAATATGTTATATAATATATAAAACTTACATTTATTCTAATATCTATTTCTTATTTGTTTCAAATATCCAGTTCTATACTAATTTATATATACTTATAACTATTTGTGATTACCTTATTTAATCTTACAAAAATTTATTAACTATGGCGATACTGCCATAATTCTACATAATCTAAACAAAACAAAGATACAATAATAAAGAATACAACAAACACAAATTCACAACACGCACCCAGTGTATTATACAATGCCCTGGAGGATGGGGGATATCACAGTAGTTTCACTGTTTCCAAAAACTAATTTGATCTGGTACTGGTCCACCCCCTTCACCTCCATCCAATTTAGAGTCCACAAATGGTTACCATATTTCCCAGAATCTATTTTCTTTAACTACATCCTTTTTTTATTCAACTCCCATGTTAACTTATCGTTCAATGCAAGATCCCACATTTCCTTGTACCACTCTTCAAAGTTACTTCATTTTTCCAATTTCTTGCAATACATTGCCTACCCATTGTCAACATTATAGCCAATAGCTTTTTTTATCCACATCTAAATTCATATTATCCATGTCCATCAACAAGAACATAAGAACAGCCTTGCTGGAACAGGCCACAGCCCATCCAGTCCAGCATTCTGTCTCACACAGTGGCTCACCATTTCCTTCAGGGTATTCCCAAGGAGGTGCCTTCACCTGCTTAGGATTCCCTGGAAATGGCATTGAGAGATATCCTGCCTATCTCTCCAACCCCGAGGTTGTCCTTAAGTATCCATAATTATAGCCATTGATACACTTGTCCTCCATGAACTTGTCTAATCCTTTCTTAAAGCTGTCAAGACTGACAGCTGTCACCACTTCTTCTGGCAGGGAGTTCCATAGACCAGTGATCCTCTGGGTGAAAAAGTACTTTCTCTTATTTGTTTGAGAACTAGTACCCAAAAGTTTCATGGAGTGTCCCCTAGTTCTAGTGTTGTGCGATAGGGAAAACAGTTTTTCCTTATCTACTTTGTCCACACCGTGCATGATTTTATAAACTTCAATCAGGTCACCTCTTAGATGCCGTCGTTCAAGAGTGAAAAGGCCCAACCATTGCAGCCTCAGATGGTAAGGAAGGTGTTCCAGTCCCCTAATCATTCTGGTTGCCCTCCTCTGTACTTTCTCCAACTCCATAATATCCTTCTGGAGGTATGGCGACCAGAACTGAACACAGTATTCCAGATGGGGCCTCACCATAGATTTATAAAGAGGCAAAATGACACTTGCTGACTTATTTTCTATACCCTTCCTAATGATCCCTAACATTGAGTTTGCTTTTTTCACTGCTGAGGCACACTGGGTTGACATCTTCATTGAGCTGTCCACCAGGACACCAAGGTCCCTTTCCTAGTTTGTCGCAGAGAGTTCAGACCCCATCAGTTTATAAATGTAATTGGGGTTTTTTGCCCCAACATGCATCACTCTGCACTTACTAATGTTGAAGTTCATTTGCCACTGTTTTGCCCATTCCCCCATTGTCAAGAGATCCCTCTGGAGCTCCTCACAATCTCTCACAGTTTTCACTATCCTGTATAATTTAGTGTCATCAGCAAATTTGGCTACCTTGCTTTTTACTCCTACCTCTAGATTATTTATGAAGAGGTTGAAAAGCAGGGGTCCCAGTACTGAACCTTGGGGGACCCCACTCTTTACTTCCCTCCACTTGGAGAAGTGTCCATTTAGTGCTACCCTCTGTTTCCTGTCCCTTAGCCAGTTGCTGATCCAGGAGAAGACCTGTCCCTTTATTCCATGACTGGTAAGTTTATTCAAGAGCCTTTGGTGTGGGACCTTGTCAAAAGCCTTCTGAAAGTCCAGATAAACAATGTCAACTGGATCCCCCTTATCCACATGCTTGTTGACACTCTCAAAAAATTCCAACAGATTAGTGAGGCATGATTTGCCCTTGTAAAAGCCATGTTGGCTCTCCTTTAGCAGCGCCTTCTCTTCTATGTGCCTATTAATTCTATCTTTTAGGATGGTTTCCATTACTTTACCTGGGACACATGTCAAACTGACAGGTCGGTAATTTCCTGGATCACCCCTGGATCCTTTTTTGAAAATTGGTGTTACATTCGCTACCTTCCAGTCGTCAGGCACAAAGCCTGATTTGAGGGAAATATTATATAGACAATACTTGGCCCCAATTTAAGTCATAATGTTGCAAATTTCTTTCTCAATTCTTTCCCAAAAATCTTTAACTACATTGCAACTCCACCACATATTCTTACATTCTTACATCTCAAACACATTTTATTTTTATTATTATCCATCTGGTGTAACCTTATCAGGGTCAAGTACCACCTCCATAACATTTTGTAATTATGTTCTTTTACTCTGACAGACATAGTTCTCGTAATCCTTTTTCCCCATTTATTTTTCCATACCGATTCTGTAATTTTAACATTCAAATCTTGCTCCCAAATTTTTCTTAATTTTTCTTGTGGGTTACTTTCTTTATTTAATATCTTATAAATCCTGCTCACCAAGCCCTTGATTCCCATTTCTCCCTTTCTTATCTTTATTTTTATTTATTTATTGTTAAATTTCTATACCGCCCACTCAGCCAAAGCTGACTCCGTGCGGTTCACAACAGTGGGTAAAAACAGATAAAAACAAATAAAACAGATAAAAACCAGCAATAAAAACCCACCCCTAAAAAGAGAGGGGCGCAGGAACCGAAGAAACTGTGGGATAGGCATCCTCCCCTATATTAACCACCCAACGGAAGCCACCCCTCCACCTGTACCCCAAACTTGGCCTGCCAGCCAGGTTTTTAGTTCTTTTCTAAGGGACAACAACTCTGTCTGGAAACGCAGTTCCACAGGCAGGAGGTTCCAAAGGGCCGGTGCGGACACAGAGAAGGCTCTCCTCCTTGTGCCAGAGAGGCGAGCCCCCCTGGCCGATGGCACTATTAGAGAGACCCTCTGGTCCGCTCTGGTTGGACGGACAGACGTCCTTAGGGCGATGCGGTCTCTAAGGTAACCTGGCCCACTACCATATAGATCTTTCAAGGTCAAAACCAGAACCTTGAATTGCACCCGGAGGCAAACTGGTAACCAGTGCAGCTTCCGCAGCAGTGGTGAGGCATGGGCATAACGTCCACACCCCATCACCACCCGGGCCGCCGCATTCTGGACCAGCTGCATCCTCCGAATGGTCATCAAGGGCAGCCCCATGTAGAGTGCATTACAATAATCCAATCTGGACGTCACCAGAGCATGAGTGACCATGAGCAAAGAGTCCCGGTCCAGGAGCGGGCGCAACTGGCAAATCACCCGAAGTTGGGCGAAGGCCTTCCTGGCCACAGCCGCCACCTGTTCTTCTAGCAGCAGCCACGAATCCAGGAGGACCCCCAAGTTGCGCACCAGGTCGGTCTGAGTCAAAATAGTCCCATCCAAAACCAAAGATGGTAGCTCCCGGGATAGCACAGGACCCCGCATCCACAGCCACTCAGTCTTACTAGGATTCAGCTGTAACCCATTCGCCCCCATCCAGACCCCAACCACCTCCAGACAACTGGAAAGGACTTTGACTGCATCACTGAGGTCCCCACGGGCCGAGATGTACAACTGTGTATCATCCGCGTACTGATGGTACCGCACCCCGTGGAAACGGATGATCTTTAATACCAATTCCTCAAATTCAGTCCTACCCCTTTCCAAACTGGTTTCCCTCAAATACTTACTATTCCACTTATTTAGTAATGCAATCTGAAACCAATTCGTCCTCCATTTGTGTATAAATTCCTAATTTCTTCTCTCTGTCTTCACAAACCTGTATCCAGTCCCTGGGACTGAGGGATTGCTCAATGGTCTTAAAGAGTTCTTTTTCTTTATCCGTCCTTGGCGTCTCATTTTTAACCTCTCATTTGCTACAGTGCTCTCCCTGATGGTATGTCTGAAGGAAGGATTAGGGCTGATGGCTTTAAGAGTTTATAAGGAGTGTTAAACTGTTGGCTCTTAAACTAAATTGGATCTACCTGTAATATTGTTCAGAATTAGAATTCCACTCTGACTTGACAGCATGTTTCTGTGTGTATGTACCAATCATTAGACCTCTAGATACCCTTTCCCCCCATAGGTTTGATTTAAAAAAAAGAAGGCTGAAAACTTTTGTGTTGTTTTCTGAGAGACATTAAAAGGGTTTATTTTTAAGATGTGGGTGACTGATTTATAATATACAATTTTTAGTCAAGTTGTAAATGTTTTTCTTTCATCAACATTCATTTTTGATCTTCTCTTTTATGTTACAACATTCATTTTTGATTCCCTCTTTTATGATATAAACCTGAAGCTTTAGAAAGTGACAACCAAAACTGTTGTCAATTTCTTTTACTTAGTCTGTTTCATGCTGCAATAAACATGACCCAAATGTTTTGTACAGGTTCAACAGCAAGTCCATCCCAATCTTTCAGCCAAGGAAGATTCTCTCTACTACATCGAGGAGTTAATCCTTCAGCTCCTAAACAAGCTATGTGCCGCACAGCCACGGACCTTTCAAGATGTAGAGGTATGAATGCCAGTGGGGAAAAACAGGTGTTTCCTTGTAAAACAATGCTGGTATGAGAAAGAAAAACTGAAAAACTGTGGCTGTAACCTTAACTGAATTGCAGCAGGAGTAATCCCGCTGAGGAGAGCATAGTCTAACTCTGTTTACAAAATAGGTGCTATAGAACTGTGGTGGTGAACCTTGGCACTCCATATGTTCTTGGACTTCAATTCCCAGAAGCCCAAGCCCCCATGAATCCGCACAAATTGGTTTGCTGCAATTCATCCGGCCCACGCTGCCCTCGTCGCTCCCGGAAGCGGGAGTAAAACGCGCCCGGATGGAGGAAGGGTTAACCCGAAAGAGCCTTAACCATATGGGCGTGTTTTACTTCCGCTTCCAGGAGCGACGAGGGCAGTGCGGGGCGGATGAATCTCAGTAAAGCCATTCGTGCGGATTCATGGGGACTTGGGCTTCTGGGAATTGAAGTCCAAGAACATCTGGAGTGCCAAGGTTCACCATCACGGCTATAGGACATATATCTACAGTACAGCTCCAGATCTGGGTGATATGTCCGTCAGTTTAAGAGCAGAGTATCAACAGTCTCTTGGGGCAGGCCTGTATTAACCTGTATTGTCTGGTATAAGCTACTACTGTACTTGCAGTGACCATAAGGAAAGTAGAAGGAAGTTGCTTTACTTGGAGATAAATTTTGCTTTGTAAATTGTTCAACCATTTATGTTCCGTGCACAGTTTTTAAGACCTGCGATTCAGAAAAACTGCTTTTCTGATGCCACAAACCTGTAAAAAGGCTGGGTCAGAGAACATGTAATCACTGTGCTGAGCTACTTCCCAGTCAACAAGAGGAAACTCATGAAACAATTTTGAGAACTACCATGCTGTTATGGCCACTGAAGAAGTCGGTGTTTTCTCTGAGAGTCCAGAAACTGTTTTCAGACCCTTTTAATGCATTTGGGTAGAAGCACATTCAACAATATTGTCTTCTAACTGAATGTTGTTTGTGCTTAATGTCTTTATACTTGGACAGGAGCGAGTTCAGAAGACTTTTCCTCATCCAATTGACAAATGGGCAATTGCAGACGCGCAGTCTGCTATTGAGAAAAGAAAGCGAAGAAGCCCTCTCCTGCTACCAGTGGAAAAAATCCATCCTTTATTAAAGGTCTGTTTTACCAAGAGTTATCAACTGGTACGAGAAATAGCAGGTTGATTTGAAATGTCCTGTTTCCATAGCTTCACCTGAATGTCTTTCACATTAGCAAATTCTGCTCTGAAAAATCTGAAGCAGTGGTTAAAGCAGGGGTACCAAAGCGTTTCAGGCCGTGGGCTGGTCATGTGGTTCAGTGGGCCTGACACGTGGTTCCTCCCGCTGAAAGTGGAAGCAAAATGCACCTTGCAATCTGTTTTTCAACAAGATGGGATGGATTTTTTTAGGCTTTCATTTTCTCTGCTTAAACCAGGAGTGCCCAATCTACAGCCCATGGCTATATCAGGCCCCCGACGCCAATTCATCCAGCCC
The DNA here is from genome assembly GCA_035047345.1 of Bradypodion ventrale. Lineage (NCBI taxonomy): Eukaryota > Metazoa > Chordata > Lepidosauria > Squamata > Chamaeleonidae > Bradypodion > Bradypodion ventrale. Next base: position 502,284,098 of record JAWDJE010000001.1, read on the forward strand.
CCAATTCCCTTGTCAGTCCCGGAAGCTCCTGGACGAATTGGCATCAGGGGCCGGATCCAGCCTGTGTGCCGTAGTTTGGGCACCCCTGGGTTAAAGAGAGTGTGCCAAGGCAGGTGCAGAACCTTTATTTTTATTCATCTAGAAACTCAACTAATGCCAGCCACATTATTTATAAATAAGCTTTCTCCTTCAGAGCTATCCCATCTGAAATACAGCCCATCATTCAAATATTAAAAGTAAAGTAGGGAAACTGAAAGTCAGAAATGGTAGTAAGGTCATCAGATTCAGTGTCCTCAGTAGCATCCTAAACATGCCTTCGGTTACTACTTCCTGAGCTTGGCAGGCAGTTGAGTTGTCTGTGGTATCACAAGCTGCCACGGCTGCTGCGTGTCTGTAGGCCTCTCCTTTTCCAACTTGCCAGCCTGCCTTTGCTCGTGTTCAAGCAGATCAAATGCACCTATGGTTGCCAGGGTTTGTCATCTGATAGATATTGTTATCATTTATTGCTTATGGCGAACCTTTTAGAGACTGAGTGCCCAAACTCACCTTGACCACAGACTCAACAGGCTGCCATCCATCCTTACACTGCATGTGAGCTGCTCGCCTTATCACAAACGGGAGGGAGGAAGCGCTCTCATTGGGCTGCTGGGCAGAGGGGCAAGACGAACTTTGTGCTGGGGCAATGGTGCACATGCCCACAGAGAAGGATTATGAATGGACGTGGAGAGAGCCAGGGCAAGAGAATAAGATTAATCCTGATACCCATTGGGCAGAGGGGCAGGATGAACTCTGTGCTGGTGTGAGGAAGGAAGTGTTCTCTTTGGGCTGCTGGGCAGAGGGGCGAGATGAACTTTGTGCTGGGGCAATGGAGCATGAGCCCACAAAGAGGGCTCTGAGTGCCCCCTCTGGCGCATATGCCATAGGTTCGCCACCATTGGCTTATGGTTTATAGGTTTACTAGCATAGTTTGCCCGGCGTTGCCGGGCTGTTTTAAATTGTGTTGTAAGGTGTTTTTTTTGTTTTTAGTAATGTATGTAAAAAAGAGGTTATTCTGTAATTTTTTTAAAAAAATGTTTATTTATGCACAATTTGTGTGCATTGCAGGGCTGTTATAAACTGTGATCAGCTTTTTGGGTTTTTTTGTGGATTAAAAAAAGAACAAAGGATGATATAATTTTTTCAAATAGTTTTATTTAACCAAATAATGTTTTAGTTTGTGGGTGTTTTTTAAATAGTTGTACCGTAGGTAATAATTTTAAAAATGTGAAAGTACATGTTTTTTACATTCAATGTTTTTAAACTGTGTTTAGATGTTTTGGGTTTTTATTTGAGTTTAAACTCAGCACAGGATTTTAGAAATCTTTTTATTTTATTTTTTGACATATGTTTGTGATTTGTGTAAAATTGTGATTTATTATGTTTTTGACTTGTTTTTACTCTTATGGCCTCCAGGTGGGGCTGTTGAGTCTTTTTGAGTTGTTTTTACTATTCTGCCCTGCAGGTGAGGCTGCTAGGGGTTTTGCTTTCATTTCACGTGTTTTTTCTCTCCTGGCCTCTGGGTGGGGCTTCTTCTGGTAAGTAGTCTCTTCGTTTCTTCATTTCTGTTCCGATCGTCGTGGAGGCAGGACATGCTGGTAAGTTGTCTGGTTTTATTTCTTCTGGGGTTTTTCTTTGTTTTGCTTTTGTGGTGGTGGGCTGGGAGGTGTTTCTGTTTGTTCTTTTTTGTTTTTGTTTAGTTTTTGGTTGGTTTAATTGGTTTAATTATTTCTGGTTGTGTTTAATTTGTTTTATTTGGTTGTTGTTTATTTTTGTAATTAGTTGTTTGTTTGTGTACTTTGTGGGTTTTTTGTGTTGTAGTTAGGTGTTTTGTTTGTGGTTTTGTGGAAGTTTTTGTTTGTGTATTTTGTGGTTTATTTCTTTTTGTTTATTAATGGGTTTTTTAATTATTGATTTATTTTTGTTTTATTATTTTTTAATAATTTTGGTGTTTATTTTTGGTGGTTACTTTAGGTTGAAGAACGGGCTGCCTGTGGGTTTCTCTTTGGAGGCAGTCAGGCCGTTCTTCTCCCAGGAAGGTTGCTTAGGTAGGTTGGGGGAGAGGGAGGAGGCAGAGAAGAGCTTTCTGTGCCTAACAATGGTTCTCTCTTCTCTGTCTCCTTTTTCTCCCGGCTTACCTAATCGGAGATCAGCAGGCAGCGATCCGTAAGGGGTGGGGCTCTTCCTTGTGGATTGCTGGCTGTTGTTTTTGTATTCTGAAATACAAAGGCATCAGCCAGTCATCCACCAGGGAGGGTGCTTCCCCTGATGGACTGCTGCCTGTTTTTGGGGTTTTTTCCCACCCCGGCTCAACTTTACTTGAGGCTGGTGGTGGTCTCGCCGTGTCTTTGGCGGGGTTGCGTGGAGGAGAGGAAGTCCCTCTTCCCCCCGTTGCTCCGGAAAAGAAGGACGGTGGGTGTCTCGCGGTGACGTTTTGTGCCTTTTATTTTGCGTGGCTGTGAGGCGCTGAGTCTGCTTGCTGGGGACTTGTGCTCCCGTTGTTTATGTAAGTTTATTTTTCACGCGCCGGCTTTCTCAGCATTCTGCGTGCAGGACGCTGGGACTTGTAGTTGTAGTTTTGAGTTTGTGGTTTGCGTTTGTGCGGTTTTTTTTTAAATGCGGCTCTATTTTGATTGGCCGTGGCTCGTTTCCCAATGTTCTTTTTGCTCGCACCTCTCAGCCTGATTGGCTGTGGCACGGCACGGCGCAAGGAACGTTGGGAATTGAGGTTCTTTTTCTTTGTTTGAGTTTGTGGGTCTCCTGCCCCACTGGCGCATTTCTAAAATATTTGTTGACCTCCGGACCCATTTCAGGCAAGTGCACGAATGCTCGGTACGGGCATGTATGGCCGGGTGTGGGATCCTTTGTCAAGTTCCAACGGTTAACGCTTGGATTTATAGGTATAGATTGCTTATGGTTTGTTGTTTGATGTGTTATGTGTTTGTTATTATGTCTGATTGCATAAGTGGGAGAAGATCCCAGATGGGTGCGATATAGATATCAATCGATCTTATTTTTATGTCAACTTTCAGGAGGTTCTTGGTTATAAAATAGATTATCATGTGTCCCTTTACCTGGTGGCTGTCTTGGAATATATCGCTGCCGACATCCTGAAACTGGCGGGCAATTATGTTTTCAACATACGACACTTTGAGATTTCCCAGCAGGACATTAAAGTATCCATGTGTGCTGATAAGGTAAGGAGCTATGGATTCCTGAACTTGTATACATACTTCCAGATTCATTGTGCATGTGTATTTGTTGTTCTTCATAACTGGTGCATCTTACCATTATTTAGAATAATCTTTCGGGGACATTTCTCTGTAAACAGGAAGCTTTTTAGAACTTGTTTCTCTATCATGGGAATATTGAGAATGCTTTCCTTGTAAAATATTAACACAGTTGAACCTCGGATAAAGTCCAAACTCCGTTCCACAAGTTTGGACTTTATCCGAATCAAATGGGCGATGCATCGGATAACATCCAAAAATGGACTTTATCCGAGGTTCCTACACCGAATACCTCGGATAACGTCCATTTTTTTTTTTTTTTTGCGGTTTTGGACTTTATGCGATGCATCATGTGTGCATGAAAACTGCGACTTTATCTGAATCGGACTTTATCCGAATCAGACTTTATCCAAGGTACCACTGTACAAGCAAAACAACATTCAGTTCACTGGTTTTGAAAATCACTCTCTGTTTACTTATGGCACATCTCACCATGTATAAAATATTTTTTCTAGGTATTGATGGATATGTTTGATCAGGATGACATTGGCTTGGTTGCTCTGTGTGAAGAAGAACCATCTTCTTCTGGTGAACTCAATTATTATGAGCTCGTCAGGACTGAAATTGCAGATGAAAGACAGTACCTGCGGGAACTAAATCTGATCATAAAAGTATTTCGAGAAGCTTTTTTATCAAACAGAAAATTGTTCACGTCTAATGTAAGTCAACCTTTTCCCGTTGCCCAGTCTGCTTTATGTTTTAACTTTTGAGTTGTAGGCTAGTGAGGTGATAAAGGCGGAAACATTTCCCCACATTTCTTACTCCACAAATAAGGGAATATAGCCGTGATGGCGAACCTTGGCATTCCAGATGTTCTTGGACTTCAATTCTCAGAAGCCCAAGCCCCGGTGAATCCACACGAATGGGTTTTCTGCGATTCATCCGGCCCGCGCTGTGCTGCCCTCTTCGCTCCTGGAAGCGGAAGTAAAACGCGCCCATCTGGGCGCGTTTTACTTCCGCTTCCAGGAGCGACGAGGACGGAGCAGCGTGGGCTGGATGAATCGCAGAAAACCCATTCGTGTGGATTCACGGGAGCTTGCTTGGACTTCTGGGAATTGAAGTCCAAGAACATCTGGAGTGCCAAGGTTCACCATCATGGGAATATAGCATCTCAAAGCCAAGATTCACAGGGCAGTGTTTAAAGACCATGCGCAACAACCAACTAATTACTGTTACAATTACAATTCATAGTGAATCTCAGATCTTCTCAAAGGAGAAGTTGAGTATTGCCAAACGTATTTTGAGATTGAGTATCCTACTGTATTTCCTCTGCCACTTTCTCTTTTAAAGAATAGTTGGTGCATCATAGGACAGTGAGTTGATTGAGGGCCTTGAGATTGGGAGTTTCTTTCCTCATTGTGCTTTGTTGAAGAATCAGCCTGATAGCTCCCCCAAAAAAGGGAATAAAAAAGAGCTCGTCGTAAGTCAGAATGAACGTAATACCATGTAGTTATTATTATATAATGCAAGGATCCCCTCCTCTGTGCCCTGGTGGCACAATAGTTAAACTGCTGTACTGCAGCCAAAATGTTGTGAGTTCGATCCTGACGGGACCAAGGTTGATTCAGCCTTCCATCCTTCTGAGGTTAGTAAAATGAGGATCCGGCATGTTAGGGGCAAAGTGCTAATTGTGAACTTCCCCAGAGAGTGCGCTAAGTGCTTATATGGGGCGGTATATAAGCCTAATTGTAATTGCTATTCCTCTTGCTCTTATTGGGGGCCTGTGTAGAAGAGGGCATTCTGTGAGGCTGGTAGGTACCAGGCTGTTAAAAGGCCATTTCTTACACTGTCACTTAGCAGTCTGACTGAGTTTTCCCTCTCTGTTTGACTGAGAACCTTGCTTGCGTTTTCACCAAACAATTAGATGTTGAAATAGTAATGGACAAAAACACGCCTGTTCAGAATGGTTCTGTTTTCCTCAGGACATTGACATGATATTTAGCAATATAACGGACATTCACGAACTGACAGTGAAGCTCTTGGGGTTAATTGAGGACACTGTCGAAATGACTGATGAAAGCAGTCCCCACCCTCTGGTTGGCAGCTGTTTTGAGGATCTTGCAGAGGTGAGCGTGTAAAACTGTTCAGTTGGTTTTCTCTGCCCCGTCTATGCATACACTTGATTTATTGAGGTGTGTGTAAGTGTGCAGGAATGGTCCAAAACATCTTGTCTTACCTTGAGCAGCGAGCCACCTGTTCATCCAAATTAGGTTATATTAACATGTGGCAAAACATCAGACAAGTGCCACACCCTCTTCTATGGAGTTTAAATACAATAGATGCAAACGATGGTTTGTTGATTGGGAATATCTTTACAGGTATCTCCTCTTACACATAAATCCCTTCCTCTACTTCCTGATTTTCACTAATCGTAGTTCTCCGTTGTATTCAGATTGGAAAACTTCCCTTTTAGTGAAGTTGGCTCCAAACATAATAATGCATATTTGTAAACTGCGATCTGAGAAGAAAGCGAATCATGGGATATATCTTGAACAGTATGAGAGAAAGGAGAATATGAGTTGCACAAGCGTTTCTGAACCATGCTTTTCGTTATGTCTGGCTGAATAAAATTATGATGCATATTTTATAAATGACAAGGGAGTCACAATGTTTTGAAATTGTTAAGTGATGTGCATATCATTCCCAAATGTTTTTGGATGATAAGAACATAAGAATATAACATAAGAACAGTCTTGCTGGAACAGGCCACAGCCCATCTAGTCCAGCATTCTGTTGGACTGATGTTGGACTGCGGGGGCTCAGTGGTTAAGATGCTGAATTGATGACTAGAAGGTCGGCAGGTCAGCAGTTCGAGACCTGAGTGCTGCATGTCGGAGTGAGTTCCCATCTCTGCCCCAGCTCTTGCCAACCTAGCAGTTCAAAAACAAAAAATTGCAAGTAGATCAATAGGGACCACTTCGGTGAGAAGGTAAAAAGCATTCCGTGCACTCTGGTGTCTAGTCATGCTTGACACATGACCATGGAAATGCCTGCAGACGCAGACAGCACTCTTTGGCTATAAACAGAGGTGAACACTGAATCCTAGAGTCAGATAAGACTAGCTTTCAAGCAAGGGCAAGTTTTACCTTTCTGTGAGTTAAATGTGATTCTTTTTGCATATCGTCCTGCCCTGCTTGGATTGTGTTAAAAGACCTCTTTGTTCAGGTAGTGAAGTATTGCCTAGGACCGTGGTGGTGAACCTTGGCACTCCAGGTATTCTTGGACTTTGATTACTAGAAGCCCAAGTCAGCACTCCTGTTGATCAGAGCTTCTGGGAATTGAAGTTCAAGAATAGCTGGAGTGTCAAGGTTCACTATCACTGGACTAGGACATTCCAGTAAAAAAAAAACTGCCATTCAGTTATTTGGGACTCTCAACACCTATAGAGCCTATAACAGTGTTTCCCAATCTTTGGTGGGTTTTTTTGTCTTTTTTTTTTTACTCAATTCCCAGAAGCCTATGTCAATTCTCCAAAGCACTGATCAGCTAAGGTACTGACTTAGGCTTCTGGGAATTGAAGTCCACCAGTGTTCTGCGGAACACTGGGAAACGCTGGTCTAGAGAATAGTGAGACTCCAACTCCATAGAAGCATTGGGTTAATTCTGTTAACCAAAGCTAGGCCCTGGTCCATGTTATTGAAATGTAGTGTCTTGTTAATGTGGTTCTATGGGTTGGAATTCTAGAATTCCTCTTGCCAAATTGTTGGAGAATTTTGGAGTTGGAATCCCTTATGTTGACATTATCTGACCTGTGTGAACCATCAAGCCATACTACCCAAATCAGCCTGGATTCTGCCCCTTTAACTACATAAAAATAGAGTTATTATATAACCTGCATTTCTCTGTGCCTGTTACCTTGGAATGCTTACTCTTTCTAGGAACAAGCCTTTGATCCATATGAGACCTTATCCCAGGATATCCTTTCATCGCAATATCATGAACATTTTAATAACTTGATGGCTAAACCTGCTGTGGCTTTACATTTCCAGGTATGAATATGCCTGTTTATTTAGAAGAAGATACATACTCAGGCCATCAGTCAGATGAAATTTAAAAAAGACATACCCAAGCTTTCTGTCAAATGATTTTCAAACCAACCAACCTAGAACTTAATCCCACCTTCTCTTTCTCTGTTGTACACATATGTACACACATTATCAACTCCCTAGTTGTTGTCTGATGGCTCACATTATCTTGTACAAATAAACACTTGGGTTTTGGGGCATCTCCCAACACCTGTTGTGAAGGAAAGTAGGAAATAAAATCCCAGTACATGTTCCTTATGGGACCAGTCTAGTCTTCCCCATGCTCTGAAGTTTTCCTGAGATATGGGGTGCAGTGTCTCCTTTACTCTTCACTCTTCCTTTGAAGGGAGCAGCTAGCATGTGCTTCTCAGCAGGTCTGTATTCCTGAAGAATATACAGTAAAACCTCGAGATATGAAATTAATTCATTTCTCAAGATTTTTCGTATCTTGAAAAATTTGTATCGCAAAACACAGTTTGCCATTGGAATGCATTTAAAACCAAATAATCCATTCCTGAGCTCAGAAAAAAAGCCAAAAAACATCTTTTGCATGTTCAGAACTCTTTCTAAAGTGGCAAAAGCATTGCAAAAAATTCCAAAGTGCACTTGAAAGAGTTTTGAACAGATAAAATATATTTATTTGGCTTTTTGCTGAGCTCCAGAACTGATTACAGTACAGTATTTTGGTTTTCAATGCATATTCATCACATTTCTGACAGTCCCATCTAGTGGCCAGCTCTGGTAATTTCAAGAAAAGTACCTGACAATCAGCTGTTATGGGGAAGGGGGGGATTTTCGGCACTTCCTGGTTGTGGGGAGAGCTTCTGGCTGTGCCAAAATGCAACAAAAAATTCCAAAAATGGAGCGAAAATGCTCTGAACACCCTCCCACCGCTGTGGGAAGTGTCAGAAGACCCCAAAAAACCTTTCGTAGCTTGAAAAAAATGCATATCTCAAAGCATTATTTTTCTGGGATTTCCTTTCTTATCTCGAGTTTTTTGTAAGTAGAGGCATTCATAACTTGGGGTTTTACTGTATGTCCACCTTTTATGTTGCTTCCTTGTTCGTTGTGGTTCCTCTATAGAACCTAGAGCAGTGTTTCCTAATCTTTGGGTTTTGGACTTCAGTTCCCAAAAGAGATCTGAAGATTGCTATCATGTCTCATCTCTTCTCCATGTTGAACACATGTAGATCCTTTAGCTTTTTGTCAGAGTTATTTCATTATTTATTACGGTAGATTATTTCTATTAACAGATCTCAGGGTGGAATAAGTTCAGTAAAATTGCATTGGAAGGGTGTTTAATAATTTAATTTAAAACACTTAAAATATTTTAAACACTTTGAGCTATAGTAACAGATAAGACAAAACCAGCAAATGAAAGGATTCGATGGCAAACCAAAATCATTCTAATTACGAAAAGTTCAGGTGAACAACTTGCTATCCTTACTGCTGATCATCTAAATCAGGGGTGCCCAAACTATGGCCCCCTAATTTTTTGCAACAGAGTGTGGCTTTCTTCCTGGAAACTTCTACTGATGGAATAATCTTTGTTTCTTTCTTTGTGTTTTGCTTGATGTATGCCTGATTCCCTAAGACCGTCATGGGTTTGAGGAATCAGGCTATCAATTACCAGAAGCCCAAGTCAGCACTCCTGCTGATCAGAATTATAAATTACAAAAACGAGTACAGTACAATTTTGAAAATCTCCTTGGTCTTTTTTTCTTCTAGACATCTACTGAATTAAGCTATGCTTTTTTATTATTATTTCCCCTCAGTCAATTGCTGATGGCTTTAAAGAAGCTGTACAATATATCCTTCCGAGGCTTATGTTGGTTCCTGTTTATCATTGTTTGCACTACTTTGAATTACTACAGGTAAGCAAACACCTTCTAAAGGAAGAAGAGATAAAGCATATGCTTTATTTCGAGTACAGTGGTACCTCATACAACGATGTTAATCCGTTCCACAGGACTCGTTGTTGCACGAAACAATTGCTATACGATGCATGCATTGTATAGCGATTTTCCCTATGGGGTGCATCGTACAATAATTTTTTTCGCTAAGTGGTTTTTCCCATTGAAAAATTGTTGTACGATTTTTTCCATAGGGAAAATTGTTATGCGGGACACCATTTCCCCCCAAAACCTAATTGTTATGCAATTCCGTTGCTATACGGAGCGATTGTTGTATGAGGTTCCACTGTAATTGATCAAACTAAATGGTGAAGAATTATAGTACTGTTTCATTTTTTTGACTTTTGCTTTCAGTGGGGCTTGTATACAGATTAATTGCAACTAACCTTGTAGAGCTCTTGATTTTATCATTTTAAAGCCCATCAGTGAGCCACAAGGCTTTAATTGAACAGAATTATTTTAAAAGGTTACATGTCCACAAGCTTCTTATAACTACGTAGGTTATAGCAAACATTTGCGACTGTGTACTTTGTACTCTTTTACCTGCTTCTGGTTTTAAAGACAGTAGCGCTGCACACAAAGGAATATCCTCCCCTCAGAACCAAAGTGCTGCTGTCATGTCCTGAAGTACTAAATAGTAAGAATTATAGTCAGTCAGTATAAGACAGTGATGGCGAACCTTTTAGAGACAGAGTGCCCAAACTCAACAGGCTGCCGTCTGTGCCGCAGAGGGGTGTGGTGAACTATGTGCTGAGGGGAGGGAGGAAGCACCCCCACTGGGCTGCTAGGCAGAGGGGCGTGGTGAACTCTATGCTGAGGGGAGGGAGGAAGCGCTTCCATTGGGCTGCTGGGCAGAGGGGCGGGATGAACTCTGTGCTGAAGGGAGGGTGGAAGCGCTCCCATTGGACTGCTGGGCAGAGGGGCGGGGTGAACTCTGTGCTGAGGGGAGGGAGGAAGTGCTCCCATTGGGCTGCTGGGCAGAGGGGTGGAGCGGACTCTGTGCTGAGGGGAGGGAGGAAGCGTTCCCATTGGGCTGCTGGGCAGAGGGGTGGAGCGAACTCTATGCTGGGGCGACAGCGCTCATGCCCACGGAGAGGGTTCTCATTCCCCCTTCTGGCATGTATGCCTGGGTAAGATTCACCACCTCTGGTATAAGGGATTGTGCAGCCTCTGGGCAATATCTTCATAATTATAGTCTAAGATTAGTTGCTGCTCAAAACTTTCCCTTTTGCCATTTGCAGCTGCCTTTAAGATCTTATTTCCTTTCCAGTACATACCACAATTGGAGAAGGATTTATTCTGTGTGCAGGAGAAAGTCATTCTATTGCCTAGCATGTATCAAGGTCATTTACAAAATTGTTTCATAGTATGACTAGTTCGCATTTTGTTTTGCAGTTGAAAGAGGTCTCTTGTATGAGTTGAAGCCAGCAATGAGACTTTCTCTGTCTTTCTTCCCACAATACAATTCACTGCATTGCAGTAAATATATTATGTGGGGCTTCTCTAATAATAGAAAATACAGTAGGATGAAGGGGTAAAGATGGCAGAGCTATGGTTTGGTTTTCAGTCATGAATGTTTAATGCAGAAATGTACAGAGCGCAACGGGAGGTGGTGTACTTACATTGGGTGCAGGTTCCGAATCTCAATGACTAAGATTAATTTGCAGATTGTTGGCATTAGGAACTAAGAAGTGGTTGCATGTTTTTTGAGTTCCTTGTCTAGAGAGAATGAAGAACCGCTCTGCTTGTCCATATTTTTGAAGCTAAACATACATTTGTTTTTATTCTGAGGAGTCAGCTCTGTACCAGTTAATTTCTTTCATGCACAAAATGATTTTGGAAACAAGTTTTGTGCAAGACATTTGGTTATGGCAGTGAACACTTAAAATTTGAAAATTTAAGGGATACAGAAATCTCCTTGAAAACCTAAGGGAGGCAGAGATATTAACCAAAAATATTAATGCTAGACAGAAGCTCTAGCATTTAATCAAATGGAGGTGTGCTTTTGCAAAAATAAAGAAAATCAGCTGAACCATGGGTGAATTTACTGCTTCATCCTGAAGTTTCAAGGAAAACTGCCTTTATTTTCATTTCTACACTAGCTAGTTTTGCTCACTTCTATTATTTAAATTAGAACCATGATAAAGACAAAAAGGTGCTCATAATATTCTGTGACCATGACTTGGAAGGGTTGTTTTGGAAAATCTCGTACAGTATTGTTGTTTGTTAACCGTAGTATTATATAAATCTTCCCACTCAGATATGCCATGCTACGGATAGCTTGAGCATGTTAGAAATAAATGTCTGTCTTTTCAGCAATTGCAAGAATGTAGTGAAGATGAAGAAGATTGTGAATGTTTGAAACAAGCCATTACAGCTCTGCTGAATCTCCAGTGTAGCATGGAGCGCATCTATAACAGACACTCACCTAGACGCCGGCCTGGGTAAGAAAATTAATGTTTCGGTGAACTTAGAACAGGAAAAACACTTTCTGAAAACACAGATGTCATGTTGAGAGCCTAGATTTCTCTTGATCCCTGCGAAGCATACATTAAGTGGCAATCCATTTCTAAGAATAACATCTAAGCTGTCCCGGTTATGCTACATGTTCTCTGTATTTCACCGTTCTATGTTTTTGAAACTGGCCTTTGTGATGGTTAATTGTGGGGAGAATTTTAAAAAGAAAGAAAATCTGATCTTTGATCACTTTTGCAGTTAAAAACAGCCTGCGTTGGGAGTTCTGCATTCTAACAAAATGTGTGTTTTTAGGGAGCCAGTGTTTTGGTTCTACAACCGACAAGTAAGAAGCAAACATCTGGCCATTAAAAAAATGAACGAGATCCAGAAAAATATCGATGGCTGGGAAGGGAAAGACATTGGTCAGTGCTGCAATGAATTCATCATGGAAGGGACATTGGTGAAAGTAGGAGCCAAGCATGAACGGCACGTCTTTCTTTTTGACGGTTTAATGATCAGCTGCAAAGCCAACCACGGACCATCTCGCCTACCAGGCTATAGCAGTGCTGAGTACAGACTCAAAGAAAAAATTGTGATGAGGAAGGTTCACATCGTGGATAAGGAGGACATGTGCGAGTGCAGGAATGCTTTCGAACTGGTTCCAAAAGATGAGAACAGCTTCCTCTTTGCTGCCAAGTCTACCGAGGAAAAGAACAACTGGATGGCAGCACTCATTTCCCTCCAGTATCGCAGCACCTTGGATCGGATGTTGGATGCGGTGCTGCTCAAGGAAGAGAATGAACAGCCCCTGCGGCTCCCCAGTCCAAATGTCTACCGCTTCGCAGAAGAGGAGTCTGAGGAGAACATTGTGTTTGAGGACAATCTTCAGAGTAGGAACGGAATCCCCATGATCAAAGGTGGAACTGTAGTGAAGCTCATTGAAAGGCTAACCTACCACATGTATGCAGGTATCTGTTGGTTGTTGGCTTTTTCCAGTTGGTTAGCTTCAGGAAATGGTCCTTTGACACCAGATTAAATCTCTTTAATAGTCTTGTTCTTTCATGGCCCAATCAAACCCTGGACTGCCAAAATGAAGCCACTTTCTTGGCTTTGTCATTGCCCAAACCCAAGTCCTCATCGGTGCATGTTTCTGGCAGTCATCGGCAGACCAGCAAATGAGCCCATGGATTAGGTATCACTCGGCATTCACACCATGTGTTGTTATCCGCCAGCATCCCCCGCTTGAGCATGTTGGTTTTATATGCAGGGACTCCAACCCTCAGCCTATTCGGGGTCCTCCAAGTTACACAGGGGAGGTTGAGTTCCTGACCTTTATCCTCTTTTAATGAATCCTTGTCCAGTGAGCTCCTTCCTCCATCTTCTCTCTTTAATATGAGGCTGTATTAAATCTTTCCCTGTTTGCTTTTCCAGATCCAAATTTTGTACGCACTTTTCTTACGACGTACCGCTCCTTTTGTAAGCCACAAGAACTCCTAGATTTGCTAATAGAGCGGTAAGTAAAACAAAACGCCTGGCCATTGTCATTTTTATGGTTGTTTGTTCTTACATTTGTAGTAAGAAATGTCTATTTTGATGGAATACGTAATCAGTTAATGTAGGCATATTCATTTGAGATTACTGTATTCTAGATGGTCCTAACACTCTTCTCCATTGACAGGTGCATTAAATCATGCTTTTTTAAAATGCTTCTGTGGTTGGGAAGTTTAAAGTTTAAATAATTCAGATTTTTCTTCTTCTGTGTCTGGGCCAGATGTAAAACTGGCAAAATGAAGCCACCATTTGATGGGGTCATTCTGCATTTCCCTTCACCTGACCTAGTGTGAAAAAGATTAGCCGGCAACACAAGGCTGCCATTACCAGGGTACGCCTGATTGTGGTTCAGAAATACCACAGTCTTTGAGGAGGCTCTTTCTGTATACTCCCAACAATTCAGATAGAAATATAAAACTGAAACAGTTCAGACTAAATTGAATATAGAGCATGTATCAATTAAGAAAGGTTGGCTTTCTCTTTCAACAAATGAAAAAAGTTATATTAAAAAAAGACTTAGCATGTGTAAATAACTCAGCCGTGTTGATTTCCTTTGGAGCTTAGCTTTCTAAAATTATTTTTATACCTCTAGGATTATGAGAAAAACATGAACACTTAATAGTTTCGATGAGAGTTTTAATTTTGTACGTGAACCGTCCAGATGGCCGTGCCAGATGGGAAGTATACCACACGGGTGCCCAAACTATGGCCCGCAGGCTAGATCTGGCCCCCGACGCCCTTGTCGCTCCCAGAAGTGGAAATAAAACATGCCCTATGGTACGTTTCACTTCCGTTTCCGGTGGGTGACAAGGGCAGTACGGGCCAGATGAATTGGTTTCAGGGGCCGGATCCTGCCTATGAACCCTGGTTTAAGCAGAGAAAATGGCAGCTTACAATCTATCGCATCCTATTGCAAAACAGATTGCAAGGCGCATTTTGCTTCCAGTGGGAGGAACCACGTGACCAGCCCACGGCCCAAAATGTTTGGCCACCCCTGGTATACCAATATAACAAATATGGGAGAAGAATGTGGTTGCAGCAATGTGATCAAGTTTTCTTAGATAGTTTATGAACATGTGATTTTGGGAGAAAGACAGCTCATGAGCAATTGCCTTGGGTCACCTGAAATGGCAAGAGATTATTCCCTTCAGTAACAAAATGGATCAGGAGATGGGGAAAATGATAGAGAAAAGAGTAGACTCTATAGAAAGTGCAATGACACTTCTGATGAGGTGGCTTTGGTCCACGAAAGCTCACATTTAAATATATGAGTTAGTCTTTAAGGTGCCACAACATTTTTTGTCTCTCCCCCCCCCCCCCCCCCCCCATGTTTTGTTTACTCTCTGATATCCTTGCACAGGCTAACACGGCTGCCGCTTCAAACATTTCAGTTCTAAAGTCAATCAACAATTTTACAGGTATTTTTAGGTAGCTATTATAGACTCACACAATCCATAAAACAGATTTTTTTAAGAATGTTTGCCTACTGATATTTAAAGGGGAGCCAGGAACACACTGGATGAACCCCAGTAATGCATTCTCCATCCACGTAACACACCCAGCCCCAAAGGTCCCTGGGGTCTTTTTTTTGTCTTGGGGAAGCCGTGGGGGTGTTAGTGAGACAGAGTGGAGGCCTTTATTTCTTTATTTAGATTTATATCGCTGCCCACACACCATGGTGACTAAGGGCGGCTTACAATGAGCAAAACAACACAGCACAATTTTTTAAAAAAAATTAATACATTTTTCTAAATAAATAATAGATTTTCTCTCTCCCCTCCAGCCATTGGTGGGTGCCAGGTGTAATTTCTAAAAACTGCTGCCATCCTCCACCTTGGGTTCCCCATGACAAAGGGAATGTCAAAAAAGCCTTAAGACCTTCAAGGTTGGGGAGGACTGGAACATTTTAATTTCTGAAAAACCACAGTAGCTCAGCTTTATGCTGCGTAAATTGAGGTTTCCCTTGCTCGAAAGCCAGTCGTATCAGGCTCTAGGGTTCAGTGCTCATCTGTTTCAAAGCCGAAGAGCCAGCGCTGTCTGTTTTTGCAGACGTTTCCGTGGTCATGTGGCAGGCATGACTAGACACCGGAGCACACGGAACGCTGTTTACCTTCCCACCGAAGTGGTCTCTATTTATCTACTTGCAAGTTCTTGCTTTCGAACTGCTAGGTGGGCAGAAGCTGGGACAAAGATGGGAGCTCATTCCGTCCTGCAGTCCTTGGGAATCGAACTGCTGACCTTGCACCTCCCAGTCAGCCAGAAATTGATATCTCATAGTTATATGCTAATAGGAAATTTCATTGTTGCTGCATGAAGAATATTTGGCTGATACAGAGCTGTAACACTGGGATTAGGATTAGTAAACAATCAGGTTTTTTTCAATTTCCCAAAAATCAGTCGTTTAAATCTGTTTTCAGTAACTACAACTGTGGTGGCAACGTTCATCTTCCATACACATACCAGAGTGTGCTGAGCTGGTATTCCTTTCTATTCATTCTGGGCAACTTCACATTCCATCATCTTTTTTATTGCTAGCTTTGAAATCCCAGAGCCGGAACCAACAGAAGCCGACCGGCTGGCAGTAGAGAAAGGAGAGCAGCCAGTCAGTGCAGACCTGAAAAGATTTCGCAAGGAATATGTCCAACCAGTGCAACTCAGGTAGGAGTTTCTCCCTGTTTTTCAGGCTGCAGCAGCCACACCAGGGAAGCAGGGGGTGGGGGGTGGGGGAGATCACTTTGTACGAGAGCATGCACAGTGTATTCACTTGAGAATAGCTGCTAGTTAATGCTATATGACAGTGATGGCAAACCTTTTAGAGACAGGGTTCCCAAATTGCAACCGAAAGCCAACATATTTATCGAAAAGTGCCGACACGGCAATTTAACCTGAGGTTTTCGTTTAGAAAAAACAACTCATACCTTCGCCACAGACTTAACAGGCTGCTGTCCCATGCCACATCCTCACGCCAAATGTGAGCCGCCCACCTGACCCCAGACAGGAGAGAGAGGAAGCAATCCCATTGGGCTGCTGGGCAGAGGGGTGGGTGGTGTGAGAAATGTCCTCAGGCATGCGTGGAGAAGGGGAGGGAGCAGCTCGGCCCCGTGTTCCTCTGACTTTCTTTTTTTAAAAAAATATTTTTATTAAGTTTTTCAAAAAAAATACAAATGATATATTAAAAAAATACAACAAATACAAGAAATTACAAATCAGAAAAAAGAAAATCACATTACATTAATTTGTTGTATTACAAATTATAACACCCAGTGATATTTACAAACCATGAGGATCGAATTTCTAATTTAATTTTCCCAGAAACTCATATGTTGAGGTACCGGCTTATCCCCTTTATCACTCACAAGGACAAATTCCACAAATGGTTTCCATATTTCCCAAAATTTGTTCTCTTTTAAGATACCTTTTTTCACATTCAATTCACATGTCAATTTATCATTTAATGCAATTTCCCACATTTATTTATACCATTCATCAATTTTTAACCTTAAATCACTTTTCCATTTTCTCGCTACACACAGTCTTGCAGCCGTTAACATTATTGACACCAGTTCTTTTTTGTTTGTACTCATATTTATATCATCCAATCCCGTCAGCAAGGCGATACCTGGCTCCAGTTTTATATCGACTTTGGTAATCGCTGAAATTTCTTTCTCAATAAGTTTCCAAAAAATCTTAACCACTTTACAACTCCACCACATGTGTTCATATGTTCCAAGCTCACTTTTACATCTCCAGCAATCTCTTGATTTACTATTAGTTCCTCTGACTTTCTAGTAACTCTGGCAAACTGTGCTGGGGCGATGGCACATGTACCCACAGAGAGGGCTCTGAGTGCCCCCTCTGGCACGCATGCCATAGGTTCACCACCACTGCTGTATGAAGATGTATGACCTAACACCTAGCTGGGAGAATGCCTAACTAACATTTTACTGTCAAGGGAAACGTAATGAATACTAAAAAGTTGTTATTTACCTCTTATTTTCCCACTCCCAGGATATTAAATGTGTTTCGTCACTGGGTAGAACATCACTTTTATGACTTTGAAAGAGATCAGGAGCTTCTTGATAGACTTGAAACATTTATTTCCACCGTAAGAGGTACGTGATTTGAATTGATTGCAATAATACTATTCAAATCCAAACATTCCACTTTATTTGGGTTGCAGGATGTTGCCAGAGCGCTCACATTTCATTCTGAGCATTTCACTCTGTTTGTTGCCTATACATGCAACTAGAGACACTGGTATTTACAAGCCTGCTGCAAGGCAGTGGTGTGATGTCAGCCTCCTGTCTAGTTCAATTTCTGTATCGCAAAAAGAAAAAGACCACACATACTGTACTGTGCAAGAGGACCCTGGTGGTGTAGCAGTTAAACTGCTGTACTGCAGCCAGAATGTTGTGCGTTTGATCCTGACCAGGGCTCAAGGGTGACTCAGCCTTCCATCCTTCTGTGGTGGGCCAAATGAACATGTTGGGGGCAAATGCTAATTAACTTGTGAACTGCCCAGAGGGTGCACTAAGCGCTTATTATGGGGCCGAATAGAAGAGTGATTGCTTTGCTTTAATACAGGGGTGGCCAAACTTTTCGGGCCGCAGGCCGGTCACGTGGTTAAGGGAGCTGGTCACTATGACCCAGAGCCCAGATCCGGCCCTGGCACCAATTCATCCGGCCCCACGAAGCCCTTGTCGCTCCTGTAAGCGTAAGTAAAATGCATACTGGTGCATTTTACTTCTGCTTCCAGGAGAACGAGGGCTTCACAGGCCGGATGAATTGGCATTGGGGGGCGGATGTGGCCCCCAGGCCGTAGTTTGGGGACCCCTGCTTTAATATCTTTAATCTGCCTCTTGCTTCTTAACAGGAAAAGTTTACATTTAACCCTTTATTATACCAATATTTTTTTAATAACACACAACAGATTACCTATGCTTTTTAAGAAAACTGCTTATGCTGTTACATGAGATAAATACATTCATTCCTGTCTTTCATTTATTCAGCTGAATAAATATTTGTCTGCTTGCGAGATAAGAAGGTGCACATTCTGTGTTCCTGTGTGGAAGATGCAGTTATGTAGGAGATCATATTCTAAGCCAGGGGTGCCCAAATTTTTTGAGCCATAGTCCGGTCACATGGTTCAGCGGGCCGGTCATATGGTTCAGTGGGCCGGCCACATGATTCCTTCCAACGGAAGCGGAAGTAAAACGTGCCTTGCAATCTGTTTTGCAACATACATGTTTTGCAACAGGATGAAACTTTAGGCTGCCATTTTCTCTGCTTAAACCAGGGTGCCCAAACTCCAACCCCCGGGCCAGATCTGACCCCCAATGCCAATCCATCTGACCCATACCACCCTTGTCACTTCCAGAAGCGGAAGTAAAATGCACCTGTATGTGTTTTACTTCCGCTTCCGGGAGTGACGAAGGCGACATGGGCTGGATGAATTGGCTTCGGGGCTCGGATACGATCCATGGGCCGTAGTTTGGGCACCCCTGTTCTAAGCCTTGCGATTGTGTGCTTAAAATAAATGTTTGGTTGCCCGTGGTCAGTATGAGTGCAAATAGAAAAGATTCATCCACTATTCTTCCTGCTGCTACCACAAAGCCTGACAAACAGCTCGGGGGCTGGGAAATGCTTCCATTAGAAAGCAGCTTCCTATACGTACCTGTGATTAGCACACTCAGAATCAATTAAGTCAGACTATAGAATCAATGGGAATATTTTCTTAATAGTTTAATAATATATACAAACAGAAGATTTTAGTTTTTCTTGACACAGAATTTGTGAAATCAATATAGTAGAGGGTGTGTGTGTGTGTGTGTGTGTGTTCGTTCGTTCGTTCGTTCACATGCATGTGTGGATTCCTCTCTATGTGCTTGGTATGTTTCTAATTTAATGCAGGAACATTAAATTAGCCTGGATTTCTAAATTTCCCACTGAGGCTGTGTTCGTGTGCTTTGCAAAACCCTCAATTGGCTGGATTTTGACACATGGTATTTATCATAAACACTGGAAAGGAGTGATTAGCACATTGGCAGAAGACATTTTTTCCTGTAGCAGGGCTAGAAAACTATGTTAGAAACGGCCAGTCACTGCCAGCAGCACTGGACCAGATGAGCCACAGACGTTTTAGCTTCTTATGTTCCTTGAAACCTACTGGTTCTTTGCTCTTGTTTCCTAAAATTTTCATTCTAAAGCATCTCCTCCCACAAATTTAATAACAAGACAGCTCGCACTGCTTATCTTTAATGCATCTGTGTGGCGTTCTCCCCATGTCTTCCAGGCAAATCCATGAAGAAGTGGGTGGAATCTATTGCAAAGATAATCAGGAGGAAAAAACAAGCTCACGCAAATGGCATTAGCCACAACATAACCTTTGAGAGCCAGCCACCCCCGATTGAGTGGCATATCAGCCGCCAGTTTGAAACGTTTGAGCTCATGACGCTGCACCCCATAGAGATTGCTCGGCAGCTGACTCTCCTGGAGTCTGATCTTTACCGGTAAGCCTCTTTTCTCGGGCCATTGATTACCTTCATCACATCACTTGGAAGTCCAAAGTGCTCCTCTCACAGGGTTTGTTGTCAGACTCACTTTGAATGATCCAGCCATTGTAAGGGTTGTGGAAGAAAACCAGGTACTTCATGTGCAAAAAGCTCTGGAATTTATATAGGTAAAGGTTGCCTTCGCTTGAAAGCCAGTCATATCTGACTCTAGGGTTCAGTGCGCACCTCTGTTTATAGCCAAAGAGCCAACGCTGTCTGCATCTGCAGACATTTCCGTGGACATGTGGCAGGCAGGCCTCGACACCCAAGTGCTCAGAACACTGTTTACCTTCCCACCGGTGGTACCTATTTATCTACTTGCAATGTCTTGCTTTTGAACTGCAAAATTGGCAGGAGCCTGGACAGAGATGGGAGCAATCTCCATTGTGCAGCGCTTGAGTCTCAAACTGCTGACCTTCCAGTCATCAAGTTAAGCCACTAAGCCACTGCTGTCCCTAGGATTTATATAGGTAAAGGTCGCTTCTGTGAGTTGAAGTGGGCAGGCCTTCCTAATGCGGTGTCCTCAAAATGTTTTGGATTGTAGCTCTTGACTGTTGGCCAGTCTGGTTGAGGACTTTAATCTTAATACATCTGAAAGGGTTCTCAGTTCACTGTTTTTGGTTAAATGAATTAGTGTGTCTGATTCAGTTTAAGGAGCTCCTTGTGTCTATATAATCCTGGAGGTCCCAGGTTCAACTATTACCTGTACTCCCCAGCAGATAAGGTGTTTGTTACCTTCATAGTTTTCCCATTACAAAAAAAGTCTGCTTAATTGTCAGATTACTGAATGCTGTTGTTTAAAACGTGCTCAAATAACTACTGGCTATGTCTGAAAGGAGCAGAATTGTTTAGAAAGCAGTCTTGGAAATCTCAGATTAATTTAGACCTCAAACTAAATATTTTCTTTTTTTTAGAAAATTACTAGCTTGAGTGCCCGGCTACGCCTGGGCGATTGTTGGGGGGGGGGGTCTGTCCTTTCTCCCAGGGTCCGTCAGGGAGGCGGAGGCATTGGGTAATCCCCGGCTGGCAGGCGCCACGGACCTTGCTCCGTCTCAGGCCCCAGCCTAGCCGCTGGCTTCCTCTTAGCCGCAGCCTAGAAGTTGGGCAGCGGCGGCTTCGGCCAACCCCCCACCGGCCAGTGCCATGGAGCATGGCCCTGTTCGAACCTGGGAGTCCTCAGCGTTTTGGCATTTGGCGGATGAGGTAGGCCCTCCCCGGGCAGGTTAGTATTGCGAGGGCTGGGATCCAAGGCAGTGGAACCGGACGTGGGCGGCTCATCAGGGCGGCCCAGGTGGATGGGGACCACGGCCCGGGTGGTTGGGCCCGGGTATGCGTCTCCCCCTCTTTCCCTCGGGTCCGAGTCGGTGGCTGCGTGGATAGATAGATAGATAGATAGATAAATGTTTATCGTCATTGTCCTGCACAGAACAACGAGATTGGGGAGAAAAAAACACTTATCCCCAGCCCCAGTCTACATCCCCTGCCCTACTCACCCGCCGCGGGCGGGTCTCCCTCTGCCGCCGCCTTCTCAAGCTGCTGGCGTTCCTGACGGCCCCGCTGGTTTTCCTGTCATTCTCACCACCATCTCCTCACGTTCCGCGGCCTCCCGGTGCCGTGTCCTTTCCTCGCACTCCTGGGGGTGGCTGCCGGTGCCTGGGTGGGCTTTGTGCCCGCCGCCTCTGTGTTCAGCCGTGTCACCCTGACTGCATCTCCCCTGCTGACATCCGGCTTGTCTGGGGGCGTCCATGCTTCCGTCGGTGCTGGGGTCCCCAGCGGCCATGTTCCTTGTGGTTGGTGGCCGTTTTTTTGCTGACCGCACACCTGTTGCTCCGCCTCTTCTGCTCTGGTCCCAGCCTCTTCAATTGGCCAAGGTGTGCCACACTGGCTGCTGTGAGGTGTAGTTGTTTGTTGTTTGTCCTATTTGTGGGGCACAGAGGGGCCCTATGACGTTCTGTACCCCAACACTGAAGGGCGCAGACGTCCAAGGTATGTGTGTGCCAAGTTTGGAGCGGTTTGGGCCAGACTCTTCCAGGTTAACTCTTCCTCCGTACGGGCGCATTTTACTTTCGCTTCTGGGAACGACGAGGGCAGCGTGGGCCGGATGAATTCATGTGGATTCACAGGGTAAACCCATTCATGTGGATTCACGGGGGCTTGGGCTTCTGGGAATTGAAGTCCAAGAACATCTGGAGTGCCAAGGTTCACCATCATGGCCTTAAGAAAACAGACTTGTTTTCAAATGATTACAGGAGCATGAGTTAAGCAGACATATGACAAAATCTAGCTGTAGGTCACCAGTAGAGCAGGCCCACTGAATGAATGAGGAGTTGCTTAGACAAATTCTCTGTAAGCTCCGTTGATTTTATGGGCTTACTCTAGTTGTGACTTAGAACAGGATTTCAACCATTGTGTTAGTTTTGAAATATTACTTCATTGCGTGTTTTTTACTTTACAAAAAGTAGCTAGCAATAGTATTATGTGTAACTTACTTCTTCCAAGCTGTTTTATGAGCTATCACTTGATTAGTAAACTCCTCCAGCCTCCTATAACCCCTGTTCCTGCCCTGATTCCTTTTTTAAGGGCTGTCCAACCGTCTGAACTTGTTGGGAGTGTGTGGACAAAAGAAGATAAAGAAATCAACTCTCCAAATTTATTGAAAATGATTCGGCACACAACAAATCTTACGCTTTGGTTTGAAAAGTAAGTGATGAGTTTAAATAAAGATGAATTAGGACAGTAGTGGCAAGCCTATGGCATGCATGGCAGAAGGGCACTCGGAGCCCTCTCTGTGAGCATGTGCATTGTCACCCCAGCACAGAGTTTGCCCTGCCCAGCAGCCGAAGGGGAGCACTTCCTCCCTCCTCTATCTGGGTTAAGGCAGGCAGCTCACATGCGATGTGACGGTGCAGCGCAGATAGCACTTTGGGTGCTCAGTCTCTAAAAGGTTTACCATCACTGAGTTAGGAAGTCTAAAGGAAACAGAATTATAGATGTCAGTTCTTTTTATTATGCCCTTCGCAATATAGAATATTGGGCAAAACCCCCAATTACATTTATAAACTGATGGGGTCTGAACTCTCTGCGACAAACCAGGAAAGGGACCTTGGTGTCCTTGTGGACGAGAGCTCAATGAAGGTGTCAACCCAGTGTGCCTCAGCAGTGAAAAAAGCAAACTCAATGCTAGGGATCATTAGGAAGGGTATAGAAAATAAGTCAGCAAGTGTCATTTTGCCTCTTTATAAATCTATGGTGTGGCCCCATCTGGAATACTGTGTACAGTTCTGGTCGCCATACCTCCAGAAGGATATTATGGAGCTGGAGAAAGTGCAGAGGAGGGCAACCAGAAGGATTAGGGGACTGGAACACCTTCCTTACCATCTGAGGCTGCAACGGTTGCGCCTCTTCACTCTGGAACGACGACGTCCAAGAGGTGACCTGATTGAAGTTTATAAAATCATGCACGGTGTGGACAAAGTAGATA
Source organism: Bradypodion ventrale (assembly GCA_035047345.1). Taxonomy (NCBI): domain Eukaryota; kingdom Metazoa; phylum Chordata; class Lepidosauria; order Squamata; family Chamaeleonidae; genus Bradypodion; species Bradypodion ventrale. Next base: position 502,307,402 of record JAWDJE010000001.1, read on the forward strand.
AGGAAAAACTGTCTTCCCTATCGCACAACACTAGAACTAGGGGACACTCCATGAAACTTTTGGGTACTAGTTCTCAAACAAATAAGAGAAAGTACTTTTTCACCCAGAGGATCCCTGGTCTATGGAACTCCCTGCCAGAAGAAGTGGTGACAGCTGTCAGTCTTGACAGCTTCAAGAAAGGATTAGACAAGTTCATGGAGGACAAGAGTATCAATGGCTATAATTATGGATACCTAAGGACAACCTCGGGGTTGGAGAGATAGGCAGGATATCTCTCAATGCCATTTCCAGGGAATCCTAAGCAGGTGAAGGCATCTGCTTGGGAATAATACCCTGAAGGGAATGGTGAGCCACTGTGTGAGACAGAATGCTGGACTGGATGATGGGATCCTGTGGCCTCTTCCAGCAAGGCTGTTCTTATGTAAGAGGCTCATTCTTTCTTTCATTAATCTGGATATATCCTTCTTTATCACTGTAAATATATTTAGCATAATAAGCCACACACAAATATCAGTTCAACCCTCACCCCCATATTTGCACCTAACTGTTTTGACATTTTCATTCTCACTGCCTTCTGTTTTTAGCATTCTGGGAGCCTTTTAAGTAGAGAACCAACTGAGTGCTTCGAGCAAGGGTAAACGTCACCATTGCTCAAAAGCCAGTTGTATCCAACTCTAGGGTTCAGTGCTCATCTCTGTTTATAGCCAAAGAGCCAGTGCTGTCTGCGTCTGGAGACGTTTCCGTGAAAGTGTGGCAGGCATGCCTAGATACCAGAGTGCACAGAACGTTGTTTACCTTCCCACCTAAGTAGTCCCTATCTATCTACTTGCAGTTTCTTGCTTTTGAACTGCTAGGTTGGCAGGAGCTGGGAGAGATGGCGGAAACAGTACTTCACTATCGAACTGCTGACCTGCTGCCTTCCAGTCAGTGTCTTAACCACTTGAGCCACTGCAGGGTGCTTCTTAGGGCTGCTCTTTTCTTCCTAGCGGAGGATTTGACTAGAAAAGTTTTGAAGTCCTACTGATTTTGTAACTATATAAAAAGCAATGAAGCTTTATACAGCTAGATTACAAGAGTCTCAAAATGTGTTTTAAACTGCAAGTAGAGAAAAGAACATGTAGAAATTAAAGGGCTTTTTTTTTTTTGAGAAAAGTGTATGTATGGAACTGGCAGGAATGTCTGATTGTTTGCAAGACCCTCGTTATGTTCTACCAGTAATTCATTCTACACATTTAAACTTAGATATTTCATGGTGTTACGATCACGGCACAAGAAACAGAGCATTGGAGTAGGACAGTGATGGAGAACCTTTGCACTCCAGCTGTTCTTAAACTTCAATTCCCAGAGGCCCCTTATCAGCAGGAGTGCTGACTTGGGCTTCTGGGAATTGAAGTCCAAGAACAGCTGGAGTGCCAAGGTTTGCCATCACAGGAGTAGGATAAGAAAGATCCTATTCAAAATATTGTTCAGCTTTGGTATGTTTAATGTAAAAATAAAAGGGTAGGATCCCTTTGTGTAGCACCTAAACCAGTGGTGGCGAACCTATGGCATGTATGCCAGAGGGGGCACTCAGAGCCATCTCTGTGGGCACGTGCACCATTATCCCAGCAAGGTGAGGTGACCAGACACTCCACACACACCCTCCTATACTTCCAATCGTGTGTGAATGCCCAAGGAGGAGGCGCGCATGCACACACACCCATGTGACATTGCAGGCGTGCATCAGGCGGTGCACACGTGATGCCTGCCCGTGCGCCGCTGCCACCTCCTTCACCTCCTTGGGCACTCAGTCTCTAAAAGGTTTAGCATCACTGACCTAAGTTCTTTGGGAATGGATAACTACAGTTGGAAACTTTTTTAAAAAAACTGTCACACAGCAAAAATCTCCGTTCCTTCTTTCTCTCCCATCCTTTCTCATAATGTAGGTGTATCGTGGAAATGGAGAACTTTGAAGAGCGAGTGGCTGTGCTGAGTAGGATTATAGAAATCTTGCAGGTTTTCCAAGACCTGAATAATTTTAATGGTGTGCTGGAAATAGTCAGTGCAATGAATTCTGTCTCTGTGTACAGATTAGATCACACATTTGAGGTGAGTCTTCTTTCTGCATTCGTAATTGACATGTCGCAATTAATAACTCTTGAAGGTCAGTGCAACTGTGCAGTTGTGTGTTGAGAGTATGTGGTGGACTCACTCCATTTAAAAAACAGGATTATATTTCAGGTAAATAAAATGAGAAACTGGATAGTTATGTTAACATTGTCACTAGGATTTGTTGTTTTGGATTCTAAAGCAAGGATGTAGCTTAACATTCAGAGATAGCTCTTTGTGTTTACTTTTATAGCCCTGGTGGCGCAGTGGTTAAACTGCTGTACTGCAACCAAAAGGTTGTGAGTTCAATCCTGACCAGGGATCAAAGTTGACTCAACCTTCTATCCTTCCAAGTTTAGTAAAATGAGTCCCCAGCATGTTGAGTGCAAAATGCTAATTAACTTGCATGGTTAGTAAATGGATGCAAGACAAAAGTTTATTCTGGGTTGAAAGGAGTTTTGCTGGAAAAACACCGCTCAGGGGACACCCGAATGAGGCTCGTTTCATGTCCCCAATATATTTTCCCACCAAAATGGTCCCTATTGATCTGCTTGCAATTTCTTGCTTTCAAACTGCTAGGAGCTAGGATAGAGACGGGCGCTCAAACCGTCATGCAGTACTCAGGTCTCGAACTGCCAACTTGCCGGCCTTCCAGCTAACAAGGTGAGCTTCTTAACCACTGAGCCACCGCAGCCCCTTAGAAGTCTGATATGACTTGGCAGTATGTACTGTAACTGCAAGAACAAATAAATTTCACAGCAAAATATAGACATGTGTGGCTTTTCTTCTTCATTAAATCAGGCATTGCAAGAAAGGAAAAAGAAGATTTTGGATGAAGCCGTAGAGCTGAGTCAAGATCACTTTAAAAAATACCTTGCTAAACTTAAGTCAATCAACCCACCCTGTGTGCCTTTCTTTGGTAAGTTACATATATAGAGGGAGAATCAAGGGACTTGTCACCGTGTCACTCCTTAAGCTATATAGTTAGTTGGTGATCAGGCCATGGTAGTATTTTTTCCTGTTGAGCACTCTTCCTTTTAAAATTAATAGTAATACATGAAAAGTAAGTAATATTTATCTTATTTATTAAAAGCATGCATATAAAGTCTTGCTATTTTAAAAATCCCCATAGCTTTCAGATGACTGCTAAAATATTTTATGATGTGGTGCCATGCTTCTCTTGAATGTTGCCCATTTTTACAGAAGGTAATTAATATTGTTATTTTATGGAACATCTCATGCTTGTCAAAAGAAATCCAGGTTTAAAACAAATCAACCTAGTATCCAGATGCCGATGGCTGTAATTGGCTCTACAGAAACAGAAACATCAAAGAAATGGTAGTATCTGGCTGGTTTTAATTACTTTCTCTTACTGATTTTTTAGTCAGGAAAGTAAGATGCCAGATTTATTTTATTTTATTTTATTATAATTTTTATTAAATTTTCAAAAAATGCAAAAAATATAAACAAATCACTAAAAGAAAAGGAAAAAAAATACAAATACAATCTCCAAAAAAACAGAATACAAAGAAAAAACATCAAGTCTCAGTAAAATCCTCATGCTACGTATTAAACTTACCAGAATTCAGTGTAATACATAATACTCTTTTTCATATTTTATTCTTATCAAAAATCCAATTCTGTAGTCGTTTATATGCAAATATCTGGTTTTATAATTACTCTGTTTAATATAACCAAAGCTTATAACATTTCTATCATTGTGCTACATAACCAAATTAACACAAAATACAATAAAATCAAGTTCACAATACAAATGCCAGGTTTAAAAACAAACAAGTTTAATTTTGATTTCTGGCCATTGCCATTTAAACAGGTTCCTTTGTAAAGTTTTCCTTTTTCTCCATATTGCTGAGGCTCCCTCTTAGATATGACTCGTTTTGTCTTTTTAAAACGACACACTTGTTCTAGGGTCACACTCTGGCCTTTCTTAGAAACAGACTAATGCTTATTCTGATTCTTTGATTTTAATTGCATAAAATTTTATATTTTGCCATTATTATCTTGTTCTTGGTTTTTACTGGCTAGTCTCACAGGCAATATCTGTGCAACTTTTAGATGATCTGCATGCCACTGTGGTGATGAGAAGGAGGATGATAATCATTAAAACATTTGTATTATGTATTCTTTTGTTAGAATATTGAAAGCAAACTTATAAAGTAGTTAAGTAACACATTTTGGGAAATGGGGTCTCACACAGAATTACGTACTTTGCTAATACTATCTAATAAAGTTATGCAGAAGAAAGAGTTGAAAACCAAAGTATTGTCTCTTTAACTCCTCTGTTTACAAAAGGTGTGTGATATCAGTTGAACAATTTTGTTTTTTAGCCTTGTGATTTGGGGCATAAAAGGTTGATGAATGTGGCAATCTAAAACCTTTTCCCCCACTCTCTCCAATTAGGAATATACCTGACAAATATTCTAAAGACAGAAGAAGGAAACCCTGACTTCCTTAAAAGACAGGGGAAAGGATTAATCAACTTCAGTAAGCGGAGGAAGGTCGCAGAAATCACGGGAGAAATCCAGCAGTATCAAAACCAACCCTACTGTTTACGGGTTGAACCAGACATACGGGTAATTGAGGAGCAACTGTGTATTGTTGTGCACAGGTGGAAGCTGAGATTTAACAGTGATACATCTGTTGTTTTTATGTGCCATATGTATATCCTTTAATAATTTAATTGAATCTAATCTATAACATGCAGCCCATTTTATCAGGTTAGCATTTATCACTTTGTTCTATATCTCTTTGTATCAACAATTTATATACTTTTGAGATCATATGTTCTTCTTTTCCAAAGAGGATCTCATCCAATTCTGTTTTTCCTTTTTCAAAACCCCTTTACATCCAATTTCATCCTCTCCATAAGTTGTCTCTTAGGCAACCACTGACAGAACTATCCCCTGTTGTTGCAATTCTTCTCTTGTTTTCAATTTTAGGTTTCCTCCTCCCATTCCCATTAATAACCCTTTGCAGGTTATCCAAGTCTCTTACTTTGATATCCACGTCTGTCAGAAGAGCTTCATACGGTGACATCCATACAGTAATTGTATTGCTTGATAGAATTTCATCTTATGTCTTTCCCAAACCTTCAAGAGGGCTTTTCTTGAAGAGGAATATTGTTCTTGTGGTAGAATGCAGTTATTCTGAAGGCTCTTTAAGGTGGAGAGAAAAAGTATGTCATGTGGCTTTCTTAAATTCATGTAGACTACAGGTAGAAAATATTTCAAAGCGGAGCTCATTTCTGTCATTGTCTGTGCTCTTCTGGAGAGCGAGGAGTTTATTGATAAAATGGGCTGCAGGTTATAGATTAGATTCAATTAAATTATTAAAGGATATAGATAGAGTGTTTAGTTAAGGTTTAGGAGACATTAGTTGAAATCCCTGCTTGGCCATGGAAACTTACTGGTGGTCAGGAGTGGAAATGATAAACCCCTGCTTGAACATGTCATATAACTTGAAAATCCAGACTGAATTACCATACATTAGAAGTGTCTTGATGGAACATAACACACATATTCTCTTAACCCTGCCCCAATATAATCATACATTATAAATAATCCCTATCCTGCCAAGTATGTCTGAGTGTTTTAAGTATAGTCCAGTGTAAATAACCTTTATAAAACAGAATTTCCTCACGTTTTAGGTTGATTTTGCGCAAACCTATATTTATAGGCGCTTTCTAAAGTTTTCAAAGATGCTTTGCATCCAGTTCGGCCAAAAGGAGGGAGATGATCATGATTCACATGGAATTATTGTTGTCTTTTCAGAGGTTCTTTGAAAACTTGAATCCCATGGGAAATATCCAGGAAAAAGAATTCACAGACTATTTGTTCAACAAATCACAAGAAATCGAGCCTCGGAATTGTAAACAGCCAACTAGATTTGTAAGTCATTTATATCTTTTAAATAAATACCGTAATTTAAATCCCATTTGAATCCATCTTGATAAAAGGAAGCAGCTTCATCCATCCTGGCCTGGCGCTGATGAGGACTTTGCGTGCCAAAAGGGCTCAGGACCAGAAAGTGACTTGCGGAACTGGATCAGTGGTACTATGGGTGTCACGCAGCGATGAGGAAAGCAAATGGGAAGGCCACTGCATTATAGTGTTCCCCGAACAGTCTTCATGGCTGATCACCATGATAATAACCAATATTCCGAATTGGATACTGCACTTGAAGAATAAATCAAGCAAGCAAGCAAGCAAGCATCTTCAACATGCATTCTCAGCCTAGAAAGTGTATTGTAGATTTATGGTGTATTGCAATTGTTCCCTTCTTCATGTAATAAAAATGGGCAACATTCAGAAAAGGAAGAATTAATGGGAGCAATAAATTCCTAAACTGTGTGCCCAAACTAGCAATTAGAGTATGCTAAGCTCTTATACTTACACTGTGTAAAGGCATCTCAAAATGTCTTGGTAGTGCTAAGTAGCATTTCAGTATGGAGAGTCCTGTATCAATGAGGAGAAATCTGTTTAATTGTAAAATGTGTTCTGCATTCATATACCAACAAACTAATGTTCAGAAGGGCTTTTTGATTTATATGGGGGGGAAATGTAATTATAAAGCAAAATATAGTTACCACCTTCCTTGCCAAATAAGATGTCAAGCTGTTACAATAAAATGCCATTTGAAGGCAGTTAATGATGCTTTGTTTGTAAATTAGCTTTTCATTTTAAACGAAATATTGTCTGAGCATAAAAAGTAATTTTCATGTCAATTCGCCATGATGAAACATTTTTCTGCACTGATTTATTTTAATCTGCGAGCATGTGGCAGACATGACTAAACATCGGAGTGCACAGAATGCTGTTTACCTTCTCACCGAAGTAGTGCCTATTTATCTACAATTTATCTATTTATTTATCTATTTATCAATTTATTTATTTATCAATTTATTTATTTATCTTTTACAATTAATTTATTTTAACAAAAATGTAAAACTTCTCTCTCTCTCTCTCTCTCTCTCTCTCTCTCTCTCTCTCTCTTTTTCCCATCCCCTTCTAGCCCAGGAAAACAACCTACACTCTGAAATCTCCCGGGATCAGGCCCAATGCAGGTAGGCATGGCTCCACTTCGGGCACCCTGAGGAGCCACCCAATGCCTCTGGAAAAGGAGCCCTATAAGATTAGCTTCAGCAGAATTACTGAAACTGAACAGGAGTCTGCAGCGTCAGCCCCAACCTCACCCAACGTCCCATCCACCCCGCCGGTCTCTGCCTCTTCAGAACTCAGTGTCTTCCTAGACATCGATCTCAATCATTCTTACGGTGCGTGTTATAACCAGTATTCAGTTTACCACCAACACTTATTATTAAAAAGTCTGGTGGAGGGAAGGAGTTGGATGGACTCCTCTGTGAAATCGAATCAGTGTCTTGATGTATAATGAGCACTGCCTTTTAAATGTTTGATGCCTACAGTTAGTATTCCATACTTTTATACATTTTAAACTGTTTCTTTTTTTTCCCTTACTTCCAGTCCCCCTAATCTTTATGCCCGAAATCCCAGTTCCTGGCAAAGTTTCTTCTTTATTTTTCCTTTATTTTCTCTTCTTCCTTCTCTGCGTCTCGTGAATGTACAAACTTGAGTTGTCTCTGGATGTTCTTGAGAACTGCAGGACGTCGCCTTACTGAAGTTATTGTAATAAATAAAATAAATATTTTGAGAGGAAACGTCTTGCCCAAAGCAGGCCATTTAAATACACTTAAGGCTCAGCAACGTATGAGCTTGGGTTTCTCACATTTCAGTCTACGACTATTCTCACTGTGACCCAGTATTAACCTCCAGATTCTAAATTTGAAGCAGAATAAAACAAGGGAGGGAATATGCATAACACTGGAGACAAGTTTTTCCTTCTTCCCACTTTGATCCCTGTAGAGACATGTTGGGCAAAAGGAAGGCTGTTTGCTTGGTAGTCCCCCGTCCCCGTCCCCCCCCAACACAACACAACATCTCCCATCTGAATGAAAGCTGTTTTGGTGTTTTAAGGGCTTGTCTACATGAAGGAGGGGACTATGGTGGCCTAGTGGTTAAGACACTGAGCTTGATGTCTGGAAGGTTGGTAGGTCAGCAGTTCAAGACACGAGTGCTGCATGACGGAGTGAGTTCCCGTCTTTGTCCCAGCTCCTGCCAACCTAGCAGTTCGAAAGCAAGAAATTGCAAGTAGATAAATAGGCACTACTTCGGTGAGAAGGTAAACAGCATTCTGTGCACTCCGATGTTTAGTCATGTCTGCCACATGTTCACAGAAACATCTGCAGACACAGATGGTGCTGGCTCCTTGGCTATAAACAGGGATGAGCACTGAACCCTAGAGTCTGATACAACTGGCTTTTAAGCAAGGACGACCTTTATCTACATGGAGGCAGAAGTCCCTGGTTCAGTTCCTTTTGGTCATTTTCCCGCAAAGTTAAATTTGATCAAATCAGCCTTCCACACACACATACCTTTAAAAAAAAACCATTGTTATTTCATATTATTGTATTATGAATCAGTCTTTGTTGGGGATGAAGCTTATTGCTGCACTGCTTTCCCTGCAGAGTTTATTCCTGTATCAGAAATCCTTAGCTGGGAAGCTGTTGATGATTAAATATTTATGAGCTTTTATAATGGACAAGCTGTAAGACTTTTTAGCACTCCCTTCGTTCCAATTTGAAATCACGTCTGGGAGAAGGTGGTTTCCTGACTGACACAATGCTTATAGCATTGCTCTAGCTATTGTATTTTTCGCTCTCCCCAGTTGTTTAGTTTGCATGCATGACGCATCTCTTGTATTAAAGTAGTATTCACTTTTCCTTGTTGCCCCGCTATTTTGGGTGTTTCTTCTCTCCCCCCACTGACACAAGAGACAGGCATTTGAACGCTCCTGCTCTGGGAGGGAATTCTGGTTTTATGACTGGAACAGGCACTGATCCATCAGCATTACACAAAATTCACTTTTACTTCCTGAAATGTAGTAGTAGGGAAAATTGTCTTTGGAAACCACTCGTGTGAGGATGTACTTTGTTTATCTGTTACCATAATTTAGTGAAAAAACCTCTATAGCAGCAGGCCAATGGTTGGATTCATGTGGATCTGTGTCTGTTTAGAATTAGGTTTTCATTAGAAATTAGACAGACTAGGATGCAAAAGGCGCACAACTTTATCAATAGCAAGCACACTTATATACATCGCCCCACAGCACGTAGTGCATTCTCCAGATGGTTTACAAGTTCATTAGCATTTTGTCCCCAACATGCTGGGCACTCATTTTACCCACTTCAGCAGGATGGAAGAGGCTTGATCCATAGTCAGGATCGAACTCACAACCACATCTTAACCACTGTGCCACCAGGCCTCTTATTTTGAGATACTAATACAAGTTAAAGAATGAACAAGTTTCAGAGCAAGTACACGTATATCTTTATCATATAAGAATCATTGGGAAAGAGTTTGAAAGCACTTTGCCTGATTCAGTTCATATATTACCATGCCATTAGTCCAAGCGCTACACTTTTTAAGGTGGAGCAGCTGTTCTCTTCCATGTCCAAAGTTTCAGTTGCATGACAGTCTGTCTCTTCTGGAATATATTGTTCCGAGTCTTCCTCTGAACTGTGATTCTAGCAGCTGTAATGACACCGTGGCCTGTGCAAGTTAAGTTCTTTGTGTCTCTCTTGACAGGTAGCAACAACAGCATCTTTGCTCCCGTGCTTTTGCCACAGTCAAGTGAGTATGCCGGCTGCCTCTGCAGAATTCCATAAGGCCTTTTAATAGTAAGGAAATACTGTGCGTCACTGTTCTCTTGTACTCAGGGAAATAGAGCTCCCCGTCATAGAAAACAAATGTAGATGTTTTCTATAGTGGATAGTCTTCTTAGTTGAAAAAGAAGGGTAAACCAATAGATAACGCATATCAATTTTTTTACACCTTTGCTTCATTCCTCTGCTTCCCTGACCCCAAGTTGTTATTTCATGTGTATTCTGATAACCAGCAAAAGAAATTGCTATGTGTCCTGTTTATTAAAAGCTTGCCCAGATCAGAGATATGCTGTGTACCCCCCATAGAAATGCTAAACCAGGGGTTCTCAACCTACAGCCTAGGGGGCCGGATCTGGCCCACAGCACCAAATCATCTGGCCTGCGCCCTCACTCCAGCTGCCATTTGTCTCCTCCACTTGGCACGGTGTGTCCCTAACGATGCTCCGTAGCAGGGCAGATGTTGTAAGGCTTGCAACATTCACCCTGCTATGTAGCACCGTTAGGGTTTGTTTGTTTTCCTTGCATTCTTTCTCACTCTCTTCTCTTTGTTTCTCAGAGTCATTCTTCAGTTCATGCGGGAGTTTGCATAAATTAAGTGATGAGCCTCTGGTTCCACCCCCTCTGCCTCCTCGCAAGAAGTTTGATCAGGATTCTTCCAACTCAAAGGTGTGTTATGTTTGAGAGAATCTTCCTGGCAACTTGAACATGAAGAATGCAAACAGAAGAAAGATCTGGAGGCCACAGATTTGTTGCCGTTGTTTATGGCCAGGCTCCATGCTCTTCTGTGTGAATAACAACCTTCTCAGGAGCTAGATTTGGGGTGGCTTATTTAAAAAAAAAAATCTCTGAAGGACTGTGTTCCTTCTATTTTGTTGCCCTTAATTCCACTGCATTACATTTGATGGTATATAGACCAAGGGTGCCCAAACTATGCCCGTGGGACAAATCCGGGCCACAGGCGTAGTTTGGGCACCCCTGCCTTAAGCAGAGAAAGTGGCAGCCTAAAAATCTATCTCATCCTGTTGCAAAACAGATTGCAAGGCAGAGATCGCAATGGATACTTCCTTTCTTTTGTGTTACTTTGGGAGGCACTCTTAAGATATTTATCTTTTTCTTTAATATTAATCAAGGATTTCTGGGACATTATCAAAATTGATGTACCAAACTAACAGGTTGTTATATGCTGCAATTTTGCTTGGGTCAGTTAAACCATTGTCAATAGATGCCAACCCATTAGAAATGTGTAATGCCACAATGTTAGTTTTGCCTCCATCTTTTGGGTGTGATGCATCAGCTTGCAAGAGAAGTTTTGCAACTCGACATGGATGAGCTTCTCAGCAATTTTGAATAACAACCAGGGAGTTTCCATTATTACCAGTTGTAAAAAGCCACAGTGTTACTTTTCTGTTAGGCTGGCCAACCATTGCGTGCCTCTGTACCTGATGTGTATAAATCGATGCCATGAGGTCTCACTCTTATGTCTGACAAAGTGTACTTGATCCACAAAAGCTAACATCAAAATACAGCAGTGAGTCTTTATGGTGCCACAACGTGGTGTTTTTTTTTTTGTATTTTTGTTTTGTTTATTCTCTGATATGCTGTATTTTGATGTAAGCTTTCGTGGATCAAGTTCACTCCCTGCAAATCCGCATGCAGTAAACCCATTAGTGTGGCTTCGCAGGGAGTGGTCTTTATCCACGAAAGGTCACATTAAAATACAGCAGTGAGTCTTTGAAGCAGAGGTGCCCAAACTACGCCCTGTGAGCCGGATCTGGACCACAGCACAAAATCGTCCAGCCCACGCCTCTTTGCCGCTCCTGGAAGCATAAGTAAAATGCTCATGCGCAAACATCTGCTGTAAATGCACCCATGGCTGTTATAAAGGTGTTTACAACAGCCGTGGGTGCATTTACAACAGCGTTTTGCACATGCGTGGGTGCATTTTACTTCCACTTCTGGTGGGACAAACCACGTGAGTGGCCTGCTGAACCATGTGACTGGCCCACAGCCCGAAACGTTTGGGCACCCCTGCTTTAAAGTGCCACAACATTTGTTGTTGTTGTTATTTTGTTTCCTCTGATATTTCTTTTTTCTGTGTTTCAGGGTGGTTCCAAATCTGATGACGACCCTCCTGCTATTCCCCCCAGGCTGCCCCCTCCCCCAAAGGTCCAGCCACGAGTCCCAGCTTACACTGGTTCATTTGATCAGCAACAGCAAAGCCCTCCACCGCCACCGCCACGAGACCCTCTCCCGGACACCCCTCCTCCAGTCCCCCTTCGCCCTCCAGAGCACTTTGTCAATTGTTCGTTTAATCTCCAGCCACCACCTATGGGACGCTTCCACAGAGATCCTGAGCGGCTCCGAGAAACCTCAACATGCCCGAACTCACCCAACACTCCTCCAAGCACCCCGTCCCCTCGCATCCTGCGCCGCTGGTGTGGGCTGAGCCCAAACCCAAACAGCCTGGCGGCTCCCCCAGTCCCGCCACGGCAAAACTCCAGCCCTCAGCTGCCTAAACTACCGCCAAAGACTTACAAGAGAGAACTGTCCCACCCTCCCTTGCACAGATACTCTTTGCTAGAGAATGCGGAAACTCCACAGTGACCTTCACCGCAGTAGTCATTGACACTGGAATAGTAGCTGTAAAACGTCCCATTTGCTTTTCTAATTTATTCCAATAAGGCAGAGCATTCAACTAACTCTAGTCAGTAAAGTTTTCCCCCAGAATGCTGCTGATCAAGACTCATTCTCAAGGGATTTAACATCAAGAACAGTTTCCCATCCATGGCCCTGATTCAACCATGTCTGTCTTCACTGTAAGAGCCCTCTCCTCGGGATCAGTAACGCTGCCTTTTCCTCCTTCTCCTCCTCTTCCTCCTCAGTGCTGGCTGTTCAGCCAGTACAAAAAAAAATTATGGATTTTGCACTGTAAACGACACACTACATTAATTTTAAACTGACATCGATTCGTTGCACTGAGCCAAAAAAAAAACACAAAAAACAACGGTTGCTGTTTTTGTTTTTTTAGAACGAGAACTTCCGAACTGGAACACAAGCGGCCTTTTTTTGTTACATATACAGTATATATTTTTTTTCCAGGGGAGTAACAACCACTGGGAAGTTGCCCCAATCAAGACCTATTTGATTTATTTCTGTATAGCTTACCTGGCAAAGCTTCCTGGTGGATTGCACCCACGCATGAAAATGTATATCATGCCTCTTAATATATATATATATTTTTAAAAAACCTCTGGCTACTTGCCTTTCAGAAGAAGAAAACTAAGAAATTGGCAACATACCATTTTCTGCTGTTCTCACGTTAGTCACGGCCATGTCTTCATTTCCATTGATTTAGCTGCTGAAAACAGAACAATAAAAAAAGAACAGAGTGCACTCAAAGTAAAAGCGGTTATATGCGTGAGGCAGAAGAAAGCCTTGCCTCACTCTGTTATTTGGAGTATTTAGCATGTGTCAGGATTGTTGTGTGCCTTTTTCTGTTTGGGCAAGTGGAGGTGTCTTAAGCTAAAAGTTGCCTGCTGTTTTGACCAACGAAGCTATTATGCCATATTATGTACAGTTGTTTATAGTGTATATTTACAAAGTAATAACCTGTATACAGTTCTGTGACTTGAGGCCTGTTCTGCAGTTTCTTATTCCTGTACACTGTGTATTATCATGGTAAGTGTTTTCCCCACATACGAGGGAACAAAATGTTGCCTTCTGGACTCCAAGGCAGTAACAAACAGAGACAAAAACAAACCATACTTCAGGTTCTTGCCTAAGTTTCTTTAACCTAGTTTCTTTAGGAAATGTGGTGTTTAAACTAGCAAACTCCAAAGAGCTTTACTTGGCCTTTCTTAAAACAGCAACAACAAATGAAACCTTCCCTTTGCCAGCAGAAATCAACTACATTTGTCTAATTGAAGCTGATGCATAAAATGGGTTTGGTTCAAGTACTGTAGAATTCAGAAGCCTTTTCTTGACTAGTTTGTGGCCTTTTACTGTGCTTTGTATCAGAGTTCTTTAACCATGTTAATAAATGAACCCAGTCTTAATTTTTAAGGAAGTCTGGTCAAAATGTATTTTCTTGCAAGGGGTCAAGCGGAACCTTTGGTGTGTGTTCGAACCAATAAAGAATTAGGGCAAAACGGTGGAGAGTATTAAACCGTTTGAGACAAAGAATAGTACAAAAGAATTCCGTTGGTTGTTTTTTTGTTTTTTGTTTTTTGAAATATAAGTTCTTAAATTCCTTTACTGTTTCTTATATGTTTCAAAGATCAACAAAAATAATTCCACTATGGGTTAAATGAAATTCTTCTATGACAAGGCTGTATTAATATCTTCTCTTGATACGTTTAACAAAAATAATTCCACTGCGGGTTAACTAACTTGACCAAATCAATTTGTTCACTAAAGAGAGCTGTTGCAAACGTTTCAAAGTCAATACTAGTTAATTCGACTTTTCCAAACTTTCTGTTCCTTCTTCAGGAAATCTACATGAAAAGGATTACAAAACAACGTAGACAATATGTAAAATATCACGTAAGGAGCTGATAACATAATATCAATATAAAAATATACAAAATTAACATATTTCAATTATATACATCCATGAGTAAAAACATACTTTTTATTACCGGACAGTAGTTTACCTACTGAAAGTTGGTGAAAACTGACTTTCGCAAATGGGGTAGCCAATATAAATTGTGATTCCTCCATCCCCGCATTGCGCATTATATGCTCTGTGTATAGGTTCAATAAGAAGGCTGATAAAATGCATCCTTGTCTTATTCCTTTTCCCATTCCAAACCACTCCGTCATTCCGTGTTCTGTCCTAACTGTTGCTTCTTGACTCGTGTAGAGTTTTCTCATGAGTCATATGAGGTGTTCTGGTATTCCCATCTCTTTAATTACTTGCCACATTTTGTTGTGGTCCACACAGCCAAAGGCCTTGGTGTAGTCAATGAAAGAAGTAGACTTGTTTCTGATATTCTTTTGTTTTCTCCATGATCCAACGTATGTTGGCAATGTGATCTCTAGTCCCTCTGCCTCTTTTGAAACCAGCCTGCACTTCTGGTAGTTCTCTCTCCACGTTGCTAAAGTCTATCTTGTATTATCTTGAGCATCACCTTACTGGCGTGTGGGATGAACGCAATTGTTCGATATTTTGAGCATTCTTTGGCGTTGCCCTTTTTTGGGATTGGAATGTATACTGATCTTTTCCATTCCTGTGGCCAGTTTTCCAAATCTGCTGGCATATTGAATGCAGTAGTTTGATTCTATCATCTTTTAGGGCTTTGAAAAATTCAACTGGGATACCATCATTTCCACTAGCTTTGTTGTTTGCCGTGCTTTTTAGGGCCTTTCTGACTTCACTCTCCAGAATGTCTGGTTCAAGTTCAAATTCCTCATCATTGTTATTATTGGGAGTGTTTAGGTCTTTTTTGTAGAGTTCCTCTGTTTCTTAATGTCTTTTGCATCAGCTAACTCCTTTCCATCTTTGTCCCTTATCATGGTCATTTTTGCTTTAAATGTTCCCTTGATTTCCCCATTTTTTTAAAAAAAAAGATCTCTAGTCCTGCCTCTTTTGTTGTTTTCCTCCATTTCTTTGCACTGTTCGTTCAGGTAGTTTTCCTTATCTCTCTTTGCTTTTCTTTGAAATTCTGTATTCAGGTGGTTGTATTTTTTCCTTTCTCCTTGGACTTTTGCATTCCTTCTTTCCTCTGCTATTTTAAGGGCCTCATCAGACAACCACTTTGCTTTCTTACGCTTCTTTTCTTTTGGTATGGTTTCTCTTGCTGCCTCCTACATGATGTCCTGCATCTCTGTCCATAATTCTTCTGGTACTCTGTCTATCAGGTACAGGACTTATGTTAAGCAGGGTTTTATCCCACTTCAAGTCATTCCCGCTTTACTTTTACCTTCTTCACCTGCGTGTCCGCAGTCTTGCTCTGTCTGTTGAGGTGTGCATCTGCAACCACATCGCTCTCTCCCTCCCTCCTCTCAGCCCATGTGGGAGGCAGCCTGGTAGGAGCAATTATCCTTGCCTCCCTTCCCTGGAGGGGACTGCAGCTTTTTCCTTTGACTTTTGCATTCCTTCTTTCCTCTGCTGTTTTAATACATGCTTAAAATGTATGCTCTCAATGCCATTTCCAGGGAATCCTAAGCAGGTGAAGGCATCTCCTTGGGAATAATACCCTGAAGGAAATGGTGAGCCACTGTGTGAGACAGAATGCTGGACTGGATCATGGGCTCCTGTGGCCTCTTCCAGCAAGGCTGTTCTTATGCTATTTAAAATTAAAATATGCTATTTAATACATGCATAAAATGCCGCAATGTTTTCGTTTCTTTTTTGTTGCTTCTTTTGTTTTTGTTTTTTGTGTTTTGTTTTTTGCTTCTTGTCTGATTTCAGGTTATTCTTAAGAACTACATTTGGTTTTTGTAGCGTAAGTTATCTTTGGGGCCAAAGATGTGAAAGCTGAATAAAAATAGAGGCAGTGCTCAGCTGGCATTTCTCACATCCCCCTTGGGAAGCCCTGCTAAGTTAGTGGGCACAAGAAGCAGGGTCTTCCAAGTGGTGACACCAAGCCTGTGGAACTCCTGACCACCAGAAGTGGATCCTATCCTAATTTTTCAACAGCCCTCAAAGGCCTGGTATACTTTTGAAAGAGCAAACCCTGTCTTTATTTTGCACTCTAGAGAGCCGTGGTGGCGAACCTTGGCACTCCAGATGTTCTTAGACTTCAATTCCCAGAAGCCCAAGCACCCTGTGAATCCACTCGAATGGGTTTACTGCGATTCATCCTGCATGCGCTGCCCTCGTCGCTCCTGGAAGCGGAAGTAAAACGCGCCTGGATGGAGGAAGGGTTAACCCGGAAGAGCCTTAACCGTACGGGAGCATTTTACTTCCGCTTCCAGGAGTGACGAGGGTGGCGCGGGCCAGATGAATCACAGTAAACCCCATCGTGCGAATTCACGGGGACTTGGGCTTCTGGGAATTGAAGCCCAAGAACATCTGGAGTGCCAAGGTTCGCCATCACGGCTCTAGAGCTTTTACTCTTAATGGGCCTATTTAGGAGTGCTTCATTTATTTATTGGTATTGGGGCAGTTTTGGCAGGAAGTGTTTTCTACTGTGTCCTATTTGTGTTTTCCCTTCATCCTTTTTTTTAATTGTCCCCTCATTAAAATAATTAAACGGCCAATCAAGGACCTGTCAAACACAGGAAGGATCTTCCTGACAGGCCCTCCTCAGCTCAGACAGGAACCGGCGCTGTGAGGAGGCTTTTGGCCCAGCGATGATGCACACTAAATAAACGAATTAAAAATTAACCTTTAAATAAAATAAAACGGGAACGCGAATGCTTTCCTGTCTTATTTTACTGAGGCGTCGTGGCTTCGCTAAACGTCATTTTCCCCCTGATTTTTAACGAGTCTGTCGAGGCCAGACCAGGGCCGCTGGCTGAGGCCGGGCGTCCCTGAGGCGCTCAATATTCCCAGGCCTTTCGACGGACTCTTCGCGCCCGAAATTTCCTTACGGCGGCGGCGGCGGCGGCATTCCTTCGCATTCCCCTCAGTTTCCAACCAAGCGAAGGGGAGAGGAAAAAACCAAGCCAGGCCAGGCCGGCCTCCGACCCGCCCCTCAGTGACGACTACTCGGAGCAGCCGCTTCTGCCGCCGCCGCCGCCGCCAGGGAGGCCGCAGGCCGGGGCCTTAATATGTTGCCGCCGCCGCCGCCGCCTTTGCCCTTGTTCGAGCGGGAGCTGTGGCGGCGCGATGGCTCCGGGGCGCTCCGGCTGGCGCAGCGCTCGGCCGGCGGGACCGGCTCGGTGGTGTGGGACGCGGCCCTGGTGCTGGCCCGCTTCCTGGAGAAGAGCGCGGCGGAGGGGGAGGCCGAGCAGGGGACTACTAGGCCGCGAGGAGGAGGGCGGCGGCGGCGGCGGGACTTTCGCCTCAGCCACAAGGCCGCGCTCGAACTGGGCGCCGGGACGGGCCTCGTGGGCCTGGTAGCTGCCAGCCTCGGGTACGTCGCGGCCAGAGGAGGGAGACAGCGGGGCCCTCGGCTCTGGCCTTCCAGGAGCAGGCAGGCAGGCATTCAACAGGGCGAGCGGGGGGGGGGGGGGGACGACGGCGAGGCAGCAGCCTAGGTTGCGTAATGGCGAACCTTGGCACTCCAGATGTTCTTGGCCTCAATTCCCAGAAGCCCCCATGAATCCACACGAATGGGTTTACTGCAATTCATCCGGCCTGCACCGCCCTCGTCACTCCCCGAAGAGGAAGTAAAACGCGCCCAGATGGTTAAGACTCTTCCTCCATCCGGGCGCGTTTTACTTCCACTTCCGGGCGCCACAAGGGCAGTGCGGGCGGGATGGATCATGTGGATTCACAGGGGCTTCTGAGAATTGAAGGCCAAGAACATCTGGAGCCAGAGCTCTGGCCCCTGGCCCACAGCAGGCTGCAAAGCTCCTAAAAGCCTTTATTAACACATAATCCAAGATGAGGTCAACTAGTGAAGTCGTTTGCGCCGTGGGCCATCGTGGCTCTTTGGTTTGAGAAAGAATAGGATGCAATAATTAACCCCAGGTCAGCATAGGATGGGGCCACCTGACCACTAATCATCAGCTAGCCTTGCCCATGTGTGTTGCGTTTTTGTGTCAGAGATTACTCTGGGTTGAAAGGGCTTTTTGCAGGGGACGCCCAAATCCTTTCATGTCTCTCATGCAGCTCTCGGGGAATCGAACCCCGTGCTTCCGGTCTCCAAGCACAGTGCTTTTACCCACTGAGTGAGCCACCAGGGAGCTGCTGCCTTGCAAATAAGGATGCTAAGGCTGCACATAAACAGTGGTACATAACAAACACAGCATATAGCGAAAAAGTCACACACCGAAGCGTTCGTTATGCAATGGCGATACCCCACATAACAAAAAAACTGCATAGCGAAGAGCTCCGCAGAACAGAGGGTTTTTTTTTTGTTATGTGGGGTTCTACTGTCCTTTGAAACGTATACTGTATGCTAGATACTGTAGAATGTAGATTTACAGAAACTGCTATAGAATGTCACGTAAAGCTTGTTTTCCTTTGTCTATAAAAGCTAAGCTATTTGTCCTCAGAATTGCTTAGGCACCCATTACGCATAGGGCTGCTCTTTGCGTATCTTTGCAGTTGTGTGAGTTTCATACACTGTTTCCTTGCTTCTGCAAAGATTTGGTTGTAAGCTAAACTTTATTACCCCAACAGTGAGAGGCTTCTAAGGTTGTCTTGTGTGTTCTTTCTTATTGCATGCATCAACGAGATGGGCTTCATATTTTTAATGAAACACCACTTCCTTTTGTAGCGCTAACGTTATGGTTACCGATCTTGAAGAGGTTCAAGACTTGCTGAAAATGAACATTGAAAATAATCAGAACCTCATCACAGGTTCCATTCAAGCCAAGGTACTGAAATGGTTCGTATGATCTTTATTTTTACAGTATAAAGTCTCCCAAGAGGCTGTTAACTTGTTGTGGGAGGGACAGATTTAATCAGAAGAAATCTTAAATAAGGATGAGTTCTTTAATTCAAAAGCCAAGGTACCATAAGAGCTTGAGTATGCTTCTGATTTATCTACCTATACTGTATTTCAGTTTGAAGTCATATTTTATGACCAGAATCCTGTTGGGCAGCATAAATGTGCTAGGGCACATCATGGTTGCACAGTTGAGGGTGTGACCAAACCCAACTGAAATACATTCCCTAGCAACTCATCAGCTAGCTGTGGCAAATTACATGAACCTTACACAAACACCAGTAGGATTGTGGTCTGCGTATATCCAAAGTACCATTGCCAAATGTTAAGGTGGAAGCTGGAATAAATGAACAGATACGTAGCAGGGGGATATATCCCTAGGATGGCTTTTTGCCATCTATCAGCAACAGCGTCTTTTGCAACTCTTTCCATTTGCCTCTCTATTGAAGAAAAAGACTGTGTCATCAGGGCCAGAATCCTAGTAATGTTTGCATAAGATCTGCATAAATGGTAAAATACCAGGATGTATTTCAGTTGCATTCTCATAAACCTGGCCACACAATTGAGATGCAGTTTGGTACCTTGTCAGTTAGCCTGGCTAGGTTATACTTATATCTCATGCAAGCGTAAATAGGATTCGGGACAATAGATAAATAAAAGTTGTGATATGCCATCAAGTTGGATGTCATTCAAGTTTTCCAAGTAAGTGGGATATTTAAAGAAGTGGTTTTACCTGTTCCACATCCCCATTGAGCATCCATGGCTGTGTTAGGATTCAAACCCAGGTCCCTCGAGCCTTAGTCTAACACTCCATCCACTACACCACACCAGAAATCAAATACGGTGATACCTCATGCAACGTCCAAACTTGATTCCACAAGTTTGGACTTTATACGGATTTGGACTTTGTATGAGGCATGCAAAATCCTAGCCACGATGACTCATACAACGTCCAAATCCTTGCCGCGATTCCTCATACATTGTCCAAATCCTTGCCGCGATGCCTCATACAACGTCGTTTCCATAGAGATACATTGTACTGTAACAGCACAGACTTCAGGGCAAAGTCCAGGAAACAGACAGGAAACTGACAGAACTTTAAGAAATCATTGTCTAAAGGCTAAAAACATTACAAAAACATGTCAAACAACCCTAATTGTCCAAGAACCTGAAGAATGCTGCAAAAATCCTAGGAATGCTTCTAAAAATTCTGACGAAAAAATTCAAATAAATCCAAAATCGCATTCAAAACCACTCCTAAACACTCTTCGCCTCATGCAAAACCCACAAGAGCAATGCACGCATGTGTCCTGCCTTTTATACTGCCCAGGCACAATGCAACCTGGAAAAACCCCAATGCCTCATACAAAGTCGCACGACTTTGTATGAGGCAACTTTTTTCAAGAGATTAGGCGATGTTGTATGAATCCGATGTTGTATGAAGCGGACTTTGTATGAGGTATTACTGTAACTGTTGTTGGAAACTGTAAAGGTAAAGGTCTCCCTTGCTCAAAAGCCAGTCGTGTCTGACTCTAGTGGGACAGAGCACATCTCTGTTTACAGACATTTCCATGGTCATGGGGCAAGCATGAGTAGATGCCAGAAAGCATGGGATGCTGTTATTTTTTCTGCCGAATTGGTACCTATTTATCTATTTAAAATATCCTGCTTTTGAACTGCTAGCAGTAGGTTGGCAGGAGTTGGGACAGACCACAGGAGCTCATTCTGTCACGCAGCACTCAGGTCTCAAACTCCTGACCTGCCGACCTTCCAGTCATCAAGTTCAGAATCTTAACCACTAAGTCACTGCGGTCTCTCTCTCTCTCTGCTTTTTGTGTAGGGGTGAAGAAATAACAGAATTCCTTCCTGCGCCAGATTACATACTGATGGCAGACTGCATTTACTATGAGGAGGTAAATTGCTTGTTTTTTTTCACCCCTACAAGTTACATGTTGGCCAAAAAACTATAGCTGATATCCACTAGTAAGTCACAACTAGAATAGGCCCATTAAATCAGTGAGATGGAGGAATTGACTCACCACTGATTCAGTGGGCCTATTCTAGATGAAACCTGATGCTGGATTTCACCTTTTATTTGCTTGACTCACACTCCTGTAATCATTTGTAGGATTTGCGAGCTCCACATACTAGGAGAGAAAAATAAAACTGAACAAGCTGGGAGTGGAAATTATGAGACATTTTCAGGAGTTTTGTTTTACAAGCTCTTCCAAAATTGTTGAAGAATTCCCTCTCCCAAGAGAATATTTGGCAATTCCATCTACCCCTCAGTTTCACTGCATGTGAATAAGTAGGATTTTTAGACACAACTGTGGATTTAGTCCCAGTTGTAAGAAACAGTGACCATGTTTCCTGCTTCATTTAGTCCACTGTTGCTTCTTTTGTCCACCAGTTGGAATTCAAAGTGCACTTCTGTGCTATATTACTGAAGTGTCATTTCTCAAAAGATAATTTTCTGAAAGAATTATCCCCCTCAAAAATATTTAATAAAATCCCTCTCCTTGTTTCATTCCTACAGAAAAGTAGAGAATTTTAAGAGACCATTTTCAGCCATCACTGGAAATAATGGCTTTGTTGTAATTCACAAGATAAGTAGGTCGTCCAGCCTTGGAGTTTCTTCAGATAATTAGGCATGCTTCTTTTTCTTCTTCCGTGTCTAGGCCAGACATGAAACTGCCAAAATGAAGCCACCTTTTTGGTGAGTTCATTCTGCAATTCCTTTTGCCTAACCTAGTATGAGAAAGATTAGCCAGCACAAGGTGGCTGTTGCCCAGTGCTTGAGAAATACCACAATCTTCAAGGAGGCTCTTTCTTTGTACCCCATTTGGCATGCTGAGCCTCACCTAAAATGAAAGGTATTTCTCATCTTGGTCTTCAAGGGAATTGGCAGGCAGGTGGTTCTCCTGAGGGTGAGCCATAAAAAGAAGTCTAGTGTAATGTCAGGTACATCTAAGAGTCCTGCACAATCTTTAGTCCTGATCTGTGTTAGTTCCTTTCTCCCTGGAGCATTATGAATAGTGAAGTCTTGCTGCAGTGCAAATAATTGGCTTTTTTATGGGCAGTCGCTGGATCCATTACTTAAGACCCTGAAGGACCTGGCTGGCCCCGAGACCTGCATCCTTTGCTGCTATGAAGAGAGGACAATGGGAAAGAACCCAGAAGTGGAAAAAAGGTTTTTTGAGGTGAGTTGCCTTTTTGCTGGCATGGCAAAGCAAGGCGTTGTTGTTGTTGTGGAGACAAGAATGTCAGGTAATTGGAAAACAGGAGTTCTTCATTGTGGTCTCTCTGTTGCACATAAGAAGGACTTAATCTGTGTTTGCGTAGGTAGCAGCTTTAAAATGAGCCATTGGGGCTTTCCCAGCATAGCAATTCCTGCCCACCAGCTTTTCCCTCAGTTCCTTTTTGCCACCCAATAAAATAGGACATTTTTCAAGCTTTCCAGCGCGCACTTTCAGCAAGTATTCTAACCTCCCTTCCCTGGTCTGTCCTTGCTATCCTCCTTATGATTTCATGATTCATATCATCTCACTGGTGCAGCCATAGACAGAATTAACGTTGCAAATAATGCTGTTAACTACAGATAGTTATATATTGGGGAGATGGTTGACAATTTTGTAATGAGGTTACATCTCAGAACGACTGTAATAAGTAGCTACAAAGTTAATGGCATGAGTTTAACTTTCGTCACATTCAAAAGTTACTTTTAAACAACATTTCAAAAGTATTTTGACAGAAATTTGTCCAATCAAGCCATTCTCTTCTCAGTTTGCAAGTTGTGTGTGTGTGGTTTTTTTTTAAAGTTTAGAAGGCATTAGAAATACATAATAAGATACTTTTCCAGTTTTGTAATGAATAGCAAGTGTTTCAAACACTGTAATGAGTATTAGAATCATATTACTTTTTATTAAAAAGTAATTTTCCAGGTTCTGGTCATGAGGGGCACGGACCTGAGTTGAATCCAAGGACATTGAGGATTTGTGAATATTGAAATTGGTGCAATTTTCTATCACAGCTTCTGCAGAAGGATTTTGAATTGGAAAAGGTTCCCTTGGATGAGCACGATGAAGAGTATCGGAGCGAAGACATTCCTATCTTTATCATCCAAAGGAAGAATACAGTAGGTGTCAGCCCTGGGAATGAGCTAATTTTTAATTCATGCTTCCAAGATGTAAAGGTCAGGGTCTCCCTTGCTCGGAAAGCCAGTCATGTCCAACTCTAAGAGGTGGTGCTCTCATCACTGTTTACAGCCAAAGAACCAGTGCTATCTGCATTTGCAGACATTTCCGTGGTCATGTGGCAGGCATGACTAGACACGGAGTGCTGTTACCTTTCCCGCTGAAGCTGATGCAGATTTACCTTCCCATATTTGCTTTAACCATAGGCAGGCATTGCATTTGCACTGAGGCTAGCCATAGCTAATGCTAACCAGGTTCTATCAAAGCAGATGAGTCACACTTTGGACTTGCAGCGTAGTTTGGGAGGGGTTGTGCTTGCTTGTCCTTTTAGAAATCAGACTTTGTGTAGACTAATTGGTTGGAAACCTGTATAGTTTTCTGTATCATGCAAGTGGTTTCTGTCTTAACATTTTTCAGAATTTGCCGACATGACAGACACCTCTGATGCTGTCTTTTGGCGCTCTGGGAGTCAGGAAAAGACATAGCTAAGAAGCCCAACAGATTCTCTCCAGAACATCTTTGTGCAGAAGTGGATCAGCAAAGAGTCCTGCTAAGACGACAGATGGGGTCAATTTTCTTGGAAGATCTAAAAACAAAAACTGGGCTTTGGATTATCTCTTGGAATGGGAGGTGGTTGCAGAAGAGGAGTTTAATCAAACAGAAAGTGCAGAGTCATTGATTTATGGTAAATGGTTCAGTTCTTATATTTATATGCATTATTCAGCCTCTCCAAGTAATTATTTCTTTTATTATTGACTGTTTATTCCAGGCGTTCTCAACGTTTTCCTGCCAGGGGCCGAACCTGCCCCCAATGCTTCCCACCAGGGGCCGGCGGCGTGTCTGGTCCCTGGACTTACGTGTTCATCATCATCGGCAGTGCACGGCGGCGGCGGCACTTTCTCCCTGCTGTTTTAGGACAGCCTTTGCTGGTCCCCAGGGCAGCAGATGGCTTTACAGAGCTGGAACACAGCATTTTGAAAAAATTTCGCTGCTCTGTTGTTTTGAAATCCACGCCGAAAGGAGAGGTTCCATGCCATGCGGCGATGACTACATCTCCCAAACTCCCCTAGTGCCGCGCGCCACGACTGATGTCATCGCTGCGCAGAAAGGGACCTCTCCTTTTTGCGCGTATTTCAAAACAACAGAGCAGCTAAAAAAAATTCGAAACAGTGCATTCCAGCTCTGCAAAGCCATCTGCTGACCTGGGGACCAGCAAAGGCTGCCCAAAAACAGCAGGGAGAAAACGTCACTGCCACAAGTGACGTATCGCAATGTCAGGCAGTGGGGGGCGGTCCTACAGGTACCTGGGTTCTCACCGTGGGCCGCATTTAATTATTTACACGGGGCATTTTGGTGCACGGGCCAGAGGTTGAGAACTGCTGGTTTATTCAAAAGTCTAATAAACTGTTTATTAGAAATTCTGCTATAAGGATACAAGTTATTAAACACTTGCTGTTTATAATGCATTTGTGAAGACATCTCGGCTCCCTGTGACCACACAGCATAGTTTGAGATGTCTTTGATGGTAGAGTGGTACCTCGCTTAAAGATAATAGTGCGTTCCATGGGATTGCTCTTTAAGCGAGTTGCTCTTTAAGCAAAACACTTGGAAAAGCCCCACCGCTGCCATTGTACGTGACCGATTGTGACTTCTGGTGGCGGGGGGGGCGATTGTGAACCCCAATTTAGTTGTTAAGTGAGTTTTTTGTTGTTAAGCATGGACGACCATTCAGAGAAAATTCTGCTCTTTAAGCGAGTTAGTCTCTAAGGGAAGCACTCTTTATGCGAGGTTTTACTGTACTCGTATTAACATACTCAAAAGTTCAACAGACAAACTGGAAATACTGGATGAAACCCAGTCAGAAGTAGAAATAAAGTTCTAAGATGACGCAAGATGGGTTAAGAGTTTTTGTTGTTGTTGTTTTGCTTTTTTTAAGGCTGAAAATGCCTAGCCAACTTATTTTGTGACTTTCTTTGGACTAATGGATCAGGATGGATCATTATTGTTATGTACATGTTCAGTTGCATAGTCGATCTGGCCACACCACCACATGCCAGGCTCTTCTGTCCTCTGCCATCCTCTGGAGTCTACCCAAATCTACACCAACCACGTCAATGATGCCATCTAGCCACCTCATCCTCTGCCACCCCTTCTCCTTTTTCTTTTGATCTTTCACAGCATCAGGGCCTTCTCCAGTGAGTCCTCTCTCCTCATTTGGTGGCCAAAGTCCTTGAGTTTCAGCTTCAGTATCTGTCCCTCTGATGAGCAGTCAGGGTTGATTTCCCTCAGGGTGGACTGATTTGCTCTCCTTGCAATCCAGGGGACTCTGAAGAATCTCCTCCAGCAACACAGAGTTCGAAGGTGTCTATTCTTCTGCGCTCATGTGCCAGGAGGCTTCCTCAGACTTGCCGGCATCTTATTAATTAATGACCTTCAAGCAGCCCTATCGTTAACATCTGTGTGATAGTTTTGCAAACAAAAGTCTGTAACTTCACCATGGTTCACCATCACGGCCTTAGGAAATCATCCCATCTTGTGTGGCTTTTCCTGTTTCCTGCTTTATTTTTTCCCAGAGAGTCTTGACTGCACATAATATATGCAACGTAGGACAGCCTCCGTCTTGTCATTTTTGCCTCCATTTTTGCTCAGGCTTGATTTGCTCAAGGACCCCGTTGTTTGTCTTTTGGGCAGCCCAGGGTTTCCATAAAGCTGTCCTCCAGCCGCCAGCATTATGACCCTGAAAATAAATCTTCTGCTGTCAGACTAAAAAAAGAAAAGCAGCCATAAGGAAAGGATAATGCATAACTATTGGATGTTCCTGAGATACTTTGAGAGTTCTTTAAATGAACAGTTACGCCCTCTTTTTAAAACTTCTTGAGACTTTGTCTCTCCAGATAGAGACACAAAAGATCCAAACTAATACAGTGATTTCCAAAAACCAGACAATGAAGAAGTCAGGAAACTGGATGCTACAATTTGGTGACCATTTTGTTCCACTAGAAACATGCTAGGCATTGGTAATGGTCAAGGTCTCCCTTGTTCGAAAGGCAGTCATGTCTGACTAGGGTGTGGTGCTCATTTCTATTTATGGCCAAAGAGCCAGTGCTATCTGTGCCTGCAGACATTTTGGTGGTCCATGTGGCATGCATGACGACGCCGGAGCACACAGAACGCTGTTACCTTTCTCATGAATTTCCTGCTTTTGAACTGCTAGTTGGCAGGAGTGGGGACAGACAGGAGCTCACTCTGTCGTACAGCACTCGGGTCTCGAACGGCTGTCCTGCCGAGCTTCCGATCATCAAGTTCAGGGTCTTAACCACTAAGCCACTGCAGTCTTTGTTGCTAAATGATAAAACATGCTGTGTAAAACAACGTTGGTGTTAATTGTGGATTTGCTCTTAGGAGGGGCACATTAGGTCAGTGGCACAGATCCATGGCATGGTTAGGGGGTTCCAGGTTCACTTCCTACCATCTTCAACTAGGAGGGTCGTGAGCAATAGCAAACCTCCCTGCCTAGGAAGCTGGAGAGCCCCTACCCATGTTGGGCATTAGACAGATAGAAGGAAAGACTTGCAGGAATAGGGGAAGGAGGATGGGACCAGTTGACGTGGGGATTGGAATTGGGAAATGAGGTCGATTCGAGGTCAGCTACATGTGAGATTAGCCCGATGGGAGCACTCTGAAAAACATGGACCATGTTTTTGTTAACAACTGTCCCTAATGCATACTAATCCGCCCTAGGGTGGCGTAGGGCAAAAGACTATAGTTTACTTGGTACAATTAAGGATTATCCCAGTAAACATGTTTTCTTCCTGTGTGATTGCCTAGGAGATTGTACCAGTATCAGTTTGCCAATGTTGGGAAGTGACTTAATAACAGCTACTTCTAGATATTGGCAAATTACTGTATTTTCTGGCGTATAAACTACTTTTTAACCCCAAAAAATCTGTGCCAAAGTCGGGGGTCGTCTTATAGGACAGGTACTTAACTGCAGCTTGTTTCCCCTTGCTTCATATGTCCGGCGCATATGGTGGGGGGGTGCTGCGGCCGAGTCCCTGCTCTGTGCGTGGAGTATGAAGCAAGGGGAAGCAAGCTGCACACATATTCCTGTACCTCGAGGAGGAGAACGTGAGCGTGGATTGGCTCTCCACCAGAACCTGCCCATTCGACTCGGAGGGCTGCGCGTCTTCGGGTTGAGTGTGGGTTAATTTTTATTTGGTGTGCATTGGAAGAGAGGTAGTCTTATACGGCAAGTATATGCCAAACTCTATATTTTAACTGGAAAAGTTGGGGGTCGTCTTATACGCCCAGTCGTCTTATACGCCGGAAAATACGGTGATCACTTTTCTTAGCAGGGGAGCAGAGAAAGTGATTTTTTTTCTCTTTAAGACTATTGCTAATGCAATATACAGTAAAACCCCGACTTACATATGCCTCGAGTTACATAAAATTTGATGTACATAATGATTTTGTGCTAAAACCATGTCCCGATTTACACAATTTCCTATGGGGTTGTTTCAAGTTACATAAAGATTCTTTTTCCTATGGGTTTGCTTTGAGTTACGTAAAAATTCATTTCTCTATTGGTTTGCTTTGATTTACATAAAAATTTCATTTTTCCTATGGGTTTGCTTTGAGTTATGTAAAAAAATATTTTTTCCTATGGTTTTGCTTCGAGTTACATAAAAAACCGATTTAAGCAAAAGCCTATGGAACGGACTTTTTTTCGTAAGTAGGGTTTTACTGTATCAGTTATAAAAACAATAATTTTTCTGTGCCTTCCTGATCAAGAACATTTGCAGCCAAAACCGCCATCCCTTCACCTGTAAGGGATATTTATCAAAATCCAGATGTGTCTCACATTCTTTTTTTTAAAAAAAAACTTCCCAGTATTAGTTGTGGAACGACAGAAATGGTGCAAGCTCACTGTTAAGTTTCACACACAAATTTTAGGTTCAGATGTTAATCTGCCTACACTGAATCCAGTTCCATAGTCATACTGCTGGTGAACAACAACGCATGGTGTGAATGTGGAGAGACACAGAATCCGGCTCATCTACTGCTCTGCCAATTGCTGCCAGAGACATGCGCCAATGAGGACTTGGGTTTGAGCCACAACAAAGCGAGGAAAGTAGCTTTATTTTGGCAGTCCAGGGTTTGATCAGGACACAAAATAAGAAGTTGTTGTCAGCTGCATTTTGCCATTGGGCCCAGTATGATGGTTTCCAGTGGCATTTCCTCCACTGAGGGGGACGAACATCACCCTACCTCAAGGGGCTCATCCGCCCGTAGCCATAGGCCACTTTAGGGAGTCAGGTTATTTACCACCCTCCAATTCTCGGTGTTAAGTCACTGGCTCTAGGGTCTACTTCATTACCATAGCGGGATGTCTGGCCAGAAGAAGTAGTCATGCAAAAGTTATGTTTCTGTTCTTGGTAAACGAGTAGCCTTTTTTTCGGTGACCAACCAAGATAATTGTAAATACCTGTACTGGGTTTCAATTTTTCCCCATTCAGATTTAACCAGGCTTGACCTGTCTGCATCCAGGCTCCTCTTCACATTGAAAGCAGATTTTGACAGTCCACACAAAGCAGAAGATGAAGAGGTCGCTTGCTTTCATAGTGGGGTGTGCTATGCGCCAGATGTTCTGACCAGAAGAGGGCAGGATAAGACAACAGTTGACCCCAGACTGCCTGAAGTGGGCCATATCCCATACCATATAAACTTTGAGAACAACTCACCTGCAAGTGTGCTATTTTTGTGGCACCCTAAATATTGTAGCTTGGTGTGCGTTTTGTGCGTTTTCAGAACTGCAGTTCGTTCAAGAGAAGAAAGGCATTGTTGCACCTTAAGGGCAGTCGTTTTTATTTCAGTGAGAGCTTTCGTGAATTGCAGTCTAAGGTGTCACACTACAGTTATGTTTATTCAGCTCAACAATTCTTCATATTGGAGACTGAATTGTGAACAATTGTCGTTGTCGGCTGCTACTCATGTCCGAGTATACCTTTTTTACTGAAAACGGAAAATGCCATTGGTGTGAATTTGTTTAAGGTGGATTGCAGTTTGCCAAGAAGTGACCCACACACTATGATCACGAAGCCATCTCCTGTGGCACATATGAAATGAGACACGCAGGATTTAACACCGGGACTGCAATGGACTGCCGCTGCCTTGAGGATATGGACAAGGTGCGCCTTCTCAGCCAGTCCATCTGGCATGGCCTCTTCTGTCTCCATGATAGTTGGGAATCGGAATAGGGAAGTGGTTCCTCCTCTGTTCATTTTGCCATTGGGCCTGTGCACAATAGCAGAACGGTAAAAAGTCACACTGATCTTTGGTGCTATTCTTATGGCTATTCTTATGGTACTGCATGATGAAATTTTCAAAATTATGTAATTATCAACCATCTTAGCAACAGAAAACTTGGGACGACTTTTATTTAAAGTGAAAGAAAAAAGTGTTAAAGCAGAGTTGCAGCAGATTATTAAGGAAACAAAACTAATGATTATAAAAGAATTGCACAACTTTAAAAGCAAAGCAATCACACCTCTATACTGCCTCAGGACCGCTGGGCAATTCACAAGTTAATTAGCATTTTGCCCCCAACGTGCTGGGTACTCACATTTATCAACCTCAGAAGGATGGAAGAGGCTGAGTCAAAGATGACAATGAAGACAATGATACAGTGAAATATTTTGTATACCTTGGATCAGTCATCAATCCAAAAGGTTACGGCAGCTATAATACCAGAAGACGACAGAAACTCGGAAAGTTAGCAGTGAAAGAATTAGAAAGATCATCAAGTGTAAGGATGTGTCACTGGAGACCAAGATCTTCCACATGTATGGATGTGGAAGATGGACAGTAAAGAGAGCTGATGGGGGGAGATTAATTCATTTGAAATATAGGGTGTGGAGGAGAGCTCCGTGGATATTCTGCGCTGCTGCAACAATGAACAAATGGGTCCTATAGCAAATCAAGTCATGGCCAAACTCTGGAGGCAAAAATGACGGAGCTGAAAGGCTCTCTTTCTTTGAGCATGTAAGAAGTCAAGACTCTCTGAGAGAAGGCAGCAAGAGAAGAGGAAGGCCAAACATGAGGTGGATTGACTCCATGAGAGAAGCCAAGACCTGAGCAGAGGGGGTTGAAGGCATTTTGGAGATCTTGCATTCGTAGGGTGGTCAGAAATCAGAGACAACTTTATGGCACATAACCGCAGCAATCACCACAGAATTTGATGTCTCCTCTCCCTGTAACTTTCCTGTGTTTTGCCACTGCTGCTTCTGGGTTTTTTCAGGAGCCCTGGTGGCACAGTGGGTAAACTGTTCTCCTGCAACCAAAAGTTAGAAGTTCGAGCCTGACCAGGGCTCAAGGTTGACTCAGCCTTCCATCCTTCCAAGGTCAGTAAAATGAGTACCCAGCATGTTGGGGCAAAATGCTTATTAACTTGTGAACCGCCTAGAGCAGGGGTGCCCAAACTTTTCGGGTCGCGGGACCAGTCACTATGGCCCACTGGCCGGATCCGCCCTGACGCCAATTCATCCGGCCTACAAAGCCCTCATTGCTCCCGGAAGCGGAAGTAAAACGTGCCCAGGTGGGCCCGTTTTACTTCCTCTTCCAGGAGCGACAAGGGCTTTGTGGGCCGGATGAATTGGCATCAGAGGCCAGATCCAGCCTATGAGCCATACTTTGGGCACCCTTGGCCTAGAGAGTGCACTAAGCGCCACAGGGCGGTATAGAAAGTGTCTTTGCTTCCCCCCTCCAACTGCAGGAAGAATTGGCTGTAGACTGGTGGAACTGGGCTAGTCTGCTTCGTGCTTTGACGGCTGAGGAAACCACCCAAGCATGATCTCATGGGCCTGCCTGTCCTTCCAACTTTGCTGCCAGGATTGAGGAGGGCACACACCACAAACAGACAAGAGAGTCTTTGTCTGCTGGATTCCTCTCGCTTTGGACTGGAGGGAATTGAATGTTCAGATGCTATTCCTACAGAGATGAATTGCGCTACCAACACAATGTGCATGAAGGCTGTCAACGTCATTCCAGGGACGTCTGGAGAAGCTGCTGAGATAGTTTTTGCTACCTTTGTCTCTGTTTCCTGCCTGGGCTTCTTTGCGCTTCCTCCACAACATTTAAATCTGGATTGTGTAAACCCATGGGGCCTGGAGCTTGTCTGTTTAAAATGTAAGTCACGCTTGTGTGAAGTGCAATATACGGTGTACACACACACACACATGGGAGGCTTTATTTTTAAATGTATTTTCCTACACACACTACAGCAGATTGTGACAGGGAATTGGAGGAGAGGGGCAGCTAGAGATGTGATGGCCATCTGCTCTCCAACGTAAATAGGAGTAACGTGCAGATTTTGAGTGTAGAGCCAAACTGCACGTATGGGAAAGGGGATCAGGGGTAGCGCGGGGGGTCAGTATTTCTTCTGTGATCTTTGGTGGATAAGGCTATTCCATCTTCAGCATCCAGAGTTTTCCTGCTGTTGTCTGGATTCAGGAGTGGAAGTGAGCATGTCTTCTTTCCGTACAGACAACGGTGTGGCTCTGAGACATGCCCTGGATTTTCTACAAGGCTTTGTGAAGAGAATGGGCCTCCACCAATAGCAATAGCAAGCAATTGACAATGAGACTTCTATACCACCCCATAGTGCTTAGTGTACTCATTTGACAGACCTTGGAAGGATAGAAGAGGCTGAGTCAACCTAGAGCCTTGGTCAGGATTGAACTCGCAATGTTTAGGTTGCAGTGTAGCAGTTTAACCTCTGTGCCAATAAGTTGTTTACCTATAACTTCTCTTCTTCATGGTCCCCTGTGAGTCCACATGTATGTGCAGTAAACCCATTCGTATGGATTCACAGAGGCTGTTGTGTTCTAACAGTGTAACCATCTACATGTGATAACAATGTATCTTAACCAATGTAACCTTGCCTACGGGTAACAATGTAACCTTCAGCTGCATCACTATAAACCCTGTAATAGGACGCGAGCTAATGATCACCAGCTGGCAGCAGCGAGCGTCCAAGCTCTCTTGGTCCAAACTCATCAAAGTGCCACCACGCGGGAAGTTTCCCGCCACTACCTACACCTGGACAAGAAGGGCGTGACCAGCAATGACGTCACGCGGACAATAGCCAATGGGCTATCATGGAGCCACGTTCAAATGTTTTACTACCATATATATAGAGCTGTACATCCGCCATGACCTCATGTTCCCTCTGACCACTATGCAATAAACCTGTGTTAAACCAGCCCTTGGCTGTTTTCCTGTGTCTTGGTTCTCATACACTAAATTGGCGACGAAGGTGGGATATGGATCCCCAAGGAGCCAGGACACAGAGCGGTTTCAACATTAACAAACCGCAAGACTGGGAGCTCTTCGAGATGGACTTCCAGGGAGCACTGGTAGAACTCGACGTAAAGGACGAGGCAAAGAAGAGGGCCATCCTCACCCGAATGCTTGGGCAGGAAACCAAGCGAACGCTGGTGAGCATCATTGCACCGAAGAAGGTGAGCGATTTCAAAGCCGATGACATCATGAAACTGCTGTGTGAGCGGTTTCGACCTTCGAAGGCAATGTTTCCCGCTCGGAGCGCGTTTTGGAGGCGAGTCCAAGCGCCGGACGAGTCGGTTGAAGCCTTCGTAGCGGCCATGAGGTTAGCTGCCAGCCCCTGCAAGTGGGAGAACTTAGAGCTAGCCCTCAGGGATGGCGTGCTGTGCGGCCTGAAGGACAGGGAGGTGCAGCACGCCCTGATGAATAAAGAGCCACCCCCCACATTACAAGAGGTCGTGGAGGCCGTGGAGGCCGCGGAATCCGCGGAGACTACGAATGCAGGGGTACAAGAGATGCACGAATGGCGTCCGAAGGCCGGCAGGGCAGAAAATTCGGTGCACGGCAAACCGGGGAACTCGGTGCACGCGACTCGGCGAACCTCGAAATCGTCTGCGGGAGGCAGCGACGACGAGGATGTCCGGAAAGTCCGAAAAGGGGGGCGCCGCTGTGATGGCTGTGGGGCGGCCCATGACCGCGCTAAGTGCCCGTTCCGGAAAGCCGAATGCCACAACTGTGGCTGCCGTGGGCACATCGCTAAAGTGTGCAGAAAACGGCAAGAGGCCCGGAAGCGTTCACCAGACCGCGCGTCCAGACCGGACCGTCCGACGAGGTCCAAAGATGGCGCCCGAGCCACGAGGAAGCAGGACGGCGTGGGCCGCGTCTCAGACGACAGCGAGGACGACGCCCCCGTGTTCAGCGTGTCCGCGGGACAACCCCGTTATTTCGTTGAGGTACTAGTACAAGGGGCCCTTATTAGGATGGAAGTCGACTCGGGGTCCTCCTATTCTATTATTTCCCAGAGGGAGTTCTTGAAAATTGACCCCCTTGTCCGACCCAAACTTAGAGCGTTGAGGTCCACACTACGAGATGTTCAAGGGAACAGCATTCCAGTATTGGGGGTCGGAAAATTCCAAGTGAAATTTAAGAGACACTCTGCAGAACTCCCCCTAGTCGTTCTCAAGGGGGGAAGTTGCAGCCTCCTCGGAACTCAGTGGTTTCAGCCTTTGGGTTTGTTCATAGGGGGGGTGCATGCCGTGGGAGCAGATCCAATTCAAGCGGTGTGTGACGCGCACCCCGCCGTTTTTAAGAAAGGACTGGGAAAGTTCAAGGGGCCCCCTGTAGCCTTCGACCTGGACCCGGAGGTCCGCCCAATAAGACTTAAACCACGCAGAGTGCCGTTCGCACTCAAGGACAAAATAGAGGCGGAACTGGACAAACTGGTGGGCCAGGGGATTCTTATTCCTGTTGATTCCGCGGAGTGGGAGACTCCGATTGTAACAGCACTAAAGGCAAACGGGGAGGTGCGCATTTGCGCTGATTATAAGTGTACAATTAACAAGGCTATCCGCCCTAATGCCTATCCGGTGCCGGTGGTCAGCCACCTTCTGGCCAGGCTGAATGGGGGAAAGTGTTTCGCTAAGCTTGACCTAGCGCAAGCCTACCAGCAACTCCCAGTGACCCCTGCCACGGCAGCTGCACAAACCATAGTCACTCATAAAGGGGCGTTCCAGGTGTCGCGTTTACAGTTCGGCGTGAACTCGGCACCCGGCCTTTTCCAGTCGCTCGTGGAACGCCTCCTGAAAGGTTTGGAGGGGGTTTTGCCTTATTTTGATGACGTATTGATAACAGGGGGGAGTGAGACCGAACTAGCCAAACGATTGGACAATGTACTGACGGTGTTTGAGAGAGCGGGGTTGCGACTGCGGAAAGACAAGTGCGTTTTTTTTGCAACGGAGGTTGAGTTCTTAGGATTCCGGGTTACACCCGAGGGAATTAGGCCGTCCAAATCCAAAGTAACCGCCATAAAGAAAGCTCCTCGCCCCACATCTAAGACCGAACTGCAGTCATTCCTAGGACTCCTAAATTTTTATCATACATTCCTTCCACGGAAAGCGGCTGTGGCCGAACCGCTCCATAGGTTGCTTAAAAAGGAAGAGGTATGGATGTGGGGCGACGAACAGGAGAGGGCCTTTAAGGAGCTGAAGCAGCTCCTGACCTCCGACGCAATTCTGACCCATTTCGATCCCAAACGGCCAGTAACCCTAGTCTGTGATGCATCCCCAGTGGGGGTGGGGGCGGTGCTTTGCCACGTGTTGGAAAACGGAAGGGAGGCGCCAGTAGCCTTTTACTCCAGGTCCCTGTCCCAAGCGGAGAGGAATTATGCACAGACCGACAGGGAGGCGTTAGCGATAGTAGCGGGGACCAAGAAGTTTCACGATTTTCTGTATGGTCGCCCTTTCACCATAGTGACTGACCACAAGCCCCTTTGGGAATATTTACTGTGAATAAGCCCACGCCGCAGATCCTGTCCCCGAGGATGCTGAGGTGGGCTATTTTTCTCAACGCATACCAACATGAGTTGGAATACCGACCCGGCAAGGAGATTAGCCATGCGGACGCACTGTCGCGATCCCCCCTGCCTTTGGCGGGTGGCCACAAGAGTGGGGTAGAAAAAGACCATCAAGTGTTGTTGATAGAGGTTTTAGATTCGCCCCCCATAGTACCTGCCGACATCGCCAAAGCGACGGGCAAGGATAGGACATTAGAGAAAGTCAGCTCTTGGGTGCAAAAGGGGTGGCCGGCGTCCTCCCCGGCTGCGGAATTCGACCCATTTTTTCGGAAAAAGCTAGAATTGTCCCTAGAGAGAGGGTGCCTTTTGTGGGGCCAACGGGTGGTGGTCCCTACATCCCTGAGACCGAGGGTGCTTAAATTGCTGCACGTCAGCCACCCGGGAATTGTTCGCTCCAAGGCACTGGCTCGGAGCTACTTCTGGTGGCCCCAATTAGACGCAGACATAGAACACATGGTCGGCATTTGCGAGGCTTGTCAGGGCTCCCGGCCGGAGGAGGCTCGACTCCCGCATAGGGAATGGGACGCGACGAGGGGCCCGTGGTCCAGAGTGCACATAGATTTTGCCGGCCCATTCCGAGGGACCCTTTTTCTCCTGGTAGTGGATGCGTACTCCAAGTGGCTGGAG
Source organism: Bradypodion ventrale (assembly GCA_035047345.1). NCBI lineage: Eukaryota > Metazoa > Chordata > Lepidosauria > Squamata > Chamaeleonidae > Bradypodion > Bradypodion ventrale. The sequence continues at coordinate 502,343,483 of JAWDJE010000001.1, forward strand.
GTGATTCCGGTCACGAGCACGTCCTCCGCCACTACAATTAAGCACTTACGGAGGGGTTTTTCTACGTTCGGTTTACCCGACACTCTAATCAGCGATAACGCTAGTTGTTTCACGTCCGCAGAGTTCAGGGCGTTCACAGACATAAATGCCATTCGGCACGTTACCTCCGCGCCGTTCCACCCGGCCACGAACGGCCAAGTGGAGTGCCTTGTGCGCACAACAAAAGATGCATTGAGACGCATGGGCCCAGGGGACCTGAACCACCAAGTGTGTCAATTCTTATTGGGATATAGAGTAACTCCCCTAGCATCAGGGTACTCGCCGGCGGAGCTGCTGATGCGGAGGAAGCTGACCACGATCCTGACCAGGTTAGATCCGACGAGGGTTGAGGACAAAGGGAAGAACATAGGGTTAGCGGTCTCGAAAGGTTTCGCCGTCGGCGATCCTGTACACTGCAGGAACTACGCCAATGCAGGTCCAGCCTGGGTACCAGGGACGGTTGTGGAACAGACGGGGCCAGTGTCGTATCGGGTGGAAACTAACACCGGTCTCCTCTGGAGGAGGCACGCTGACCAACTTAGGCACCGAGTGATTGAGGGGCCGATCAGTGGGGCTCAGAAACAGGATTCAGCGTTAGGGTTCTCCTCCACCTGCTTATCCCAAGGGGGAGACATCGAAGGGCAACAGTCCCAAACAAGGGGGGAAGCAGAGGTCCAAACTCACATCCTTTTGATACACCGGTTCTATCCAATTCCTTGAAAGAGAGAAACGAGTTTGCCCCTCCAATTTCACCCAGTCCCTCGGGAGAGGGAAATGAGTTTGCAACTGTTGCCCCCGAATTAAATTTTGTGTTACCGAACCAGGGGGTTTTTTTGGAGTGTTCCCCCACCCGTCCAAGCGAGAAGCGGGGTTTTTCGTTAGCCCCTAGTGCCCCCGGTTTGCCCACATCCACATCAGAAACCTGTCCTCTCCTTTCTCCTGCCCATCCCAAAGCTGCACAACCGCGGCGAGTCACTAACAAGTCATCCTCTCCAATTACAGGACAGGAAGCCGGGGAGCAAGGAGGAGGGAGCAAAGCCGGGGCAGGGCAGCCCGCGCCGAGACCCCAGCGTGTTCGAAATAAGCCATCTTGGCTGAGAGACTTCGTCTCATCCTAGGGGGGAGGAGTGTTGTGTTCTAACAGTGTAACCATCTACATGTGATAACAATGTATCTTAACCAATGTAACCTTGCCTACGGGTAACAATGTAACCTTCAGCTGCATCACTATAAACCCTGTAATAGGACGCGAGCTAATGATCACCAGCTGGCAGCAGCGAGCGTCCAAGCTCTCTTGGTCCAAACTCATCAAAGTGCCACAGCGCGGGAAGTTTCCCGCCACTACCTACACCTGGACAAGAAGGGCGTGACCAGCAATGACGTCACGCGGACAATAGCCAATGGGCTATCGCGGAGCCACGTTCAAATGTTTTACTACCATATATATAGAGCTGTACATCTGCCATGACCTCATGTTCCCTCTGACCACTATGCAATAAACCTGTGTTAAACCAGCCCTTGGCTGTTTTCCTGTGTCTTGGTTCTCATACACTAAAGAGGCCATGAAGAAGAACTTGTTAGAGCAGGGGTTACCAACCTACGGCCCATGGGCCACCACCGCCGCACCTGGAAATAGAAGTGGGAGTGTTTACAACAGCCATAAAATGCGCCCATGCATGCATAAACATGGTTATGTCAGCCATAAATGCCCCCACAGCTGTCATAAACATGGAAGCGGGCACATTTACTTCCGCTTCAGGGGGTGCATCACTTTCTGAGCATCACTTTCTCAATGGGATTTTGATGGAGGAAACACCCTCATCCCTGTGTTTGAATCTCATTTTTTGGGGTGGTGCACCTGCTGCAGCTCTGATTATTCTGGATACAAGCAAAGCTTTCGCCAGGACTCTTGAAACACACAATGCTTCTCTTGCAGGTTAATTTTTAATATACTTGCAAGATGACCTTTGGATTTTTCTGAGATATCTTGCCCTGCCTGGTGGCCCTTGACACGCCACCCTTGGTCTGGAGCAAAAATTCAAGCCATGCTTGCAAAACCTGCAGTGCAAAGGTAAAGACATTTGGAAAGTTGTGATTAAAAAGAAAAACTCCCATCCCTGTACAAAAATAAACCAGCCTTGCCTTTGCTTAGACATTTTGTCACTTATGCAACACCAAACCTGGTTAGGGATGATGAAGCCTCTTTTAATTAAACATCTGGATGCATGCTAAGTGGGAATTTAGAATTAAGTTCACAAGGCATTTTCATCATCAAGGTGTGTAGGCTGGCAAAAATCCATGCACGGTATTCCTCCCCTCAGCTGTTGAAATGCTTTGGCAAAGGCCAGATGAAAAAGTTGTCTTACTGTTAAAAACAGCCCAGAGAAAATTACTCCACACAGGTGCATGCATGCGCGTGTGCACACACCATCTCCGTTCCTATGGAGTAACATAAGATGGTTTGCCTGGCTTATGAGTTGCTAAATCAATTAAGAAATTGTTTGTCCTTTCCATTGTTTCAGCCTTGGCTGTAAGGGCGTATGCGCCGGTAGAGGCTCACACAGTAGTGTCTTGGTGAGATCTACATGCACCAAAAAGACTGACAAACAGAATGTTATTGTATGGGATGAGGGCAGAAAAAAGAAGCAAAAGGCATGGAGGAGGATGGGCACCTTCTCTTTCTCACAATCCATCTCTTTCCAAGCCAGGACAAAACGTCCAGATGTTGCTGCTTCCTGTGACCCATCCCCTCTCATTGATGTTGCATGAGTGAGCAGCTGTGACCCTAAATGAGTTAGGAGACTAGAACTCCTTCACCGTTGCCTGTCAGAGACGTCTAGAAAGCCACAGACACCATTCATGAACTTTGTTTGTCCCGCCCTTAAACCCCTAATCTGGTGAGAGGCAATTTAAACAACCCTAGGCCTGTTGCAAATATCCCATTCATGGTCAGGTTTGTTGATTGAGAGGGTTGAGGCAGGTTAGCTGCAGGTGTTGGTGGAGGATTGCCAAGATCCGTTCCAGTTGGGATTTAGGATTTAGCACTGAGACTGCACTGGTCATGCTGCGCAATGTCCTATACAGGAAGGCCAACTGGAGGAATAGGATCCTGTTGGTTCACCTAGATACATTATGGTGAACCTTGGCACCCCAGATTTTCTTGGACTTCAATTCCCAGAAGCCCAAGCCCCGTGAATCCACACAAATGGGTTTACTGCAATTCATCTGGCCCGTGCTGCCCTCGTCGCTCCCGGAAGTGGAAGTAAAACGTGCCCATACGGAGAAAGGGTTAACCTGGGAGAGCGTTAACCATACGGGTGCGTTTTACTTTCGCTTCCGGGAGTGACGAGGGCGGCACGGGCCAGGTGAATCGCAGTAAACCCCTTTGTGTGGATTCATGGGTGTTTGGACTTCTGGGAATTGAAGTCCAAGAACATCGGGAGTGCAAAGGTTCGCCATCACTGTCCTAACCTAGGAGGTAGGTAGAACTCTGTGCACATGCAAAGCACAATGATCAGCAGCCTAATGAAGTGATGAAATCTCTTTACCCTTTGCTTTTATCTATACCTATAAAATGGTGCGTTAACTGTTGGAATGTGACAAAGGATGTTTAGCCAGGCCCTACTAGCCCGTAATGGGCCTCCGTTCACACGCCCAAACCCGGTTCGCAGGTAACTGTCGGGTTGAAATTTGCGCCAGTGGGGCAGGAGCCCCCCGGACACAAACAAAAAAAGGGAACTTCAATTCCCAACTTTCCTTGTGCCGTGCCGCACCAGAGCCAATCAGGCTGAGCGATGTGAGCAAAAGGAACGTTCAGAAACGCGCCGCGGCCAATCAAAAATAAGCCGCAGGGAAAAACCCGCTGCTCTAACTAAAATCACGCACACCAAACTACAAGCCCCAGCGTCCTGCGTGCCATGAGCGTGCAGAACGCTGAGGCAGCCAGCGCGCAAAAAATAAAAAAGGCAGGCCGCGCAACCCACACACACACCCCGCCGCATTCAGCGGCGATGGGATTCCCATGGTCCGGCCACCCAGGCCAGCCCATGGAAATACCCCCACCCCCACCCCAAAGCCGCATCAAGCGGCGATGGGAATTCCCATGGTTCGGCCACCCAGGCTGGCCCATGGAAATACACCCCCCCATCCCAATGCCACATCAAGCAGCGATGGGAATTCCCATGGTCCAGCCACCAAGGCCAGCCCACAGAAAAAACCCCACCCCAATGCCGCATGAAGCGGCAATGCAATTTCCGTGGTCCAGCCACCCAGGCCGGCCTATGGAAATACCTCCCCCCCCCACACGCCGCATCAAGCGGCGAGGGTTTTTCCATGGTCCAGCTCCCGAGACCGGACCATGGAAATACCCCCACCCCCAACATAAAACAACACCATCCAAAAAACAGTCAAAAATAATCAAAACCAAAATAAAAACAGAAAAAGTAAACAAAAACATCCAAAAACACAATCCAAAAACAGTCAAAAATACTCAAAAGCAAAAAACTAAAGACAGAAAAAGAAAACACAAAAACATCCAAAAACAAACAATAAAAAACACACAACCCCCCCCCAACCCAAAACAAACCCCTCAAAAAAAGAAAACCAGAGACCTTACCAGGAGACGTCCTCACTCCATGACGACTGGAATTAAACTGAGGAAAGAAAGAGACTACTTACCGGAAGAAGAAGCGACACCCAGAGGACAGTAGAGAAAAATAGTAGAATACAAGAAAAGCTCACCAGCCCCACCCAGAGGCCACAAGAGAAAAAACATTCAAAAATATTCAATATAATAAAAATAATTCCCAAATTAATGGAATAAGTTATCAATACATTCAAAAATATTCACAAAAATCACAAATAATTCCAAAAAAAAGATATAAGTTTTCTCTCAACAAAACAAAACATCTAAACACAGTATAGAAACATTGATTAAAAAAACATATTCTTACACATTCTAAAAAATATTATCCAAGGTACAACTATTTTTTTAAAAAAATCGCATAGTAACACATTATTTGGTAAAATACAATAATTATAAAAAATTATATCATCCTTTCCTCTTTTTAAAAACAAAAAATAAAAAATCACAGTTTATAACAGCCCATGCGTAAAAATAAAAATTTAAAAAACCACAATTAAAAACTAACCTCATTTGCATAAACATAAAACAAAAACCTTCCAACACAATTTAAAACAGCCTGGCACCACTGGGCAAAATCTGCTAGTATATCTATATTTTAAACCTCTCAAGACTTCCCAAGGATTTCTCAGAAGAGGAGCAGTGAATTCCTTCTCTCCCCGACCCACTTTGTTTTTCACAACAGATTGCAGCTGTGGGTTCCAGCCCCTTCCAGATGGCTCCTGGTAGCCTTGGGCACTTCCTTTTCCATATCTCCTCATAAGCACAGCTGGCTCTTTCCTGGAAAGGGTTAGCATTTCAACCCAGATGAAACCAAACTCCCTCTCCCCAGTCTTCCAAGAGCCTCCAGGATGGATCCAGTCTGGTTCTTATCGATGCCACAATAATAGGAAAGTAATTACACTTATATGCCCACTCCGTAGCACTTAGTGCACTCTCTGGGCAGTTCACAGAGTAATTCGCATTTTGCCCAAAACAAGCTGAGTTCTCATTTTACCGACCTTGGAAAGATAAAAGGTTGAGTCAACCTTGATCCCTGTCAGGATCGAACTCACAATGTTCTGGCTGCAAGACAGCAGTTTAACTCCTGCACCACCAGGGCTCTATAATGACAGGTTGCTTACCTGTAACTGTTGTTCTTCTTCATGGTCTCTGTGAATCCACATGAACGGGTTTACTGCACGTATGTGAATTCACAGAGACTTGGGCTTCTTGGAATTGAAGTCCAAGAACACCTGGAGTGCCAAGGTTCACCATCACGGTCTTAGGCCTTCTAGATCCAACATCCTGGCCTGAAACCACCTATGATCCAAACCTTTAAGGGCTTACCTAGACAAAAGCAGCAACTTACAATAGTTCTCCTTCGTATAGTTTGTGAATCCCCACTATTGGGTTATGCGCCTGCGCAGAACGCTGATCGGAGGCTTAAAAAGCTATTGGTCAAAAGTTTTGGCGGTAAGACCGCCCACCATACCGCCCACTCTGAGGCGCCAGTCCGCCATTTTACCTCAGTTCTCTTCTTTCCGCCTTAGCAGCAGGACGATCGTTGAGAGCTTCCTCAATTTTTTCGTCTTTTCTGAGGGAAAGTCTTTGACGATCTTGTCCTTTGGGCAGGGTTGCCACCCCGGTGCTGTTTCTTCCTTCTGGTGGACTCAGTTACCTAATCGCTCCGGTCACCGTTTCCCCCCTCAAGGGGGTGGCGGCTGGCCTGCCCTTCGGGGGGCTTGCCTTCTCGAACCTTCCGTCGGAAGAATTTTTTGATGGCTGCAGCCTTCAAGCAGTGTTCTGCTTGCCTCAAGAAGTTCCCTGCCTCCGTCGGGCATAGCCTCTGTCTTTTTTGCCTGGGAGAATCTCACCAGAGCCAATCCTGTAAGAACTTTACTCGACTTGCAATCCATAACCGGAGCAACCGGTTGAAAGCGCACCTTATAGAGCTCGCTTTAGCTCCCGCCACGGCTGCTTCCACCTCCGCCGGTGCCTCTCAGCCCTCTCGGCCTCTACCGCTTCCTCCTTCTTCTTCCACTCTCTCCATCAGAAAGAAGGAAAAGAAGGATAAAAATGGGGAGAAGAAGAAGAAACATGGCTCGGAGAAAAGGCGATCTCTCCCTCCTATGCCTCGCCCTCTGGTTTCTCCGGGGCCCTCGCCTCCCTTTTCGGTCGCGAGATGTCCTTCACCCAGATCTTCGATATGGGGCGGACGGTCCTCTTCGGGGTCTCCTGCAAAAGGTCGCAGGGCTGGGGCTCCAGCTCGCCCACTGCAGGTATTCTCTTCTCCGCCTCATGAGAGGGGCCGTCCACCCACGAGGCAGGCTTCTGTCTCCCCGAGGCCTAGGACTCTGACAATAGACGAACTGGCAACCACCATTCTGGCCACCGTTTCGTCTCCGATCATTCCAACCACCGTTTCGCCGGCCACCGTTTCGTCCCAACCATCGGCGGTGGATGCATCCCAGGTGGACTTCTTTAAAGGGATGTTCGAGGCTATGGCAAAATCCTTTGCTCAACAGTTCAAGGCCTCCATGCCTGCGGCCTCTGCGGCTCCGGTGCCGACCACCGCAAGCCCCAGGGATGTTGGTCCTGCTGTTGCTCCGCCAACCTCTCGAGGGTCGAGCGTTCGCTCCGCTGGCCCACCCATATCGTCTTGGTGTGGTCCAGACGTCGATGCGGTGAGCTCCCCACCCGTCGACCCACCCAGGCCATACTGGCGCGGTCCCGACGTGGATACCAGGATTCCTCCCTCGTCCTCCGATGATTCCAGAGCGTCTTCAGAGGAGGACAAGGGGGATTTCGACGCCGACAAGACGCCGGACCAGGCTATCGGCGCGATTGACCCACCGCGTGGTGAGGATCAACGCTCCCTCACGGCAATGCTGACTCGTTTGGGGACCGCTCTCAACCTGAAGGTGGACCAGCCGCCACTGGAGGGTGAGGACCAAATGACCGCCAAATTGGACAAAAAGGCGATTCGACTGGTCCACATCACCATGCTTCCATCCATGTTGACGTCAGCGAAGGCAACATGGAAGAAGCTGGTGTCGTCGCACTCCGTTTCGTCCAGGCTCGACGGAATGTATAGAGTCTTGGACGACAACGTTGAGTTTCTCCAGGCGCACCCTTTGCCGAACTCGTTGGTGGTCAAGGCCTTCCAGCATAAAACGGGCGTCAGCGGTTTTCCGGTACCTTCGACTCCGGAAGGGAAGAAGCTGGACGCGGTGGGCCGTAAGTTTTACGCCACCGGTTCCCTCTTTTTATGAGCCGCTAATTACTCGGCTGCCATGGGTCTCTATCAGTCCCACCTCTGGGAGCAAGTGAAGGTCCTTGCTGCTAAACTGCCTGCCGATGCACAGAAAGGATTCGACGTGCTGGCGGCAGAAGGATACTTTCTGGCAGAGCAGCAGATGAGGACGGCCAGGCACATTAACAATTACGCGGCCAAGGACATGTCTTCTGCCATTTTACCTCTCTCGATGATGCCATGAAAAAGCTCATCGAGGAGTTCCCGTTTGATGGGCAAGGCCTGTTCGGACAGGACACCGATAAGTTACTGAACGAACTGCGACAAATTCGACGGCTAAGTTCCTGGGGCTCACCACGCCGGCTCAGCCTGCCAAACCGCGGTTCCAACCCTTTACGCACCGGTATCGGGGGAACCCACAGCAACAGGGTGGCTCGACTGACCAGCCCAGGCCCGGGTTCTACAAGCAGCGGCGCCAACACAAGCCTCGCTACCAGCCTTACGGACAGGGAAAGCGTTCCGACGCGAAATCCAAGTCCCGGGTTTGAAACTGCGATGGCCAAGTCTCTCTCGCTCCACCTCCCATACCTTCCCCTCCGGAACTTCCTCCAGGTGTGGTCAGGCATCACAGACGACTGGTGGGTCTTAAAGATCTTGTCCGCTGGTTACACCATCGAGTTCGTACGAGTGCCTCGGGTAGGAAGACATCGTTTCACCACCTCGTCCCCCCATTTGGAGGAAGAAATATCAACTCTTCTGTCCAAGGGAGCAATCGAGCGGGTAACACCGTCCGACTGGGACAACGGCTTCTACTCGAGGTACTTCGTGGTTCAGAAGAAGGACGGAGGACTTCGCCCAATTCTGGACCTGCGCCGCCTGAACAAGTGCATCCACACCAGGAAGTTCCGGATGGTGACCCTACAGACCGTCCTCCCCCTCATCAACAAAGGGGACTGGTTCACAGTCATAGACCTCAAGGACGCTTACTTCCATGTCTGCATCCTCGAGGATCACAGGCGGTTCCTCCGCTTCCGAATCGGCAATTCTGTGTACCAGTACCGGTGTCTACCGTTTGGTCTGGCCACGGCACCGAGGGTCTTCACCAAGTGCATGGCTCTGGTGGCTGCCTTCCTCCATCAGCGGGGGATCAGGGTCTTCCCGTACATCGACGACTGGCTGATTGTCTCCCCCACCAGCTCGTCATCCATTCGGGACACACAATTCACGGTTCACCTCATGGAGAGTCTTGGCCTCAGGATCAACTTCGCCAAATCAAAGTTGATTCCCTCTCAGCGCGTCGAGTACATTGGAGCGGTACTCGACTCGCTTGTTACCAGAGCCTTCGCCCCCCAGAAACGCTTGCTGGACATTGCACATGGGGTGAGCGACTTCCGGACCAAACCGTTCATTCGGGCGAAAAAGGCACAGAGACTTCTAGGCCTCATGGCCTCAACGACGGCAGTAATTCCTCACGCCAAGTTAAAGTTCCGGTCCCTGCAGTCGTGGCTCCTCCACGAATTCGACTCGCTCAGGGAGAGCCAGTCCAAACGACTGACTCCGTCTCCAGAGCTGATGGACCAGTTACTGTGGTGGACCATGCCACCCAATGTGGCCATGGGGAAGAGTTTTTACCCCCCGCAACCTTCGTTGCAGGTGTTGACCGACGCAAGCCACCTCGGCTGGGGGGCTGCCTGCGGGACTCTAAAGGTCAACAATGTTTGGTCGCCTCACGAGATGGTGCACCATATCAACTATTTGGAGCTGTTGGCCGTTTGGAAGGCCCTACGTTCCTTCGAGGCCCTACTCACTGGCACTGTGGTTCAAGTGGCCTCGGACAATACCACGGCAGTGGCATACCTGAACAAACAGGGAGGAACGCGGTCCACCATCCTACTTTACCTTGCAGTGCAACTCTGGGAGTGGTGCCTGGAAAGACACATCTTTCTGATTGGAGTGCACATTCAGGGCAAGCTGAATGTCTTGGCCGACCACCTCAGCCGTCTCACCTCGACGACCCACGAATGGGAACTGGACGACGAGGTTTTTTGGTCCCTTTGCAGGGCCTGGGGGACTCCGAGCATCGACCTCTTTGCATCGGAGTCCAACAGGAAATGCCACAGGTACTGTTCCAGGGCAGGCATCGGACTGAACTCCGAGGGCAATGCCTTCATGAAACGGTGGAATCAGGACTACCTCTACGCCTTTCCTCCGTTTCCTCTGGTCCAGAAGGTCCTCATCAGGATGTTCCAACACCGGGCCAATGCGATCCTCGTGGCTCCAGCATGGCCTCGCCAGCCCTGGTTTCCGCTACTGTTACGCATGTCGTCGCAGTATCACACACTGCCGGAATCGCCAACACTTCTCCAAATGGAACACGGCCAGCTCCACCATTCGGACCTACCCAGCCTCCACCTCACCGCATGGAGGATAACCCCAGACTGTCCAGGATCCTGGAGCTAGCACGGCGCCCTTGCACAAGGAAGTCTTATGCATCCAAATACAGACGCTTTTGTGCTTTCCTGGCATCCCAGCAGACGTCCCCCCCACAGGTGGGACTACAGGACATCATGGCCTACCTCCTCCATTTGGCGGAGTCTGGCCTTAGTATCACCCCCATCCGGGTCCATCTCGCAGCGGTGGTGGCTCACTCCCCGGCTGGTTCACCTGCCTCTGGTGCCTTTCGCGACCATACGGTGAAGCGTTTCCTTAAGGGACTGCGGAAGGCCTTCCCGCCGGTCAGGACTCCAACAGCACAATGGTCCTTGTCTGCCGTTCTCAACGCGCTCACCAGGACTCCTTTCGAGCCTATGGCTACTGCGGATGCTCATCTCCTCACATGGAAGACGGCTTTTCTGGTGGCTATCATGTCTGCTCGACGGGCTGGTGAACTGGTTGCTCTGCGGGCAGATGCACCGTTTCTCCAGTTTTTCAATGACCGCGTGGTGCTTCACACGGATATCACCTTCCTTCCTAAGGTGGTCTCCGAGTTTCATATGGCACAGACTATCTCGTTACCAACATTCTTCCAGAACCCCACCAACTCCCAAGAAAGAACTTGGCACACGCTGGATGTGAAACGAGCTTTATTGTTCTACACCAGCAGGACAAGGGAGTTCAGGAAGTCACAGCGTCTCTTTGTGGCTTATGGAGGAAAGTCCAAGGGTGAACCCATCTCTGCCCAGAAGTTTTCCAAATGGATCACGTCTACCATCTACCTGGCCTACAAGTCGGCCTCACTGCCTCCTCCGCCGCATGTCAGGGCACATTCTACGAGGGCGGTTGCCACATCCACTGCGTTTTTGGAGGGCACACCGCTTGAGGACATCTGTAAGGCTGCCACCTGGTCCAGACCTTCTACATTTGTCCAACATTACAGGGTGGACACCAGAGCCACTGCGGACGCCAGACTTGGCCGTGTCGTCCTCACCAGGGGGCTCCGGGCTCATCGCCCTTGACAGTTCACCCTACCTGACCATGATATTCATCGTGGGATCATCTCATCCGACTGCCCACCGACCAAGTGAGTGTGAGCTTGCTAATCTCCCAATAGTGGGGATTCACAAACTATACGAAGGAGAAAGTTCGGTTTCACTTACCAGTGATAACTTTCGTTCTTCGAGTATATAGTTTGTGAATACACACTACCCACCCTGCCTCCCCTCTTGAGCTGCACGGATGAGATCAATTGGTTTATCCTGTGGCGGACTGGCGCCTCAGGGTGGGCGGTACGGTGGGCAGTCTGACCGCCAAAACTTTTGACCAATAGCTTTTTAAGCCTCCGATCAGCGTTCTGCGCAGGCGCATAACCCAATAGTGTGTATTCACAAACTATATACTCGAAGAACGAAAGTTATCACTGGTAAGTGAAACCGAACTATCTCTGTGCATTGAGGAACCTTCTGCTTGACATGTTTGGAGGCAGAATCACATGATCCCCTCTGGTCAATGAATGAGCTTCAGTGCTGATGTGGAGCGTCTCCTTTTAATGGAGGGTCTCCTTTTAATTGCTTCCAAAGAAGGGCAAGCACGGAGATCTGCTGTACACACAGACGGAAATCCACCCCTGGAAATCTCTATTCCAGGTACTTCCCACCAGCCCATAACATGCAACAAAGCTGAAGATGCTCCTGAGATTCTCTCCCTGCCTCTCTGGGAGGGGGAAATGGCTTCAAAGTAAAACTCCACCGGTCCAGGGGATCATGGGTGGCCAATCTCACCTGGGCTCAGGAGAAAAGGCCCAGAGGGCTGAAATTTCCCAGGAACCAATTTCAAACAAGGTGTGAAATGCACGACTCTCCCTCTGTTGCTAGTTGTTGGAGCCTTGTGACCACGTCTGCACATTTATATGAAAGTAGGGCCATGGTGGCTTAGGGGTTAAGACACTTACCTTGATGACTGGAAGGTCAGCAGGTTAGGAGTTCGAGACCCAAATACTGCATGGCAGAGTGAGCTCATAAGAACATAAGAACAGCCTTGCTGGAAGAGGCCACAGGAGCCCATCATCCAGTACAGCATTCTGTCTCACACAGTTTCTCACCATTTCCTTCAGGGTATTCTTCCCAAGTAGATGCCTTCACCTGCTTAGGATTCCCTGGAAATGGCATATCCTGCCTATCTCTCCAACCCCGAGGTTGTCCATAGGTATCCATATAATTATAGCCATGGATACCCTTCTCCTCCATGAACTTGTCTAATCCTTTCTTGAAGCTGTCAAGACTGACAGCTGTCACCACTTCTTCTGGCAGGGAGTTCCATAGACCAGTAATCCTCTGGGTGAAAAAGTACTTTCTCTTATTTGTTTGAGAACTAGTACCCAAAAGTTTCATCGAGTGTCCCCTAGTTCTAGTGTTGTGCGATAGGGAAAACAGTTTTTCCTTATCTACTTTGTCAACACCTTTGTGCATGATTTTATAAACTTCAATCAGGTCACCTCTTAGATGCCGTCGTTCAAGAGTGAAGAGGCCCAACCATTGCAACCTCAGCTCCCATCATCTGTCCCAGCTCCTGCCAACCTAGCAGTTCAAAAGCAAGAAATTGCAAGTAGATACAGAGGAACTGCTTGGGTGGGAAATGTGACAGCATTCTTTGCACTCTGGTGTCTAGTCATGAAGTTCATTTTTTAAAAAAAAACATCATTCCATAGCTACTGACCACAATAGCAAAAAAAGATCCGCCTTTCTTTTTAACACCCATGTGTCGGGGTGGGGTCGAGTGTGCAACTGCAGAAGATTGGGGTATGGTTGATGTCCCAAGCATGGTGGTCTGTCTGATGGGATGCTGAGTTAGCTGGATCTTGACATGGCCTCTGTGAGGTAGCATCCCTTTGAATAGCAGTGTTTGAATTTTGTTGTGTCTGGATTTTCCGCTGGTTTCGTTGCACATGCCTTCCTCACAAAAAACACATTGATATCGACAGGCACCGTGGCCAAGCTGAGCTGGCTTTTGCTGCCACCGCAGTTTCCTTTCAGCCGCTATGCTCAGAGGGGACCACATTGCCTCGCCTGGGGATGATCTGGGTCCAGATAAATGGGGACAAACAAGAGCGAGAGGAGTGGGACAGAAAAGAATTGCTGGTTTACTCCACCATGTATTCACTGCCAGGTGAATAAGAGGGCAAGGACCAAGCATTGACTACAAATTAAAAAGAAATCAGGTACTTGCAAGCCAGGAAGGGGGAAGTCCAGAGAGGGCTCCAGAAGATGAGAAAGATCCAGGCTCTGGACAGTGTCATTCCAAAAAGTAACATTTTCCACCTTTGGAACAGTCCTATCCTTCAACTTTGTACCATTTGATTAGAAGCAAAACACATCTGTTCAATAACATCTAGGTCCATGATGGCAAACATTGGCACTCCAGGTGTCCTTGGACTTCAGTTCCCAGGAGCCCCCATGAATCCACACGAAGGGGTTTACTGCGATTCATCCGGCCCACGCCGTCCCCGTCGCTCCTGGAAGCGGAAGTAAAACGCGCCCGGACGGGCGCGTTTTACTTCCGCTTCCAGGAGCGACGGGGACGGCGTGGGCCGGATGAATCGCAGTAAACCCCTTCGTGTGGATTCACAGGGGCTTGGGCTTCTGGGAATTGAAGTCCAAGAACATCTGGAGTGCCAAAGTTTGCCATCACGGCTGTAGGGAATATTGCTTCCACCCACATGGGTATGTGTGTTCTGTACGTCAGTGGTCCAAAATACTAGAGCTTCCTGCTTCCCATTTCTAAACGATTATTTTTTTACAACAAGTAAACTTTATGGAGACCAGGGGTTTTCAGTTGAACAGACATGCCCATGAGTTGCATTGGATCAGGCAATAACACTGGCAAATAAATGTGCAACAGCAATGTTGTAGGATTGGGGCCGTGAAGCGGCCCTTGGGGTCCCGGAGGAGACTGGTCAAAGGAACGACACGAGGCAAGATGGAGCGAAGACCAGTGATTTATTGAGGGAAAATCATCAGTATATATTATGTTCAAGGCTGCGCATGGTAGAATGGTCATCTGACAGAAAATCACATCACCCATTTACCCGGGTTAATTGAGAACCTCTCTTGGGGAAGTTAATTAACTAAGGCGAACACTGACAGAGGAAAACCATTGTTCGAGGCTTACGTCAGAGTAAATATGGCTTCTATTTGCACCAAAGATTAGGCTTAGCTGTGAGTGAGTGATTGCCTAATGGGTAACGGAGTTTAGAGATTTGCTCTCTCAGCAGAACTGTCGGTCAGGTCAGGTGTGGGTGAATAAACCCTTATGATTAATCCACCCCCCTTAATTTCTGTGCCCGCAGAGCCCACGGGCCAGGAGCTTTCTCGACTGAAGTGGCCTCTGCGAGGGCCGTTCCATGCCAACTGGGCATGGGGAATCCGCATCTCCCCTTTCTCTATTGTTTAGAAACCTGACAAGCGACTCTGCGCAAGAGGGGCATCAGCTGATGAGCGGGAATGACGCTTCGGGGTTCCCCCCATGAAAGACACCTTGATAACAGTGAGGGAATACATTGCATGAAACAGCATCCTGCTATGCCTAGCACTATCACCCCCACAATCACTTGGAGCGTCGTCTGGAGCCACCCCCACGGGAGCCACGACCACAAGGAACTCCACCAATCCCATATCGAACCCTGCTTAATCTTCTTGACTAGGGTGTGGAGGTCCGTGAGCTGGCTCTGGACCTTGCGTGAGTTGTCAGTGAGATTAAAGCAACACATGCCGTGGACAGATTCGCAACCCAGATGATGTAACAACAAAAGATAGTCTATGGCTGCCCGATTGTCAAGAATGGCATGGCGAAGCTCTGTCTGCTCCTGGTTGAGCAGCGCTATCGCTGAGGAGGTGTGGTTAATGGCTTTTGCAAAAGTGCAAGCCAATTGACCAATTCATTCTCCGAGCGTTGCCTATGGCTGAGCCTGACACGCTGAATATACTGCCTGCTGCCTGGTTTTTCAGAACTGTGGGTCTGAATCCAGACTGCTTTCTGTAGCAAGGCAAGATAATGAGATGTGTCATTGATACTGTGACCTGGGGTGATTCTAAGCTATCTCTGCAACCTCTGGTGTTGTGCAAATGTCTTTCTAACACCTATGGGGAGGTGTGAAAATAAGCTGGGGATTACCGGCTACCGGGTGCTCAATTTTTCCAAGCAATGGGCCGGTCTGGCTTCCTTTGGTGGAAGCTGGCCGTTATTAACAATATACAGAAATTCAAGTGTCCCTTGCAAATCCCAACTGGAGCATTGTACAAGGCATGAATAAATAAAGAGCAATTACAGATAAAAGACATTCAGCAGCTTCTTGAGGATGAGGCTTCCCTTCTTGGTGGGGTTTCATGTGTAACTTGAGCTTGGAAAAGTCTTGTTTTGGGGAAAAGCATGGTCCTTAGAAGTAGCACTGAGTATGCAAAATGTTCATAGAAATGTCTTTGGAGATGTAAGTCATAAAGGAAGACGGACAGCTGATGACATCCAGGACAGTGACTGGCAGTGACTTTGCAATAGCCGAACTTGGCATCCGGGCCTGATTCTGGCCTCTGGGACCTGCATGGGGAAGAGACTTGTTTGGGAGATAAAAATTCTGAAAGAGTTAGTTAGTTTTTGCACTTATAGGATAGCAATTGCTGTGCAACCATGGGATGTTGTTCCCCCCTTTCTGTTTGTTTGTCAATGTAGGACATAAGCGTCCGATAGGCCCGTTCCACAATCGCTTGCCCCTGCGGATTGTACGGAACGCCAAAGGTGTGCTTAATATGCCAGGTGGCCCTGAAGGTGGCCAGCTGCCTGGAGCTATAAGCTGGGGCGTCATCGGACTGCGTGTGCCGAGGTTCGCCCTTGGCCGTGGGAAAGGAGATGCTGCTCCACACGGGGAGCCGTTTCTCCCTTCTGTGCTGTTGCCCAAACAAACTGTGGGAAGGTATTAATGCAAACGTGCATGTATTGCCATTTGCCAAAATGTGGGGATGTGTGACGTCCATTTGCCACACCTGGATGGCCTCTGTCCCTCGTGGGTTGACCCCCCACGAGGGCCCCCCCGGTGCCCCTGCACGATGCAGACAGGAACGGACCATGCCTTGGGCTTGGGAAAGTGGCAGGTTGAACTGCCTTGCAAGTGCTTTGGCATTCTGACGAAAGAATGCATGACTCTGAATTGGGGTTGTGAGGAACAAACTCAGCAAGTTTTTGTCTATCGCGGGAGTGATGTATGCTCCCGGTAGACTGTGAAGCAAATTCCTAACGTACTGGCTGTCAGTAATGATGTTGAGGTGCTCTTTGGCGAAGGTGCGCAAAGCGAGGTTCACGGCTGCCAACTCTGCCCGCTTGCGGAAGAGTCAGGAGCGTCCGCCAAGCTTGGTCCTCTTGCCAAGTAAGAACCTAATATGTGTGACCCCCATAAGTGAAAATTGTCCTAGCCCCCCGAAGGGGAACCAGTGACATTAATTCACACAAGGTGACTGTCTGCGTTTGAAGCGAGACGAGTCTGGGGTCTTATGGCAAACCTTGGCGCATGAAGCGCCAGGCTTCCCTTGGGTAAATTTCTCATGAAGGCCCCCCAGCGCACATCCATTCATGGTGTGCGTGCACACTTTTAGAAGGGTGCCAGATGGTGGCTTAGCCTTTTGCCTGTGCTTAGACTAGCAACAAAAAGGGAAGGGGTGGCCTAAGAATGCCTGTATCTGATTGAAGGTGTGACCTGACTGCACTCTTAAAATGGTCCTAGGCAGTCCTGGCTAATGAGTGGCACTCTGCACATTCTCAGGAGCTCAGGGACTAATCCCTCCTCTGTGTTCTGGAGTTTGTGAAATGTGTCTGCTCATTAGAGAGGGTGCTGTGGGCCAGGTGCCATACTTAAAATGACCTAAGACTTATTAAAGACAAGCCAACTATGACGTGCCAGCTGTAAGGAAATAATACACAAAAAAATGAAAAGACACACAAGTTAAACATTTCCAGCAGGGAGTTCCACTGGTGAGAGGAGGAAAGGAGGAAAGACGAGTCAGAAGTTAGCACAATGAGAATGCAGCAACTCTTATCATAACGAAATCAGATTAGGTCAGGTAATTAAGACCACCGGCTGGGATCCTTCTTTTAAGGGGTCCCTACCAGTAACTAACTCTGGACCCTGTGAAAGGAAGCAATTTAAGACTGTAGAAAGAAAGAAATAGGTTACTTTTAAGGCCTGGAGATGAGTTTTATTCCTGTAAAACGGTAAGCATTTTCTGAATATACAGAGCGCAAGAATGTTTGCGTGCTTTTTCCTGTGAAAGGGGTACAATGAGTGAGTTACTTTGCACAGATTAAAGTCAAAATACCAGAACAGTATCTTTCTTAAGAGAATGAAAGGAGAGTTAGAACGATTCTCAACCCGCGACCAGATGTGGGCAAGTGGGCCAGATGCGGCCCGTGTTGCTCTGCCACTAACTCCACCAGGCCAAGAAGGGCTGTGTGGCGAAGGAAGGGCAGGATGACTATCCGGACCCCCAGAGCTGCCTGAGGCCCCAGAACTTGGCCCCTGACTTTAAAAGGTTGAGAACCGAAGTTACAAGATGATAACACAGTACACACATGAAGACAATGCAATTCTCTCACTCCTAGTGAGATACATGACTTCAAGACGCTAAGAGACATTCAGACACCTTAAAACACAGAGATGGGGGTTTGAGGAACACAGACGTAGGGAGGGGCCCCATAGTTTATGATCTAGTGAGGAAAACTCATAGAAGTGATTTTTGTTTTCAGATCGCGCTTCTGAAAAGAAAAAATCTGTTTTCCTGAGTGGCACGGATTGCAAAACCGGTTTCCAAGAGTGACTTAATCCCTTGACAAAGAAAAAGTCTCAAGGGAAGAAGGGGGGTCACTTTGCCCTATTGCAGGTTAGGATTTCCCCCCCCCCTCTTCCACCTTCCTGCCTTCGCTGCCCTTAAACTGCTAAGCAGGCAAGGCAAAGGGGCTTTGTTCATCATGCTTTCTCAAACCTTAAATAGTTCCTGCCCATGAGCAGAGTGCAAACTGTTTAACACATACTTCACAGTGACATTACCACGCAGTTACACACAAGGAACACTTTTTCAATCATACTGTGGTCATAGAGACAAGGCTTTTGCAATCATACACAGTTCTTGCAGTCATACATTCAGTGGTGCACCACGCATACACACATTTATTTACGCATTCGCACATTCCTCCCCTGATCTGCAGCGTTCTATCTTACACATGAGGAGATGACTTATACACAGCTGGCTATTTACAACCATCTGGGTGCTTCTACTTAGGGGCGAGTTTCTCTGGGCTACTCCAAGGTGAGACCAGCAGATTCTGCCTGTGCCTTGGGAGAGCTCGGGGTGCTATTGCTGGGATGGTTCTTCTGGCATAGCCAGGGCGATGGCTGCCTCCTTTCCAGTGCCAGCGTGGCCATTTGGCATTAAGACAACCTTTTGAAGATCTGCCTGATCTAGATTGGCATTCTCTTCTAAGGTGTCTCATTTTTCCACACTGGAAGCAGGCGCCTTGGGGTTTTGGCACTGCTCTGTGCCTGAGTGTGGCAATGGGTCTGCTCTGGAGCCCTGCGTGGTCAGGGGCCATGCAGATTTCTGTGAGCAGTGGGCGCTGAGCAGCCCTGCCTGAACGTGTGTCTGCCTTCAGATAGGCTGAGCACAGCAGTTGGGCGCTAGCTAATTGTGCCACTGGCAATTTCCCCGTGAATGGATCTTCCTCACCCATGCGCTGAATGGAGTTCTTAATTGGCAGGGAACTTTTAACTGTCAGAGAAGCGCCAGGGCCTCTCATGCCATGAATTCCTTCAGTGACATCTGCAGCTGTCACTGAGGGAATGCTCCCTACACTGCCCTGCTTAAGCTGAAATGACGGATAGAGACTCCTTGGGGCTGATGGTTCTGACTGCGCTGGGGGTTTCTGGGTCTCTATCCGGACTGGGTCATCCTCTACTGAGAGTTTCCTACATTTGCTCCATGTGCGAATTATGCCTTCTGGAGCTTTCGGGGGTTGCTGAATGCAGTCTCCTATCTGATCCCAGAGCTGAAGGGTTAACGTACCTACTTCTGGGTAAAGCAGGCAGTGTTCCCTTAGGTACACCAAAAGTCTCGGTAGCTCTCCGCTGTGAAAACGTAACTGAAATACCCTGGCCAGGATTCTGAACCCTTCCTCATGAGTTCTTTGGCTAGCGGATCTACCTTGTCGCTGAGGACAAGTCCCCATATTACCTGCGGGGTTCTCCGAAGATTCCTCCTCGGGACGAGTCGACGCGTCTGTGGGCCAGGTAATAGGTTTTGGCGACGATTCTCTGGGTAGAGCTCGGAGCGTGGCCTGCTGCCACGGGCCCTCGGTGGCCTCTGCGCTGTCAGGGGTTCACAGCTGACCCTGAGCGGAATGCGTTTTTCCGTTACTGCAAACCGCCGCGAAAGTCGGGAGCAAGCTGTAGGATGCCTCTTCTGTAATGCCCCGCCGCTTGGGCCGTCTTCCCGATCAGCTGGCTTACCGACCGGGCTGCCGCGCTGTCCTCCGGGATGGTTGGACGCGGTTCGAGCGCAGAACCGGACCATGTGATCACTTACTCTCGGGTAAGATCACGTCTCGGGGTCACCAGATGTAGGATTGGGGCCGTGAAGCGGCCCTTGGGGTCCCGGAGGAGACTGGTCAAAGGAACGACATGAGGCAAGATGGAGCGAAGACCAGTGATTTATTGAGGGAAAATCATCAGTATATATTATGTTCAAGGCTGCGCATGGTAGAATGGTCATCTGACAGAAAATCACATCACCCATTTACCCGGGTTAATTGAGAACCTCTCTTGGGGAAGTTAATTAACTAAGGCAAACACTGACAGAGGAAAACCATTGTTCGAGGCTTACGCCAGAGTAAATATGGCTTCTATTTGCACCAAAGATTAGGCTTAGCTGCGAGTGAGTGATTGCCTAATGGGTAACGGATTTGCTCTCTCAGCAGAACCGTCGGTCAGGTCAGGTGTGGGTGAATAAACCCTTATGATTAATCCACCCCCCTTAATTTCTGTGTCCGCAGAGCCCACGGGCCAGGAGCTTTCTCGACTGAAGTGGCCTCTGCGAGGGCCGTTCCATGCCAACTGGGCATGGGGAATCCGCACAATGTCAACCCAATTGTAACAAATTTAAAGCACCCACTACCAGCTGAACAAAGAAACAGATGTTTCCCGTTCACAAAAGACAATTCCACAATAGCTTTTCCCTCTTATATTGCATAGACATTGGGTTTTAATTTGATTTCATCTGTGTCCAATATCCAACATAAATTGTGGGGTAAATGCCCCCCTTCCCCCCATTAAGACTCTTGGCTCCCAAAGTCCTCGTGAACTTTCAACAAGTTAGTTTGACCATGGCAAGGCTGCCTCCAAACAATGTACTGTATTACTATATTTTTGCCATGGTTTATCCATCCACATTTTATGGGAAGCCCACTGGTGTGCTTTCAGACCATTGCTTTATGTTGGTGCTTCTGAAGTGGAAGGATCAGCTAGTAGAGTCATTGCTCCAGGGCCGGCATCAAAAATTTCTGGGCCCGATATGTGTGTGTGTGTGTGGGCACATTTTGGCCAAGTCCCTGTGGTTTTCTGCGCATGCGTAGTTTGTTTGTGTGTGTGTAGATCAGTGGTTTCCCGGCGCCGCCACGCCCCTGTGGTTTTCTGTGCATGCATGGTTTGATTTTGATTTGATTTGAATTTTAATTTATATACCACAACTCTCTGCCCAAGGGCGACTCAATGCGGTTTACAAGTTGTTTACAGCACAAAAAAAATACAATATGTCACAGTGCAATACAGTAAATACAATAAAATACAGTTACACAATAAAACAATTCAATTCAAAAAAAGTACAAAGCCCTAGCTCACGTTATAGCCAGGTCTCCCCAAGCCAATGGGGAAGAAACAGAAAGTCCTCGGGTGCAGCAACAGGCGCACCTGGCTCCCATCTTCAGAGCATTGGTGTGGCTCCAGAGAGAGCCCCAAGGTCCCTGGTGTGGCGTCCTCGTCGGCTTTTCTCCTGGTGTGGCGTCCTCGTCGGTTTGTTTGCACATGTGCAGATCAGTGGTTTCCTGGCGTCATCTCTGGGCCCAGGACGGGAGTCCTGATGGTCCCCCCCTGATGGCGGCCCTGCGTTGCCCAGTTGACCGCTAGACGCATCCACACTCTTCAGAGAGGCTCCTTCCATGCCCAGAGTATGGAAAGAGAGGAAGCCCACCATGAGCCATCAAAATCCATTGGTGGTTCTGTCTGTGGTGCTTCCATCTGTGGCTGTTGTTTTCTAATAATAGAAGTTGGTCGTAAAAAGAGCAAAGCCATCTCCGCACGTGTATCTGCATTTAGCACCAGACTGGCTGAAAGTATGTCATCATGAGGAGAAAGGAAACTTCAAAGGGGAATCAGAGGGAAACCGAGACAGAATGATTGGGGGGGGGGGGGGGGGAGGCACAGACTGAAGTCATTGGGAAGTACTGTACAAGTCTTTCTCCAGATTCTTCCCCCAAAGGATAGCTGGGTTTGTGCGTCTCACCCTTACGATTAACAGATTTATTATAGCACAAGGCTTGGTGAACATACATCGATGCATCTCACTTCTCAAAGGCTTCCACATATATGCAGATGGGTTTTTGGGGCAGCTGCTGGAGAATTCTCCTGGCTGCTTCCCTCATGCACATATAGATGATCCAGGATTGCTTATAGAGTAGCATGAATGGCAGTTGTATGGGATAAATTCCCAGTACCGTCAGGAACTCTGAAGCAAGAAACACCTGAGAGAGAGGTGGAGAATATTGCAAAAGAGGTGGAGAAAAGACTGATGGTTGGTTGGTTGGTTGGTTTTTTACCATGGCTAAAGTCCCACATTTTCTGTGCAAATCAGAGACAGCTGAATTACTCCCTGAGGAGGATACTGGGATCAAGTTGCTATTCTATCCCTTCCTCCTCCTTGCAAAAAGTGGCAGCAAAAAGCTTCACAGTTTGCTCATCTCTTCCCTTCAAGCTGTTTTCCTCCTCAGGGGAATGCAACTGAGAAGTGAGAGGATCAATTTTTTCATTTTTAAAAGGGGGGGGGGGATTTCTCCCACATCTCTACATTTGACTAAACTAGGGGAGGCCCCATATCAGTGAGAGAATCAATGCCATAAGAGTTTTGAATCTATCTATCTATCTATCTCTCTATCTCTCTATCTCTCTATCTATCTATCTATCTATCTATCTATCTATCTATCTATCTATCTATCTATCTATCTATCTATCTATTCCCAATAGTCCTGTATGGTTGTAAGAGCTGGACCATAAGGAAAGCTGAGTGCAGTAGAATAGACGCCTTTGAAATATGGTGCTGGAGAAGAATTTTGATAGTCCCCTGGACAGCGAGGAGAACAAATAGGTCAATATTAGAAGAAATCAACCCTGACTGCTCCCTGGAAGGTCTAGTATTGAAGATGAAGCTAAAGTACTTTGGACACCAAATGAGAAGAGAGGACTCATTCGAGAAAGCCTTGGTGCTGGGAAAGATCGAAGGCAAAAGGAGAAGGGGGTGGCAGAGGATGAGATGGCTAGATGGCATTGTTGATGCAAAGGGTGTAGAACTGAGCGGGTTGTGGAGGATGGAGGAGGATAGGGGTGCCTGGCGTGCAATGGTCCATGGGGTCACAAAGGGTCAGACTCGACTGTGCGACTGAACAACAACAAAATCTATCCATTCATATATACATACATACATCCTTCCATCCATCCATCCATCCATCCATCCATCCATCCATCTCTCCATCCTGCAAACACAACTTTGCAACATCTAACAAAATAGAGAAATAAAGAAAAATGCGAATGCCTCTTTGAAGACAAATAAAAACAAAGTCCCAGATATATTTATCGACTGAGGTAGGACGTCTTCAACATAAAGCTGCAAAGCAGGAGAAGAAGAGGAAGTCCAAATATAAGATGGATTGACTGCAAAAATGAACTACATCATTGAGTTTACAAGACCTGAGCAGGACATTTTGAAGGTCATTCATGCATAGGATCCTCATACATGGCTCACTAGATGGCTCACAACAATGACAAGCACCAGTCATTGCTGCTCAGAAATCTTGTCGGTTGTGTGTGCCAACTACAGTTTAGCAGAGGCAGAAGCACTGTTATTACAGGGATTAGCAAAATGTCTTCTTCTTCAGGTGCCCTATCTGCTCTGGATAGTGGCTATCATCATGGCGATAGTCTTCCTGTTCTTAACTCCTTGACACACCCGTCTCTCAGGTTCTTCAGCCATGAAATCAGCCTACATCCAGGGCTTCTTCTCTTCCCAGGGATCTTACCTTGCAGAGCGAGTTGGAGTACTCTATACTTTATGTTGTTCCTCATGATATGGCCTAGGTATTGGAGCTTTCTTTGCTTAATGGTCTTAAAGACCATTTGTCCATCCGGCACAATACTTCTACATTAGTCACATGGTGAACCCATGATATCCCTAGCATCCGTCTGTAGATCCACATTTCAAAAGCTTTGATTCTCTTTTCAGATGCTTTAGTCAATGTCCAAGCTTCGACTCCATAGAGCAACACTGGGAATATGTAACATCTCACTATTCAGATCTTTGTAATGAGAGTTAGATCTCTACTGCATAACATATGTCACATTTTTATGGCAACACAGAGGAAACTGATTCAAACCATTTCAATCTACCTGGACATTCTATCCAAGACCTGAAAGATGTGATTTTGGAACAGAGAAATTATAATACTAGGATCCAGAGAGAGACAGCAGAAATAAAATACACCCATCTGTTGGACATCCACCACAAGGGTTTGAATATTAGCCAGGGGTTTATGGGACATTATCAAATTTGATACAAGGATTGTTATATGCTGCTATGTATTTTGTTATATTATACCACCTTCATAATATTTCCTTCCACAGCATGTCTCACAGAATGTGGGATGTGCTCACATAGCAACACAGAGGTTAAATTCATTAGAATTCAATGCCAGGTGCTTGTTTTGTTTAAAATTGAATAGGGGACAGTTAGAGCGGATCCGAATAACAACGAGAGATCATGTACCACTGCCAGCTGTGGGAAGCTGTATTGATTTGCATGGTGATGTCATTCTGATTTAATCACTCTATGACTCTGTAGCTGGTGTATATAAGCTCCTGCCTTGCTGTCTCATTCCTATGTCTGAAGAAGTGCACTTGATCCACGAAAGCTCACATTAAAAATATAGCAGTTAGTCTTTAAAGCGCTGCAGTGTTGTTGTTGTTTTGCTTCCTGATATTTTTATGAAGGCAGCTCTTGCTTTTTCTATCTGTATTTAATCACTACCCAGTTTTCATTTAACATACTCCCCAAATAGACAATTTGATCTACTCTTTCGATTTCTTGTTTTCCTGCCATTAGCTTGCCGTGAGTTGGTGTTTGGCTTATAACTGGATATTTCATCTCCTTGGCGTTGAGATCCAAACCATATTCTGCGCTTGAAGCTCTAACTTGATCCAGCATCAACTGAAGATCTACAAGGTTGTCATCAGCATATCGGATGTCATTCAGGTATTCTCCATTAATTTTAATGCCAATAGGAAAATGTCTGGTAGGGGAAATTGCTGGGGACTAGTTCTTTGACCCACAGAAAACATTACTTTAGACCGTGAGATGCTTCCGCTCATCCATCCCGTCCCCCAATCCCATGGCTGGCATACCTCCACACTCTGGTTAAATTGAGTGCGCTTTGAGCACAGGCTTCTTGTTACAGAAAACTGGGGGGGAAATGATTTTTTTCTGCTGGCAGGGCCCAGATGAAGAAAACAAAGAAGCAGCAGACGGAGAATTAGTGAGGCCTGGGATGGCCCCACAGAAAATGGATCTACTCAGTTTATATGTCCTTCTGGCTCACTTTCCTGCGGAGCTTTTTGCCTTGCAGACAAGCCGCCGTCTGGGTGTGCATACGGTTGCAATTTAGGGATTAGCCGGGGAGTGTGCTGCAAACGGCGGCCGACTGGGTGGCGGGGAGGGAGGGGGTAAACTAGGCATGCCTTAGTTTAATCCAGAGCACCAGCCAAACTCTGCCTGTTACATTTTGGTGCTCCTGGCCGAAAATGCAAAGGGTGATTGCCAGGGTGGTAGACATCGCTATGTAGGAATGTCTGGGCCACAACTTGACTCACTGGCAACCTGGAATTATCAGGGTGGTTTCATGTCATGTAGGCAGAGCAGCAACGCAACTGCTAGAAGAATAGGGAGCTGAGATGTCGGTACATCGGCACCTCAAAAGGAAAAGTGATCTCTGCTTTGATTTGGATTCATGCATTGAGCAGGGGGTTGGATTTGATGGCCTAAAATGTCCCTTTCCAATCTATAATTCTATGACAGTGATGGCGAACCTTTTAGAGACCGAGTACCCCAACTCAACAGGCTGCTGTCTGTGCCACAGAGGGGTGGGGCAAATTCTGTGCTGGAAGGAGAGAGGAAGCACTCCCATTGGGCTGTTGGGCAGAGGGGTGGGGCAAACGCTGTGCTGGGGGAGGGATGAAGCACTCCCATTGGGCTGTTGGGCAGATGGGCGGGGCAAACTCTGTGCTCGGAGAGGGAGGAAGCAAGCACTCCCATTGGGCTGTTGGGCAGAGGAGCAGGGCAAACTCTGTGCTGGGGCAACAGTTTGTGTGTCCACAGAAAGGGCTCTGAGTGCCCCCCTGGTATGCATGTCATAGGTTCACCACCACTGTTCTATGATGAATAGGGGACTGGAAACCAAGCCCTGCGAGGGAAGACTGGAGGACCTGGGCATGATTCACCTTAAGAAAAGGCAACCTGAAAGATGGTCATAAGGAGGTGGGACAGGATCTGTTCTCCATCATCCCAGAGTGCAGGGCACATAATAATGTGCCCAAAGTAAAGGAAGGCAAGATCTCGGCTGACTATCAGGGAAAACCTCTTAATGGTTAATTTTTCTAATAAAACTAATTTTAACCTTTATTTTTATTTCACCCCACTCTAACCACTAGGCATATGTGTCCATAATCACTACATGTCACACGCAACCATTCACCACAATCGCTGGTACATAACTGCGATTCATCTGTTCTTAATGAATATTCTAAAAGTCAAACCGCAAAATAAAAAAAGTTTTTCTTTTCTCAAAGACAGTTCATTCTTCGAAAGCAGTTCCTTGAAAGCCGCCTCATGTAAGTCAATGGAGCCGGGACGGCAGGGTTTCAAAAGCCCAGTGCCATTGCCTTGCATGGAGTGGAGAGTTTGAAACTGCAATGAGGGGGAAAGTTAAAAGGGAGAGTATTTATCTCTTCAAAGGGGAACGGGTTACAACGTATCACTGGGGTTCTCTATTTGGATGCTTCCAGGAATCAATTGAAAACCTGTAACACAAATGTCCGTATAAGGACTATTTTTTTTGGGAAAAAATTAAATGAAAATTGGTTTCTCTATCTAGGGAGTGGGGCTGAGCTGGGGATGAAAACTTAACCCTTTAACTGCCAGATAAATGTTTAAAATAATAAAATAAAAATCATTTCTCCCTTTCTACAGTATTGCTGGACATCGCGTTGGGTCTTTGACTGGACATGGGCAAGTGCCGGTCTCCTCAAGAGTAAGCCTTTCAGAGGGGTTACTCTCACCTGGTTAATTTAAGGCTGCGGCTAATTTAAAAATGAAATTTTCTTTATACAGACAAGCAGCTCTCTTCTTGAAGAAATTAGTCAGGAAATTTCATTAATTTGGAGGGTGGGTTTTATTTTGATTTTGCTTGATATATGGCCATTGTCAATCGAAATATTAAGTAAAGTCTGTTCTCAACCCTGAATCTTGAGTCTGTGGTTTCTGGGCTCTCTGCCAGTGACAAACTCCTTCAACAATTCAAGGTGTTTTCTTCCTCTTCCAACTCAGTGATTCTATGATTCTATGCATACCCCAGAAGAGGTTACCCTAATGGTACCCACCAACCACATAAAATCAGGGCGCATATATATATATATATATAAAAGCAGCCGGATGAATTACAGTAAACCCCTTTATGTGGATTTGCGGGGGCTTGGGCTTCTGGGAATTGAAGTCCAAGAACATGTAGCATGTAGCTATATATATATGACATGCTACAGCTCTGCATGAACTCCTTGGGCAGACACAGAAGAGAACTTAACCCTTTAAAGTCATGTACGTTGAGCCCTGCTCTCCATTGGACATGTTGAGCTGGGCGGGCTGAGGATGATGATGGAGGACAGAGGTGCCTGGAGGAAAATGGTCCATGGGGTTGCAAAGGGTCAGAATCGACTGTGTGACTGAACAACAACAACAACATATTGTGTATTCTATTGTGTTTTGTAATACTGTATTTTTATCTTTTGTTATATTGTATATTGAAATACCTGTGAACCGCCTTGAGTCACCCATTGGATCGAATAAGGCGGTATGCAAATAAAAATCCTATCCTATCCTATCCTATCCTAACTCAAAACCTGGCTGGTGGGCCAAGTATGGGGTGCAGGTGGAAGGATAACCTCCATTGGGTGGTTGGTATAGAGGATAATTCCTTCCCCCATGTCCCCATCGGTCCCTGCACCCTTTTTAGGGGGTGGGTGTTGGATCGGAGCCTGATGTGGGCCGGAGGGTCTCAAAGGAGACTGGTCAAGAAAAGACACATGAGGCAAGATGGAGCGAAGACCAGCGTTTATTGATGAGAAGACCCAAAACCTTATACCTTGCCTGGCTCGACCTCGTGCATAGGTTGCGCATGACCGTCACAGGAAAACTCTGAGTCTGCACATTGAGATTACACAAGTTACCCATTAGGGATGACTTCACCGGGGGAAGTTTCTTATCTATCTAATTTACTACCGGGGACATGTATTGTCTACTGTTATCGGGAGCAAACATGTGCCTAGGTTGACTCTTGGGCTTAGAGCTTCTGCGGATGCGAGATTACATGCCTATCGAGTTCATCGCCTGGCGATCTTTTGCCCTCTATTGTTCGAACTGCCTGTTAAGTCAGTGATCGATGAATTAAACTATAGCTATTAATCCGCTCCCCAATTTCTGTCCCTTCGGAACCAACAGCTCAAAGGAGCATTCCCCTAAAACCGTGGTTCTGTCAGGGACAGTGTGCCAATTGTATGCATGGATCCCACAGGTGGGTAGTTTTAATTAATTTTATTATGTTTTAATCTGAGATTGTGAACCGCCCAGAGTCGGCCTAGGCCGAGTGGGCGGTGTAGAAATCAAACAATTAAATTAAATTAAAATTTTATTTCCGCTTCCGGGAGCGACTGGGCGGCACGGGCTGGATGAATCACAGTAAACCCATTTGTGTGGATTCACAGGGTGCTTGGGCTTCTGGGAATTGAAGTCCAAGAACATCTGGAGTGCCATGGTTTGCCATCACGGGACGAGCCTCAGTTCAGCCGTGTAAATAGGCCTCTAAGAACGGCCACAGCTCAGAACATTCATTTTAAAAGTAATTAATTACAGTTGCAATTTTGTGCTGCAGTGCAGTAATCAGGGGCGTCTACAGTTGCAGGGTTTTAAAAGTGAGCTCCTGGGTTTCCGGCTGTAAGAAGGAAACTAAAACAATTACTTCTTATTTACCTTTAGCAAGCAGTCACAATGCCATGAGCTGCAGGCTGCCTGTGCGCGACACATTGAGGACACCCTTGATAATTATAAAAATAACAGATGTGACTGTAAGCAAAACAAAACTTGAAAGCATTCCTCATGATACTAATTTTTTTAAAAAAGAATTAATAACAATAAACATATGTCATTAGTTATTTTCGGGATCAGAGAGTAGTCTCCTTGGGGAGATGCAGACAATAGAGAGAGAGAACGCCTAACACAGCCTGGGGCAGAGGGAGGGGGCTCCAGAGTAACGCCCTTATACAGTGCTAGTGACTAATTGCTATACTGATAATTAGTAAAGGTAAAGGTCATCCTTGCCTGAAAGCCCATCATATCCAACTCTAGAGTTTGGTCCTCATCTCTGTTTACATCCAAAGAGCCAGGGCTAACTACATCTGTAAACATTTCTGTGGACATGTGGCAGGCATGTCTAGACACCAGGGTGCATGGAACGCTGTTTACCTTCCCACCAAAGTGGTACCTATTTACCTTCCCACCAAAGTGGTACCTATTTATCTACCTGCAATTTCTTGCTTTCAAATTGCTAGGTTGGCAGGAGCTGGGACAGACGATGAGAATTTACTCCATCGTGCAGTACTTGGGTCTCAAACTCTGACCTTCCAGTCTCAAGTTCAGCATCTTAACCACTTGGGCCACCCCAGTCCCTAGACTAATAATTACGGTATTACTATATGAAAAGGGGAAATGGTTTTCGGAAAGTGTGCGGAGGCTCAACTTATGCCACAGGGCAGAAGTACTTGGTTGTAGCCCTACTGGTCTATGAATGAAGGGACCTGCAGAGCTAATGTACGTTGTGTACTAAACATTCTTGTTCCTAGTACTGAATCCTGTTGATTTCCGTGAGCATCTGTAATGATGGACTACCTGACCGCTTTTAATTTCAAGGCTTATAAGATCATGAGAACTGCTTAGTGTTGTCCCCTGGATTTTTCCCCCACCTCCTTACTGCTACTGATAGTGCTTACTATGAATATGGCCGCCGCCGCCGCATTGCCTCTCCTCAGGGCTCACTCCACCGGCCCTGAGGATGGGAGGCAGGTGCGTCTCCTTAGCCTCACCGAGACTGCTTGCCGGAGGGCTTCAAAAGGGAGACGCTGCCTGGAGCCCCGCCGCCGCCGCGGCGTTGCCTCTCCTCAGGGCTCACTCCACCGGCCCTGAGGATGGGAGGCAGGTGCTGTCACATGCTCCTTCCCCTGGTCCCACTGGCCGGGGGAAGTGGGGGCAACTGGGGGAGTGGACTGAGTTTGTTCAGTGCCTTTCTTGGGTATAGCTGGCCACAGACTTTTTCCTCCTCGCTATGTGGACCTTGGTCCCTTGTTTGCCCACCTTTGGCTGGTTTTCGACGGGAGGGAGGAGGATTGTGTGTGATGTTAAAAGATATTTGATGCAGATGTATATTTTTGAATTTGTTACCATGTGATTTGTACTGTTTATTATTGTTCTGATTTATTTTTTGTATTGCTATATTGTATTTTGGGATTATTGTATTGTATCAATTATGTTGTTTGCCGCCTAGGTCGGCCTCAGTTGAGAAGGCAGGATATAAATTAAAATTTATTATTATTATTATATTGTAATTTTTAAAAGATTTTTCTGACACCTTCTGATTTTTCACTTGGGTTATTATTGGATGCTTTTATTCTGTGTGTGTGTTGTGTTGTGTTGTGTGTACGCAGTGATGCAATGCAACAGGTTCTATCAGGTTCTGTAGAACAGGTAGCGGAAATTCCCCCAGACCACTCCCACTTGGTTGACCACACCCACCTCCATAGCCCATGATCCAGGATGTTTGGCCACACCCACAGATTTGGCCCCGCCCACAGAGTAGGTAGTATTTTTTGCAGTGCATCACTGCATGTTCTGTGCGTGTGTGTGTACTGTGTGTGTGTATATCTATATCTATCTATCTATCTATCTATCTATCTGTGTGTGTGTGTGTGTGTGTATATATGTATATACTGTATATATAAAATCTAGCTATACCTATAAATCCGAGCGTTAACCATTGGATTGTGACAAAGGCTCCCGCACCCAGCCATACTAGCCTGTATCGAGCCTCCTGCACTCGCCCAAACCCAGTCCGGAGGTTACTGCAGGGTTGAAAAATGTGCCAGTGGGGCAGGAGCCCCACGAACGCAAACAACGAAAAAAGACCTCAATTCCCAATGTTCTTTGCGCCGCAGCCAATCAGGCTGAGAGGCGTGAGCAAAAAGAACATTGGGAAATGCGTCGCGACCAATTGAAATTGAGCCGCATTAAAAAAACAGCCACATGAACTCAAACCTCAAACTCAAAACTACAAGTCCCAGCGTCCTGCACGCCATGAGCGTGAAGAACGCTGAGAAAGCCAGCGCGCAAAAATATAAACTTACAAAAAGCAACGGAAGCACAATGGGAACCATGCTGCCCACCCACCCCGCCCCCATGTCCCCCCAGTCCCTGTACCCCACCCCACTTACCTTCCCCCCCCCCCCGCTGAAAGCGAACCAATTCCCAGGGAAGCAAAGGCAGTGAACGAGGCTCCGGTCGCTGCCTTTACTTCCCAAGGAAGTGTTTCGCTTTCAACGGGGGGCGAATGCACCAGTACCTCCCCCCCGTTGAAAGCAAACCAATTTCCAGGGAAGCAAAGGCAACGAATGGGGCTCCAGTCGCTGCCTTCGCCTCCCGGAGGTACTCACCCGGGCGCAGCCTCCGACCTCAACTGTAGCCTCCTCTCTCTCTCAGTCACTCACATACACACACACCTACTGGGCTGCACATTTCAAACCTGCAGAGTGTGTGTGTGCATGCACACCAAAACGACCCCTAACCACCAACATACACAATAAACAAGGCAAAGTAACCAACAAAAACAAACACCAAAACTATTAAAAAATAATAAAACAAAAATAAATCAATAATTAAAAAAAACATTAATAAACAAAAAGAAATAAACCACAAAATACACAAACAAAAAGATCCACAATTACACAAAACCACATACAAAACACCAAACTACAACACGAAAAAACCCACAAATTACACAAAGAAACAACAACTAATTACAAAAATAAACAACGAAATAAAACAAATTAAACACAACCAGAAATAATCAAACCAATTAAACCAACCTAAAACTAAACAAAAACAAAAAAGAACAAACAGAAACACCTCCCAACCCACCACCACAAAAGCAAAACAAAGGAAAACTCCAGAAGAAAGAAAACCAGACAACTAACCAGCACGTCCTCCCTCCACGACGACCGGAATCTAAATGAAGAAACAAAGAGACTACTTACTGGAAGAAGCCCCACCCAGAGGACAGGAGAGAAAAAACAGTGAAACTACAACAGAACCCCTAGCAGCCCCACCTGCAGGGCAGAATAGTAAAAACAACTCAAAAAGACTCAACAGCTCCACCTAGAGGCCACAAGAGTAAAAACAAGTCAAAAACATAATAAATCACAATTTTACACAAATCACAAACCTATGTCAAAAAAATAAAATAAAAAGATTTCTAAAATCCTGTGCTGAGTTTTAACTCAAATAAAAACCCAAAACATCTAAACACAGTTTAAAAAGATTGAATGTAAAAAACATGTGCTTTCACATTTTTAAAATTATTGTTGTTGTTCAGTTGCACAGTCGATTCCGACCCTTTGCGACCCTATGGACCATTGACCTCCAACCAGCCCTGTCCTCCACCATCCTCCTCAGCCCACTCAGCTCGGTGCCCGCTGCGTCCACAATACCATCCAGCCATCTCATCCTTGGCCGTCCCCTTTTTCTTTTGCCCTCCACCTTTCCCAGCATCAAGGCTTTCTCAAGTGAATCCTCTCTTCTCATTTGGTGTCCAAAGTACTTCAGCTTCATCTTTACTATTTGACCTTCTAAGGAGCAGTCAGGACTGATTTCTTTCAAGATTGACTTATTTGTTCTCCTCGCTGTCCAGTGTACTCTCAAAACTCTCCTCCAACACCACATCTCAAAGGCGTCTATTCTTCTGCGCTCAGCCTTCCTAATGGTCCAGCTCTCACATCCATACATTACCACCGGGAATACCATTGCTTTGACTATACGGATTTTTGTTTGCAAGGTGATGTCTCTGCTTTTCACTATGTTCCCCAGGTTCCTCATGGCTTGTCTCCCTAGAATCAGTCGCCTCTTTATTTCATGGCTGCAGTCACCATCTGCAGTGATCCTAGATCCCAAGAAAGTAAAATCCGTCACTGCTTCTACTTCTTCCCCGTCTACTTTCCAGGTGCTGATAGGGTCTGCTGCCATTATCTTGGTTTTCTTGATGTTAAGTCTTAGGCCAGCTTTTGCACTCTCTTCCTTCAACCTAATCAGTAGCTTCTTTAAATCTTCCTCACTTTCTGCCATTAGGGTGGTATCGTCTGCATATCTCAAATTGTTGATGTTTCTCCCAGCAATTTTGATCCCATATTGTGATTCCTCCATCCCTGCATTGCGCATTATGTGCTCTGTGTATAGGTTGAAAAGGTAGGGTGATAAAATGCAGCCTTGTCTTACTCCTTTTCCTCTTCCAAACCATTCTGTCATTCCATGTTCTGTCCTAACTGTTGCTTCTTGACTCTTGTACAGATTTCTCATGAGACATATGAGGTGTTCTGGTATTCCCATTTCTTTAAGTACTTGCCACATTTTATTGTGGTCCACGCAGTCAAAGGCCTTGGTGTAGTCAATAAAGCAGAGGTATACTTGTTTCTGATATTCCTTTGTTTTCTCCATGATCCACCGTATATTAGCAATGTGGTCTCTAGTCCCCCTGCCTCTTCTTTTTTTTTTAAATTTTATTAATTTTTTCAAAATATATAACAAACATTTAAGACAAAATAACAACATTTTAGACAAAAGAGAAAAAAAGACCTTCTAAATACAATAAAAAAACTATATAATACATATTACATACATCATCACCCTGTGCTATGTACATTGTCCAGGAGTTCATGGGATTTCCCATTAATTTCTATTGTTCCCAAAATTTCATTTGGTCTGGTGTCATTTTATTTGTTCCGTCTCTCTTCAGTGAATAATCAACAAATTCTCGCCATATATTCCAGAATCTATTTTCTTTTATTATACCTTTTTTAAGATTTAACTCGCATGTTAATTTTTCATTCAATGCGAGATCCCACATCTGTTTATACCACTCCTCCACCTTTAACGTTAAGTCGTTTTTCCAATTTTTTGCAATACACATTCTAGCTATTACAAGCATCATGGACAACAATTCTTTCTTATCATTATCTAAATTAACATTATCTACGTCCGTCAGCAAAGTAGTATCTGGCCCCAATTTGAGACGCAATCCCATAATTTTATCAATCTCATTCTCAATTTTTGCCAAAAAATTTCCTACCACTTTACATTCATACCACATATGAACATATGTACCCAGTGTATTTTTACACCTCCAACACAATTTATTATTCTTTTTATCTATCTGATGCAGTCTCATAGGGCTCAGATACCACTTCCATAACATTTTAAAATTATGTTCCTTTACCCTGACCGACAGGGATCTCATAATTCTTTTTCTCCATTTATTTTGCCATTCCTTTTCTGTTATCTTCACATTCAAATCTTGTTCCCATGTATTTCTTAGTATTTCCTGTGGATTAACTTCTGTATTTATTATTTTATAAATTTTACTAACCATTCCTTTAATTCCAATTTCCTCCTTCCTTATCTTCCACACTAATTCTTCGAATTCTGTCCTGTGTCTTTCCAGACTCTGCTCCCTCCAGTATTTATTGTTCCACTTATTCACCATCACTATCTGAAACCAATTCAGCTTCATCTGAGTGTATAACTCTCTTTTCATCCCATTATCTTTGCAGACTCGTATCCAATCTTTCAACAGGAAAACCCCGTTTGTCGATAAAATTTCTTTCATCTCGATATCCATTCTTATTGGAAACTTTTTCAAATCTTCTATTTCAATTATCGGTGAAATATTTGGGACCAATTTCTTTTTAACTTTCTTCCATACTCCCAACATTGATCTCAGCATTCTATTTTTAACTGGTGTTTTCCATATTTCCTTGTCTAAAAAAAGGCTCTTACCCACTTCCTTTAATTCCTTCATTTCAATTTCCTCCCAAATAACCGGCTCCTTCATTAAAATCTTAACTACATTCCTTATATGAAATGCTTTATAGTAATTCTTTAAATTAGGTATTCCTAGGCCCCCTTCTTTTTGAGATAGATACCACATTCTCTTTGAAATTCTAGGTCTGCATCCCCCATTACAATAATTATCAAATAATTTTTGAAATTCCTTAATATCTTTGTCTGTCAATTGAATTGGTAAGGCATCAAACAGGAAATTTAGTTTTGGTAATAACATCATTTTAGTCAATGCTATTCTGCCAAACCAAGACAACCTTAATTTTTGATATTGTAAAATTTTATCTTTAAGTTCCTTCTTTTGTTTGTCATAATTTAATCTTTTCAAATCATCCAATTTATTAGAAATATTTATCCCTAGATATTTCAAGCTCTCTTTAATCTGCAATTTAGATTCGTCCCTAATTTTCCTTTGCTCTTCCTTTTCGATATTACTTAAAATCAATTCAGACTTATCCCAATTTACCTTCAAACCTGTTATTTGTTCAAATTCCTTTAAATGTTTTTGAATGCTTTCCATCGTTCTTCTAGGATGTTTCATAATTAGTAAAGTATCGTCCGCATATAAACTGATTTTATTTTCCATTATTCCTTCTATGCTTTTGTCTTCCCTTATTGTATTTGCTAATATTTCCATCGCCATGATAAATAGTATTGGAGATAGGGGACACCCTTGCCTGGTTCCTGCCTCTAATCTCACTTCCTCTGTAAGGCCATCATTAACCCTAATATTAGCATACCCTTGTTGATATAATTGTTCTATTGTTTTTATAAACCTGTCACCAAATCCATAACTCCTAATTATCTCATTAATTGTTGTCCATTGCAAAGAGTCAAATGCTTTGAAAATGTCTAGCGATAATAATCCAACTTTCTCCTTATTTTGTCCTGCCACATCAATTAAGTCTACTACTCGCCTTATTAAGTCTGCCATGTGTCTCCCTTTCACAAATCCGGCCTGATCTTTATTTATGTATTTATCCATAAAACCATTTAATCTATTTGCCAATATTGCCGTAAAAATCTTAGCATCTTGATGTATCAGAGAAATAGGCCTATATGATTCTACTTTTTCTGGGTCTTTTCCCGGTTTTGGTATTAAGACAATTATTGTTCTATACCATGATAGAGGTATCTGCTCCCCATTAAGTATCCCATTATAAAGTTTTAACAATTTTGGAATTACTATATCCTTAAACTCTTTATAGAATTCAGCAGATAGACCGTCCTCTCCCGGTGATTTATCTGCTTTCAATTTATTTATTACTTCTTTTATCTCTTTTTCAGTTATTAATTCTTCCATTTTTTGTTTATGCTCCTGACTTATTTTATTTTTAATTTGCATTCCCAATTTATCTTTTAGTTTGTCTATATTTACCTTCTTTTTAGAGTATAGATCTTGATAAAATTCTCTAACCACCTTACATTTATCTTTAATCTTATTGTGTCTTATACCTTCCTTATCTACTAAAGTCCCTATTTCTCTTCTACTTCTTTTTTCCTTAGCCGCTCTTGCTAACAATTTTGAATTTTTGTTACTATATTCAAAATATTCTCTTTTTAGATATACCAAATCTCTTTTCACCTTTTCAATATCTTTTCCTATTAATTCCTTCTTTAAGCCCTGTATTCTTTCGTAGACCTTTCTATCCTTAGTTATTATGTGTTTCTCCTGCAACATTTTAATCTCTTTTTCAATTTCTTCTTGTTTACTTTTTAACTGTTTATTTTTAATGCTTGCCAACCTAATACTTTCACCTCTAAATATTGTTTTCATCGTGTCCCATACAATACCAAATCCAACGTCCCCTGTATCATTCCACTTCCAATTTTCTTCCCATTTTTCTACCATTTCATCTTTACACTTTTTATCTCTAAACAATCTAGCATTATATCTCCAATTTTTCCTAATCTTTATAGCATCTATTTTCATTTCCAATAATACTTTTGCATGATAGGACTCTTTAAAAATTCCTGTTTCTATATCTTCTAAGTTTCTTATCAAATTATCGGTGACAAATATATAATCTATTCTGGAGTACGTATTATAAACTTGTGAAAAATATGTGTAGACCCTTTCCATTCCTTTAAGTTCCCTCCATGCGTCCTTCAACCCCAAAGATTTCAACCAATTATTTAACGCATTCATTTTATTTCCGCCCACACATCTTGTTATATTTGTACTGTCTATGTTTGATCTTATTAAATTGAAGTCTCCCGCTACAATCATTTTTGTTGTTTTCTCCTTTTCCAATATTCGATGCACTTTATCTAAAAACCTATTTTGGTGTTCATTTGGCACATACAGGTTCACCAACGTTATTTCCTCCTCTTCTATTTTCCCCTTTATTATCAAGTATCTACCTTCTGGGTCTGATATACTTTTTAACATCTCGAATCCCAATCTATTTGATATCAAAGTTGCGACCCCCCTAGCCTTTGAAGTACCATATGATTTTTCATAAACCTGAGTCCATCCTAAGAACAACTTGTTGGTTCTTTCCGATTTCTGGTGGATTTCCTGAAGAAAGATTATATCCGGTCTATCTTTTCTAAGTGCTGCTTCCAATCTCCTTCTCTTCACTTGACAACCAGTACCTTTCACATTCCATGTTATTATTTTTATATTCCTCATCTGTTATTTTTCTCCCATAATTTTTTGCATTTCCCACTTCCTCCTGTGGACATGTGATTAACATATAATGCTTCCTTCACCTTATACAAAAAAAGAAAAAGAAGAAAAAGAAAACAACTAAAAAAATACACTAAACAATCTGCTACTATCCCTCCCCATTTTTTTTACAAATAGCCTCTGAACTACAGAGGGGGGAGGGGGGTGCGACCTGTTGTGAGAGCTACAGAGAGGCCCGAGCCTAATCACTGCCCGGAACAATTCCTCCTTCTGCACCTTTAGGCATATTCTCATTTCCATTACTATCCCGTCTTCTATATCCACCAGATATAATCAATTCTTCCTTCAGATCAAACCATTCTTTAGTTCCTGCTTCCAATAACTACATCTATCATTACATCCAAGACATTGGGGCCTTCACTTATTAAATAGCGTCTTCCCAGGTGGAAAAAGCTTAGTTGTCGTGGGAATTTCCAATTGTACCTTAATCCTTTTTCCTGAAGTCGCTTTGTGATTGGTTTCATCGATTATCTCCAGAAACGATCCTCAATTGGAATGTCATTATACACTTCGATATCATGGCCTTCCACTTTCAATACCTCTACTCCTTTTTCCCGTATAAGCGCCATTAAACGCAGTTTGTCTGACACATTAGCAAATTTGAACATGACATTCCTTGACCCAGTTTTACCCCTTCTTGAACCCAACCTAAATACATTTACAACCTCCTGCGGTGTGAAACCATCTTCCATAATTTCGTCGAGCCATTTCACTATTCTTTCTTTTAATTTATCCGGGGAATTCTCTGGCAGTTTTCGAATTATGACGTTTGCTCGTCTTAAATGTTCTTCTACGTTTTCCAATCTCTTTTCATGATCTCTGACCTTGTTTTCTCTTTCTTTTTCTCTCTTTCTCAGGTCCATAACCTCTTCTCTAATCGTTGCCTGCTCTTTTTTAATAACTTCCTGTTCTTTTTTGAGGTTATCTGTTTCTTTTTTTATGCCTTCAATTCCCTTCAAGATGTTGGCCATCATATCTTGCATATCTTGTTTTCGTTCTTGTTTATCTTGGGCAAACATATTCTCAATTTTATCTTCCAGGTTATCTAGTCTCTCATTAAATCTTTCAAATTCAGATTCAGGACCTTGTCCCACCTTCATTGCCAATGTTGTTGGTGTTGTTACTGTAGCTGTGGTTACAATCGTTGTCGGTGCTGTCCCTGCTGTCGCCGCTGTAGTTGTTACAGTTGTTGTGGTGGTTGTTGCTGTTGTTACTTTTGCTGTTGTTATTACAATTGTTTTTACCGCAGTTGGAGCGACCATAGTTGGCGATATTATTGTCTTCTGTTGCTGTTGCTGCTGTAGTTGTTGTGCTATCTTCTTCACTGTCTCCTGCTCCTCCAAATCCTTCATCTCTTGTTGCGTTGTTTTCTTCATCTCGTCTTCCTCCTCCTCCAGCCTTGTAAGCCTTCTAAAGCTCCTATCCGAAGATGTTGGTCTTTCCACTCTTGTCCAAGCCAATTTCTTCTCCTTCTCTTTCCCTCTCCCCTGCCGTTTCATCCAAATGTATTTCCAATTGCTTAATTTTAATAATTTACATAAACAATTTACTGTTTAAAATTCACCATATGTATTAACTCTAACCAATTTAAATATATTTATTTCCTGATACAGTAATAGAGCTTTATCCTCTCCTCCCCCTCCCCCTCTATCAAATATATGTGTGTGTATTTACACACACATATACACACACATATATGAGCAAATATTCACCAAGGTCCCACTCAATATGAGGGAGATGAGAAAAACAAAAATCGATAGTCCCAATTCAGGCCAAATTAATTTCCCTCTTAATTTTTAAATATTTTAATATTTTACCCCCGGATGAACATAAAAAGAAAAAAAGAAAAAGGGGAGTAGGAAAAAGAAAAAACAGAAAAGAAAATAGTCCTACAAAAGATGCTAACAAATAAAAATGATGAAGAAAAAAAAAAGGTCACAGCTAAAAAGTAAAAATAAAAAAGGTTAAAAATAAAAAACTTTATCCCACAAAACGAGGGGAAGGAGGGCTAATATTTTATATCTCTTCCAGCAACCAACTTTAACTTCCTGTTGCAGCTTACAAACGTTATCCAGCTTAAAAAAACAAAAGCAAAAAGCAAGAGTGAGATCAAACGTCTGCTCTCCAAAACTCAGGGGTAACAACACTTTGTTTCTCACAGCGCATTTCAAGGCCCCGACACCGTCCTGTTCCTCTTTATGCCTCGGAAAAAAATTAAACAAGGGCAGACCAAGTCCAAATCCCCAAAAATCCAACTTCCTCTCCTTTCTCTCTTTTTTTCTTTAAAACCGAAAGTTCCAAATCCACAGCTCGAACAGCAACAAAAGAAGAGAAGAAAGAGAAAGAAAAAAACAAAAGGTCCTGTGTTGTCCCCCGTTACTTAGCCCCTAACATAGCAGCTCCCGCCGGCATGGAAAAGGACAAAAGGGCCAGTCGCTTTTCTTCTCCTTTCTACTTCCCCGTCTAATTTTTTACAGATTTGCTCACCGTCAGGGCTTCTCCGCTTCTCCACTTAACACTTTTCCAGCAGCGCTAGGCTCCGTGCGTCTCCGATCGAGAAGAGCGGCGAGGCCGAGCGAAACCCGCTTCGGCTTCCCTCTTTCAAATCCCCGCCAGGCTCACCCTTTTCGATCCGATCGTCCGCTTGTCTATTTTGCCTGCGCTTTGTCGGATTTTGCCCGGACGCCGATCTCCACACCGTTTTCCAATCTGTCCGTTCTTCAGCTAAGAGCTCTGGGGACTCGTCGCCATTATGGACCGCCCACCCCCCCGCTCTCTCCAAGATCGAAACTCCATTTTTTCTCCCTTTTTCGACACAAATTTGGACCATCCAAAGTAATTTCCGCAACTATTTTTCCTTCTAGATGCTCTAATCCGTTTTTTTACCAATTTCAGGAACTATTTTCACTTTTAGGAGTCACTTTCATTTCCCTCCTTTCCGAGCGGAAGAAAGTTCGCTCCTCTCAGCTCTCCATCTTGGCACGCCCCCCCCTGCCTCTTCTGAAACCCGCCTGCACCTCTGGCAATTCTCTCTCCACGTGCTGCTGAAGTCTATCCTGTATTATCTTGAGCACCACCTTGCTAGCGTGTGGGATGAGCGCAATTGTTCGATAATTTGAACACTCTTTGGCACTACCCTTCTTTGGGATTGGAACGTATACTGATCTTTTCCAATCCTTTGGCCACTGTTTTGATTTCCAGATCTGCTGGCATATCGAATGCAGTAATTTGATTCCATCAAATTATTACCTACAGTACAACTATTTAAAAAACTCACAAAATAATACATTATTTGGTTAAATAAAACAATTTGAAAAAAAATATACCATCCTTTGTTCTTTTTTTAATCCACAAAAAAACCCAAAAATAAATGTTAATATATTTATTCTTTTTTTAAAAAAATGTGTAACTAAAAATAACATATATGTTAAAACAAATATTCAAAAATACATTAGAAAAATACAAACTACAAGTTATTATTACTTTATAGTATCAAAACAAACTACAAGTTATTATTACTTTATAGTATCAAAACAATACAATCTATTTAACAAATGACAACATAAAAACATGTACATAAATAAAAAAAATTAAAAAAACAATTACAGAATAACCTCTTTTTTACATACATTACCAAAAAAAAACCCCACCTTACAACACAATTTAAAACAGCACGGCAACGCCGGGCAAACTCTGCTAGCATATATATATATATATGTATTTTTATATAATGTGTTTTTAAATAAATAAATAAGAGAGGACTCACTGGGCCAAAGTAATTGCAATTAGGGCGAGTATGAGAGGAATGCCGGTTGCTGTGCCAAGATATTTTAATTAGCAGTTCCTTCCCACAACAGCTTGCATTGTTGCTCAGTCTCAAATCCCACATACCACCATTGGTTGGCCAAAAAGGCTTCTGCTTCAGAACTTTTTGGACATGGATGGTTCTTGTTCCAGGTGGTTTTACTTCTTGTTCTTGTTCCAGGCGGATTTACTTGACCACACAGGACAGAAGACTGAATGTTAAAAAATGTGACACTTACAAAACCATCTTAACTGACAATAATCTGGATTCACATAATAAACTGGTGTACTATATCTGATAATGAAAAGCAATTGCATTCATCTTGTTGGTCTAACTCCACCAGTCCACATTGATGGTCTAACTCAGGGGTTCCCAACCTTTTCATGCCACGGCCCGGACCATGGCCCCCTTTGATGTTCCAAGATTGATACTCAGTAGGCAGCATTCAGGGGGCCAGACACATCTTTATTGCAAGGTATGCAATCTGAACATGCAGTAATGGTGGAGGCGCAGCTCCTTTTATACTGTACAGTACATTTTAATCCCGCTCCAAGAGCGCCCATTGGCTATGGTGTCAGTGACATCATTGGGACGTACTGCACACCTTATAAGGTTTACCTGTGGTGGGAATGTTTCCCGCGGTACATTGTGATTGGGTGATTTGGACCATGTGAGCTGAGCTATTGCAGCTGCCATCTACCGGCAGCTGAATCGCTTGTAATCGCAGCTGGTTTCCATTGAGATACATTGTTACACGGAGACTCCTTTGCAAGGTTACATTGTTAAAGGTAAAATGTTACATACACAACACCCCCTGACAGCTGAGCGGATCAGTCATGTGGTTCCTCCCACCATAAACGCTGCTGTAAAATGCATCTGCAACTGTTGTAAACAAAGTTACTAATTTACAGCCGCAGGTGCATTTACGGCAGCATTTAGGCAGGCACTGGCACATTTATGCATTTTTGGGTGTGTTTTATGGCTGTCGTAAACGTGTCCGCTTCCACATCCACTTCCGCGTCCACTTCCACTTATGTGTCCGCTTCTGCATCTGCTTCCACATCTGCTACTGCTTCTGGTAGTGGTGAGGCCACATGAAATGGTGCCACAGGCCAGGGCTGTCCCGTGGGCCATAAGTTGGCCACTCCTGGTCTAACTCCACAGTTTTGCATTCTATACCATCCAAGGCATATGTGGAAAGAGGAGAAGGACAAAGACCACAAGGAAGATTCCCAGAGGTAGGTGGAGAGGCAGCATCAGGCCGCTAGAAGTGCTCGAACAAGAATCTTGTATCTCCCTCAACACCCAAAGGAGTAAAACACAAAGATGATCAATCTTGTAGTAACACAGAAAAGGCAAAACAACAGTCCTAGCAATCAGAATTCTCCAGAGGATGGAAGAAACATAAATTATAGTAAAACCCCGATTTACATATGCCTCAAGTTACATAAAATTCAACTTACATAATGATTTTTACATTACAACCATGCCCCGTTTACATAAATGTCCCGATTTACATAACACAATTTCATATGGATTTGTTTCAAGTAACATAAAAAAAACATTTTTCCTATGGGGTTGCTTCGATTTACATAAATATAATTTTCCTGCTGGTTTGCTTCAAGTTAATAAAAAAACAATTTTACATA
This sequence comes from Bradypodion ventrale, assembly GCA_035047345.1. NCBI lineage: Eukaryota > Metazoa > Chordata > Lepidosauria > Squamata > Chamaeleonidae > Bradypodion > Bradypodion ventrale. The sequence goes on from JAWDJE010000001.1 coordinate 502,386,808, forward strand.
AAAGACTACAGAACAGACTTTTTTTTACGTAAGTAGGGGTATTACTGTATGCATAATTATGCAGGGGACCACCAAGAGAGAAGTTGAAGGGAGGGAGATATGCAAAAGAGTCCCTGCCACCTCATCATTCTGGCCAGTTTGTAGGAATGGGACGTGGCTCAGGACCCCCCCCCCCCCCCCAGGCCTTGAGAAGAAAGGCCCTTTGTCTGGGGGGGGGCAGGAAGCTCAGCCTCATTACCCCCCTCTTCCAGCTCATTACACAGAAAGGAACAGCTATTGTTGGAAAGGCAACTTGCAAAGGACGCAGACATCAAGCTCTGCCCTGTATCTCCTCTCTCAGTGGCATTTCTGGATTTTCAGTGCACAATGTTGCACTGTACATGAGTCAAGAAGCAACAGTTAGGATAGGATACGGAATGACAGAGTGGTTTGGAATAGGAAAAGGAGTAAGACAAGGCTGCATTTTATCACCCTGCTCATTCAACCTATACACAGAGCACATAATGCGCAATGCAGGGATGGAGGAATCACAATATGGGATCAAAATTGCTGGGAGAAACATCAACAATCTGAGATATACAGATGATACCACCCTAATGGCAGAAAGTGAGGAAGACCTAAAGAACCTCTTGATTGGATTGAAGGAGGAGAGTGCAAAAAGCTGGCTTGAGACTCAATATCAAGAAAACCAAGATAATGGCAACAGGTCCCATCAGTCCCTGGAAAATAGATGGGGAAGAAGTAGAAGCAGTGGCAGATTTTACTTTCCTGGGATCTAAGATCACTGCAGATGGCGACTGTAGCCATGAAATAAAGAGACTGATTCTTGGGAGACAAGCCATGAGAAACCTGGGGAACATAGTGAAAAGCAGAGACATCACCTTGAAAACAAAAATTCGCATAGTCAAAGCAATGGTATTCCCAGTGGTAATGTATGGGTGTGAGAGCTGGACCATTAGGAAGGCTGAGCGCAGAAGAATAGATGCCTTTGAGATGTGGTGTTGGAGGAGAGTTTTGAGAGTCCCTTGGACAGCAAAGAGAACAAATAGGTCGATCTTAGAAGAAATCAACCCTGACTGTTCATTGGAGGGACAAATAGTGAAGATGAAGCTAAAGTACTTTGGACATCAAATGAGAAGGGAGGACTCACTTGAGAAGGCCTTGATGCTGGGAAAGGTGGAGGGCAAGAGAAGAAGGGGGCGTCCAAAGATGAGATGGATAGATGGTATTGTGGACACAATGGGCACAGAGCTTGGTGGGCTGAGGAGAATGGTGGAGGACAACAGAGGTGCCTGGAGGAAAATGGTCCATGGGTCGCAAAGGGTCGGAATCGACTGTGCAACTGAACAACAAAAAATGTTGCACTGTATAGTGCTTCTGCGTAGTTCTGTGGCAACTTACCTGAATGGTGTGATAGAGCTATTCAAATTGCTGAATATTGGAAAAGCAGAGTGTGAATATGTAAACATGTAGTTTATGTTTGCATACATTTTTAGATTTTTTTTAAAAAAATATGTTGGTTTTTTAATTTTTGGGATTTGGACTCAGATAAATAAAATAAAGAAAAACTGTACATGTCAGGAGTAAAGGAACCGCAGTACTAACAGGTGACCTTCTATCACACTTGATGAGGTTTCAATAGGAGTAAGACGATGCTACCCAATAACACTTTCCTCCTCTTTTAACAGGGGTGACCAAACTATGGCCCGTGGGATGGGTCTGGCCCCCATTACCAATTCATCTGGCCCATGCTGACCTTGCCGGTCCTGGAAGTGGAAGTAAAATGCGCCCATACAGGCACGTTATACTTCCGCTTCCAGGAACGGCAAGGCAATGTGGGCTGGATGAATTGGTTTCAGGGGCCAGATTTGGCCCACGGGCCATAGTTTGGCCACCCCTGGTTTAAGCAGAGAAAATGGCAGCCTGAACATCTATCTCATCCTGTTGCAAACAGATTGCAAGGCACGTTTTACTTCCACTTCCCATGGGAGGAACCATGTGACCGGCCCACTGCACCACCTGACCGGCCCACAGCCCAAAACGTTTGGGCACCCCTGTCTTTTAATCATCAAACACGGATGGGTCTGAGCTGAACATGCCCTGCACTAAAATAGCCAGAATTCTCCTCCAGCTCCTCCAGCCTTCATGATTTGCGCAAATCAATGCAAATATGTAACACGGAAAATGGTTTGCCCCTCCTGCTAATTATATGGCGATTCAAGGTCCAGAAGGGCAAGGCAGCCTCACCCCTGCCGAGATCTCCTTCTTCAGCAATTCCTGCTAGTGTTGATGGCTTCACAAAGCAACACTTCACAGTCATAAGGGTATGATGCTTTCATAGCTGAAAGCTTGTAATTATGGCTGAGTAAATGCACACGTATTTACTCAGTGCGCAGTTAAGAGCCCTTTATTTTCTAGGGAGAGTTGTTTATATTTCACAAGCCCACTCCCCTACTGCAGGGGGGGGGGAAGTATTGGAAAGGGGGGATATTAATGCACCTTTTCTCCAAAGGTGTTTCATCCAGTCTTGTTTAGTCAATACATTCTGCCCCTTTTTGCATATATTTCACATCTATTTTATCTTGAATGATGTTTGGTGACAATCTGTCTCATTAGTTTCTCACTAGTAGTTTTTTGCCCGGCCCTGCCGGGCAGGTATAATGTGTGTGCTGGTGGTTGGGGTGTTTTTTGTTTTTTTTTTGGGGGGGGGGCGCACACGCACACACGCACATGCACACACACACACACACCATAAACATACACACAACACAACCACATGCACACACACAATACACACACAATACATCCACCCCTCACAACCACACACACACACAGAACACACAATACACACACACAGAGAGCACACACAACACAACCATACACTCACTCAATACACACACACACAACACAACCACACACACACACACACATGCCATAGCTCCGTGGGGAGAGGAGGGGCTCTTCCTCCTCCCCCCCAAAGCCTCGGCAAGGACATCCAGGAGGCCTTCGCCAGGCGAGTGGGCATGTCGGTTGACGGGTGGGCTGCCAGCTTTTGGTGACTCCCCCCCGATCGGCGAAGGCCTCGACGCTGGCAGGGATGGAAGACAGGCCGCGCCATGAAGGCACAGAAGGTGAGTGGCCCACCGCAGAATGCCGCACCGGGGAGGTGCAGAGTACGAAAGGGAAAGGCCCAGCCAGCAATAGGTAAGTGGGGGGGGGGGGGGAGTGGATCTGAGGGAGTCAGGGGGTTGGGTTCGTGTTCCCCTTTTTTCTCCACCCAGACCTGGGTGGGCAGCGTGTTCCCCGGGCTCATTCCACCCCATCCCTCAGTTCCTCTCCCCCGCTCCACTTACCTGTTGTTGGCTGGGCCTTTTGTACTCTGCGCCTCCCTGGTGCAGCCTTCTACGGTGGGCCGCTCACCGTGGCGCATCCCGTCCTCTGTCCCTGCCGGCATCTATGCCTTCGCCGGTGGGGCAGAGGGCACCAAAAGCTGGTGGCCCAGCTGGCAACCGACGTGGCCGCCTGCCCAACATGGTTAGGTGGGGATGGCTTCTCTCTGGGAGACAAAGTGTCTCCTGGAGGAGGGAAATTGTTGGCACGTTGGCGGGTTTTTTTGGTACTGCGCTAGCCGGCTGCCCCGCCTCCTCTGCACTCGCACCCATCAGCCTGATTGGCTGAGGGGTGGCGCGGCGCGGAGGACAACTGGGCCTTGTAGTTTTTTCGTGGGGCAGCTGCTCCACTCTCGGCAACCGGACCCTTGCGGCAACCCTCACAGGATGGTAAGTGTAGGCGGCTTGGTTCGGGATGGTTGGGCCGGGTGTGGCCATGTATGCTGGACATGCGCGGCCCGACCCCCTGCTTATAAGTAAAGATTATGTGGGTAAAATATTCTAAGGTGCTTTGTTTTATGTGTTGTACAATTTTTCAATCTTTATTCATTTGCTTGAGCATTGATTTGCTGGCTTTCCACTGATCTTGAGAAATTAGTGGTTTTGTCAGTCTGGATGGCATGTAAAGCACAATTAGCAAAGGGTGCATCTCTTCTTGCTATGGAGCAGAAAATATAGGCTCAAAGCAGGAAATTCTTTACGGTTTATATGATTGTATAGACCAGGGGTTCTCAACCTTTTCAAGCCACAGGCTGGACCACACCACCTCAGACAAATGAGTGGGCCGGATTGGTTGTTCCCCGCTACGTAAACGTTGCCGTAAAATGTGTCCACATGCTGTTGTAAACACATCTGCTTCCGGTGGTAGTGGATGTGGACCCCATGAAATGGTGCCATGGGCTGGGGCCGGACCACAGGCCGTAGGTTGAGAACCCCTGGTGTAGACAGTGTGGACCTGCTGTGGAAAGACACTCAACATGTTTCTGGAACATCCTCTCAAGAGGCTGTCCATTGGAGAACGGACGGGCTAGTTCCTCAAACCACCGACGGTTAGTTATTCTTACAAATTCTTCAGCTATTTAATAAACAATTATGTGCCATCAAGTTAGTTCTGACTTATGGTGCCTTTCACATTGTTGACTTCTTTATTGTTATATGTCACTAAGCTCCTCCTGGCATATTCAAAAGGTCATATTGTTAGTAGCACTGCTTAGAACCTTGCAAATTAAAGGTCACTGCTTCTTTTATTGGATCAACCCATCTCATGTTCCATCTTCCTCTTTTCCTACTATCTTCCAATTTACTGAGCTTTATTGCCTTTTCCATTGAGTCTTGTTTCCTGAAACTAGTTGAAGCCCAGTTGTAAATCACAGCCAGTCAACTCCTCCAAAGGTCCCATTGATGCATTAAGCGTACTCAAGTCGTGACCTACTTACTACTGGGTTTCATCCAATGCGACCATCACAATAATGGCAGTTCAATCATCTCTATGGAGAGTTCAGGCTTGACTTGATCCAATTGGCTCTTATGTGCTGTTCAACCACCTCTGACTTAATGGGGACCCTATGAAGTAGTTCCACTTTGGAAGAGCCATGGGATTATTTCCAAAATAAATAAAGAAGAAAATGTAGTGACCTCCCAAGTGCCCTGTGATTAACAGCCCTCCCTGCTCAGCTGTTGCAGCTCAAGACTGGCTACTGTGACTTGATCTAGAACCTATTTGTCTTTCTGTCAGTTCACAGTGATGCTTAATGCAGTAGAACCTCGGATAAAGTCCAAACTCAGTTCCACAAGTTTGGACTTTATCCGATTTTGGACTTTATCTGAATCAAACGGGCGATGCATCGGATAACGTCCAAAAATGGACTTTATCCGAGGTTCCTATACCAAATACCTTGGATAACGTCCATTTTTAGCGGTTTTGGACTTTATGTGATGCATTACGTGTGCATGAAAACCATGACTTTATCCAAATCAGACTTTACCCGAATCGGATTTTATCTGAGGTACCACTGTACTGCTCAATCGCTGTCATTTTCTTGTCAGCCATGTGTAGTATTGCAGTTCCCATTTGTCTGCAATATTGCATTATTTTCTCTCTGTGTGTACATTCTGGCCAGGTTATCCTGCTATGGTAATAGAGTAGATCTGTGATGGCGAAACTTGGCACTCCAGCTGTTCTTGGACTTCAGTTCCCTGAAGCCCAAGTCCCTGTGAATCCACGCGAATGGGTTTACTTGCAGTAAACCCATTCATGTGGATTCACAGGGACTTGGGCTTCTGGGAATTGAAGTCCAAGAACAGCAGGAGTGCCAAGGTTCGCCATCACTGGAGTAGATCATACTGCCAGTGACTCAATGCCAAGTGTCAGTGGGTTTACTAACCTGACAACCCTGAGGACTAATGACTTGGGTGCCAAAGTCCACAGGGAAGGTTGATGATCCCCAAGCGAGTTAAATCCCACTTGAATCCATCTTGATGGAGGGCAGCAGCTTCATCTATGGACTTTGTGTGCCAAAAGGGCTCAGGACCAGAAAGTGACTCATGGAACTGGATCAGTGGTACTCTGGGTGTCACACTGCGATGTGGAAGGCAGATGAAAGGCCACTGTATTATATTCTCAGGACAATCTTCATGGCTGATTGCCATGATGATCGCCAATATTCGGATTCGGATACGGCAGAAGAAGAAGTACATCCTACCATATTTCATCTTTAATCTGGATTTACCACCAGATCCATTGTCTTATTCATTCAGAAAGTGTTTGAGAGTTGTCCAGAACCCGTTTTGTTAATTCTGTGTAATAGCTGAACGGTGTTGCACCTAAAGTCTTTAAAGTGGGACAAATGCAAATGTGGTTCTACTATCCTAACTAGGAGTAGCTGATCAAGAGCAATAATTAGGAGAAAGAAAGAAAATAGCAGAGGATCCACTTGCAAGAGGCAAAAGCCTGCTCCAAGGAAACCCCACCCTCTTGGGAAAAGGACGCCACATGGCAGATGTTCAGCTAATACAATAATTAGATTAACATATTTTGCCAGCACTGACAAGTGGTGATTGAAACACTGGAAGTACTTGTTTTGCATTAGCAATTTGGCAACAACAGGGGTTTTTTTTTTCTGCTTTCACACAGCATGTTTGCTTAAGGCCGGTGGAGGGAGAGTAATTTTGCACTGAGAATGGGTGGAAGGGAAGAGAACTGAGAGCAAAGAGGGCAGGCAGCTCAGGCTCTGAATTTAGAAACCCTTCCTTTGCTTTGGCATTCGGTACCATTTCTGAAACCCAGCCCAGAGATCCAGGGAGCTCCGCTCTGACGTTCGTTAATCTTCACACGGTGATTTCTTGCTGTCTGAACAAGAAACCCCGCTACAGTTAACACCACACATTTCACAAACGTGGCAGAGGTCTGACAGAATTTCCTGCTACCTATGGTGCACACGGGGACTGCAATGGCTTAGTGGTTAAGATGCTGAGCTTGACAACTGGAAGGTCGTCAGGTCAGCAGTTCGAGACTGGAGTGCTGCACGACGGAGTGAGCGCCTGTCCTCTGCCCCAGCTCCTGCCAACCTAGCAGTTCGAAAGCAAGAAATTGCAAGTAGATAAATAGGTACCACTTTGGTGGGAAGGTAAACAGCATTCCATGCACTCCGGTGTCTAATCATGCCATGGGTTTACTGCATACGCAGTATTATTATAGCATTATTATATTATTATAGGTTTATTTATATCCCGCCCTTCTGGCACGAGCGCCACTCAGAGCGGCATTACAACACAAGAAAGCTTTCTCACAATATGCAATGCATAATATCATACAGCAAAAACAAAAATACAGTGGAATACAATGACAATAAGATACAAAATGTGACAACGTATCACCTAGACAATACAATTAAATAGTCCATACAAACATCATATAAAAATCTAAATTTTCAGTATCATATGATATCATATGTATACCTATTAGTGTGGATTCACAGGGAGTGGACTTGAGCCATGAAACCTCATATTAAAATACTGTATAGCAGTTAGTCTTTAAAATGCCACAATGGGTGTTTTTTGTCTTTTTGTTTTGTTTACTCTCTGATATGATTTTAAAGTATCAGCCTTTGGAAAGACAAGAGCGGACAAACAGCCTACTATGTTCTTAAACACTGGCACTGTATACAGTCCTCTAGCATTAGACTATTCTCTTCTAGGCCTGTCAGACACTGGGACGTCTTATCTATTGAACAGATGGAAACAGTGTGCATAAAAACAATTTTCCTTTTCTCTTGCCATTCAAATGGTGTTTGGTACTCCAACCTAGTCTGCAACCTAGTTTGGATGGTTTATTAGAATGAGTTCTATCTCATTCTAATAAGTTCATGGAGGTCAAGGGTATCAATGGCTATAATTATGGATACCTAAGGACAACCTCCGCTGGGTTGGAGAGATAGGCAGGATCTCTCTCAATAAATGCCATTTCCAGGGAATCCTAAGCAGGTGAAGGCATCTGCTTGGGAATAATCCCCTGAAGCACATGGTGAGCCACTGTGTGAGACAGAAGGCTGGACTGGATGGGCTCCTGTGGCCTCTTCCAGCAAGGCTGTTCTTATGTTGCTTATTAATTATGGATACCTAAGGACAACCTCCGGGTTGGAGAGATAGGCAGGATATCTCTCAATAAATGCCATTTCCAGGGAATCCTAAACAGGTGAAGGCATCTCCTTGGGAATAATACCCTGAAGCAAATGGTGAGCCACTGTGTGAGACAGAATGCTGGACTGGATCATGGGCTCCTGTGGCCTCTTCCACCAAGGCTGTTCTTATGTTCTTTCTTATATTGTACAACATATTGCAAGACATGCAGATTTCACTTAAAACCTGCTTCACTGCTACATTTAAACAAGCATCTGTGACTAGACTAGAACGGGGGTGGCCAACCTATTTGCACCATGGGCCTGTCCACAGCTTCAGACAGCTGAACGGGCCAGACCACGCCCCATGGAAACGGAAGCGGGCACATTTACGGCTGTCGTAAATGCACCCACTTCGACATTTACGACAGCCGAGGGCGCATTTGGGCATGCGTGTTTTAGCCAGACGTAAATGCGCCCGCTTTCACTTCTGGGTGCAGCGGAGGCAATAACGGGCCAGATGGAATGGCATCGCAGGCCAGGTACAGCCCGCGGGCTGTAGGTTGAGAACCTCTGGACTGGAATGACCTGGCTTTGACCTGGAGGTTAAAACATTTCCTGATTAGCAGATAATGAAGTCATTTGAAACAATAAACAAACAGTTGTGTATTAATACGAAAGCAGAATCTTTCTATGCTGAGAAGGGAAAAACCAAAAGATTCTGAATTTTTAGTGGCAACAATCCTGCAGAAATTATTAGGAATGGATGGCAGTGCTATATGTAGTATTGGTGCTGTCTAAATTCTGTTACATGCTTTGCCTTAATCAAACACATTACTGTATTCTCTCCTGCCTGCCTTCAAGTTTCTGAATTCCCCTTGCTTAGTAAAGCACATGAGAGCAGACCCATTGAAACAATGGAAATTTGGTGAGCCATCTCCATATTAAAGATGTAACCAGATTTAAAAGCCAAAATTGTTCATGTCAGGTATGAAGTCTTCCCAAGGCTAGAAACAACAGTGATTTTGGGGAGGGAGGGGGATTAATATTTAAACCCAACATAACCTTCACTGGAGCAACCAATTAAATTTCTGAGCTATCACAAAACAGAAACTCCAATCACCCGAAGGACTTCATAATTCAAGACTGGAAATAACCACTACCTTTGTTCCTAGTATCACAAATTCCAGCATGGAGAATTTAGGATTCATGCAAAGAAACTACATAAAGCATACTAAAAGTTATTCAATTTTTGAAAGTGAAGGTCTCTCCTGCTCGAAAGCCAGTTGTATCCGACTCTAGGGTTCAGTGCTCATCGGTTTACAGTCCAAGGCGCTGTCTGCGTCTGCAGGTGTTTCCGTGGACATGTGGCAGGAATGACTCGACACCGGAGCGCACGGAACACTGATTAGGCTGCTACTAAAAAAACTTACTTAAACCTGGACAGCTTCTTCCAAGTTTACCTTGGATTTTGTTTGAAAGTCAAAAGCAGCACTCTTTTAATATCTAGGAAACAATTCATAGAAAGCTGTTGTATTTGGGAAAAGCTGGCATACATACAGCACTTGATTTCTGCTGGCAGGACATAGTAACCCCGAAGTATTTGGAGAAAGGTTCTCTCTATGAAACGCAAAACCTGGACTCGCAGGCTTGAAGCCCATCCAAGACTGGTTTTCTAGTGGCCACAAGAAAGATGATCTGACACACCACAGTGCCAACACAACGACGTTGCATTTAGACTAGCCCTTTTAGTTACACATGTGCAGCTGATTAACTTTGCCTGAATTAACCACCCTAAATTCAGACATCATACAAATGGCATTTTGTGAGTTTTGAAGGGATTTATGGAGAATAAGGCGCCATGGAATGTTCCCTTTAGAAATGGTTTGGAACATAACTGTCAACAGATTTACCTATTAATGGCAGCCCTCCGATTTTATTTGTTTCATATCAATTTCCATGGATCTCATGCTCATTTCGATCTCTTGGTTGAGCAAGCTGCCGTCGCTCTGAATTCTAGTCATTGAAGAAATGCTTCTAAGACCTACTGAACACGATGGAATAGACTTCCAAATAGACTCATAAAATAAGGCTCCACGCACCCATTTCTAGAGATTTCTTAAAGCAGTTTATGACCAACTCCTGGAGGCCACAACTGTAAAAAATAAACACCGTATCTCCTCAATATTTCTTTTATTTGAAATTCTGAAGCTATTCATTAAGCAGGAATTATTTTAGCACCCAGTTCACTCTCTTAATTTCCATGGTATTCTTCCATCCATGAACTATCTTCTGGTTGTGAATTCTTTAGGACCATGATGGCGAACCTTGGAACTCCAGGTGTTCTTGAACGTCAATTCCCAGAAGCCCAAGTCTCTGTGAATCCACATGGATGGGTTTACTGCGTGTAAGAAATGAAGTTCAAGATCACCTGGAGTGCCAAAGTTCACCATCACTGCTTTAGGAGTACTCTTATTCCTTTATGCAAACAAGCTTTTCCTGTCACTGGACATATCCTTAAAGCAGCATCTTCACTTTAATACTATCCATCTCCATCACCATGCTTACAGAAACATATGTGGGACCAGAGGTTCTCTCAACTTCTAAGGGCAAATGAAGCTAATATTTCATTAATTAATTACAGTACTATAAAAGCCTCTCCCCCAACCCATCCCATCTTTTTGTGCTTATGGAAATTAACTCGACAGGCGAATCTAAGAGGTGTCAAAAACTATGAGATCTCCAAAAACAAGCATGTAAACACTCTTCTGTCTACCACATTCAAACATAACAGGAGAGCTGCATTGTATAATTGTTTTATTTTCTGCTTATTAGTTCTTTTACCAACACTACAACCATAATGCAGACACAAAATTCCTGTTTACTTTATTCAGGGAAATCACAGTCTACAGACTCATTCACTTATCAGACAAATTTAACGCCATTCAAAAACGTATTCAGTTTCACTTTATAGTCACAGGAACACAGAAATTGGATGTACTGATTTCTTTTTCAAAATTGGAATTCTAACAGGTTGCATTTGTATTTTGCAACCTGGAGATAAATGTCTAAAGCCATTGTTTTTATGGCTGCTTTAAGTCAGAGAAAAGACAATACCATGTTTGTTTGAAAGAGGACACTTAATAGAAATGTTTGTAATTCTTGTTCAGCAGCAGTAGTTATTTGGTGCATTTCCCACACATTTCATTCACCGTTGTGACTTCCATCCACACTGGAGATTTTAAAGGAAAAACAAAGTCAAGATTATAGTTATCCTTTTGACCTACAAAACCAGCATATTGGGGAAAAATAAAAGAACATACAAACGTTATGTATCTAAGTTAATGCAGAAGATGACCTGATTCTGCCTTGGTAAGAGAAAAGATACAACAACTCTACACCAAGGGTAAAATCACTGCAACTAATAAGGTTTATGCGAAAGTTCGAGAACCAGTAACAGATCTTCAAGTTTTCCAGTTTAGGCAACTATTTTGTGCTTGGCTTTAGTTATTCCAGAAGAAGACAGCTAACTGTTTATGGATTTGTCATATTACCGCTATTACTATTTCTGCCACAAATCAAAATTCCTAATTTATCTTTAGTTCAACCAACAGAGAATTTATTTTTCTTAAATTTATCCTACTTCAGCAGAATTGTCTCTCTACTTCCTACTGATTTTAGTTTTATTGCTCTGACAACAAGAGTTACTTTAAGCGAATAATCCCATTTAATTTGGAGGAATTAAAAAAAGATCTCATAGCTGTAGCATAGATCTATCCAAAATCAGAGACTCATTTTTTTCTGTTAAGCAATGCTAAGAATACAGTTCAAAGAAATTAATTATTCATTAATTTATCCCCCTCAAAACATCTTTGGTACAAGCTCAAACATCCACAATTTAAACAGCAAAATCAACACTGAAGAAGTGTAGTATAATGCCCCAATTTTATTTTAAACTCATACCTTTAGGGAAAAAAAGTTATTTTCTTCTGGTTTTGTAGCAATACATTCCAAAAATTCCTCAGATGAGCTTTACTCCTTGAGGAAATCCAAAATTAACCCTTAAGGCTGAATAAGAACCAGCTGCTCTACATTTTTGCACCCAGTATTATTTATACTTGATTGAGATCATTTTATGCTAACCTGAATCAAAATCCCCACCCCAAAAACAACTAATTAGACGTATGAAAGCTGTGATATGGCAAAATGAAAGGCTTGCCCTTAAAGAACAGAATGTGGAGGTTTACATTCACTGTCGTTTGCTCACTCTCCATCCCAATCACTGGCTCCCAGCCAGAAAGGCTTTATAAATTTATATAAGACATCAAATAAAGATCCTACTAGAACAATGGTTGGGATTCACCTGCTACTCTTTGCGTGAATTCAGTATATTTTTTGTAAGAGACAGAGCACTGTAATGTCCCAAGTCAGTTGTTTCATTCAGCTTAATGGCATCTGCAAAGCAAAGATGTTACATTCTCCTTTATTGAAACATCTCCATAAAGTCTGCAGGATGATTTAGAAAAAGATGCCGGTTGCTTTCACTCCTTCAAGTGAATGAAGGGGCATTTTAGACACCAAGATGAACATTTAAAAGGATTTCCCCTGCATCTTAAAAACCTGTAGATTAATGGCAATGTTGCTACCTTTGTCTCAGCTGTTAACGACAATTATAATTTTAACATTCTGGACAAGAGACTTATGACTTTGAAAAGCAACGCATGTCGTACAGTGATGCTCACAAATTATTGCTGCACTTCATGGAATGAAAGTACTTTTGCACTAAAACTGGAAAGTAATGCAATTACTCAATATTGCAGCAGACAAAATTAATTATACAATCAAATGTACAGCTGTTTCGATGCCAGTCTAGTTTCATCATGCACATAGTTATTCTTTATAAGGGGAGCTAGTCTGTATCCTTAAGTATGCGTTATATGTGCTTGAAAACATTGTGTCTTTCATTTTGAAACTGTTTTAATAAACAGCTTGGAAAAGTCACTTTTCTGCAATATACCTCCTGGGCTGCTCCAGCCAGGGTGGAATTTGGGGAGGTGTGCTTTAAAAAGAAAGGAAAATTTCCAAGCTCTAGTTCTCATATTACCTGGCCAACGTGAAGCCAGGAAACAATATACATTTGTTCTAAATGTTACTTTTCTGACTCATCAATAGCCAGATAAAAGAGATTAAGATTTTGGTTCCCTTCTTATGTTATAAAGTTTTTATCAGAAAGAGGACAGACTGCAGTTTTTTCATAAACACTGTTTTTCAGTTTACTACACAGCAGAAACCTATTAACATTTTCCCCATGGTTGCAAAAAGAAGCAAATCTACAGCAGATGATAATGGAGAGAGGGAGAAATGAACCAGAAAGCATACATTTTAAAAAAGTGATACCTTAGGCCCAGGACTGAAACAAATGAAATCAAACCACCATAACGAGGTTTCTCAAAACAGGAGGGGAAGGGGGGAGGAATACTTTGTGAAACTACCCTGCCCCCATGTTGCTGGAAGTTTGCTATAGAAACTAATGTTTGTGTTCATTCACAGTTGGAAATCACAGCATCTTAACACCAAGCAAAAACTGTATTAAAACTGAGGATCCAGTCAAATGGGTAGAAGGGTGGTAACTGGAGGTGAGCAATCAGATGCTTAATTTTTGAATTTAGTACAGAGAATAATTCTTTTTCTTTTTTTGGAGAGGGGGGGAGCCACAGTGTTTCTTTTTCCTGTCTAAACTCTCTTGGAGACTAACAACAGTTTGTAATTTTTTTAAAAACCCAACAATCATTAGGATTTATAGTTAGACGTCAACCACGTCAGCCCTTCGTAGAGTCCATCTCCCGAAGTGGCACAGGATGGCTGAACATACCAATTCCTGTCCCTGATGCGGGTTAAGCCCAGTTTCTCTTGGATTTCATGCGGCTTCATGGCATCAGGAAGGTCCTGCTTGTTGGCAAAAATGAGGATGATAGCATCCCTCATCTCTCGGTCGTTGATGATGCGGTGTAACTCCTGACGGGCCTCGTCGATGCGGTCCCGGTCCGCGCAGTCCACCACAAAGATCAGGCCCTGTGTGCCTGTGTAATAGTGCCGCCAGAGGGGCCGGATCTTATCCTGGCCCCCAACATCCCACACGTTAAACTTGACGTTTTTGTAAGTCACGGTTTCCACGTTGAAGCCCACAGTGGGGATGGTGGTGACCGCCTGGCCCAGCTTCAACTTGTACAAAATGGTGGTCTTGCCCGCCGCGTCCAGGCCGAGCATCAGGATCCGCATCTCCTTGTTGCCGAAGATCTTGGACAGCACCTTGCCCATGATGGTGGTGGCGGGAGGGCGGGGCAGGCATCCACGAGGGAAGGGGGGGGAGAGAGAGAAGGGGGTCTTCTTCTTCACACCCAACCCCTGCAACAGCTGGCCACCACTGGCCCAAGGGGGGCAGATGTTGGGCAGACTGGTATTTAGGGCAAGGGGGAACCCCAATCCTGAATGTGTTGGGCTGGAGGGGGGGCAGAAGGGGGAGGAAAAAAAGGGGGGGTCTCACAGATTATCAAGGGCCCTCCCGTTAAGGGCAATAGGGAAAGAAGGGCGGGACCCTTGGTGGGGAGGGGGCGCGTCCTTAGAGGGGGCACCCACTCTACGAGAGGGCGTGGTCGGGGAAGGGGCGTGGCCTCATAGGAAAGGGCGGGGCGCCTTCCTCTCAGTCAGCCAGCCCCCTCCGTCCTACGGCTTTAGGCCTAGGCTGGTGTTTCTCTGTCTGCAGCCTGCCTTGCCTTCCTTCTCCTCCGGCTCCCGGCCGACGTTAGCTGCTGCTGCGGAGGGAGAGAAAGAAAGACGGGAGAGTCAGGCATCCCCTCAGCAAAGGCTCCGTCAGGGGCAGCGCCCGCCCCCCCCCCCGCCAGACTTACCTCAGTTCTTCCCTCAGCGGCCGTCGGCCCGGCCCGGCCCTCGAGGGGAGGGGGGAAGGGGGTCTACCAACCGGCCCGCCCGCCTCGCTCTTTCCCCCCCCCCCTCAGAAACTCCCTGCCTTCTCGCTCGCTTAACTGGCTCGGTTCGCGCTGGCCGGCTGCAGCAGGGCGCATGCGCGCAGCTCACCCGACCGAGATAGGCCCGCCCGCCTCGCTTATAGTAGAAAGGGAGGAGGGGTGCGCCAGCCAGCCCAGCAGCACCACCCTACGCCACGCCTTCACTTTGGGAGTGAGCATGCGCAGAGAGCCAACGGGGCCACACAAGAGGGCGGGAAGAAATAGAAAGCATTACCGCACATGCGCAGCAGAGCGCGCGCTTTCGTCTATACTACAGGGTGTGGAGAACCACCTGCGGCCTTGGGCTTCTGGGAATTGAAGTTCCAGAACACCTGGAGGAGGACTAGCCTTTTCCCCCCTCTAGCCTAAAGGTTTCTCAACCTTGGACCTCCCTCCCGGTGCCCATGGACTTCATTTCCCAGAAGCCCAAGCTCCCCTCAAGGACGCAGCCCATCCAACTTGTCTGTTTCGAGAACCAGCGGTTGCTTGGTAGTGGCTTCGACCGCCGCGCACGCGTAGACTTCGTCATTCATCGCCATCCCGGTTTTCTTTTAATAATGTAGCACCGGCCACTCCTTTTCCACAGTTCCCACCTGCACATGCGCACTCTCGCCTTCGCGCAGCCTCATTCCCCCACCGACACTGGATGAAGGGAGACCGCCGCCCCCCCCCCCCCCCCCCCACCCGCTGAATTCACCTCAGTCGCCTGATGTCGGGGTGGTGCGCAGGCGTCAGGGCGCACGACTACCCTCACGTGGCCTGCCTTGCTTCACGCGTGCGCAGAAGCAAGGGGTGGGTGTAGGCGGCCGCGTAAGAGAGACGTCAGGTGTACGTCATCGCCTGGGCAGCCGGGGTGGCTCCTCCTTAAAGGGCCCGCAGACCCACGGATGGAGGGCCGTTTCTGACGTCGTTTCCGGTTTTTTACCGGTTCCGCTTGAGAGTGGTGGGAGTTTCTCCAGGCCCTCCCCGAGTCCCCCCAGTCCCGGCCTGGATATCCCGGGGCCTGTTTGGGTCTGGAGAATAAAGGCCGCCACTTTCTTCATTGTCCATTTGTTTCCTACGATTAGATTCCCTCTACAGCAGGGGTGCCCAAACCTTTTGGGACTACGGTCTGGGGGCCGGATCCGGCCCACGATGCCAATTCATCTTGCCCGTGACACCCTCATCACTCCCGGAAGCAGAATTAAAACACACCTGTACAGTTGCGTTTTACTTCCGCTTCCGGGAGTGACGAGGGTGTCACGGGCCGAATGAATTGGTGTCATGGGCCGGATTCGGCTCCCGGGCTGTAGTTTGGGCACCCCTGCTCTACAGATACACCACGCATTTAAATCCCACCTGAAACTATCTGGATGGAGGGCGGCAGCTTCATCCATCCTGGCCTGAGGCTGAGGAGGACTTTGTGTGCCAAAAGGGCTCAGGCCCTCGATCCGTGGTATGGGGGTCATGCTCCAATAGTAATAATTTCATGTCAGGAATTATTCTTGGTTGAAATGATTTTTGCTGGAGAAACTCCCCTCAGGGGACACCCAAATGAATATGCTATGTATGTGGTGTTTCTTGGTGCTAGTCGGTATTGCCTTATGTTGTAAGAGCGGAACCAACTCCTAATTTTGTTTTTGCCTTACTGCACTATATGTCAATCTCTTTGTCCATTTTGCCATCTTCAGTAAATGTTCCTCAGTATTTGAACACTGTTGTTGTTCAGTCACACAGTCAATTCTGACCCTTTGCGACCCCATGGACCATTTTCTTCCAGGCCCCTCTGTCCTCCACCATCCTCCTCAGACTGCCCATCTCTGTGCCCATTGCGTCTACAATACCATCTAGCCATCTCATCTTTGGACACCCCCTTCTCTTGCCCTCCACCTTTCCCAGCATCAAGGCCTTCTCAAGTGAGTCCTCCCTTCTCATTTGATGTCCAAAGTACTTTAGCTTCATCTTCACTATTTGTCCCACCAATGAACAGTCAGGGTTGATTTCTTCTAATATTGACCTATTTGTTCTCTTTGCTGTCCAGGGGACTCTCAGGACTCTCCTCCAACACATCTCAAAGGCATCTATTCTTCTGCGCTCAGCTTTCCTAATGGTCCAACTCTCACACACCCCATACATTACCACCGGGAATACCATTGCTTTGACTATTCTAATTTTTGTTTTCAAGGTGATGTCTCTGCTTTTCACTATATTCCCTAGGTTTCTCATAGCTTGTCTCCCCATAATCAGTCGTGTTTTTATTTCATGGCTACAGTCGTCATCTGCAGTGATCTTAGGAAAGTAAAATCTGTCACTGCTTCTACTTCCCCACCTATTTTCCAGGGACTGATTGGACCTGTTGCCATTATCTTGGTTTTCTTCATACTAAGTCTCAAGCCAGCTTTTGCACTCTCCTCCTTCAATCCAATCAAGAGGTTCTTCAGGTCTTCCTCACTTTCTGCCATTAGGGTGGTATCGTCTGCATATCTCAAATTGTTGATGTTTCTCCCAGCAATTTTGAACTCTGCCACCTGTTTTATACTTGTCCCCCTTATTTCAATATTTAGAGTATGCTGTTCCTTCCAAATGCCATTGTCTCAGCCTTTCTTTATTGATTATCATATTATTAATCTTGCAGTCTCCAGGAATACATGCATATAAACTGAATATGTCCAGAGATGAAATTAATCTTTATCTGACACCTTTGCCTACTGGGCACCATTCTAGTACTCTGTATTCTATTGTAATTGTGGTCATTTGTCCAGTGTATAGCTTATCATGACAGGCATAGTGGCTTAGTCATTTCTTTGGTTTCATGATCTTAATGTAATCTATGAAGCACAACGTGATCTTTTTCTGACACTCTGGTACATTCCAGTAGGCAACATGTATCTTCAATATCATTTCTAGTACCTTTCCATTTTCTCTGAATCCTGCGTGAACATCTCATATTTTTCACTCTACATATGGATATTTTATTATTATTATTTGTTATCAGCTGGTGTGCATCTGGGAAAGGAAAGGCTTACTTTGCCTTAAACTAAAATTTTCAGCCATATATGTCTCTGTGTCTCAGATTTTGCAAAATTAATCATAAAGCAAAGCATTGTACATCTTTTTACAGCACTGTTTGTGTTAGGCTAATGAAAGTGTCACAAAATAGCAGGCAAGCTTTAGAGTTCTCCAATACTTTTCATCAGGCTAAATATAGGAAATGAAGGATGCAGCCAAGAAATCAGAAGAAGAGTGAGACTCAGAAGGGTAGTAATGAAGGAAAGATTCTCAAGTGTAAGGATGGCTCACTGGAGATCAAGACTAAGATAATTCACACTCTTGTATTCCCAATCACCATGTATGGGTGCAAAAAGCTGGACAATAAAGCTGAGAAGAAGAAAAAAATAACTTGTTTGAAATAAGGTGTTGGAGGAGAGCTTTGTGGGACACTGGACTCCCAAGAAAGAAAACATATATGGTTTTGGATCAAATCAAGTCGGAACTCTACTTTGGAGCACAAATTACTAAACTGAGGTTATCACAGTTTGGACACATCTTGAGAAGACAAGATTTGCTTGAAAAGATAATAACACTGGGAAAGGTTGTACGTACAAGAGGAAAGGTATGAGATCAATTGAGGAAACAAAACCTTGAGTTTGCAAGAGCTGGGCAGGGTTGTTGTTGATAGGACTTTCTGAAGGGCACTCATCCATAGAGTTGCATTAAATCAGCAGCAACTTAACAGCACGTGAGAACAACAACCGAAGCGGCAAATGAAGAGAGCAGGTGAGAGTGAGCTGCCTGTGGCTGAAGATGTGTTTCTAAACAAAGCTTTAGGAATATAATTTAGGGAAAGTTTTATAATTTAGGCAGGAAAGCTGTGGCCCTCCAGGTCTAACTCCTATCTGAAATGGCCAGTATTAAGCAGGGGTAAGAGGAATGTGAGGGGTCACAGCTTTTCCCATCCCTGTTTCCAAATCCTCTTACAGTGTCATTTGGAAATGGTGATACTAGCTAATGATTGATGGGACTTGTAGCCTTTTAGATTTGCAGGAGAATCCCCAGTGTTTTTCTTCTAGCTTAGCCCTGATGTTAGCCCTGGGATGACGATGGATACTTGATGTTACTTATTATATCACAACACAATTCTACGTACGCTTTATTTTTACTTACTTTGTTTATAGTCTGCTTGTACTGGAAATGAGATTAAAGACAGTTTACAATAAAACAAATGTACAATTTAATTAACATTTACAGTTACAATTAGCATGAACAAGAGAACAAACATTAAGAACATAATTCAGATAAACTGGTAAAATAATACAGTAGTGATTCAGTGGTTACGATGCTGAACTTGATGGCTGGAAGGTTGGCAGTCAACAGATCGAGACCCGGGTGTTCTGTACACTTGGAGTCTAGTCATGCCTGCCACATGACCACGGGAACATCTGCAGACAGCTCTTTTGCTGTAAACGGAATGAGTACCAACCCCTAAAGTTGGACATGACTGGCTTTTGAGCAAGGGAGATCTAGTGATTAAACAAGCTAGTAGGAACTACATTGTATTCCGTTATGCTTGTCCTCAAATGAGAGTTGATTGCATTTTCCCATCATATTCTCTTCATTTAGGTTTTTCACCACTAGCTTCTCACCCAACAATTTCCAGTTGGGGATCATCAGGCAAGGGTGAAACAGTTTAAAGTTGGTATATCGGAGTAAACAAAACAAAAAACAACTTTTTGGTTGTTTTGTTTACTCTCTGATATACTTGCACAGACTAACAAAGCTTAGAGTTGGTGTAATTCAATAGCAGGGAGTTTGGTTACCCAGCGTGGTTCCAAGGGAAAACCTAACACCGTGATGGCGAATCTTGGCACTCCAGATGTTCTTGGATTTCAATTCCCAGAAGCCCCCGTGAATCCACATAAATGGGTTTACTGCGATTCATCCGGCCCATGCTGCCCTCGTTGCTCCTGCAAGCGGAAGTAAAACGCGCCCGAACGGAGGAAGAATTAACCCAGAAGAGCCTTAACCATACGGGCGTGTTTTACTCACTTCCAGGAGTGACGAGGCGGCGCGGGCCTGATGAATCGCAGTAGATCCATTTGTGTGGATTCACGGGGGCTTCTGGGAATTGAAGTCCAAGTACATCTGGAGTGCCAAGGCTCGCCATCACGGAGCTAGCATTTCTTTGGACTACAGCTCTCATGATCCCTGATGGCTTTTCTGGCTACCAGGGCTTGGAGGGGGGTGGGGGTGGTGAGTAACATTTCAGTCCTGCTCTTGGACGAGGGCCACCCAAGGTCACCTTGCAGTGGTGGCCAACCTTGGCACTCCAGGCGTCCTTGGACTTCAATTCCCAGAAGCCCAAATCAACTGGTATGTAGACTTGGGGCTTCTGGGAATTGAAGTCCAAGAACACCTGGAGTGCCAAGGTTGGCCACCACTGAAGAGGGGAGAGTGTGGGTTTAGTAGGGTTACACCTGCCCTCTAGCCACCTGTGCGGTGGTCTCAGGCAAGTTTCCCAGAGGGAGGGATGGCATGGGAAGAAGGGTCAGAAACCCTCTCTCGCTGCTTTGTTGACGACACTTAGTT
Source organism: Bradypodion ventrale (assembly GCA_035047345.1). NCBI lineage: Eukaryota > Metazoa > Chordata > Lepidosauria > Squamata > Chamaeleonidae > Bradypodion > Bradypodion ventrale. Next base: position 502,407,403 of record JAWDJE010000001.1, read on the forward strand.
ATTCGGCGGGGCGTCACAGCCGTTTTCCCAGTGGGCGACGGGACTCACCTGGGCACCTCACCTGTCCCAGCCCTCGCTCCGGCTTGTCATTCCCGAGATGCCCGACAGGGGGCGGTGGTGGTGAGCGACCTCGCGTTCCAGTTGGCTGTGAAGGCGGGTTGGCCCCGCCCTTCTTCCCCAGGGACGCGGAGGCGTTCCCAACGTCGAGCGCCTGAGCCTCACAGGTTTGTCCCGGTTGCCTTGCCGTAGCCCCGGAAGCCGTGCGCATGCGTCCGGGGCATTCGAGTCCCGTCACGGGAGGCGACGGGAAGCAGACTTTGCCTGTGGCGGCGGCGGCGGCGGCGGCGGCTCCTCCTCCGCGCCCTTCGCCTGCCATGAAGACCCGCTTCAGCACCGTCGACATCCGGGCCGTCCTAGCCGAGCTCCGCCAGAGGTGAGGGGAGGAGAAGAGAAGAGAGGGAAGGGCCGGCCGGGGCATGCTTGGGCCGAGAGGGGGGGAAAGTAACTTTTCCAAGTACATGGCCAATGGGTTACGATCTGGGAGCAGCTGTAGCTCCTCAAGGGCCCGAGGGGGGTGGGGGTGGAAGGGGGGGGGGGCTTTTGATTAATTAATTAATTTTACTTAGCATATAGTCTGCTAACTCCTGCCAACCTAGCAGTTCGAAAGCAAGAAATTGCAAGTAGATAAATAGGGACCACTTCGGTGGGAAAGGTAATAGCGCTCCAGTGTCTAGTCATGCCTGCCACATGACGGAAACGTCTGCAGCAGCAGACAGCGCTGGCTCTTCGGCTTTGGAACAGATGAGCACTGAACCCTAGAGTCAGATACGACTGGCTTTTGAGCAAGGGAAACCTTTAAAGAGAGGGAGGGAGTCAAAGCTCAAATTATGGTCGGATTACAGGGTGGGTGGGTTCAATTTCCCTCAAAAAAATGGATCACATAATTGTTGAATGGCCCCTGGGTAGTAGACCAGCAAATGAGCCCATGGATTCTGTCTCTCACTGCATTCATGCACAGTACATAGTCTTGTCCACCGCAGCCGCCACTTGAGCAGGTTGCATTGGTAATGATGATGATTAGGGTGAAGGTCTCCCTCTGCTGGAAAGCCAGTCATATCAGAGTCAGCTGGAAGGTCGGCAAGTCAGCAGGTTCAAGACCCGAGTACTGCATGACAGAGTGAGCTTCCATCTCTGCCCCAACTCCTGCCAACCTAGCAGTTTGAAAGCAAGAAATTGCAAGTAGATAAACAGATACTGTCTCGGCAAGAAAGGTAAAAGCGTTCTGCATCTAGTTATGCCTCCCACATGACAACGGGATCATCTGCAGATCCAGACAGCGCTGGGTTTTTGGCTGTATACAGAGGAGAGCACTAAACCCTAGAGTCAGATACAACTGGCTTTCGAGCAAGGGCAACGTTTACCTTTTTTTTTTTTTTTACTGTAAACTGTCTTTAATCTTGTTTGCAGTACAAAGCAGACTATAAAGGTAAAGGTTTCCCTTGCTCGAAAGTCAGCGGTTTCAGCGTCTTAACCACTAAGTCACTGCAGTCCCTACTGTAAAATAACGCATCCACAATTAAATTAACACGTACAGTTACAAACAGCATGAACAAAAGGACAAAAACATTAAGAACATAATTCAAATAAACAATTAAGAACATAATTCAAATAATTAATTAAAAAAAACCTACCGCATCACAACCTGGCCCTTCAGTTACAACTCATCCCAAATCATAACCATTGGCAATTATCCAGGATTTTATCCATTAATTAGTTAAATTTTTATACCGCCCACCTGAGATATTTCCTGTTCTGGGTGGTGTACAAACAATTTTAAAAATGACAGCAACATAATACAAGAAACAACAAAATAAATAACTGATGGGTGTCTGAGGTCAAACAAGCATAAATCTAACAATCTAACTTATTGGGAAAATGTGATATTCTTAAAGGGTTCCTCAAAGAGGAAAGTTTTAAGCTGTTTTTAAAAAGATGTCCATGGATGAGGCCTGGCACAGTTCTCCACCGGTTGTGATTTCCAAAGCAATGGTGCGGCCACAGGAGCCCATGATCCAGTCCTGCATTCTGTCTCACACAGTGGCTCACCATTTCCTTCAGGGTATTATTCCCAAGGAGATGCTTTCACCTGTTTAGGATTCCCTGGAAATGGCATTGAGAGATATCCTGCCTATCTCTCCAACCCGGAGGTTGTCCTTAGGTATCCATATAATTATAGCCATTGATCCCCTTGTCCTCCATGAACTTGTCTAATCCTTTCTTAAAGCTGTCAAGACTGACAGCTGTCACCACTTCTTCTGGCAGGGAGTTCCATAGACCAGGGATCCTCTGGGTGGAAAAGTACTTTCTCTTATTTGTTTGAGAACTAGTACCCAAAAGTTTCATGGAGTGCCCCCTAGTTCTAGTGTTGTGCGATAGGGAAAACAGTTTTTCCTTATCTACTTTGTCCACACCGTGCATGATTTTATAAACTTCAATCAGGTCACCTCTTAGACGTCGTCGTTCAAGAGTGAAGAGGCCCAACCGTTGCAGCCTCAGATGGTAAGGAAGGTGTTCCAGTCCCCTAATCATTCTGGTTGCCCTCCTCTGCACTTTTTCCAGCTCCATAATATCCTTCTGGAGGTATGGCGACCAGAACTGTACACAGTATTCCAGATGGGGCCTCACCATAGATTTATAAAGAGGCAAAATGACACTTGCGGACTTATTTTCTATACCCTTCCTAATGATCCCTAGCATTGAGTTTGCTTTTTTCACTGCTGAGGCACACTGGGTTGACACCTTCATTGAGTTGTCCACCAGGACACCAAGGTCCCTTTCCTGGTTTGTCACAGAGAGATGTTAATCTTCCAAAACTGTGTGTGTGTGTCTTGTTGTGTCTCTCCTAACCATCTGCTTGTCTGTTTCTTTTTGAACAGTTTGTTGGGAATGAGGGTGTACAATGTGTACGATGTCGACAATAAGACGTATCTCATCCGCCTTCAGAAGTAAGAGCTGAATCTTCCTCCTTCTCTTTCTCTAAAATATTTCTAGGTTTGGATTTGTGTTCCGTGCCCCCTGTGTGTGCAAAGAGGAATAAACACACACAGCCTGCTTAGTCCTAGCAGTTCAAAAGCAGCTTAAATATAAAGATCATATAAAAGAGTGGGTTCCTTCCTCTAGAACAGGGTTTCCCAACCTGGATTTGTGGCTGCTGCTAGAAGAACAGGTGGCGGCTGTGGCAAGGAGGGCCTTCGCCCAACTTCGGGTGATTTGCCAGTTGCGCCCGCTCCTGGACCGGGACTCTTTGCTCATGGTCACTCACGCTCTGGTGACCTCCAGACTAGACTACTGTAATGCGCTCTACATGGGGCTGCCCTTGATGACCATTCGGAGGCTGTAGCTGGTCCAAAATGCCGCGGCCCGGGTGGTGATGGGGTGTGGACGTTATGCCCATGCCTCACCATTGGTTCGGGAGCTGCACTGGTTACCAGTTTGTCTCCGGGTGCAATTCAAGGTGCTGGTTTTGACCTTTAAAGCCCTATATGGTAGTGGGCCAGGGTATCTGAGAGACCGCATCGCCCTAAGGACGTCTGTCCGTCCAACCAGAGCGGACCGGAGGGGCTCTCTAATAGTGCCATTGGCCAGGGGGGCTTGCCTTTCTGGCACAAGGAGGAGGGCCTTCTCTGTGTCCTCACCGGCCCTTTGGAACCTCCTGCCAGTAGAACTGCATCTTCAGACGGAGTTGTTGCCCTTTAGGAAGGAACTAAAAACTTGGCTGGCAGGCCAAGTTTGGGGTGCAGGTGGAGGGGTGGCTTCCGTTGGGTGGTTAATATAGGGGAGGATGCCTTCCCCCACGGTTCCTTCGGTACCTGCACCCCTTTTTAGGGGGTGGGTTCTTAATTCTGTTTTATTTGTTTTATCTATGATTGTGAACCGCCTTGAGTCAGCCTTGGTTGAGTGGGCAGTATAGAAATTCAACAATTAAATTAAATTAAATTAAATTTCAAGCTGGGGGCCAAGTCACACTCTCTCAGTCAGCTTCGAGGGCCAAATGGCCATTTTGCCCTGCCTGCATGATGGGGGTGGCCATTTTGTCCAAACAGCTTGGGGGGGGGGGTTTCTCAAATGCCCTTGGAGGGGTAGGTGGCCACACGAAATGGAGCCACGGACTGGATGTGGCCCACACAGCCTTAGGTTGGGAACCCCTGCTCTAGAAAGTGTGCTTCCTCTGTTTTGTCAGCTTTCACTCTGAATGTAATAATAATAATAATAATGATAATTGCATGCCATCAAGTCAACTCTGACTTATGGTAAACCTTTCCAGAATTTTCTAGGTAGAAAATACACAGGTTTGCCATTCCCTTCTTCTGGGGGAACCTTGGGATTGTGCAGTTTTCCCATGAGAACACAGGTTGGCTCCCCTCCTAGGTGGCACAGTGCGCAATCAAACTCCCAATCTTTGGCTCCATAGCATGATCCTGTGCAGAGTGATTTTTTTAATGTTCACATGGGAAAACTGGACAATCCCAAGTGTGTGTGTGTGTGTGTGTGTGTGTGTGTCAATTTTTAAAAGTCCCATGTAATTATAACTGACTTAAAATGTGTCATAACTCAGGGATCCTTGTTATGAAATAAGGATTATAGCAGGGGTGCCCAAACCTTTTGGGCTGTGGGCCGGTCACATGGTTCCTCCCACCAGAAGTAAAACACGCCTTGCAATCTGTTTTGCAAAAGGATGAGATAGATTATAGGCTGCAATTTTTTCTGCTTAAACCAGGGGTGCCCAAACTATGGCCTGTGGGCCAGATCCGGCCCCCAACACTAATTCATCTGGCCCATGTTTTGCTTCCTGGAGTGATGAGGCTGGCATGGACCAGATGAATTGGCATCATGGGGCCAGATCCAGCACGTGGGCCATAGTTTGGGCACCTATGGATTATAGCTTCTAATTTTATCCTATTAGGCATCTGAAAGCCTACCTGAAATGAAAGGTATTAAAATACTTCTCAGTCTCACACTCCGTACTTGATGCCTTTGCTCCCCCTATAGCAGCTTGGATAGATGGATCCTGTGGGTTCAGTTATGGAAATATAAAAATTGATTTAGCAAACATTGAAAGAACTGTTGGCAGGTTGTGTGCATGATAATAGACAAATAGTTATGTTCTGTGGTCTTAAGAAGCAAAAGTGAAATGAATCACAGCCAGGATACCCCCTGATTCTTTTTCTTTGGTTCCTAGGCCCGACATGAAGGCTACAATTCTCTTGGAATCTGGAATCAGGATTCACACAACTGAGTTTGAGTGGCCCAAGAACATGATGCCATCTGGCTTTGCAATGAAGGTATCGATGTCACCTTTTGCTATTGAAGAATTCCTGAGGTCAGAAGGGGAGAAGAAATGGCCTGCTGGAAATCTGTGGGCTACCAAAAGCAATGCTTTTTTTTTTAAAAAAAAAGTAGGAGTCTGCTCCACAGTGTGTAGTTACAATTCATCCTTCTGCCTAGTTGATACCAAGCATATGCTCTACCTTGGGCATGTACAGGGTCAAGGCCAATGCCTCATTCTTCTCTTAGTTAGTGGAAACTTCTCTTCTGCCCCCTTTCCTACAAGCAAGAAGTGAATAATTCTGTCTAGTAAACTTCTAGAGCAATGGTGGTGAACCTTTGGCAAGCGTGCCAGAGGTGACACTCCCAGCCTTCTCTGTAGGCACACGAGCCATCACCTCAGCAGAGAGTTTGCCCCACCCCTCTGCCCAGCAGCCCAATGGGAGTGCTTCCTCCCTCACCCAGCATAGAGTTTGCCCCACCCCTCTGCCCAGCAGCTCAGTGGGAGAACTTCCTCCCTCCTCCCAGCATAGAGTTCACCCTGCCCCTCTGTTTGGGTACTCAGTCGCTAAAAGGTTCGCCATCACTGTTCTAGAGTGTTCACACCAGGGTGGGCTTCAGTTTGGCCAATGATGAAGCCAAGAAAGTGACTTCATTTTGGCAGTCTAGGGTTTGGTCAGGGTTTGATCCTTTTGTGCCTTATCATAATGCTGATTGCAACACTAATTCAAAATGCCAGATACGCTACACCCATGATGGCGAACCTTGGCACTCCAGATGTTCTTGGACTTCAATTCCCAGACGCCCAAGCCCCCATGAATCCACACGAATGGGTTTACTGCGATTCATCCGGCCTGCGCCACCCTCGTCGCTCCTGGAAGTGCTTTACTTCTACAGCCCTCTGAATGCCTTATGAACGTTGTTTGTTCTTTCCTTGCAGTGCCGCAAACATTTAAAGACAAGGCGGCTCGTGAGCGTGAAGCAGCTTGGCATTGACAGAATAGTAGACCTCCAGTTTGGGAGCGATGAGGCAGCCTACCATTTGATTATAGAGCTCTATGACCGGGTAAGTGAAGAAAGAGAGTTTAAGGAAGAGCTACTCAGGTTGAGTTGCTAATCCCTCCCATCACTTCCAGGCAGGGGATTCATGCTTTGCCATCTGCAAAGCATGTGTCTATGATGGAAAAGGAGAATTTGCGGTGGCTTAGTGGTTAAGACGCTGAATTTGAAGACTGGAAGGTCAGAGTTCGAGTCCCAAGTACTGCATGATGGAGTCTCTGTCCCAGCTCCTGTCAACCTAGCAGTTTGAAAGCAAAGAAATTGCACGTAGATAAATAGGGACCACTATGGTGGGAAAATAAACAGCGTTCCTTGCACTCCAGTGTCTAGTCATGCCGGCCACATGACCACGGAAATGTCTGTAAATGCTGGCAGCGCTGGTTCTTTGGCTATAAACAGATGAGCACTGAGTCAGGTACGACTGGCTTCCCACGTTACCCTCAAAGAGGGTCAGTGACCCTCTCTGACCTGTCCCAGCCCATGTCTGTTCCTTTATTCAGAAAGAAGTGACTTTAGGAGATTATTCCCAGTGAACTTCTGGCAACTTTTCTATCCTAGTCACGTGGGTTTTGAGGAGCACCTCAGGAGCTGAGCCACAGGCGATGCCTAATTCAAGCCCTTGCTTTGCTGCTGCCTCTCTGCTTGGGCATTCCTCTGTTCTGACTTGGTGGTGGTGGTGGTAGAGATATACAGGTGGCGATTGCTGTCCAAACACTCAGTATTTTAGTTGGTTTCAGGGCAACATTGTTCTGACTGACCATGAATACCTCATTCTCAACATCCTGAGGTTCCGCACAGATGAAGCAGATGATGTCAAGTTTGCTGTGCGGGAACGCTACCCAGTTGACAGTGCCAAAGTAGCAGCACCGTTGCCCAGTGCAGAAAGGTACGGCTTTATTCATTTATTTATTTATTAGTTCGATTTCTTCTACACCGCCCATTTGGCCTAGGCCGACTCAGGGCGGTTCACAATCACAGATAAAAATAACATAGTTAAAACTGATTAAAACTACCCACCCCCTAAAAAAGGGTGCAGGGACCGAGGAGGACGGAGTTTTCACTACACCAGCCACCCCACGGAGGCAACCCTTCCACCTGCACCCCATGCTTGGCCTGCCAGCCAGGTTTTGGGTTCTTTCTTGAAGGGCAGCAGTTCCATCTGGAGACGTAGCTCTGTTGGCAGGAGGTTCCAGAGGGCTGGTGCAGACATGGAGAAGGCCCTCCTCCTTGTGCCGAAGAGGCGAGACCCTCTAGCCGATGGTACAATAAGAGAGCCCATCCGGTCCGCTCTGGTTGGACGGACAGACGTCCTTAGGGCTATGCGGTCTCTAAGGTATCTGGCCCACTACCATATAGGGCTTTAAAGGTCAAAACCAGCCCCTTGAATTGCACCCAGAGGCACACTGGCACCCAGTGCAGCTCCCGAAGTAGTGGTGAGGCGCGGGCATAACGTCCACACCCCATCACCACTTGGGCAGCCGCATTCTGGACCAGCTGCAGCTTCTGAATGGTTGTCAAGGGCAGCTCCATGTAGAGCACATTACAATAGTCTAGTCTGGAGGTGACCAGAGCATGAGTGACCATGAGTAAGGAGTCCCTGTCCAGGAACGGGCACAACTGGCGGATTAACCGGAGCTGTGCAAAAGCCCTCCTGGCCACGACCGCCACCTGTTCTTCGAGCAGCAGCCGTGAGTCCAGGAGGACCCCCAAGTTGCACACCAGGTTTGTCTGGGGCAAAACTGCCCCATCCAAGACCAAAGAGGGTAGTTCCCAGGACAGCACAGGGCCCCCAATCCTTAGCCACTCAGTCTTAATCTTCTCATGGGACTTTTTGGTCTGGGGCCAAAGCAGTCGCCAAGAGCCGAGTGCAATTGACAGCTTTCCAGCAAAGGTAGCTGTTCATAGAGTCATCCTTGCCCATATTTATCAGCTAAAGCTTTTACCGAGCGATAGCAATTACATTGATATGCCACTTGACTACTCCATGGAAAGATAAATACTGAAGCTAAAATACTTTGGCCACCAAATGAGCAGAGAGGACTTGCTGAAGAAGGCTCGAATGCTAGGAAAGATTGAGGGCAGAAGGAGAAGGGGAGATGGCTAGATAATATTGTTGATGCGATGGGCATGGATCTGGGTGGTCTCCGGAGGAGCCTGGCATGTGGTGGTCCCTGGGGTCGCAAAGGGATATCCTCGACTGTGTGACTGAACAACAACAGCCACCCCATAGCACTTATTGCACTCCTTGGACAGTTCACAAAGTAATTAGCCTTTTGCCCCCAACCAGCTGGGTATTCATTTTACTGACCTCTGAAGGATGGAAGAGGCTGAGTCAACCTAGAACCACTTCATGATCAAACTCTGATCATGAGCAGAGTTTTGGCTGCAGTACAGCAGTTTAACTTAGGTGTTCATTCATACTACAAACTGATCTAATCCTCAGAGGTATGCTTAGCACCAGAAAAATAGAAAATAATCCTGGGTTACAAGAAAGAGGCTCAGGTGGCCTGATATCTGTGGCCCAGGAGCCATTTCATGTAACGCATGGCGTTTGGAGGCTCCGTCCTCCTTGCACAACTAGGAATCTAGTTCTTTGCTTGGCAGATGTTTTAGAAGAGGGATAAATATTGTCTGCTTTTAACTATAATTGACTGACATTCAAGCACATCTCACAGTTCTTAGTCTCCTCTGGTGGCTTTCTCTCCCTTTTTCCTAGGCTGACAGAAATAATAACCAGTGCAGCTAAAGAAGATCAAATCAAGAGAGTCCTGAACCCACATCTCCGTAAGTACCATTCATGCGAGATTAAAATTAATTAGAGTTTAAATGTGTTTGGTGTTGTGGGCCTGTTTTGTTTTGTGAGTTTTATGCCACTTTGAATAATACTGAAAATAGGAACGTACAAGTACACTAAAGATAACTTTTTGGTGTATGAAATAAGAGATAGGCTTCCACCAGTGGTGGGCCACTGCTTTCGCAGAATCTAATTTCACAGCTGTTTATGAGATGTCGATTCTCTGCTGAAAATGGCAAATGGTACTTGGACCTGGCACAGGGACTGTGGTGGCTTAGTGGTTAAGATGCTGAACTTGACTACAGGAAGGTTGGCAGGTTAGCTGTTAAAGGCCTAACTGCTGCACGACGGAGTGAGCAGCAGTCTCTGACACAGCTCCTGCTGACCAAGCAGATCAAAAGCAAGAAATTGCAAGTAGATAAATAGGTACTACTTCAGTGGTAGGGTAAACAGCGTTTCGTGCACTACGGTGTTTAGTCGTGCCTGCCACATGTCCAGGGAAACGTCTGCAGCCGCAGACAGAAATGAGCCGTAAACAGAAATGAGCACCGAACCTTAGAGTCGGATACGACTGGCTTTCAAGCAAGGGCGACCTTGACCTTGACCTTACTTGAACCTGGAGATTCAGAGAAGGAATGGGCTGTATGTTGAAAATGTATGAAATATCAAAGTTTTACCATATACAGAGTTGAAACCCCATAGCTGTGAGAACCAGTGTTAAAAAATATGGGTCTTGGTCTGCCTCAGTGTCTCACCAGAGTCTCCTCCATGCCTTTGTTCCTGTTTAGCATATGGAGCCACGCTGGTTGAGCACTGCCTCGTAGAAAGAGGATTTCCAAGTAACATCAGAGTAGAACAGGTGGACGGCAAAGGTGGGTGTTTGAACACTCGAAATGGGCGGCTTTACCTTTTTTTGCATGCAAGGCAGCAGTGGCTGTGTAAAAGTCAAGAAGGGGGTGGGGGGAAACCTTAGTGGTCTAGTCGTGGATAAAATTGCAGTCCAAAAACTCTGTTCATGGTCTGAGCTCAGTCCTGGTGGTGTTCATGGTCTGAGCTCAGTCCTGGTGGGCTGAAGGTTGATTTAGCCTTCTGTCCTTCTGAGGTCAGTAAAATGGGTGCCCAGTGTGGTGCTGGGCTTAAATGGTAGTTTGCACAATAATCCTGTGAACTACCCAGAGTGTGCTTTAGCATACAGAGTCGCATATAAGCAGCTGTATTTGCAGTTTTGCCATTACAGTATATATATAAGCTTACTGGGTCTGCTGAATTCCTGTTGTCATAAGCCAACCTGGAGCACAAGAGGGAAGGGTCATAGCTTTAGCACAGAAGGTCCAAACTCCAATCCTGTTACGTATTGGTAGCTCTGGGAGCCCTCCACCACCAGTCTCTGTAGATGTGATCTGGGGCAACCGAGGTGGTCTGTGGCACCTCGGGATTAGCAGAGAGGAAGCAGGGATCGGGCTCAGAACTGCTTGCATACGTTGGAGAGGCTTTATGTCTCCTCTCTTCTCGGTGATCCTGTCCCAAATCCAAGTAGTCAGGGAAGGAGGTTTAATTCTTCCCACTTTTGCATGCTGAAGTGTGGGTGGCGGAAGTGTGGGCATAACTCCTAGGCCAGCATTTCCCAATCTATGTTCTGTGGAACACTGGTGGACTTCAATTCCCAGAAGTCTAAGTCAGTCCATTGGCTGAGCAGTGCTTTGGGGAACTGACTTAGGCCTCTGGGAATTGAAGTCCCAAAACCAAAGATTGGGAAACACTGACCTAGGCACTCTACCTGGCTGCTGTAGAGAATAAACAGCTAGCTGAATTCACAGTCAAGTCCTGTTAGTCTCAGCCTCCAACCATTCAGCTTCCCTAGGTCATGCCCAGTAGATAAGAAGATGTGCAGCGTATGGTTTCAAAAATCTTGTGTTAACTAAGTGCATTTTCTTCCTTGTTTCTTTTAGATATTGAAAGTATATTAACTGCTTTACAGAGAGCAGAGGAATATATGGAGATAACAGACAACTTTAATGGCAAGGTAGCTCAGTATTTGGTGGCAGATGCCCTGGTCTTTACATTCTTGTGATCCAGAGCAGGAATATTCAAGTTTTGGCATAGCAGATTTTGCCTGAGCCTTTCCAGACTGGGAGAGGGGAGCTTTGAGGAATCTCTTGTCAAAAGCAGAGCTTTAAGGTCTATGGAGAAGAGGGTGGAGGAGGAGAGGAAGGGGGATGTTCATGGGCTGAAATGCATAATTTGGCCCTTATCGCTATTTTTGTAGAAGACGTGAATTTTTAAACATGTCTTATTTTCATCTCCTGGCAAGTCCTGGTCTACTATAATAATTTCGTGTCAGAAATTATTCTGGGTTGAAAGGGTTTTTGCTGGAGGAACTCCGCTCAGGGGATGCCCGAATGAGGCTCATGTCCCCAAGATCTTTTCCCCACCCAAGTGGTCCCTATTTATCTACTTGCAGTTTCTTGCTTTCAAACTGCTAGGCTAGCAGGAGCCAGGACATAAGAACATAAGAACATAAGAACAGCCTTGCTGGAACAGGCCACAGCCCATCCAGTCCAGCATTCTGTCTCACACAGTGGCTCACCATTTCCTTCAGGGTATTCCCAAGGAAATGCCTTCACCTGCTTAGGATTCATTCCCTGGAAATGGCATTGAGAGATATCCTGCCTATCTCTCCAACCCGGAGGTTGTCCTTAGGTAGCCATAATTATAGCCATTGATAGCCTTGTCCTCCATGAACTTGTCTAATCCTTTCTTAAAGCTGTGAAGACTGACAGCTGTCACCACTTCTTCTGGCAGGGAGTTCCATAGACCAGTAATCCTCTGGGTGAAAAAGTACTTTCTCTTATTTGTTTGAGAACTAGTACCCAAAAGTTTCATGGAGTGTCCCCTAGTTCTAGTGTTGTGCGATAGGGAAAACAGTTTTTCCTTATCTACCTTGTCCACACCGTGCATGATTTTATAAACTTCAATCAGGTCACCTCTTAGACGCCGTCGTTCAAGAGTGAAAAGGCCTAACCATTGCAGCCTCAGATGGTAAGGAAGGTGTTCCAGTCCCCTAATCATTTTGGTTGCCCTCCTCTGTACTTTCTCCAACTCCATAATATCCTTCTGGACAGAGCCAGGAGCTCCGTCGTGCAGCACTTGGGTCTCGAACTGCTGACTTGCTAGCCTTCCAACTAACAAGGCGAGCTTCTTAACCACTGAGTCACCTTCGCAGTCCCTTCCTGGTCTACTACTTGCCTACCAGTGTTTGCAATTGGACACTTGAGTCTGTCACACCTACTTATTTCAATCCTGGGATTCAGGAATGGAGCAAAGAAAACTGCTCGCTCTTACTCTCTGCAACTTCTCTTGGGCAGGGCTATATCCTCCAAAAGAGAGAGAAAAAGCCAAGCCTGGAAACAGACAAACCTGCAGAAGAAATCCTCACGTATGTATTTTGGCGGGAGGATCATTTGGAAGATGGTTTTTTTCCCCTTCTGCTGTTGGGAAGCAAATATTTTCCAATGTATACCTTACAGATATGAAGAGTTTCACCCGTTCTTGTTTTCACAATTCGCCAAGTGTCCGTATGTGGAGTTTGAATCTTTCAATAAGGTAGGTTGGAGTTTGTCAGCATGCTACAATTTTTACTCTGTGTCAACCTGGAATGAATAATCTTGTTTGGTCCCTATATCTTTAAGTCAGAATGAGGATTTGAAATCCTGCAAACAGAGTTTAAGAAGCTGAATACATTTATTTTGAGAAAGGATGGTGTTGGTTTGGTTCTATGTTTTTGCGGGATGGAACTGTTTTTTGTTTTTTTTGTTTGTTTCTAAAGTCTGCAGCAAAACATCAGAAAGGGACTTTCTGAGTGGTGGTAGAATTAAAAATAAATTTAAATTTAAAAACTGACTAGCAAGGTTATGCTCAAGATAATAGACTGCAGCAGCATGTGGAGAGAGAACTACCAGAGGTGCAGGCCGGTTTCAGAAGAGGCAGGGGAACTAGAGACCACATTGCCAACATACGTTGTATCATGGAGCAAACAAAGGAATACCAGAACCAAATCTACTTCTGCTTCATTGACTACACCAAGGCTTTTGACTGTGTGGACCACAACAAAATGTGGCAAGTAATTAAAGAGATGGGAATACCAGAACACCTCATATGCCTCATGAGAAATCTGTACATGAACCAAGAAGCAACAGTTAGGACAGAACACGGAATGACAGAGTGGTTTGGAATAGGAAAAGGAGTAAGACAAGGCTGCATTTTATCACTCTGCTTATTCAGTCTATACACAGAGAACATAATGCGCAACGCAGGGATGGAGGAATCACAATATGGGATTAAAATTGCCGGGAGAAACATCAACAATCTGAGATATGCAGATGATACCACCCTAATGGCAGAAAGTGAGGAAGACCTAAAGAACCTCTTGATTGGATTGAAGGAGGAGAGTGCAAAAGCTGGCTTGAGACTCAATATCAAGAAAACCAAGATAATGGCAACAGGCCCGATCAGTTCCTGGAAAATAGATGGGGAAGAAGTAGAAGCAGTGACAGATTTTACATTCTTAGGATCCAAGATCTCTGCAGATGGAGATTGCAGCCATGAAATAAAAAGGCTACTGATTCTTGGGAGACAAGCCATGAGAAACCTGGGGAACATAGTAGAGATATCTCACTGCAAACAAAGGTCCGCATAGTCAAAGCAATGGTATTCCCGGTGGTAATGTATGGATGTGAGAGATGGACCATAAGGAAAGCTGAATGCAGAAGAATAGATGCCTTTGAAATGTGGTGTTGGAGGAGAGTTTTGGGAGTCCCCTGGACAGCGAGGAGAACAAATAGGTCAATCTTAGAAGAAATCAAGCCTGACTGCTCAGTAGAAGGTCAAATAGTAAATATGAAGCTGAAGTACTTTGGACATCAAATGAGAAGAGAGGATTCACTTGAGAAAGCCTTGATGCTGGGGAAGTGGGAGGGCAAAAGAAGAAGGGGTGGCCAAAAATGAGATGGATAGATGGTATTGATGCAATTAGCACAGAGCTGGAGGGGTTAAGGAAGATGGTGGAGGACAGAAGTGTCTGTAGGACAATAGGGTCGCAAAGGGTTGGAATCGACTGTGAGATTGAATAACAACAACAAAGTTTAGATTTTGGGGGAAGCAGTAATTATTGAGACTTGTGTGATTAAACCAGTTCTGTTGTGCTTCTGCTCTTGCTACATTTTCTGTGATATTTAAAATCCGTTATTAATTTAAAAAACACACGTATGTCTTTTTTTTACTCTTTTGGATAGGCAGTGGATGAATTTTATTCCAAGCTTGGAAGCCAGAAGTTAGACCTGAAGGCACTGCAGCAGGTAATGAAGAAGACCCACTCCCTGGCTTTTCCTAGGACTGCTTGCCAATGTCCGGCTGTTGACAAGAGGGCTCCTTTTTCTACCAGGGAGGAAGAACTCTCCTCTTCTGTCTGAAAGTCATCCCAAGAGTTGTGGATTTAGCAGGAGGTGTTTGCGCCAGTGCAGGCTTTGCAAAGGGACTCTGAGTTACACAGGGGACTCTTTGGGAGATGAGACAGCATTTTTTAAAAAAAGGATAGAGTGGATGGAGCCTAAATAAACAATAGTCATCTGGATTACAACTTCCAGAATCCCCCAGATAGTATGCAAGCTGGACTGCAAAAGAATGACCTCTCCCATGTTCCAAGAGCAAGACATATGATAGGGTGTAGGGCAGTGATGGCGAACCTTTTAGAGATCGAGTGCCCAAACAAAGCAGCAGGGCGAACTCTGTGCTGGGGGAAGGAGGAAACGCTCCCATTGGGCTGCTGGGCAGAGGGGAGGGGTGAACTCTGTGCTGGGGGGAGGGAGGAAGCGACGGCGTGCATTCCAACAGAGAGAGCTGGAAGCGCCCTCTCTTGCCTACATGCCATAGGTTCACCACCACTGGTGTAGGGTATTGTCCTTGTGTGTGATCCAGCTGACCACCAGCTTCAAACTTGCCTGGCTAGTGGCGATGTAGCCTGATGGCCATCTTCCACCCGGAGGATGATGCACAAGTAAAACCTTTCCGCTATAGACCAGAGTAATTTCCTAGAAGACTTGCTTGACAGGTTGAGCCACTGTGTTGCCACAGTTCACCGCTACCTTTCTGCACTGGCATCGACTTGAGCTGTGAGCCCACCTTAGCACCATTTCAGCATCTGCTTGTCCTTTCCTCTCTTTCCTTTCTGCCTTTTGTCTTGAAAGGAGAAGCAAGCTCTGAAGAAGCTGGAAAATGTTCGGAAGGACCACGAACACAGGCTGGAAGCTCTTCATCAAGCTCAGGTAGAGTGCCGACTTCTCACTATTATGAGGAAGGAAAGCGTACAAGTTTTGAAGCCTCATCGGGAGCCCTGGGTCACTCAGGTAAAAGGACACCCAGTACCCAGGCTTTGGAAGGCTCTCCTTCTGCCTGAGAGAGTACAAATTGTAGTCTAAACCACTTCTGAGGATTCTATACCTGGAAAAGCCTGGAAAGGGTTGCCATGAGGCCAAATTGACTTGATGACACGTGATTATTATTAAGGTAGCACATAGATTTACCCATTAGTCATGGCTGCAGTCAGTTTATTTGTAGGATACCTTTCCCAAATAGTTAGCACTAGCTGATTACCCGGCATCGCTCGGGTTTTTCTTTTCTTTAACATAGGCCAGACTGTCCCTCTTGGAAACCTCATGGGGTATATGTAGGTCACTTCTGCCTCCCTTCCTCCGTCTCTCTCTTCCCTCACCCATCCCGCTTCTCCTTCGACGGACACTTACCACCCTTATCCTTTCCATACATGTATGGCCACCTGGCGGACCAGAAGTCTCCAACAGCAGTGCCCAACAGCATACATCCCTACATGGGGCTTGTGACCCCCACAGTGCTGATCTCGCATGCCCATTTGCCTTCCACCCACTGTGAAAGCTACAGCTGAGCTAGTCAGATGATGTCACAATCTCAACCTACCTGGGACTATGACATCAGCCAATTACATCACTGGGAAACACACATTGTATAGATCAATTTGGGTGCAATTTTGGGGGGCATAGCCCTCCATGGGGCTTGTGACTCCCACAGTGTTGATCTCGCTGGCCCAAGGTACGTATTTGCCAAATGTCAATGGGATCGGTCCAAGGGTGTGGGAGCCTTTTGAGCACATACAAACCCACACCTCTGTTTTATAGATATAGATAGAAAGAGGTTCATACATCCACAGTTTGAGCAGGATTCTACAGGGAAAAACTACTTTTTTTGAATGGCCAATCTCCCCAATCCTCTTGCAATCGCAGATCCAAATTCTCTGGCAGGTGGTTTTTGGGATCTGCAATTGGAAAATGTCTGGCCCATGCTTTGCTACAAGGCAACTGAAAGACAGTCAACAAGCCAATGCCTGGCCCCTACTCAGGATCACTCTTGCGATGCTCCCATCACATAGCTTTGAAAGTGGAGGTGCTGGGGTGTTTATTGATGACCAGTTAATCCTGTTCACATGATAGTGAGCTCCCGCCATCCGTCCCAGCTCCTGCCAACTTAGCAGTTCAAAAGCAAGAAATTGCAAGTAGATAAATAGGGACTACTTTGGTGGGAAGGTAATAGTGTTCCATGCACTCCAGTGTTGAGTCATGCCTACCACATGTCCACAGAAATGTCTGCAGGTGCAGATGAGCACCGAACCTTAGAGTCTGATTCGACTGGCTTTTGAGCAAGGGAGACCCTGACCTTGACTAATCCTGTTCGTTTTGCCCCCAAAGGAAATAGACAAGATGAAAGGCGAACTGGTGGAAATGAACCTCGAGATGGTCGACCGAGCCATCCAGGTGGTCCGGAGTGCCTTAGCCAACCAGATTGACTGGACAGAGATCGGGGCCATTGTCAAAGAAGCCCAGGCCCAGGGGGACCCCGTGGCCAGCGCCATCAAGGATCTGAAGCTGCAGACAAACCACATCACCATGCTCCTCAAGTAAGCCCAGGGCTCTGTGGTGGGTAGGTGGGTGGGCAGATGGGGGTGGCGTCTCTCATCGCTCCTCCTCCTGACCTGCTGCTTATTGGGTTGCTCGGGAGGAAGCCCAGATCATTCTGGCCTCTGGTTGGAGCTGGTCGCTGTTTGAGTTTTTGCAAGGAGGCTGAAGTCGTGGGATCACAACCCTGGTGGTGCAGTGGTTAAAACTGCTGTACTGCAACCAAGAGGTTGTGAGTTTGATCCTGACTCAGCCTTCCATCTTTCTGAGTTTGGTAAAAAGGAGTACCCAGCACATTGTGGGCAAAAATGCTCATTAACTTGTGAACCGCCCAGAGAGGACACTAAGTGCTGTGGGCCGGCATATAAGTGTGATTGCTTTACAGTGGTACCTCAGATAAAGTCTGATTCAGATAAAGTCCGATTTGGATAAAGTCGCGGTTTTCATGCACACGTGATGCATAGCATAAAGTCCAAAACCGCTAAACAGGGACGTTATCCGAGGTATTTGGTATAGGAACCTCGGATAACATCCCTTTTTGGACGTTATCCGATGCATTGTCCATTTGATTCGGATAAAGTCCAAAGTTGTGGAACCGAGTTTGGACTTTATCCGAGGTTCAACTGTACTTTGCTTTGACCATAAAGCTGTAGGTTGCCCCCTTGTCATTTAAATGGGGTGGGCAATGAACGGGCAGAGATGCTGCGTCCCCCGCTTGCGGCAAAAGCAGTCAAGAGCCTTGTGAAACCTGCTTTGGTTCTGGATTCCTGCCTTGAACAGGAAGGGGTTGGACTCAATGGCTTCATCTATGACAGTTGTGGCCAACCTTGGCACTCCAGGCATTCTTGGACTTCAGTTTCCAGAAGCCCAAGTCAGCACTCCTGCGGATCAGGGCTTCTGGGAATTGAAGTTCAGGAACAGCTGGAGTGCCAAGGTTGGCCATCACCATTCTAATATCTGAAAGACTGCATGTCCCAAACGTCTTCATTTCTTCTGCATCCTGTCACAACTACCTCTTTAGTACAAAAGAATTGTGACATAACTCAGCATCGCAAGAATCATGGCTTTATCTTTGGAAAAGGTTTCTAGCCCTTACATTTTGAGAGCCGGTGGGCGGCCGTAACTCTGGGGCTCCAGTGATCCCAAGGAGCCCTTGAGGCATCCGTGTGCTAACAAAGCATGCAGACTAAGCAAGAGAGGTTCCTGGTCCTAGACTTTTAAAAGCAGCAACATGTTTTCTGCTTGGTCAGAAACCCTTATGTATTCTCAGACGAGGAGGAGGAGGACGAGGTGGAGGCCGAAGAGAAAGTCGAGCAAGAGCCAAAGGGGAAGAGGAGGAAGAAGAATAAAGCCAAGCAGCTCCAAAGGCCTCAGAGGAACAAGCCCTTGCTGGTGGACGTCGACCTCAGCTTGTCTGCTTATGCAAATGCCAAAAAGTAAGGAGCTTTAAACTTGGGCACCTGTGGGAAGACACCTGCCTGGCAACAGGGCAGGGAGTGGCTTTGGCATCCGATTCCACATGCATTTCCCCCATCTCTCCCCCGCCCCCTTTGCATGATTATTATTCTTTCTCTTTGCTTTCGGCCTTCCAATCTCTCTCTTTGGGGCCCTTTGCAGTGAGATGCCATGAGGGGCGCCATTAGATCAGGGGTGCCCAAACTATGGACCGTGGGATCCGGCCCTTGATGCCAATTCATCCAGCCCTTGATGCCCTCATCATTCCCGGAACCACGTGGCCAGCCCACAGCCCAAAAAGTTTGGGCACCCCTGCATTAGATAGTCAGGGCAGGATGACTCAGAGGTGGGTGGCTGATGCAAGCAGACGGTACCAGAGTCTGTTTGGGAACATCATTTGTAAATCTGCAGACACTGGGACTTTTAATGATGGCTCATCAGGATGGATAGCAGGGTACACAGAAAGAGCCTCCTCGAAGATTGTGGTATTTTTGAACCACAACCGGGTATACCTTGGGCAATGGAAGAAGAAGATGGGTAACTGTCAACCCTGGGAATCAGAAGCAGAGTGGCTCCCTTTACATCTTCCTGGGCAAAGAGAGATGGAGAATAGGGCTGTTCTCATGGCCTGCTGGTGGACTGAACAAACAGGGTGCTGAGTTAAAAAGATCCACCATGTCTCCTCCAGTGTCCAAAGGTTCTTCAGCCTAATGTCCCTGCTTGGCTGTGTGTGAAGCTGACTGTATTTTGCTCTGAATGTCAGTTAGTGTAGAAGTACCTTAAATTTCAGGGGGCAGAAACCAAAAGCAGACCGTTGAGGAAGTCTAGGCTGGAGACATAACTTGGTGTTTTACCTTTCCCAGGTTCTTCGATCACAAGAGGCATGCAGCTAGGAAAACCCAGAAGACGGTGGAAGCCGCAGAAAAGGTATTTGTGATTGAAAGCTTTTCTGTCACACCTGTCAACCAGACAAAAACAGCAACTCTGTGTTCTCATTAGCTAACGAGACCACACCTCAAGTCGCTTCGATGATCCTCTTTTCTAGACTTACCTGAACACAGTGTCCATTGTTTTGCACCCAAACAGGCTTTCAAGTCGGCAGAAAAGAAAACCAAGCAGACACTAAAGGAAGTTCAAACAGTTACTACCATTCAGAAAGCAAGGAAAGTGTATTGGTGAGTATGTGCAGGCAGGTGACACCTGACTTTTGAGTACCTTTTCCCCTTCAGGATTGGGAGCCAGCAGAGGACTCAGTGCATGGGGCCCTGAGAACTAAGTGTTTGAGGTTCCCCTTGAAAATATCCAGAACAGGTGCCAGTGGTATAACCTTGAGGGACTTCTGGGATCCCCTCCAACACAATTCTGCCTTGGTTAGAAAAGGAGCTTGGGATTCATTGGAGGGGTTTCCTGGTTTTGGAGAGCTACGTTACTCTATCTGTTAGTGCGAAATCTATTGAAAGAGCAGCTGCTATCGTCTCTCTGCTCCATCACACGTGAGGTGAGCCAGAATTCTCCCTGCCTTTGCTGTATTTTAGGCAAATAGGTATGTTGGCAATTCTGATTTTCTGCTACTTTTTCCGATTAAAGTAAGCACTTCTAGGCTTAGGCATTTCAAATTGTACACAGTGTTTGTCTCCCCAACACGATCAAGTATGCTGAAAATTATAAAATGTGTCCAGAGATGTAGGCTGGGCTGATCATTGTGCCGCTTTAGAAATCTTGTTTGCTGTTTGAACAGTCATGACGATTTAGGAGAGAGTGAGGCCTTAGCTAACCTTTATCCAGAAGTATCTTCCCTCTTTGTTGACACATCTCCATGACATGACACAAGAGCAAAGATCACAGCACACTGGACCTTGAGCTTCCAAGCCATTACGGCAACCACTGGCCAGAACCTCTCTGAACCAAAGAGCACAAACTTTCTATTAGTCTCTCAGCACCTCTTCTTGATCTGAGGCATAGAGTTAGGGGCATTGACTCAGACCAGTGATGGTGAACCTTGGCACTCCAGCTATTCTTCGACTTCAATGCCCAGGAGGCCAAGTCTCTGTGAATCCACACGAATGGGTTTACTTCTTGGACTTCAATTCCCAGAAGCCCAAGTCTCTGTGAATCTGAATGGGTTTACTGTGCAGTAAACCCATTCATGTGGATTCACAGAGACTTGAGCTTCTGGGAATTGAAGTCCAAGAACAGCTGGAGTGCCAAGGTTCATCATCACGGACTTAAACCTTCCCTGAATTCCTCTGATAATAATAGAAGCAGTTTTTCTTTCCTGTGTGACAACATGTTTTGCTATAGCTTGTTGTAATTTGACAGGTTCGAGAAATTCCTCTGGTTCATTAGCTCTGAAAATTACCTTGTTATAGCTGGGAGAGACCAGCAACAGAATGAGATGATTGTCAAGAGATACCTGAAGGCAGGTGAGTCCGGCCCTGGCGTGAAATGGCAAGAACTCTGCTTTCATTAATACAGGTGAAAGTTGGCAATCCATCCCTAAAGCAGTTTAGAATCCCCCCCCTAGCCCTCATGGTGCTGTCAGTTAGTGGTTGCGATGCTGAATTTGACGACTGGAAGGTCGTCAGGTCACCAGTTCAAGACCCGGGTACTGCAAGAGGGCTGTGAATGGCCTCCAAGAAGCAAGGCTCGGAAAAGCTCTTGCCTGAGAGCCCAGAGAGAGAGCCCTGGGCAGGGCCATGCTTGATGGTCTGACGCAGTGTGCGGTGGCCGCTTCTTCTTTCTCCCCCACTTGGAGTTGAGCTCCTGATTTGGCCTCTGTTGCTTGTGGGGTTGCTTTTTTTTATTTCTGGGTTCTGTTGTTTCTTCTTTTTTGATCCTTGGTCCTGACTTCTCTTCATGCTGTTTTTTTCTTCCTAAGGTGACGTCTACGTGCATGCTGATATCCATGGTGCAACTAGTTGTGTCATCAAGAACCCAACAGGTAATGCTTTGAGGGAGGGCGGTTTAAAGAAGGAAGACTATGAATAATTAGGGCTGCTTCTTGTGCTGCTTTTACACCTCAGGCTGAGTGCCTGTTAGCGTTTGTCTTGGGGTGTCCTGAAACTGATACAGAATATGGCAACTAAAGTGCTCTGTCGTCGTCGATAAGTTTAGGGGAAGCCAAGCAGAGATTCCTCCTCTAGACAAGCAACCTTGAACAAATATCTAGTTCGACTTGTATAGTAAAGGTGGTTGAGTCGACAATACCATCAGAAACGATCTAGTTCCGTGATGGCGAACCTTGGCACTCCAGATGTTCTTGGACTTCAATTCCCAGAAGCCCAAGCACCCTGGGAATCCACACAAATGGGTTTACTGCAATTCATCCAGCCCATGCTGCCCTCGTCGCTCCCGGAAGCAGAAGTAAAATGCGCCCGTATGGGTAAGGCTCTTCTGGGTTAACCCTTCCTTCGTCTGGGCGTGTTTTACTTCCACTTCTGGGAGCGACGAGGGCAGCGTGGGCCGGATGAATCACAATAAACCCATTTGTGTGGATTCACAGGGGGCTTGGGCTACTGGGAATTGAAGTCCAAGGACATCTGGAGTGCCAAGGTTCGCTATCACAGATCTAGTTCTTCGCTAGTATTTGGCAGCCTCTTAGTTGATCTCCTAATTATTTCTTGCTAGAATCGCCCCAGTTAGTTTCGCCAGCATAAGTGCAATAATACAAACTGGAAAAGCCATTTAGCACCAGTTAATGAATTGACTGCTTAGGTCTTTATTTATCTGCCAACCAACTCATGTAATGGGTATGTGATGAGGGAACAAAAACCAAAAGGCTATTAGTCAGTTGCGGTAGTGGTATCTCATTAGTGGCAATTTTTTTTGGCTTCAGTTTAGGCTGCTGTTCTACTACTACCGCAACTGACTAATAGCCTTTTGTTTTTTGTGAAACTGATTCACACATATCCTGCAGTTAAAATCAACCATGGCTTTGTGAGTTTTTCTGCTTTGAAAGACACAGCTGTCTGTGCCCTTCAAAATCCTTCTCACATCAGAATCTGTGGGATTTGAATTCATACTAATGAGAAGTTCAACCTTCTGTCAGAAGAAGGTTACGTTTAGGAAAGAACCTTACTTTTCTGGGATATAATTGCAAAGTCCAGATTTCGATATACTCCCAAGGTAATGTGATATGTTTCATGGTCGGCCTCAAGGAGATTGTAAGAAATCCAAAAAAATGAATGTTGCCCAATACTTTTGTTAGGCCCTTTGTCTTCAGATTCCCCCCTCCTGCCGTGTGTCACTACAACTCACTTTGCAATCTCCATCGATGAGTGCTGTTGAAGCTGCCACTTCCCAGATGTTGAGCTGTGACACTGGGAAAAGTCTCTTCCCTTTGTGAGCCTTGCTAGTGGGCTCATAGGAGGCATCGGCTGGGTTCCCTTCCTTGGGAGCCACGATGCAGATTCAGGCAGGCTTCAGTCATTGTGTTCTCCTCTCCCAGGTTGTTACCATTCTCTGTAGCGTCTCTGCAGCAGACTCTGCTGCTCGAGTATGGAGCGCATCCACACACGCAAAGCAAGTTGACATTGCTATGAATGAAGACATGCATAGAGTGACAGGATGCCTCAAGGCTACACCAGTTGAGAAAATATACCCTCTTGTTGGTATCACTCCACCTAAGATCGGGAAGAAGCAGCAGCAGACACCATACCTCCAGAAGGATATTATGGAGTTGGAAAAAGTGCAGAGGAGGGCAACCAGAATGATTAGGGGACTGGAACACCTTCCTTACCATCTGAGGCTGCAACGGTTGGGCCTTTTCACTCTTGAACAATGATGGCGTCTAAGAGGTGACCTGATTGAAGTTTATAAAATCATGCACAAAGGTGTGGACAAAGTAGATAAGGAAAAACTGTTTTCCCTATCGCACAACACTAGAACTAGGGGACACTCCATGAAACTTTTGGGTACTAGTTCTCAAACAAATAAGAGAAAGTACTTTTTCACCCAGAGGATTACTGGTCTATGGAACTCCCTGCCAGAAGAAGTGGTGACAGCTGTCAGTCTTGACAGCTTTAAGAAAGGATTAGACAAGTTCATGGAGGACAAGGCTATCAATGGCTATAATTATGGCTACCTAAGGACAACCTCCGGGTTGGAGAGATAGGCAGGATATCTCTCAATGCCATTTCCAGGGAATGAATCCTAAGCAGGTGAAGGCATCTGCTTGGGAATAATACCCTGAAGGAAATGGGGAGCCACTGTGTGTGAGACAGAATGCTGGACTAAATGATGGGCTCCTGTGGCCTCTTCCAGCAAGGCTGTTCTTATGAGTGAACTAAGCAAGAGAAGGACCCTCGACATCCTCTGAATGGAGATGAGCCTCAAGTCTGCCAGCTCAGATCCAGGAAGAGCTTTATGGCAAGAACAAACATTCTTGAGCATGAGCAAAGCCAAATTAGAAGATGGAGGAAGGAGCTCACTGAGAAAGGAACAACATTAAACGTGGCTATGGCTGAGGAATTCAACCTCCCCTACGTCACTTGGAGGACCCTGAATAGGCTGAAGGTTGAAGTCCCTAAATCAAGGCCAACAGGCTCAAGTGGGGCCTGATGGTGGACAACAGCGCACTGTGTGAATGGGGAGAGATACAGGACCCGGCTCCGTTGCTGGTCTGCCGATGACTGCCATAAACATGTACCGATTGAGTAGTTAAGTTTGGTCAACTACAAAGCCAAGAAGGAAGGTGGCTTCATTTGGGCAGTCCAGGGTTTGATTGGGACACGGAAGAAGAAGAATGTTACCATCATTAATGTTGGAAGCCCCTTTCTAGTAAATCTCTCTCAGATTTTTTTCCTTGTTGTTGGGATTTGACTCGTAGGAACTCATTCTGATGCAGCTCTTTTTGATGCTTTAGGGGCCCCAATCCCTCCTCGGACACTCACGGAGGCAGGCACCATGGCCTTGTGTTACAGCGCAGCCTGGGATGCCCGGATCATCACCAGCGCCTGGTGGGTCTATCATCATCAGGTAGGAGGATTTGAGTGATTATGGTCTCTCTTACTGGGACTCAGTTTCTTTGTTGTCGGCTGGGCTTGGGTAATGCTGTTCAGTGCTGGCCGCTTGATCTGTGAATGGGAACTGTGGTGCTATTGTCATTGGGGAGAGGGAGGGCTTGGCTGGAGGAGCATGTGCTTTTTGAGCTATGGTGGCAAGGGGTTAAACTACTGCACTGAAGGTTATGAGTTCAATGCTGACCAGGGGTTAAGGTTGACTCTGCCTCCCATCCTTCCAAGGTTGGTAAAATGAGGAGCCCAGCATGTTGGGGACAAAATGATAATTAATGTGTGAACTGCCCAGAGAGTGCACTAAGTGCCATGGGGTAGTATAGAGTAGACGTGTCATTGCTTTGCTTGTTAAATGTAATAATGTTCTAATTGGCTATCAATAATGTCAATTTCTGCCCATACACTCTATCATGTTGTTCTTCTTCATGAGCTCTGTGAATCCACACGAATGGGTTTACTGCGCGTACGGCAATAAACCCATTCATGTGGATTCACAGTTGACCACAGAGAA
Source organism: Bradypodion ventrale (assembly GCA_035047345.1). NCBI lineage: Eukaryota > Metazoa > Chordata > Lepidosauria > Squamata > Chamaeleonidae > Bradypodion > Bradypodion ventrale. The sequence continues at coordinate 502,432,540 of JAWDJE010000001.1, forward strand.
AAAGATGAACAGTTACACGTAAGCAGCCTGTCATTATAGAGCCCTGGTGATGCAGTGCTTAAACGGCTGTCCTGCAACCAAAAGGTTGTGAGTTCGATCCTGACCTGGGATCAAGGTTGACTCAGCTTTCCATCCTTCTGAGGCTGGTAAAATGAGTACCCAGCATGTTAATAAGGGCAAAATGCTAATTAACTTGTGAACCACCCAGAGAGTGCACTAAGCAGTACGGGGAGGGATAGAAGTGTCTTTGCTTTGATGGCTTTGGCTAAAGGGCACCTAACAAAGTGGGCTTTTTAGTCCTTAAACATTTAGTTCGTCATCATTATTTAGGCTGAATCTTCAGGGGCCACAGGGGGGAAATGCGTTTTTGAAATAACAACAACAACAACAACAATAATAATAATAATAAAGCCCCAATTCAGATGTTTCCGTGGTTATGCGGCAGGCATGCCTAGACACTGGAGTGCACAGAACATTAACCTTTCCCACCGAAGTGGTACCTATTTGTCTACTTGCAATTTCTTGCTTTCAAGCTGCTAGGCTGGCAGGAGCTGGGGCAGAGATGGGAGCTCAATCCATCATGCAGTGCTCAGGTCCCAAGCTACTGACCTGTCAACCTTCCAGCCATTACGTTCAACATCTTAACTACATAAGCCACCGCAGACTCTTAGCCGTGTAGTAACCAACAATCAGGGAATCCCCACGGATCAACTGGGTGTGGGTTTGTGGCAAGGCCTCTGCCATCAGGATGATGATGATGATGATGCCCCTCCCTTTCTCTCCCTGTTGTTGTTCTTCTTGTTGTTGTTGCTGCCGATGTTGCTCTCTTTCATTGACATCTCCGTGTAAACTTTGTACAGGTATCTAAAACCGCTCCCACGGGAGAGTATCTGACCACAGGAAGCTTCATGGTCCGAGGTAAGACCAGCAGTGCCTGGAGGGGTGTTTGATGCCATTTACCCACCCACCCCCCTGTAAAGTAATGGTCCAGGGCAAGGTGGGGTGGAGGACTTCAGCCTCTCTCCTTTAGATTCCTTTCCACAAAGTCTCTGAGATGCCTGGATTTCCTAGTATGGGACGAACTCTTGAGTATCCCAAGCGGTGGATTGATTGGCCTTGACCTAGCTTATTTCCCACCCACCCACCCCCTAGGAAAAAAGAACTTTCTACCGCCTTCCTATTTGATGATGGGGTTCAGCTTCTTATTCAAGGTACTGTGCCTGCCTTTAAGTTGTTATCTCTGTTTTGAATATGATGGGAAATGGTTACAGTCTGGCCAGGTGATCCTGCTATAGTAATAGAGTAGACCCTATTGACAGTGACTCAATGCCAATTGTCAGGCGGTGGTTAACTAACCTGACAACTCTGAGGACTAATGGCCTTGGGTGCTGAAGTCCACAGGGAAGGATGATGGCCCTCAAGTGGATTAAATTCCTCTTGATGGAGAGCAGCAGCTTCATCCATCCTGGCCTGGGTCTGAGGAGGACTTTGCATGCCAAAAGAGCTCAGGACCAGAAAGTGACTAGAAGAACAGGATCAGTGGTACTATGGGGGTCATGCTACGATGCGGAAGGCAGATGAAAGGCTACTGCATTATATTCTCAGGACAGTCTTCGTGGCTGAACGGCATGATGATTACCAATATTCGGATTCAGATATGGCAGAAGAAGAAGAAATAAGGGACTTGTCTTTTTCCAAAGAGAAATTGAATTAAGAAGAAGAAAATGGTTATACAAGGAGACTGGGCATGCTCAGAACTACTCAAATGAACAACAAGCAGATTTGGAACCCAGGGGCCGGATTCAGCCTGTGGGCCATAGTGACCAGCCCTCTTAACCACGTGACTGGCCCACGACCCAAAAAGTTTGGGCACCCCTGATTTAGAGAGTAGAAGCTTCAACAATTGGCTTAAAACCACCACATCCTTCTCTTAATTCTCTGAAAAAAATGCCAAAATAACAAATAATATCAGCAGGGTGAAGTGGGAGGGGCTCCTATACATCTACCATACACATTTCAGGGTTTTTTTTAAACACACACAATTTCTGTTATTTTTGAAATACTAAATTTGGGTGGAAATCCACCAACTTCCAAGCACAGCTTTTGCGACCTCCTGGTGCTGCCTGTCTCCACGAATGTAGCTCATACTCCAGGTATTTCTGGAGGTCGGACCCATGGCGGCAGCCTTGCCTGTAAGCAATCATGGAAGTGGCCTTTTCTCTGTCCTTTCCCAGGTAGATGAAACCTGTGTTTGGAGACACAAGGGTGAGCGGAAAGTCAAAGTGCAAGAAGAGGATATGGAGACAGTGACCAGTAGCAACATTGAACTGGCGGCAGAAGAAACGGAGCCTTTAGGTAAGGTTTCAGGCCACGAGGTCCCTTCCCTGCTTTAAAGGCTGACTCTTCTTGCTCACGAGTTGCCAAACAATGGTTCAGGAAAGGCGTGGTGGCTCCCACTGTTTCAGTATAAACCAGCAGGAGTGGGATAACCCACAGAGGCCTCTCCCCTGTCTTGTGCAAAAAAAAGTGGAATTTCAATTGCCTCGGCTTGGCTGGACTTTGACACTGAACTTGGCAGCTGGAAGGTCAGCAGGTCAGTAGTTTGAGACCCGAGTCCTGGAAGTGGTAAATCTATAGCCTAGGTTCATGCGCAGTAAACCCATTCGTGTGGATTCACAGGGGGCTTGGGCTTCTGGGAATTGAAGTCCAAGAACAGCTGGAGTGCCAAGGTTGGCCATCACGGGCCTAGGCCCAGTCCTGAGTAAGGACTGACTTAGCAGACAAGGGGATATGAATTCCTCCTCCGAACTGGCCGTCTCCTTGAAAATGGCTCTTCTTCAAGGGCATGACCTCCGCTGACCCCCACCTTGGAAACCTGCCAGCCCTTCTCTCCATGGTGCCAAGGTTTGCTACCAGGGTCTCAGGGCAACTCTGAGTTGGTCCAGCCAGGAAGTTGGTGGCAAAATTCAATAGACTGGTGTCTCTCAGCTTCTGCTGCTGCTTCTTCCGTGTCCCGATCAAGCCCTGGGCTGCCAAAATGAAGCCACCTTCTTGGCTTTGCCGTTGGCCAAACTTAAGTCCTCCTCAGTACATGTTTCTGACAGTAATTGGCAGACCAGCAAATGAGCCAATGGATTCTGTATCTCTCCACATTCATACACTGTGTGTTGTTGTCTGCCAGCAATCCCCATTTGAGCATGAAGGTCTTGCATTTAGGCACTCCAACCCTCAGCCTATTCAGGGCCCTCCAAGTGATCTACAGTTAGGGCAGGTTGAGTTCCTCAGCCATCTCCTCCTTTAATGTTGTTCCTTGTCCGTTAAGCTCCTTCTTCCATCTTCTACTTTGGTTTTGCTCTCGTACACCCTCAAGAATGCTTGTTCTGTGCCATAAAGCTCTTCCTGAATCTGAGCCGGTGGACTTGAGGCTCACCTCCATTCAGAGGATGTCAAGGGTCCTTCTCTTGCTTAGTTTTCTCAGTGTTTACTGCTACTTCTCTCCTAAACTTTCTCAGCTTCCTCGATAGCTTTGTTTCAGAAATGCCTCTTTTGGATTGCAACATTTCTTCCTTCCTTTTGAGTCCCACATTCTGAGGAGTGGAGGGCACTTAACTTGCATGCGTATTTTTCCCAAGATGCCCCCGAGGGAGATGAAAGCAGCAGTGAGGATGGGGAGAAGGAAGACCCTTCCAAAAAGCAGGAGGAGAAGGATTCAGCAGAAATGGAGCCGGAGAATGAGGGGGACAGGTTTGGCGATGGCTCAGGGGGACCTTCTGATGAGCAGAGCACAGACTCTGAGGAGGAGGAGGAGGAGGAAGAGCAGACCAGAAATGCCTCGGAGGAGATCAGCTTCCCAGACACCACCATTGATCTCTCACATCTCCAAGCCCAAAGGTAAACATGAGAAACTGGAAGGGACGACATGGTTGCCTCTGGAAGGGGCCTGGCGGATGGTGCTGTTCGTACACAGTGTTCAGCCCAATCCCCTATGTGTGTCTCCTTGTCCCTCTAGAGCAGGTCTGCAAACCTTGGCACTCCAGGTGTTCTTAGACTTCAATTCCCAGAGCCCCAAGTTCTGTGAATCCACATGAATGGGTTTACTGCTCGTACATGCAGTAAACCCATTCGTGTGGATTAACAGAGACTTGGACCTCTAGGAATTGAAGTCCAAAAACACCTGGAGTGCCAAGGTTCGCCATCATGGCTCTATAGCAGGTCTGCAAAACTTGGCTCTACAGGTGTTTTTGGACTTCAATTCCCAGAAGCCCTGATTAGCAGATGTCCTGACTTTGGCTTCTGGGAATTGAAGTCCAAGAACATCTGGAGAGCCAAGTTTGCAGACCCCTGCTCTAGAATGGTTGTCCAGATGGGTTTGCCTCTTGTTACGGCAGAGTGGGTAGCAATAGGTACTGCAATTGTCCAATAGCATTTAGTGTGCACTCTCTGGGAGGTTCACAGAATCATTAGCATTTTGCGCCCAACATGGTGGGTGAACTCATTTCACTGACCTTAGAAAGATGAACGGCTGAGTCAACCTTGATCGTACGTGCAGTAAACCCATTCGTGTGGATTCACAGAGACGGGCTTCTGGGAATTGAAGTTCAAGAACACCTGGAGTGCCATGGTTCACCATAACGGACCTAGAGATTTCAGGTTGAGGAAGCAACTGTTCCTTTCTCACCTAGAAACCACAGCTCAGCTTTTGGCTTTGACGTGCAATGGTTGCGCTTGACCTGAAAATAGGGTGATCTTCCCAGCTGGGTCTCACTTCAGGTTATTTTAATTTTATTTGTCACATTTATATCCCTCCAATCTGGGATATTTTCCCACTCTGGGCGGTGTACAACTTAATAATAATAGAAATCTTTACAATCAAAGAAGTAGACAGATTGATTAAAATTATAAATACGGTATCAAGAAAGCAAAAATAACACCAACACATTTTTTAAAAAAAATTTCCAGAAACAAAAAAACTTATTGGCCAAAAACCCTAATGCTTGGCCGTTGGCAATATGTCCTTAAAAGTCTCTTTAAAAAGGAACAGTTTTAGTTGTGTGTTTTTTTAAAAATATAGGCAGATATGGAATCTGGCATAGCTCAACTGGTAGAGAGTTCCACAGAGTCGGTGCCGCCACCGAGAAGGCTCTTCTCTGAGTCACGGCCTTTCTTGCTACTCTCAGGGTCGGCACCTGGAGTTGTGCCTTCTGGGAGGAACGAGTGATGTGGGATAATGGTCTGAAGACCAACAGTGACTTTGTTCTGTTACAGACCTCTGCTGAAATCTTCTTCCAAAGAAGAGCCTGTGAGCCAGGTAAGCATTTTGTCTCGTCAAGATCGGCAGGGGTGCGTCATGCTTTCTAGCCGTCTTGGACACAGGTTCCCAACCTTTTTACGCCATGGGTTGGACCGCGCCCCCGGAAATGGAAGAAGGCGCATTCACGGCTGTCATAAACACATTTACAACAGCCGTAAATACATCCATTGCACGTTTACAACAGCCATGGGGGCATTTGCAGCTGTCGTAAATGCATCCGCTTCTGGTGGCAGTGGCAGCGGTGATGACGTGGACCACATGGAAGGGTGCCATGGGTCAGGGCCAGCCTGCGGGCCATAATTTGGGAACCCCTGGTCTTAGAGGATGACGTGACCACTGTCTCCCTGTCTCTCTCCTCCTTTGCAGGGCGACGGCAGATCTCAGGGTCACAGGCATCTCTCAGCCAAGGAGAAAAAGTAAGTCAACCTCAATCCCTGGTCAGGATTGAACTCACAGTGTTTTGGCTGCATTATGGCAGTTTAACCCCCTGTGCCATCAGGGCTCTTCACGGCCAGCCTGGACCCCTGGGACATGTGTGAAATGTTTGCTTTTCCCGCAGGGAAATGAAGAAGAGGAAGCAGCAGCATCAGAGCGTCCTGGAGGATTTGGAGCCCCCAAAGCCGAAGGAAGAGACTGGCAGGCCTCAGGGCCCCCCACTGCCTCTTCACTGTACGAACAAGAGTGAGAGCAGCCAGGCATCTGTCAAGCGAGGGCAAAAGGTGCGCAGGAGGCCGTTCTGAGATTTGAATTATTCATTTATTACATTCTTATACTGCCCATCTGGGGTATTATTCCACTCTGGGTGATGCACAGACAAACAAAAGCAACATAAAAGAACAAACAACAAAATGAAAAATAAACGGCAGAATAAATTCCTGGAAAAAATAGAAATACCCTATTTTCCCCCAAAATAAGACCTAGCTGAAAAATAAGCCCTAGCATGATTTTTCAAGATTCTCATAATATAAGCCCTACCCACAAAAAAATAAACCCCAGTGAAGATCACCAGCAAGACAGATGCATTTAGTATGTCCATGGCAACACACGATGGACGTCTCGAATTATATATAATTAAATATAAATAAAAATATTATTGGCATTAACACTTTAAAAAAATGATAATATAAATTATAACTAAGTATTTGTAAATACTGAATCAGGCGCCTTTTGATGAGAAGTAAATGCCTATGTCAACAGATAAACTTGAGACTTTTTGCCAAATGACCCATCAGATGCAACGCACAAATAATGTGTGCCCTTGATAATGAACAGATGTGGTTGTGTCTAATATGATTTTTCATAATTCAATAGGCCATTGTTGTAATGGACGTACTTAATAAGTCATGCCCTAAAAATAAGCCCTAATGCTACTTTTGGAGCAAAAATTGACATAAGACCCTGTCTTATTTTGGGGGAAATACAGTGTTTTACGTTTTTGCTTACAGGCAGTGTGGCTTTGGTTATATACAGCCCCGTGTTTCCTCTCAGCTGCCCTCCCTCACGCTTTTCTCTTCTTTTGCCCAACAGAGCAAGCTGAAGAAAATCAAGGAGAAGTACAAAGACCAGGACGAAGAAGATCGTGAGCTGATCATGAAGCTTCTGGGAGTAAGAGAGCCTTTGATTTTTCTGAGCCTGGCTTGTCTCTTTGTCTTGGGACCCCGGTTTCTCACCCCTTGGTCTCTCTCTTCCCCCCCCCCCCCCCCCGCCCTGCCCTCCAGTCTGCAGGGTCAAACAAAGAGGAGAAGCCAAAGCGGTCCAAAAAGGGCAAGACGAACCAAGACCCCGCCAAGAAACAGCCTCCGAAGCCACGAGGGGGACAGAAATCTGGGGTGGGGGTCAGGATAGAAGAACTGAGCCCGGAGTTGCAGGCCATGGCTTTGGAAGAGATCCCAGATGAGGAGAAGGTAAATGCAAGAGAGGCCATGGAGCAGAAGTTTGTCTGTCTGTCAAACAGATGGGGAAGAAGTAGAAGCAGTGACAGGTTTTACTTTCCTGGGATCTAAGATCACTGCAGATGGAGGCTGTAGCCATGAAATAAAAAGACGACTGATTATGGGGAGACAAGTTATGAGAAACCTGGGGAATATAGTGAAAAGCAGAGACATCACCTTGAAAACAAACATTCGCATAGTCAAAGCAATGGTATTCCCAGTGGTAATGTATGGGTGCGAGAGCTGGACCATTAGGAAGGCTGAGCGCAGAAGAATAGACGCCTTTGAGATGTGGTGTTAGAGGAGAGTCCTGAGAGTCCCTTGGACAGCAAAGAGAACAAATAGGTCAATATTAGAAGAAATCAATCCTGACTGTTTATTGGAGGGACAAATAGTGAAGTTGAAGCTAAAGTACTTTGGAAGAGTTCCTTCCCAATGGCAGGAGAGGGAGGGAGGGAATGGCCTACCTGGCCGTGTGCTCTGAGGGCCTTATGCTTTCATCATCATCATCTCCTTTTCCTCCTCCTTCCTTTTTTACCCCTTTGGGTGTCAAGGGAGATACACCTTGTTATAAGGCGAGCAGGGACAATCCATAGGGGAGCGCTCTGGTAATTCTCCTCCCTTCAGGGAAACGGTCTGTGTCTGAATGTAGATCGAGTAGAACCCCATAGAATGAATGAATGAAAAAGCTCCCTTCCACAGAGTTCTTCGCTATGTGGGTTTTTTTGTTATGCGAATCAAATGGGTGATACCCCGCTTAATGAAAAAATGTTCGTTATACGGGGTTTTTGTTAACTGGGGTATACACTGCTTAACGAAAACCCCGTATAACGGGAAAAACATTTTGTTACGCAGAGTATTGTGATTGCTGCACAAATTCTTCATTGTACGAAATTTTCGTTATACGAAGCATTCGCTATGCGGGGTTCCACTGTATTTATGAACGAACCATCAGGGCAGTTGTGACCTTTATGCCCTTCCTGGAGGCTGAAGGCATGTTCTGGCTGCAGCACAGCAGTTGAACCCCTGCACTCTCAGGGCTCCTGTCAACCAGAAGGTACATCAAGCAGAAGAATGATAGACATGTTGAACAGGGAACAAATAGGATACCCACGGTGGTAAAGCTGTAACTAGGGACTGCAGTGGCTCAAGTGGTTAAGACACTGAACTTGAAGACTGGAAGGTTGGAATTAGTTAACCAGAATGCTGCACAAGGTAGTGAGTGTCTGTCTCTGTCCCAGCTCCTGCCAACCTAGGCTGGGCTTCTACCTGTCTTCTGTCTTCCTGCTGAAGGCTCACTGACTTGTCCACTCTGATTTCTGCAGGAGGAGCAGGACCAGGATCCACACATGAATGAGGTAAAGGCAACTTTTCTGGTTTTTAAAAAAGGAAAGCACAAAAATCAGGACTTACGATTCCTCCGTGCGGGAGAAATGTCTGCCAGGCTCTTTGTCAGCTGAGATGAGTCGGGGCCTGCGGAATGGCACAGAAGTCGGGCAGAGCTTTCTTTTGGCTTTTAGGCAGAGGGGATAGTGCAGAGGATGGAGGAGGAGGAGGAGGAGGAAGGACCAGGCTGGCTTGGGGGGTGTTCAAGGAATGGCTGTAGTGGAGATGGCAGAAGGGAAATGGATGGAAAGGTGGCGTGTGTGGTGGTGGCGGCGGCGGCATGATGGGTCAGGGTGGCTGATCCTAGGAAGGGGAATACCGTGGCCAGAAGGTACCGAGGCTGAGTGGAAGCAGGAAACCAATAGGGTTTGATGAGTTAATGGGGAACTCAACCATCCAGCATAAAGCACATCAGCTTTATGCTGCTCCAGTATGGAGCACATCCACACACACATACAAAACAAATTGTGTGGGATCCACACACACAAGATTGACTTACTTTTTCTCCTTGGCCGAGAGATGCCTGTGACCCTGAGATCTGCCATCGCCCTGCAAAGGAGGAGGAATATCGTGGCCATTTCTTGCATTTATATCCCACCCCGTTGGGCAGCTAACAACAATCTCTCCGTTGTTGGCTGCAACTCGTATTCGAGAATGCATTTCCCCCCCTGAAGCAGGAAAAATGCCATTGGTGTGAATTTGTTTAAGGTGGATCCTGGCTTGCCATGAAGTGACGCCATGCACTGTGATCAGGGAGCCATCCCCTGCGGCACACATGAAATGAGACAGGCAGGATTTAACCCCAGGACTGGCGCAGCCTTGAGGATATTATCAAGGTGCGCCTTCACAGCCAGTCCATTTGACGTGGCCTCTTCCGCCTCCCATGACCCTTGGGAATCAGAATAGGGAAGTGGTTCCTCCTCCGCTCATTTTGCCATTAGGCCCAATGGGATGGTTTCCAGTGGCGTTTCATTTCCATGCCGGCCTGTCGTGTCTGTCTGTCCCTTCCAGGAAGCAGAGATGCTCTTTGACTCTCTGACTGCGCAGCCTCACCCCGAAGACATCCTCCTCTTTGCCGTCCCCATCTGTTCTCCCTACACCACCATGACCAACTACAAGTGAGTGGCGCCCATTGGGGGGGGGGGGCAGGAGGTCTCCGCCTACCTCGGAAGGGCTTGGCGTCCCGTTGCCTCCTGCTCTGCCTCACCAGTTCTTGTTTTGCGTTTTAAAGGTACAAAGTCAAACTGACTCCAGGCACACAGAAGAAGGGAAAAGGTATTTGCACATTTCCTATTGCCACAGTAGGGCGCGATGGCGATGGCTTAGTGGTTAAGACGCTGAACCTGATGACTGGAAGGTCAGCAGTTTGAGACCCGAGCAACACAAGACGGCCCACAGGCTGGATCCCGCCCCTGACGCCAATTCATCCAGCGCACAAAGCCCTCGTTGCTTCTGGAAGCGGAAGTAAGACGCGCCCGTATGGGTGCGTTTTAATTCCACTTCCGGGATTAAAGAGGGCTTTGTGGGCTGGATGAGTTGGCGTCAGGGGCCGGATCTGGCCTGCACGCCCCCTAAACCATGTGACCGGCCCACAGCCCAAAAGGTTTGTCCTAATTCATTGTTTGTCCTTCTTACCTACTGTCAAGCCCCTCACCTTAAATTGTGTCACCTTTATTTGTATTTCATTATATGTAAATATAATGTTGTTACCTATTTACTCCATCAGTGTTGTTATTCTGTGGCGAATATCAGGTGGACTCGGCCTACTGCCCTTCTGGGGTTGGTAAAATGAGTGCCCAGCATGTTGGGGGCAGAAGCTCAAAGTAACTTGTGAACCACCCAGAGTGCACTGAGCACTTCTATGGGGTGGGATATACAGGTACACGCCATTGCTTTGCTTTACCATAGAGAGGGCTTAGTTTGTTTATTTGTATTATAATAATAATAATAATAATAATAATAATAATAATAATAATAATAATAATAATAATAATAATAATAATAATAATAATAATAATAATAAATTTCATGTCAGAGATTATTCTGTGTTGAAAGGATTTTTGCTGGAGAAACTCTGCTCAGGGAATGCCCGAATGAGGTTCCTTTCACGTCCCCAAGTGCAGCTCTCTGGTATCAAAACCCGACCTTCCAGTATCCAAACTCAGAGTCTTAACCACTAAGCCGCCAGGGGAGCTTTTGTTTAAATTTAAACCCTGCCCATCTGGCTGGAAGAAATCCTTTCAACCCAGAATAATTTCTGACACAAAAGTATTATTACAAACCTAACAAGTATAAGAAAAAAACCCAGCATACAAAAGGCCAAAGTTTCAGGTTCAGAAGGTTCACCTGTGGTGACTTGGAATCTCCTCTAAGAAGGGGGTGTCCAGGGAGGGAAATTGGGGGCAAAAAAGTGGGGTTATTCCCCCTCCCTGCTGGCTTGCTGATGTTATCTAGAGCCAGGGGTGCCCAAACTTTTTGGGCCACAGGCCTAACCGTGTCCCCCGGACAGTTGATCTGGCTGGTCACGTGATTCCTCCCACTGGAAGTGGAAGTAAAGCGTGCATGTGTGCGATGCATTACGCACCCACGCAAGCTCAGAACACTGCCGTAAATTACCTGCAGCTGTCGTAGGGTGGCGTGAGCCAGATGAATCGCAGTAAACCCATTCATGTGGATTCATGGGGGCTTCTGAGAATTGAAGTCCAAGAACATCTGAAGTGCCAAGGTTCGCCATCGTGGCCATATGCTCTCATGTCATTTACAGCAGTGTTCTACATATGCATGGGTGCGTAACACACCCACACATGCACATTTTACCTTTGCTTCCGGGAGCAGTGAGGGTATTGGGGGCCAGATGAAATGGCTTTGGGGGCTGGTTCCGGCCCACAAGCTGTAGTTTTGGCACCCTGGACCTAGAGAAATACATTTTAGCGAATGGGGTCGTATAAGCTTCCCATCTTCCAGCTGTTGCACGTCAGAGGCATGATCTCCTTTCACTTGTCCACGTGATGCCTTCTGTCTGTCTGTCTGTCTGTCTGTCTTGAACAGCTGCCAAGACGGCTCTGCACAGTTTCATGCAGTCCAAGGAGGCGACCCCAAGAGAGAAGGACCTCTTTCGCAGCGTGAAGGTAAGGAGGAAGGAGACCCTTCTCTACTCCACACGGGGCAGGTGCGTCGTGACCCCTAGAATGAGTGGGGATTGACCCCCACACACACCCCCACACCCCACCTGAGCCAAGGAGGTTGCAGTGAATTGGCTGCCTGTCTCACCTTGGGAAAAGGAACAGCTCCAGTTTGAGATAATCCCACCCCGCCTTTTAGGTGTGGAAAAGTGGGGGGGGGGGGGGGGGGGACGAAACAAATAAGCATCAACACATTAAAAGGAAATGGTAGCAGCCATAAACGAGCAATTCTATCCCAGCTTGTATACAGGTGAAACTCGGAAAATTAGAATATCGTGCAAATGTTCATTCAGTTCAGCCCGGGCTCTGTTTGGGGATTCTTAATTTTCTTGTTTTGGGGGGTCAGGTTGTGTCTTGGACGTGGATTGTGGTTTTTTGCTCATGTGTTGTGTGCATATCTGTCAACCATCCCGGATTGGCCGGGATTTCTCGGTTTTCGGCGCCGATTTGCGCCATTTCCCGCCCCACGCTGCCGAAACCCCGGAATTTGGCAGCGGGGGAAAGGAGGTACTGCGCAGCCCTTTTGCGCAGGTCGCCTTCTACACATGCGTAGAAGGGTTTTACGCTTGCGTAGCCCCGTTCTACGCATGCGTAGAAGGCTACGGCACTTGTGTAGGAGGCTACGCCACTTGCGTAGGAGGCTACGCAAGCGGCGTAGCCTTCTACGCATGCACAGAAGGCGACCTGCACAGAACCGTTTGCACAGGTACCGTATTTTCTGGAGCCGCGGTTGACAAGTATGGTTGTATGTGCGGAATGTATTTTTGCTATAATACGTTTTGTTCAACTGTCACTACTTTATATATTGTATTTTGTACCCTGACATTTTGTATTTTGATATTATATTTTGTACTCAGATATATAGAATAGAAAACAGAATAAATCTTTATTGTCATTGTCCCCTTGCGGGAAACAACGAAATTCTGTGATTTGTAATTTTGTAAGGTGGAAACTGTATGTATTGTATTGTGTATTGTTTTATATACCCCTGTTGTAAGCTGCCTTGAGTCTGACTTGTACTGAGTAAGGCGGGATATAAATTTAATAAATAAATAAATAAAATTAAAAAACTCAAAAAGGTGAAATAAATATATGCGATGGGCTCATTACATGCAAATATTGATGCTCATGGCTTAGTTTATAAAAACCCCAACCCCACAGTCTCATGTACCCCATAATCATCACATAATCTCATGTACGCTGTACGCAATGATCATCACAATTATAACGAATTAAGGCATGACATCTCTCGTTTGCTTGTAGTGAGTCTATCACATATGTTTGTTTCACTTTTTAAGTGAAATGAATGAGCATTTGCACGATATTCTAATTTTCCGAGTTTCACATGTATAAACAGCAGCATTTGTTGTTTGGCCTTTACAGTATGATATTAATGAAGCTTACTGGGTCTGCTGAATTCCTGTTCTCCTAAGCCAGTGAAGGTGAACCTTGGCACTCCAGGTGTTCTTGGACTTCAATTCCGAGAAGTCCCAAGTCTCCGAATCCATCCAATCTGTATGTGCTGTAAACCCATCCGTGTGGATTCACAGAGGAATTGGGCTTCTGGGAATTGAAGTCCAGGAACACCCTGAGTGCCAGGGTTCGCCATCGTGGGCATAGGGCTGCAATGGTGAACCTTGGCACTCCAGATGTTCTTGGACTTCAATTCCCAGAAAGCCCAAGCACCCTGTGAATCCACAGGAATGGATTTACTGCGCTTCATCCTGCCCGCGCCGCCCTCGTCGCTCCCGGAAGCAGAAGTAAAACGCGCCCAGATGGGCGCGTTTTACTTCCGCTTCCGGGAGCGACGAGGGTGGCGCGGGCAGGATGAATCGCAGTAAACCCATTCCTGTGGATTCATGGGGGCTTCTGGGAATTGAAGTCCAAGAACATCTGGAATGCCAAGGTTCGCCATCGTGGGCATAGGCTCATTCCTATGATGGCAGAGAACGGGAGATGCCTTTTGGTCCTCTGCACAGGATCCCTTATTAATCCATAATTCTTGCTCCCTTTTGCACACAGTGAAGGACAAAAACCTTCCATGGGGCATGAGGGGGGAATGTGTTTCGAGTTCTGGGTTCTTTACTGAAACCCCATTTTACAAAACATAAAGTTTGCCTGTTATTTTTTCATTTCTCTCTGTCTGAGTCTCCTGACGGTAGATCAGTGGCCTACTCTTTGCATTGAATTAATGTCCTTGATGCAATTCTTTTGCGCAGGACACAGATCTTTCCAGAAATATTCCGGGGAAAGTGAAGGTGTCGGCCCCGAATCTCCTCAACGTGAAGAAGAAGTGACGACGGCTCTTTGCGGCACCCGCACTTTCGGCCTGTCTTTGCGGATGTGGGACAGACTCTTCCAGTTTTGTTAATAATAAAGTGCTCTCCTGCAGAGGGGCTGTCTAGGGTGTTCTTCCGCCTGAGCTCCGAGGTCTGGCTGGAGGGGGGACCTGGGTTTGGAAGGGATGCTTTGCAAAAGGCTGATAAAGGCTGGATTGGTAGATTCCCTAGTGCATGATGGCGAACCTTGGCACTCCAGCTGTTCTTGGACTTCAGTTCCCAGAAGCCCAAGTCTGTGAATCCACACCAATGGTTTACTACGCGTTTTTGGACTTCAGTTCCCAACTCAACTCTGTGAATCCACACGAATGAGTTTCCTGCCCGTACACACAGTAAACCCATTGTGTGGATTCAGAGATTGGGCTTCTGAGAATTGAAGTCCAAGAACAGTTGGCATGCAAAGGTTCGCCACCATGTTCTTAGCCAGTATTTGATGCTGATTTCCTTTGATTTGATTTCCCTTGATTTGAAAACCACAATAAAAAAATCCCTTTATTTTTTCATTCTAAAAAAAATTGGCAAGAAAGCCAGGGTGGAGGATGTGTTTGCAGGAATTAAATCTGGGCGTGAGATGGATTCAGGCGCTGGTTTGAAGCCCCTCTGAGCCTGACGTGGCAGGTAGTGTGGCAGGTGTGAAGCAGGATGCATTTGATTGCGCGTTAAGGTTTTGAATAACCTCGACATAAAATCCCCTTCCGGAACTGTAATTAGCTAGGGAAGCCGCCTCTTCCCACAAGTGCCTCTGGTGTCTCCAGAAGCAGAAGCCGTGTGTGGAAGAAGACCATCTCCCACGGATGGGGAAAACTGATTAGTTGAGAGAGCCTGAACTAGAGAGCAGACGTTCTGTCTCAAATACAGTAGAACCCAACAAGTAACAGGAGTTTGTATTTCTTTGTGACACATGCATGTGTATACGCACACACACACTTTCTCGTGAGTATATCATAGCCTGCATTTATGCAGCAACCTTAATTCAAGTACAGTAATACCTCGCATAACGGACGCATTGTATAGCAAAAAATGCGCATAACGAAGCGTTCGTTATGCAAGGGCGATACCATGCATAACGGAAAAAGTTGGTTACCCGCGGTTTTTGGTATGGGAACCCCAGAAAATGAACATTTTTTGTTTGTTATCTGGGGCATCTCCCATTAGCTTCGCATAACGGAAAAAAACCCACATAGCGAAGCAACTCGCAGAACGGAGTTTTTTAGTTATGCGAGGTATTACTGTATACCCATCATATTTGGGATACAGTATTTACTAATTGCTAACTTCTTACTATAGAACATCCAAACACTCTTATAAATGTATATTCAGTGGAACCCCACATTATGGAAGCCTCTTGCATAACAGGAAACTTGCGATATGGAAGGAAATCCAGAGAAAGTGATGCCTCAACTTACGTTTCTTTTGCCATAACAAATTTTTTGAGGTTTTTCAGACAGCGGACTTTAGTAGCCAGCTCTGGTAACGTGCCGGACTTGCCCCTGACTGTGTTCAGAGCATATTTGCTCCATTTTGATGTGTTTCGGCAACCTAAAAGCGGCATTTTCTGCAAGTCTGGGTGAAGGGGAGCTTATAGCTGAATGTCGGGGATGAGCCTAGTGCATTACCAGAGCTGGCCTCTAGAGGCCACTGTCAGAAGTGCTGGAAATGCATGTACTGTAATCCCTTCCGGAGGTCAGAAAAAAAGTGGGGTTGGACAACCGTATTTTATCTGTTCAAATCTCTATAAAGTGGCGAAATGGGGGGAAAAATTCCAAAGTGCACTTTATGAAGAGTTTTGAACAGAAAAAATGTGGGGTTTTTTTGTTTTTGTTTTTCTTCACTTTTTCTGATCTCTGGAATGGATTATTTGCTTTTCAATGCATTCCTATGGGAAACCGCACTTTGTGATAAGGAATCTTCGCAAAAAGGAAAACACCATGGAACGGGGGTTCCACTGTATATTTTTGCATGCACCCACGACGTGTACATGTGTCTATATATAAAATGTCTAAAATTCTGGCCTATTTCACGGGATTCTTCCAGGTTTCCTAGCAAGGAAAAATTTATGAAGCACTTGAACCCACTACAGACTTTTGAAGTGTTGGTTATGAATGCCTGTGAAATGCCTTCCGCCTCATGTTTCTTACCAACCCTATAGCTGTAAATTTTGAATAGGAGGAGGTCCTAATAAGCATTGAACCTACAGTTCCATGTGCAAGTTCTGTTATTTGCAGTCAAAGATTTTAAAATGCTGCTTAATGTGCTTCTCTTTCTTAACACAGATGTTAAAAACAAAGCACTAGCCATCAGGGTGCAGGCGAGAGGCCCTGCCCAAGTGTGGGTGCGTCAGTCCTTCCATACCTGCATTAAATACATTTATTGCAATCAGATTTTTACACAAAAATAGGTTCTCTAAGCCGTTCACATGCAACAAAGGAGGTCCAAGCAAGAGAAGCCACTACCTATGGTGCAAAAGAGTTAAATCTATACAATTGCCACACTTTGCCACGCGGTCGGAGAGGGTCAGACTGTCCACACCTCTTCGCAGAGGGGATCCTCAGGGCCGGCCGTGGGACTGAGGGCAGCCGTGCCTTCCTAGGAGCCGGACGTGTTGTTACTCCCATAGCGCTGGTTGAGATTTTGCAGCAGATGTTTGGGTAAGCAGTGCCAGGAGGTGTCCAGAAGGTCCTTGAAACAGAGAACGGCTTCCAGGCAGAGTCTGGAAAAAGAAGAAGACCACGAGAGAGTTAAGGGCAGATTTTATTTTGGGCTGTACCCCCTAGAACCGTGATGGCCAACCTTGGCACTCCAGATGTCCTTGGACATCAATTCCTAGAAGACCAAGTCCCTGTGAATCCACACAAATGAGTTTACTGCGCGTGTTCTTGAACTTCAATTCCCAGAAAACCAAGTCTGCGACTCCACTGCTTATGTGCAGTAAACCCATTTGTGTCAATTCACAAAGACCACGAAGAACTTGATAGAGCAGTGATGGTGAACCTTGGCATTCCAGCTGTTCTTGGACTTCAATTCCCAGAAGCCCAAGTCCCTGTGAATCCACATGAATGGGTTTACTGCGTGTGTTCTTGGACTTCAATTCCCAGAAGCCCAAGTCTCTGAATCCACTACGTACATGCAGGAAACCCATTCGTGTGGATTCACAGGGACTTGGGCTTCTGGGAAATGAAGTACAAGAACAGCTGGAGTGCCAAGGTTCACTATCACTGCTCTATCAAGTTCTTTGTGGTCTTTGTGAATCCACATGAATGGGTTTACTGCGCATAAGTGTGTGGCTTCACGGTTGACCATGAAGTAGAACAATAGTTACACGTAAGCAACTGGTCATTACAGAGCCCTGGTAGCACAAGGGTTAAACCTTTACTGTCCTGCAGCCAAAACAATGTGAGTTGGATCCTAACCAGGGCTCAACGTTGACTCAGCCTCTTTCATCCTTCCAAGGTGGGTAAAATGAGTACCCACTTGTGTTTGGGGCAAAGATGCTAATTACCCTGTGAACCATCCAGAGAAAGAATGCACTGAATGCTATAGGGTGGTATTGAAGTGCAATTGCTCTTGCTCGCCCTTGAACATGCCTAGCATGGAACGATGGGGACTGTAGTTTAACATCTCTCAAGGACATCAAGCTGAAGAAGCCTGCGAGCGACTGTTGGCTTCCAGTGAAATAACTTAAGCCCCAATTTCTGTTGCCACTCCACGGAATACATCATCCCAGTGGAACACAACAACAACAACACCCTGTTTTCTTCACCCTTCAGGTCCCGAGTGTTTTGAGTTTTGTTTGTAAAACTGTACCTTACGAGAGATTTGGGCTGAAGAGCAAACACAAGTATCTCGTTACTGTGTTCCTGCAGGTGGGGGGAAAAAAGAGAGAACAGTGATGAGTATTGAATTTCCCACCCTCCTGCTTTGGGTAAAGGGTGTGTGTGTGTGACCCCATAATCCAGCTATCGCTAAGAGCAGGAAGTGTCCCCCTCCCTTCCCCAGGTCTGTATTTGGCAGTTCCTTCCTTTCTTATGCCTGACTGGGCTGTCTTTTTCCCAGCTTTAACTGTAAATGGTCGGCACTTTTAGGCCTATAATGCCTCACATGTTGCTTTTTAAGAGTGAATGCTTTCAGGCCACATTTTATTGAACTGTAATGGGGGAAAAACACCTCATTTTCTCTTGCAGGGGAGGGGAAGAGAGATGCATTAATTAGCACTGAGCATCATTCAGTCCTTGAGAAGGCACATGTGTGAACGGGGCCAGATCCTTACTGAGAAGGTCTTCCTCCTCAAATAGCAGTGCCCCTCTGAAAGAACTCTCTGTAAACAACGCAATGATATGCTTTCCCAGCATCTTTAGGTCAGGAAATTGCAGCAGCATATTCCAGGGCTGTAAGCAGCAGAGACTCTCCACTCAAGAGAGGTTTTTTTGTTTTGCTTTTTCTGGTCCCTCTATCCTCACTTCCTGCCATGAGGTATCTAGGAAGTCAGCTTCCCTATCAGCCCAGGGATGCCGCCTCCACAATGGACTAGTGTCATGATGGCGAACCTTGGCACTCCAGATGTTCTTGGACTTCAATTCCCAGAAGCCCATGTCCCCGTGAATCCACACAAATGGGTTTACTGCAACTCATCTGGCCCGCGTCGCTCCCGGAAGCGGAAGTAAAACACGTCCGGACGGTTAAGGTTCTTCTGGATTAACCCTTCCTCTGTACAGGCGCATTTTACTTCCACTTCTGGGAGTGACGAGGGCCAGATGAGTCGCAGTAAACCCATTTGTGTGGATTCACAAGGACTTGGGCTTCTGGGAATTGAAGTCCAAGAACATCTGGAGTGCCAAGGTTCGTCATCATGGCACTAGTGCATTGCATGAAGTTCTGTGGGACAGGGACTCACAGCAGTTCTCAACCTGCCATTCCCCCCCCCCCTGCCCTCGAAAAGCTATTAAGATAAGATAAATCTTTATTGTCATTGTCCCCTTGCGGGAACAACAAAAGTTGCAGTGCTTGCTGACACACTTTATAAGCCAGGGGTCCCCAACCACCGGGCTCTGGATGGGTACCGGGCCATGGGTTGTCCCAAATTGGGCCGCGGAGATGGGTGGCTTTAAAGGTAATGACCAGCACCTTGAATTGCACCGAGAGGCAAATTGGAAGCCAGTGCAGCTCCCGAAGCAGTGGTGAGGCGCGAGCATAATGCCCACACCCCATCACCACCCGAGCAGCCACATTCTGGACCAACTGCAGCTTCTGGATGGTCATCAAGGGCAGCCCCATGTAGAGCACATTGCAATAATCTAATCTAGAGGTGACCAGAGCATGAGTGACCATGAATAGAGTCCCGGTCTATGAGCGGGCGCAACTGGCGAATCACCCAAAGTTGGGCAAAAGACCTCCTGGCCTCGGCCGCCATCTGTTCTTCAAGCAGCAGTCGTGAGTCCAGGAAGACCCCAAAGTTGCACACCGGATCTGTCTGGGGCAGACTAGCCCCATCCAAAACCAATGATGGTAGCTCCCGAGATAACACCAGGCCCCTAATCCATAGCCACTCAGTCTTGCCAGGGTTCAGTTGTAATCCGTTGTCCCCCATCCAGACCCCAACAGCCGCCTGGCACTCGGACAGGACTTTGACAGCATCACTGGGATCACCACGAGGCGAGATGTACACTTGGGTGTCATCCGCATACTGATGGTACCGCGCCCCGTGACAACAGATGATTTCACCCAGCGGTTTCATGTAGATGTTAAACAGGAGAGGAGACAGCACCGAGCCCTGAGGCACCCCATATTGGAGTGGCCTAGGGCTGGACATCTCACTCTCCAACCACACCGACTGGGTACGGCCCTTCAGGAATGAGGAAAACCAGGACCACACAGTGCCCTGGATCCCCAATCCTCGGAGCCATTCCAGAAGGATACCATGGTCCATGGGATCCGCCCCATGCCAGTGTGCACTGTGATACCTCACTGCCCAAGTCAAACTGTGTGGCTGGCAGGCAGCTGGGCTCCTCCTCCTATCTGTGTGCAGTGAGGTATCACACTGCCCATATTCAAGCTGTTGCTGGCAAAATTGAAATATATATATACTCCATGAGTATATTTTGAGAATGTTTTAGTCATTATATATTATGCACTTTATTGTATTTTATTATGCGCTTGCACCATCCAGTCCCACTACCCCCATTTACTGGTCCATGGAAAAATTGTTTAGCATGACACCGGTCCATGGTGCAGAAAAGGTTGGGGGACCTCCGTTATAAGCCACAGGGTGACTGTTTTCTGAGCTCAAGAGAGTACAGTAGAGTGAAGTTACATTTCAAAAGCAAAACAAGTGGGAATTATTCTCCTTTATAGTAACGAGGAATGACTTTTAGTTACATTTAAAAAGACATTACCCCAATATTATGCCTTACTGTTTTTAGTCCTCAGATTTTGCTTTTTATCAGCAATCATACATGCTTCTGCACACAAAGAGCTAACACTAGCACTTAGCTTGCGCATGCAGGAAGGGAGTTCCTTAAGCCTAGTTGCACAATCCATTACTTCTTAAAAGTTGCTTTGCAAGAGAGAACACACATACACACAAGGGAGGGAGGGAGGCCTTACTGCTTTCTGATGGGCAAGTAGGTTGTTGGCACAACCCCCAAACACAACCACTTCTCCCTCGTCACTTGCACAGGCCGTGTGCCAGAGCCTGCAAAGAGATCAGTCAGAGACAGGAGAAAGGCTTTAGGCTGGGGAGCAAATCTCATATCCACCCCGAGGTCAATCCTCAGTCAAATATATGCAGGATAAAGTGCAACGACAATATGCGACAGCCCCTTCACGATATTTTAAAACAAAACTGGTGACTGTCGACTCCAAGAACACCATGGCCATAACTCAAACGACAACTTAGGTCCATGATGGTGAACCTTGGCACTCAATTCCCAGAAGCCCAAGCCCCGGTGAATCCACACGAAGTGTTTTACTGCGATTCACCCGGCCCACGCCGCCCTCGTTGCTCCCGGAAGCGGAAGTAAAACGCGCCCAGATGGGCGCGTTTTACTTCCGCTTCCGGGAGCAATAAGGGCAGCGCGGACCGGGTGAATCGCAGTAAACCACTTTGTGTGGATTCACCGGGGCTTAGGCTTCTGGGAATTGAAGTCTAAGAACATCTGGAGTGCCAAGGTTCGCCATCATGGACTTAGGTCAAGGTCTCCCTTACTCGGAGTCGGAAGCCAGTTGTATCCGACTCTAGGGTTCGGTGCTCATCTGCATTTACAGCCAAAGAGCCAGCGCTGTCTGCATCTGCAGAAGTTTCTGTAGACATGTTGCAGGCACGACTAGATGCTGGAGCACACAGAATGCTGTTAACCTTTCCTGCCAAAGTGGTACCGATTTATCTACTTGCAATGTCTTGCTTTCGAACTGCTAGGTTGGCAGGAGCTGGGAGGGATGATGGGTGCCTGCTCCGTCACGCAGCACTCAGGTCTCGAACTGCTGACCAGTCATCAAACTCAGCATCTTAACCCACCAAGCCACTGCAGTCCCACTGACAACTTGCATTGGGGGGGTTTACTGATCGTTTTTAGCTGATGCCGTTTTAATTTGTTGTTGTATTATTGTAGTTGCTTGTTCGCTGTTTTTATTTATGCTGTTCGCCGCCCTGAGTGGTGTCCCCCATCAGAAGGGCGAGATATAAATCCATAAATAAATAAATAAAAATTGGCCTAAATCCACTGGTACAAGCTTATTTATTTATTTTATCCCACTCTGGGCAGTAAACAAAAAGAAAACAATTAACAATAATACAACCATTGCAAGTTAAGCAGTCAATGTAACTGCTTTCATGTGGCTAGCCTGTGACAGTAAATGCCTATGCTTATTCCCAAAAAGCCAGTTACCAATGGGTTTTTTAGGCTCTGTGAACAGAAGAACTGCAAAAGATTTGAAAGAATCACAAAGTTAAAACCCCAAAGGGGTCTGCCACCACTTCGGCCCAGGCTGGTAGAAGTAGCGGAGTCATAAACAAAGAATGCTAGAGCATAGATGCAGATCAATCCAGGTGTGTTGGAATACCTTTCCCCCATCCCCACTGGCTGGGGGGGGGGGGCAGGAAGGGGGAGCTATGGATGTCACCCAGGTGGCCCTGTGGAACCTCCTGGGCTGGTTCTTACCTGGGCTTCTCCGCGTAATTGTGCTCAAACTGTATCCATTCATTCTTGCTGATACAATAGATCCAGGCGTCACCTGCAATTGCACAGAAATTGTCATTAAGAGCATGACTTCAGAAGACGTTGGTTCTAATGACTACATGATCTGGAGACAAACCCACTGGTGTGACTGGGACATTCGGATGGCCCCGTCAGAGCCTACCTGAAGCAGGTGTATTTTTAAGCTAAACAGGGCACAAGACAGAAAGAGGAAATCTAAAGCTCTGCTCCAAAGCCCCTCTACCTTCCCAAGACATAACCCCACATTGTTTCATTTTTACCTATTCTATTTCTTAAGTCACTTGGAATCTTTGGAGGAGAAGGAAGGGACTCCCTGTGGAACAGGGAAAGGGAGGGTTAAACCTTTCAAACTTTCTTTATAAATATAAGGCCTACAATCTTTCTAGGAGAAAATTTTAAAAATGAATGGACAACCAAAGGCGACCAAAATCTGCACCATCTATCTATATCTATAAAACAGAGGTGTGGGTTTCTGTGTGCTCAAAAGGCTCCCACACCCCTGGACCGATCCCACTGAAATTTGGCACATACGTACCTTTGGCCAGAGAGATCAGCACTGCAGGGGTCACAAGCCCCATGGGAGGGGGTCGTACGCCCCCAAATTGCGTCCCAATTGATCTATACAATGTGTGTATTTCCCAGTGATGTAGTTGGCTGATGCCATAGTCCCAGGTAGGTTGAGATTGTAACATCATCTGACTAGCTCAGCTGTAGCCCTCTGAGCTCAGCTGTAGTTTTCACAGTAGGTGGAAGGCAAATGGGCATGCGAGATCAGCACTGTGGGGGTAACAAGCCCCATGTGGGTGTGTATGCCATTAGGACTTCTGGTCCCTCAGGTGGCCGGACACATGTATGGGATAAGGGCAGTAAGTGACTGTCAACGGAGAAACGGGACAGGTGGGGGAAGAGAAAGATAGAGGCAGGGAGGCAGGAGTGATCCACATACACCCCATGAGGTTTGTAAGAGGGAAAGGCTGACCTATGTTAAAGAAAACCCCGAGCGAAGCCAGGTAATCAGCTAGTATGTATTATTTGACATGTGTTTAGTGACGGGGAACACCTTCTCAGCCAAATGAAATAAATACCAATGTGACCCGCTTTAAAAAGAGGAAGGTGTGTGTGTGATAATAATTCTTTGGAAGGTCTTTTACCGATAAACTGGTTTACTTACTGAGCGGCTGCTTCTCGGTAGTGAAGCCGCCAAAGAGGAAGAGATGGTCAGAAGAAACCGGAGTTAATGAATGCCACGAACGGCCGACGGGGCAAAAGCCTTGCGTGATTCTAGGCAAGAGGAACAGAACTTAAATAAGAATAAATAAATAAATAAATAAAATAAACCACGGGTTGATAAAGGGTTTCTGCCGTAGTCAGAGTAAAAGAGAAAAAAGCAACTGCTCCAGTTCTAGAAATGGGAGGTACAATGGGCACTATAGAAGCCACACTCACCCACACACACCCAAACCTTTTGAATGTAGAATACCGTATTTTCTGTCCATCTCTGTTTGTCATTGCAATAGGACTGCCCCTAAAGAAATCCATCCCACACGTGGCTTCATTCTCCTATGGCTGTGATGGCGAACCTTGGCACTCCAGATATTCTTAGACTTCAATTCCCAGAAGCCCAAGTCCTCTGTGAATCCACACGAATGGGTTTACTGCGCTTACATGCAGTAAACCCATTTGTGTGGATTCACAGACTTGGGCTTCTGGGAATTGAAGTCCAAGAACACGTGCAGTAAACCCATTCATGTGGATTCACAGAGATTTGGGCTTCTGGGAATTGAAGTCCTAGAACACATGCAATAAACCCATTCGTGTGGATTCATAGAGACTTAGGCTCCTGGGAATTGAAGTCCAAGAACACGTGTAGTAAACCTATTCGTGTGGATTCACGGAGACTTGGGCTTCTGGGAACTAAAGTCCAAGAACATCTGGAGTGCCAAGGTTCGCCATCACTGTCCTACGGGAAAAGGAGGGTCCATCTGGTATGGAACCCCACCCCACCCCCAATCTGACTGGCTCCATGCAAGGAGAGGGGAAACTGCCAACAGATGGCAGGAAATCCCCCCCCCCTCCTGCGAAGCAATAGCCCCACAACAAAGCAAACCAACAAAGCCCAGCCCGTACATTTCATGCCACTCCCAGGTGTCCAGGTCAAGGTAGTAGAGATCATTCATCCTAGAGTCCTGGGAAGAGAGGAAGAGAGGCAGCTTTCAGTGGCCTTTGCCTGAGAAAAGGGCAGCCCTTTCTTCTCTGGTCTCCCAACTCACGCGGTATCTCCCACCAAAGACGTAGCCTCTGTTCCCGACCGTGGCACATGCATGGGCTGCTCGGGGTGACGGTGATTTGCCCTGTGATGAGGAGTTTAGAAAGGGTTAATCAGAAGGGCAAGACGGGAGAATAGGAATAGAACAGGATGACAAAGGATCGGGTGAAAACCTCTGCCTGCTACACCCACCGTTCAAATATTGACTATTCCTTAGAAGAGGGGTCCTCAACCACCGGGCCACGGACCAGTACCGGGCCACAAGCTGTCCTGAACTGGGCCACAGGGGTGGGTGGTCTTGGGAACCCTGATGGCAGCCTTCTGCCCTCAACGTGCGCTGCCGGGTCTGCCCAGCGAACAGAGCGAGAGTACGGGCTTCCGACACAGCAGACGGGCAGGTGGCCAGGCCCCTCCTCCATGTTGCTTAACTACGGCTCTTACTGCAATTATACACTTTATCGTATTTTATTATGCGTTTGCACCATCCAATCCCACCACCTCCACTTACTGGTTCATGGAGAAATTGCTTAGCATGAAACCAGTCCGTGGTGCACAAAAGGCTGGGGACCGCCTGCCTTAGAAGAAAACGCTCCCTGGTTATCTTACTTCTTGGCCCATCTGATTCACATTCCTCCTGTCTTCTAAGCCTGATTCAAAGCAACTCACGAGGAAATGAAAGACACAAGATCGCAACATTAAAGTATATTTGAGAAATAATAGTATTTGGGGGAGGGGGCGTCAGACTAAAAGCAATTTTAAAACCAGACTAAATTTTCAAAAAGCATCCACTGGCTATGTGTTGGAGATGTAATAAACGTGTTGGAACTTATAATCATATGTGGTGGAATTGTAAAGAGATCAGAGATTTTTGGAAAGAGATCGAGAGATAGTTGGAATGATGGGAAATAGGATTAAGATCGGAATAGGTGCTGCCATGCTTACAGACTTAGAGGGTTTAAAATTAGATAAGGATGAGCAAGAACTGGTTGCGATTTTTATGTCTACGGGAAGACAGTGTATAGCAAGAAAGTGGAAGGACCCGATGAAATTAAAACTGGAAGATTGGTTTAAGGAAATATGGCAGCTAGCCCTGAATGACAAATTGACGTGGGAATTAAATGAAAAGAAAGGAATAGTTAAGGAAAATAAATTTTTGAAAATTTTGAAACTATATGTGGAATATTCATTTAAAAAATGGAGAATATAAGATGGTACCGGAACAATTGAATGTCTGGAAACATTGATTTTTGTTGAGACAGGCCGCATCCCTCTTTGGCAATGTATTATATCACTGGGTGATTATTATTGTTTGATCTTACATATTCTAAATTGAGAAAGAGACTTAGAGCATAGTGAGGTAGAGTTATTACAAATGGTTAGATATGATTAAGAGATTAGTCTTCTTCATTTCTTTAGACTGTTTTTTTAAAAAAGATAACATTTAACCAGCAATTGAATGTAATAAATGTGTAAGATCTCACTATTTTCCATAAGTGGGTTTACAATGTGATGTTATTCTTTTATTTTGATTTAACTCGGATATATTAATGTTATAAGTAACTCATTTCTCTTTCTTCTATTTTCTTGTGATGTTTTTTGTATATTAATCATTTATGTGAGGTATGTTTTATTGTTTTTCTTCTTTGATGTTTTTTATATTTGAAAAATCTTAATAAAATCTATTTTTAAAAAAGCATCCACTGGTTAGAATCCCCCTCCAGAAGCACCTGATCAATTTCTAAAAGCGAATCTGAATGCAAAGTTGTGTCCCGATTTCTGAGCAGAAAGAAAACTGACAAAGTTCTCATTTACATCCTTAATGGCCATTAAGAAGTGGGGGCTGAGGAACTGAGGGATGCTTAAAATCCAATAGTTGAGTTGAAGGACAAAGCCAGATTTGAATCACACACACCCCTCCACCACATTACCATATTTTTAGGACCAATAAAATGCACTCCCCCCCCCCCCGAGTGGGGTGGGGTGGGGGATGAGGGTGCGTCTTTTAGTCTGAATGCTGTCCAACAAGGCTGTTGTAAAAATATATTTTACAACAGCCGCGGCTGGCTGAAGACCTCCACCACCGCCACCACAGCTGTTCCGGGGCTGGGGAAAGAAAAACCTATGTTTGGTGGGCCATTACCACAGGTGGCCATAAGAGGGCGCGAATTGCAATTTCCCATTTAAATGCATTGGAAATCAATTTCTTGTACAGTACTGTATTCTAAAACTTTTCTGTTTGTATGTTCCCAATGCATTTCAGTGGGAAACCAAACCTGTGCATAAAAAGATAGGGTTTCATTTACCTTTCTTGCCTTTGTCCATGCTCCATGTGGTCAAAATGGAGGGGGAAGTCATGCTTCCTGGTTGCAGGGAGAGCAAGAGGCGAGGCTAGGCTAGAGCATCGCTTCCTGCCTCAGTGCAATTGGCTTGCCCACCCATTTTCCCAACAGCGCCACCACTGGTTGGTGGTGCAAATACAGTACTATTTGGTTCAGAATATTTTTCTTGCTTTCCTGCTTTAAAAACTGGGTGCATCTTATGGCCAGGTGTGTCTTATGGTCCAAAAAATACGGTAATATCCACACTGTGTGTGTTATTGAGAACAAACTCTGGAAAAGAAATTTACTGGTGTTCTTGGAAGCCCAAGTCTCTGTGAATCCACACAAATGGGTTTATTGTGTGTATGCGCAGTAAACTCATTTGTTTGGATTCACAGACTTGGGCTTCTGGGAATTAAAGTCCAAGAACACCTGGAGTGACCTGGAGTGCCAAGGTTCACCATCATTGCGGAGGCAGCCAGTCTCTTCTTGAGGCTTACCGTGGTTAAAGGCTGACTCCAGGTGAAAGATTCTGTGTCCAGGACATGGACGTGATCGTTCCAACCTCGAGGAAGACCTGAATTCTTTAACAAAAACAGAGACACCTTTTGAAAGGGAAGCACTGGTATCTCTTTCTGGGCAGCAGTTTCAACCATGTAAGGCAGGGGTACCCAAACTACAGCCTAGGGGCCGGATTTGGCCCCAACGCCAATTCATGCAGCCCACAAAGTCCTCGTCGCTCCTGAAAGCGAAAGTAAAATGCACCCATACGGGTGCATTTTACTTCCGCTTCCAGGAGCGATGGGGGCTTTGTGGGCCACATAAATTAATGTTGGGGGCCTGATCCAGCCCCCAACGCAGGCCATAGTGACTAGCTCACTGAACCACGTGACCGGCCCACGGCCCAAAAGGTTTGGGCACCCCTGTTGTAAGGTTCCAGGGGGAGCAAGCTCTTCATTCATCTGATGACATTCTGCGTAGCAAGTTCTAACCACGAGCATTAACGCCTCTACAAAAACAGTTTCTCTGATGACATGGGTTATAAAAACAATCTCCATGAAAGCTCTTACAGGTCTGTTTTTATTTATTTAATAGATTTATATACCGCCCTTATCAGGTGGACTCTGGGCGGTGTACATAGGCCAACGAGCACCTTACTGACCATACAATGAAACAAGTTAAAACCAATATAAAAACAATTCAAAACCCCCAAAGAACATTTGTCAATATTGCCCACCGCCTTCTCGACATCAGCAGTCCATAGCTCAAAAGAGAATTCAGGCAGGCTGGGAAAGATCCAGGACTTACCCAGAGAGAGGTTTCATCAAATTCAAATGTTCCGATCGGTCTCCCTTCAGGGTAATAGCCGTAGCCGCCAAAAAAGATTAGCCTGTTCCAACAGAAGGCAAGGAAGGATCAATGAAAGGAAGACAGTGAACATCTTAGTGATAAGACAAGAGCCCAGGGTGGCACAGGGGTTAAACTGCTGTCCTGCAGTCATAATGTTATGAGTTCGATCCTGAGGTGAATCAAGGTTGACTCAGCCTTCCATCCTTCTGGGGTCAAGGAAATGAGTACTCAGCATGTTGGGGGTAAAATGCTAATTAACTTGTTAACCGCCCAGAGAGTGCACTAAGTGCTTATATGGGACAGGTATATAAATCTTATTGCTATTGCTAAATTCACACCCAATGAAGACTCCCTCCCCCCCCCCCCCCGCCGCCGCCGCTTCCAGGAAAGAACAAAGGAAGATCTTTTCTGTTGGAACTTAAGCTAAGGTGGACAAAGGTCCACCCTACCAAGCTTCCCCAGTGCTTCCCATTTTACACGTTAAATATTAAGTTGTGGAAAGAGAGACACCTCAAAGAAGACCTACTGTCCTTAAGACCAGAAGGGGGAACATCTATGCAAAATACCCACCAACTGTGGCAATTAAAACTGGTAGAGGACAACGGCCAGGGCTTTGCCATTACAGCACCCAAGCACAAACCAGAGGTCCAGAAGTGGCCTTTTCTGTGGATATTTTGGAACACATGCAGAGCTAGAGAAGTTGCATGAAAGCAGATCCCATTGCTGAAAAACGGCCACTTGAGACCAAATTTTCCAACCTCACTCTTATTGTGGCATTTTAGACAGTTTTTGAGACTACGACAACTCTTTCTTTTCCATCTTGCTGCAACCTACCTTTACAGTCAGGTATGGTGAACCACAAAAGCACAATCAGTCAATCAGTCAGTCAGTATACAAAGTATAAGGATTGGGGAGAAAGACATGGCTGAGCTGGTGCACTGTCTGGGGCAGAAGCAAAGCCACATCTTCCTCCATGTGGGTTTTCATCCCATCATCTCCCATAGCTTACTTGTTTTTATAGGCCCAAACTCCAAGTTTGTCTTTTGAAGAGGGAGGGACACCCTGGCACTCCACCTTGACCCACTGCAACACTTCCACATTCGTCCTGGAATTTAGCATGTAGAACTGCAAGGAGGAAACCAGCAAGTGGTGAGAAGGCCACCTGCCCGACCATGGCTCACCCCCAGTCCTGGATCTCATGTGGATCATTTCATGTCAACTTAACAGCCTTCCATGTGCCTAGTAGTGCAGGTGGGGGCCCTTGAAGTCATCAGCCACTCCACCCGCTATTTACCAGCTTTTCCCAGTCACACCTTTCCTGGTCACATTCTATCTCCCTCAGGAATGTTCTCAAAAACTTTGGCAGGACTTCTTGATTCTTTCTCTCTCACTCTCTCCATTACAAACACATTTTACGACCCCTACTGATGTCACCGCCCAAGAGGCAAACCATAGATATGCAATCCTAAATTATAATTTTTTGAAGTGGTAGCCATGTTAGTCTGTGCAAACATGTCAGAGATTCAACGAAACAACAAAAAAGACCAAAAAAAGTTGTGGCACCTTAAAGACTAACTGCTGTATTTTAATGTTAGCTTTCATGGATCGAGTCCACTTCATCAGACCTAAGAGAGCCCAGTTTGGGCTGGGGTGCCCAAACTTTTCCTACCCGGGGCCTGACCATGACCCCTCAAACAGCTGAGTGGGCCAGACATGTGGATCCTCCCGCCAGTGGCAGCGTGTGAATGTGCCATGCATTTTTGGGCTTTTCCCCTGCCCCTTTGCATGGAGGAGGGAGCAAAGTTGGAACATTTTCGTGTCATATTTTGAATTTTTTGCTGCATTTTTGCCAAATTTCAGCATGTTTTAGGCGCGATTTCCACACTTCCAATGGCTGTGGGGCACTTCCAGTGTCGGTAGCAACCCACCTGTGGGGCGGATGATGACATCCCACTGTGGGGCGGATGATGACATCCCACAGGTCAGACCAGGTCCATAGTTTGGGTACCTCTGCTTTATGGCATCAATTTATACACATCAGGTACAGAAGCATGCAACGGTTGGCCAACCAAACAGAAAAGTTATTTACATAAATATGTCTCTCTCAGTAGCAAGAGGGAACAGACATACGCAATATGCAACTTCGGAAATGGGTGTCTATTTTTTCTCCTCACTTTCCTTTTCCCTCCTCATTCCTTTTCCCTTCTGTGTTGTATACTCTTAAATTGTAAACTGAGAGCAGGAGTTCCATAATTTTTATCTCAGGAAGCTATTTAAGTTGGGAAATGTTTTCACATATACAGTACATGCTTTAAAATACACACTGAGATGTTTTTGTTCAAGAACCAACTCTTTTTCACTTTCTTGTTTCTAAGTGAGGTCTCTTAATAAAGGGTAAATGTTGGCTTTATTCCCCACAGAGATCTCTTGAGACAAAGCAAGTTCATCGAAACAGTTCTTTCCCCCACTGTTGTAGGCATAATTAACATCTTAAAATAGAAAGTGGGCCCACCACGAACTGGGCTTTGCCTCCCCCCTTCCTGCTTCCTGTTCCTGGGGCAACAGAATGTCCCACAGGCATTCCCCTTGTCCAAGTGTCTGACCTTGTTTGTGTTTCCGTGCGCGTGGTGTCCTCCAAACAGGTACAAGACTCGGTCCAGGCAGACAGCGCAGCTTCCTGACATGGAAGGGGGAACATCGCCTGAGGTTCTGTGTTTTGTCCTGAGGACAGAAGTATGCTGCTGTTAAAGGAAGCTCTGGTTTCATCAATGGATAATGGCCAAAATCCTTCTAGGTAGGCCCAACAGTGACCAGATGCCAAGTTCAATGCTACCTTTTCTCATTATACAGCAGTCACAAATCTTAGTGCCCAACCATAACAACCAGTGCTGACTTTTAAAAATGGAAGTCATTTGATGCTGAGAGTTACATCAACGAAGCTATATGCAGGCATTTGATATAACCTGTTATGGTACTTGCTTATTTAAAATACTTAATGTTATTATACTAAGTTTCCTAATCTCTAGGAAACCGCTGCATATCCGACAGTGCCCAATAATTTTTTTAGCCTATGTTTATAGGCTGCCTGTTAAAAATGCTCCCAAGACTGCTAAGAAAACAAATAATCTTGATGAAGGCCAAACGGTGACGAAGTTAACAGGAACAGCAAAATATACCATTTGAGGCAAGAAATGCTGTGTGATACATTGAATGATCAAAAAAGCTTCTTTAAATTCTCATATAAAGACAGATATCTTTCTTCTTTAATAACCAAACTCAAATTGTAGGAAAATCAATTCATCCTTCTTTATTATCAAATTTCAAATTGCAGGAAAATCAATTCATCGAAACCGTTCTGGTAAATTTGGTTGAATTGATTTTCCTGCAATTTGAAATTTGATAATTAAAAGGCTTATTGTTCCAAATTATATAAGATTGTAAATTGTTTCTTTATTATTTTACTATTTAGAAAACATATCCTGAAGAAGCAGGTGTGTGAAAAACCAAATTTACTGGAATGGATTCGATGAATTGATTTTCCTGCAATTTGAAATTTGATAATAAAGAAGAATGAACTGATTTTCCTACAATTTGAAATTTGATAATAAAGAAGGATGGATTGATTTTCCTACAATTTGAGTTTGGTTATTAAAGAAGAAAGATATCTTTCTTTATACAAGGATTTAAAGAAGCTTTTTTGAAGAAAACAAATAAAACAATTAAAATACCATGAAAGACAAAAACAACAGTAAATAAAAACATGGCTTAAAAATAGCCCCAATGTCAGGGTATGGGGATTTTAGGAAGTGATTTAATGTTTACCATTTTCCGGTTTCCATGTTATAGATCCAGATTTCATCTCTTGGCAGATAGAAGTCATAAAAGCCCCTCACTTGTGCATTCTGGAGCAGTAGACAGAAATAAAAAGGGTGTCCCATTACTAAATATAATAGCAATTTAAAAGCATTCTAGGTTATTTTTATGGTTATGTCAAGGGCTCAAAGAATCCCCAGTCCACCACCTCAAATACTTGTGTCATAAAACTCAGATAGCAAATCAAACTGAGATGGCAAATTTTGGAATATACTCAGTCACAGAATTCCAACACTACTTACTTAACATAAGAACAACATAAGAACAGCCTTGCTGGAAGAGGCCACAGGAGCCCATGATCCAGTCCAGCATTCTGTCTCACACAGTGGCTCACCATTTCCTTCAGGGTATTCCCAAGCAGATGCCTTCACCTGCTTAGGATTCCCTGGAGATGGCATGGAGAGATATCCTGCCTATCTCTCCAACCCGGAGGTTGTCCTTAGGTAGCCATAATTATAGCCATTGATACTCTTGTCCTCCATGAACTTGTCTAATCCTTTCTTAAAGCTGTCAAGACTGACAGCTGTCACCACTTCTTCTGGCAGGGAGTTCCATAGACCAGTGATCCTCTCTCTGGGTGAAAAAGTACTTTCTCTTATTTGTTTGAGAACTAGCACCCAAAGGTTTCATGGAGTGTCCCCTAGTTCTAGTGTTATGCGATAGGGAAAACAGTTTTTCCTTATCTACTTTGTCCACACCTTTGTGCATGATTTTATAAACTTCAATCTGGTCACCTCTGAGACGCCGTCCGTCATTCAAGAGTGAAGAGGCCCAACCGTTGTAGCCTCAGATGGTAAGGAAGGTGTTCCAGTCCCCTAATCATTCTGGTTGCCCTCCTCTGCACTTTTTCCAACTCCATAATATCCTTCTGGAGGAATGGCGACCAGAACTGTACACAGTATTCCAGATGGGGCCTCACCATAGATTTATAAAGAGGCAAAATGACACTTGCTGACTTACTGGTATTTTCTATACCCTTCCTAATGATCCCTAGCATTGAGTTTGCTTTTTTCACTGCTGAGGCACACTGGGTTGACACCTTCATTGAGCTCTCGTCCACCAGGACACCAAAGTCCCTTTCCTGGTTTGTCGCAAAGAGTTCAGACCCCATCAGTTTATAAATGTAATTGGGTTTTTTTGCCCCAACATGCATCACTCTGCACTTATTAATGTTGAAGCTCATTTGCCACTGTTTTGCCCACTCCCCCAGTGTCAAGAGATCCCTCTGGAGCTCCTCACAATCTCTCACAGTTTTCACTACCTTGTATAATTTAGTGTCGTCAATAAATTTGGCTACCTTGCTTTTTACTCCTACCTCTAGATCATTTATGAAGAGGTTGAAAAGCAGGGGTCCCAGTACTGAACCTTGGGGGACCCCACTCTTTACTTCCCTCCACTTGGAGAAGTGTCCATTTAGTGCTACCCTCTGTTTCCTGTCCCTTAGCCAGTTGCTGATCCAGGACAAGACCTGTCCCTTTATTCCATGACTGGTAAGTTTATTCAAGAGCCTTTGGTGTGGGACCTTGTCAAAAGCCTTCTGAAAGTCCAGATAAACAATGTCAACTGGATCCCCCTTATCCACATGCTTATTGACACTCTCAAAAATTTCCAACAGATTAGTGAGGCATGATTTGCCCTTGCAAAAGCCATGTTGGCTCTCCTTTAGCAGCGCCTTCTCTTCTATGTGCCTATTAATTCTATCTTTTAGGATGGTTTCCATCACTTTACCTGGGACACATGTCAAACTGACAGGTCGGTAATTTCCTGGATCACCCCTGGATCCTTTTTTGAAAATTGGTGTTACATTCGCTACCTTCCAGTCATCAGGCACAAAGCCTGATTTGAGGGAAAGATTATATATTTTGGCTAGGAGATCAGCAATTTCATCTTTAAGTTCCCTGAGAACTCGTGGATGGATGCCATCTGGTCCTGGTGATTTGTTAGTGTTTAGCTTAACAAGACATGCAAGGACCTCCTCCCTGGTTATTTCTATCTGGCTTAATTCTTCGGTTTCCCTCCCTACAAAGATAGGTTCTGTTTTGGGCATGTGGCCTCTGTCTTCTTCAGTGAATACTGAAGCAAAGAATTCATTGAGTCTCTCTGCAATCTCTGTTTCCTCTTTAATAACCCCTTGCCTTCCATTGTCATCTAATGGTCCAATGGCCTTCCTAGTTGGGTTCTTACTTCTAATGTACTTAAAGAAGTCTTTGTTATTTCTCTGAGTATTTTTAGCTATACGCTCCTCAAAGTCTTGCTTTGCTTTCCTGATTGTTGCCTTGCATTTGTTCTGCCAGAATTTATGTTTCTGCCCGCTGAAGTAAATCAACATCACAGAAGAGCAAACACAAACTGCATCAGTAAAATGTCCCCATCAGGTGTTCCTTTGTCAGGGGTCACATGCAGGGAAGAGACTCCCCCAAGATGTGCCACTGTGCAAAGTTAGTACCCATGCCCACACGAGGCTCTACATCAAGCAATAATAGTTGTGTTTGAGGAAACAGAGAGAAGGGCCAGCAGTGGACACAAACATGAATAAAGGGAAGTTATGTGGAAATGCTTTGAAATAATGCAACTGCTTCACTTATTAGGAGAATGAATCACCGGGTTTATATCTGGGAGGATGGGTTACCATGTCATTAGCAGCAGATGCTTTAAATTAAGTCACAGATCCCTTCCAAAGAGTGCCCAGTGTGGTGCATTGGCAAGAGTAATGGAATAGGACTCGGGAAACCTGGGTTCAAATCTGTACTCAGATGGAAGTTCATTTTGGGTGTGGAACCGGTCAAATCACTCCTTAATTACTTCACTTACCTTGAAAACCCTGTTAGGATTGCTACAGGTCACCACTGACAACATAACAACATCTGTTCTCATACATGCAATGCCCATAACAACATCCGTTCTCATATATATGCAATGATCCATTCCATTTATAGGAGTGAAACTAGTGTATTACTTCAAAAATATTTCATCCTCAGCTTTATCCTATTGTTTCAACATTTGTGTGCATTTGCCACCGGTTGCTTTTCTATTTGTAGAAGACCTAAAATACAGTGGAACCTCGGTTAATGTAATTAATGCGTTCTCCGGGATGTTTTTTATAGAGAAAATTACTTTAACCAAATTTCCCATAGGAATGCATTGAAAACCAAAATACATTAACCAAAATGCGGTTCCCCATAACCAATTAATCTGTTCCCCAAAATAATTCCGTAAACCGAGCCACTATTTTCTATGGATTTCCTTTTGTTATGCAATTTTTATGTTATCCGAGCCGTTTGTTAACCGAGGTTCCACTGTACAGTATATCCATTGCATCACCAACACATGAACATATTAGGCTCTTATTTTAGACAAAGGAGGCATGTCCATGTCAATCCACACCAAGTCTTCTGCCATTATACATCCATTTAGTTTAAAACCTGTGCATCGTTTGGGGACACAGGGAGGAAGGGACCCACGTTTGTTTCCTGTGGCATGACACATTTAAAAATACTGCCTTTTTGCTACCCACCTTATATCCCCCCCAAACAAGCATACACTGTCCATCGGTAACGGCCACATGGCCACTGCGCTCAGCGGGACTGCCATTCTCCAGCTGTTCTAGGTTGTCCTCAGCAGGAGCCAGAATGTCTACGTCCATTGGCTCTTCGTTGTCCTCTGCCATGCTGATGTGGGGTGAGGGATATATACCTTAAAAGAACAAGGCAGAGGCATAAGAGATGGCATTGACATTAAAGCCAAGACATTAAATCCCACTATTTTTAAATTGCAAATGTGGGAAGATGCAAAACAAACACCCGGCATTGAACATTTGCTATTGAGGTTAAACTCATTGAAAAATAGGGAGATTCACAGCTAATATGAAAAACATCTGCCATTACCAATTGTATGAAGCCACATTGACTGTTATGCTAATGAATCACTCTGTACCTCTGTACCTGATGTGTATAAATTGATGTCATGAAGCCCCACTCCCATGTCTGATGAAGTGGACTTGGTCCACAAAAGCTCACATTGAAATAGAACAGTCTGATATGCCTGAAACACAGACTAACATGGCTACTGTTCCCCAAAATTCTACTTTCATGTTATTAGCTGTGTTTCATTTATTATTTTATGTGTTATTTTGGTTTTTTTATGCTTGTACGCTGCTCTGAGTGGCACAGTTACCAGAAGGATGGGGTATGCACGTTAAAAAATTAAATAAACGGGATTTATTTCACCCGCCTTTCTGAGGAAATATGATTGCAACCTGGCAAGCAGAAAAGTGACTCTTACCTTCTGTGCCAAAGCATAAACAGACTGACAACTAAACTGACCGCCTGTCCTGGGTACTACACTCACACCATGGCAAGACAACCATCTGTACATTATCTGCTATGGCAAGATGGACCATAAGAAAAGGTCTTACATCCATTTTTACTGAGTAGTCCTTGCAGGGGAGGAGGGGAGGCAGAAGACTTTCCCGGCATTACCAGATGCCATGGATGACCGAGCATCAGTTTATTCCATGTGCAAAGCGGGTTCTCCTTAAGGACTTATTTAAGGCAAGGCTTATTTAAAATTCCTCTGGTGCAATGGGCTAATTGGGGTACACATAAAAGCATCTCCTCAATGCAAGGGAAGGTGGCCTTGGCCAAATGGGGTAGGCATGGCGGGGGGTGGGATAATAACCTCTCCTGCCCTGCCCCCCCCCTTTGGACTACAGTGCCAGACCCCCTCAGAGAGCCCCACCTCACCCCCCACAAGGAACGGATTTTGAGCAGGGTTGCCTGTGGCCTTTAAAGTTTACAAATGGAAGAGGAAGGGATGCTTTTAAGGATGTTGTCCCCCACCCACCCACCCCAAACCACGGAGAGGCTTCCCAAAAGATGTACCACCACCACCACCACCACCACCACCACCACCCCACACAGGACGAAAGAGATGCGCCCAATTATTCCACTCTTGGGAGGTAAAAGTCGCCCTTGCTCGAAAGCCAGTCGTATCCGAATCTAGGATCCAGTGCTCATCTCTGTTGACAGCCCAAGAGCCAGCGCTTTCTGCGTCTGCAGTCAGACATTCCCGT
The DNA here is from genome assembly GCA_035047345.1 of Bradypodion ventrale. Lineage (NCBI taxonomy): Eukaryota > Metazoa > Chordata > Lepidosauria > Squamata > Chamaeleonidae > Bradypodion > Bradypodion ventrale. The sequence goes on from JAWDJE010000001.1 coordinate 502,469,777, forward strand.
GGTCATAAGGCAGGCACGACTAGACACCGGAGCGCAAGGAACGCTGTTTGTTTTTTACCTTTCCTGTCAACGTGGTGCCTCTTTATCTCCTTGCAGTTTCTTGCAACTTCGAGCGGCTTGGTTGGCTGGCAGGAGCTGGGGCGGACGACGGGAGCTCACTCCGTCGTGCAGGACTCGGGTCTCGAACTGCTGGCATGCCGAGCCGACCTTCCCCAGGAAAGACGCCCCCACCCTCCTTCCGAGGCCTGGTGGGGAGAGAAAGCGCCAACCTCCCTCTTCTCACGACCTACCTCAGTAAGTCCCCACCGCGTTCCCCCCCCCTCAACCTTCCCAACTGTCAACATCCGCCGGTATAAATAACGCCCGCTATTGGGAAGGAAGAGAAACAGAGGCGAACGAGAGAGCGGTCTGCCTGGGGAAAGTTAGTCTTGCGCCCCCTGCAGGAGCGGAGGGGAAGTGCGCCCTCATCGGGCATATCGGGCGGAACCCCCGGCCTGGGCGGGGAAAAGCCCCAGAGAGGCACCGGAATGGCAATGGAACGCCACCTAGAGCCCGTGATGGGGACTGCAGCCACATGAAATAAAAAGGCGACTGATTCTGGGGAACAGCTTTGAGAAACCTGGGGAACATAGTGAAAAAAGAGACATCACCTTGAAAACAAAAAATTGCATAGTCAAAGCAATAGTTTTCCCGGTCGTAATGTAGGATTGTGAGAGCTGGACCATTAGGAAAGCTGATCGCAGGAGAATAGATGCATACTACGCATGTGTAGAAGGGTTATGCGCAGAAGGCTACTGCGCAGAAGGCTTTTACGCACGCGTAGAAGGGTTCTACACAAGCATAGAAGGGTTCTGCGCAAAAGGGGATGCGCAGTAACTATGTACTTTCCCCATCGTCAAATTACGGGATGGCGGCAGGAAAGTAGAATGCGGCACTGAATTACGGAAAATCCCGGCCAATCCGGGATACTTGACAGGTATGTAGACACCTTTGAGATGTGGTGTTGGAGGAGAGTTTTGAGAGTCCCCTGGACAACGAGGAGAACAAATAGGTCGATCTTAGAAGAAATCAACCCTGACTGTTCATTGGAAGGTCAAATAGTGAAGATGAAGCTAAAGTACTTTGGACATCAAATGAGAAGGGAGGACTCACTTGAGAAAGCTTTGATGCTCGGAAAGGTGAAAGGCAAAAGAAGAAGGGGCGACCAAAGATGAGATGGCTAGATGGTATTGTTGCTGCCCTTTCGGAAAGGGTTAAAAACCTGGCTGGCAGGGCAAGTTTGGGGGGCCGATGGGGTATTGACTCCTGCACATTGGCTCAGTTGATGTCACATGTCCTTTCAATGATTGTGGGAAGGGGTGGGTCTTTTTAGACATGGGGTGGTTTTATCAAGAGTTTTTATTCTAGTTTTTATGGGGTTTTATATTGTAATGTTTTTATATGTTGTACACTGCCCTGAGTTGCCCTGGAGCAAGAGGGCGGGATATAAATCTAAATAAATTTTTAAAAATGGTATTGTTGATGCAATGGGCACAGAGCTGGGCGGTCTAAGGAGGATGGTGGAGGACCGAGGCACCTGGAGGAAAATGGTCCATATAGGATCGCAAAAGGTCGGAATCAACTGTGCGCCCAAACAACAACAAAGTTTAGATTTTGGGGGAAGCAGTAATTATTGAGACTTGTGTGATTAAACCAGTTCTGTTGTGCTTCTGCTCTTGCTACATTTTCTGTGATATTTAAAATCCGTTATTAATTTAAAAAACACACGTATGTCTTTTTTTTACTCTTTTGGAAAGGCAGTGGATGAATTTTATTCCAAGCTTGGAAGCCAGAAGTTAGACCTGAAGGCACTGCAGCAGGTAATGATGAAGACCCCCTCCCTGGCTTTTCCTCGGACTGCTTGCCAATGTCCGGCTGTTGACAAGAGGGCTCCTTTGTCTACCAGGGAGGAATGCATACCCAAAAGGAAAAAGGGCACTGCCAAGTCCAAGAGGACTCCAATGTGGCTTACAGGAGCTGTTCGGGAAGTGATCAAGAGCAAGAGAAGCACATTTAGAAGATGGAAGGCTTGTCCAAATGAGGACAGCAGGCAAAAACATAAATTCTGGCAGAACAAATGCAAGGCAACAATCAGGAAAGCAAAGCAAGACTTTGAGGAGTGTATAGCTAAAAATACTCAGAGAAATAACAAAGACTTCTTTAAGTACATTAGAAGTAAGAACCCAACTAGGAAGGCCATTGGACCATTAGATGACAATGGAAGGCAAGGGGTTATTAAAGAGGAAACAGAGATTGCAGAGAGACTCAATGAATTCTTTGCTTCAGTATTCACTGAAGAAGACAGAGGCCACATGCCCAAAACAGAGCCTATCTTCGTAGGGAGGGAAACCGAAGAATTAAGCCAGATAGAAATAACCAGGGAGGAGGTCCTTGCATGTCTTGTTAAACTAAACACTAACAAATCACCAGGACCAGATGGCATCCATCCACGAGTTCTCAGGGAACTTAAAGATGAAATTGCTGATCTCCTAGCCAAAATATATAATCTTTCCCTCAAATCAGGCTTTGTGCCTGATGACTGGAAGGTAGCGAATGTAACACCAATTTTCAAAAAAGGATCCAGGGGTGATCCAGGGAATTACCGACCTGTCAGTTTGACATGTGTCCCAGGTAAAGTGATGGAAACCATCCTAAAAGATAGAATTAATAGGCACATAGAAGAGAAGGCGCTGCTAAAGGAGAGCCAGCATGGCTTTTGCAAGGGCAAATCATGCCTCACTAATCTGTTGGAAATTTTTGAGAGTGTCAACAAGCATGTGGATAAGGGGGATCCAGTTGACATTGTTTATCTGGACTTTCAGAAGGCTTTTGACAAGGTCCCACACCAAAGGCTCTTGAATAAACTTACCAGTCATGGAATAAAGGGACAGGTCTTGTCCTGGATCAGCAACTGGCTAAGGGACAGGAAACAGAGGGTAGCACTAAATGGACACTTCTCCAAGTGGAGGGAAGTAAAGAGTGGGGTCCCCCAAGGTTCAGTACTGGGACCCCTGCTTTTCAACCTCTTCATAAATGATCTAGAGGTAGGAGTAAAAAGCAAGGTAGCCAAATTTGCTGACGACACTAAATTATACAGGGTAGTGAAAACTGTGAGAGATTGTGAGGAGCTCCAGAGGGATCTCTCGACACTGGGGGAGTGGGCAAAACAGTGGCAAATGAGTTTCAACATTAGTAAGTGCAGAGTGATGCATGTTGGGGCAAAGAACCCCAATTACATTTATAAACTGATGGGGTCTGAACTCTCTGCGACAAACCAGGAAAGGGACCTTGGTGTCCTGGTGGACAACTCAATGAAGGTGTCAACGCAGTGTGCCTCAGCAGTGAAAAAAGCAAACTCAATGCTAGGGATCATTAGGAAGGGTATAGAAAATAAGTCAGCAAGTGTCATTTTGCCTCTTTATAAATCTATGGTGAGGCCCCACCTGGAATACTGTGTACAGTTCTGGTCGCCATACCTCCAGAAGGATATTATGGAGCTGGAAAAAGTGCAGAGGAGGGCAACCAGAATGATTAGGGGACTGGAACACCTTCCTTACCATCTGAGGCTGCAACGGTTGGGCCTTTTCACTCTTGAACGACGACGTCTAAGAGGTGACCTGATTGAAGTTTATAAAATCATGCACGGTGTGGACAAAGTAGATAAGGAAAAACTGTTTTCCCTATCGCATAACACTAGAACTAGGGGACACTCGATGAAACTTTTGGGTACTAGTTCTCAAACAAATAAGAGAAAGTACTTTTTCACCCAGAGGATTACTGGTCTATGGAACTCCCTGCCAGAAGAAGTGGTGACAGCTGCCAGTGTTGACAGCTTTAAGAAAGGATTAGACAAGTTCATGGAGGACAAGGGTATCAATGGCTATAATTATGGATACTTAAGGACAACCTCCGGGTTGGAGAGATAGGCAGGATATCTCTCAATATCATTTCCAGGGAATCCTAAGCAGGCATCTGCTTGGGAATACCCTGAAGGAAATGGTGAGCCACTGTGTGAGACAGAATGCTGGACTGGATGGGCTGTGGCCTGTTCCAGCAAGGCTGTTCTTATGTTCTTATGTTCTCCTCTTCTGTCTGAAAGTCATCCCAAGAGTTGTGGATTTAGCAGGAGGTGTTTGCGCCAGTGCAGACTTTGCAAAGGGACTCTGAGTTACACAGGGGACTCTTTGGGAGATGAGATAGCATTTTTTTTTAAAAAAAGGATAGAGTGGATGGAGCCTAAATAAACAATAGTCATCTGGATTACAACTTCCAGAATCCCCCAGATAGTATGCAAGCTGGACTGCAAAAGAATGACCTCTCCCATGTTCTAAGAGCAAGACATTAGTGTCTTGCACGGAAGACAAAGAAGGAGTCGCAGGAAGGACTAACACAGGTTTATTCATTGATGGTCAGCATGAACATGTGGTAATGGCGGAGATACCTCACATTATATACAGTAGTACAATACATTTGAATCTTGCTGCATGGTAGCTCATTGGCTGCTACCGGCGTGACGTCGTCCGGGTCACGCCCATCTTCAGTGGTGGATCAGTAGTAGTTTGCTATTGCGGTGAGTTCCCGCGGCTGCAGGTGATTTGAGGAATGGGAACCATGTGAGTTGAACACTCGCAGCTGCCCTCTATGGGCAGCTTGCTCGCGTTCCTTTAACACCTGGGCTACATTGTAATTGTGGTCAGGTTACATTCATACATTTCTTAAAGTAGCATTGTACATACATAACATCCCTCCCCCCTAGGATGGGACGAAGTCCCTCAACCATTGTGGCTTGCCGCACGTGCGCCTGGGGCGTGCGGCCGCTTGACTTAACACAGGGGAGCCGGAGGCTCCTGGTTCCGCGGAATCCTGCCCTGCAATGGAAAGGGGGGACTCATTAGTGGCTCGGTGTGGCATCTGCGGTAACCTTGCATTGGGGGACGGGAATGGAATGAACAGTTGGGAAGTGAATCCCTGCCTACCGCTTGAGGAGCTTGGGGACCCCCCCAGTACGGATCTTGGGACCGACGAAGAGGCCCTCGTGGCCTTGCCACCCCCCGTTACCTGTCCGGGAGTTCTAGAGACTGTGGTGGGCGGACTCGCCCCTGTTGCCTGTCTTGGGGGTGTTGGTCTCCGGGGAGCTGGGGCTATGGTATACTCTAAAACAAAAGGGCTAGGGGGACTGGAAGTACCAGGGGCTGAACTGAAACCCCTCTTCTCGCTAGGACGGGTGGGGGACCACTCCGCTACACCCCCCTGGTACTGCAACTCATAATCATCGTCAAACTGATCCCTCTCTTTGAAAGTATCCTCCTCTGTGGTCGGGAACCCAGGATATGTATTTGTATCCGCGGGTTCCGCCGTGTCTCCCCCTTGGGTAATGCGGGTGGGGGAGGACCCTAACGCTGATTCCCCCTCACTGGTGACCCGCCTTCTGAGTTGGTCGGCGTGCCTTCTCCAGAATAGACCGGAACTAGTCTCGACCCTGTAGGATACCGGCCCCGTTTGCTCGACGATTGTCCCTGGTACCCACGCTGGCCCCGAGGCCACGTAGTTCCTGCAGTGAACCTGGTCCCCTACCGAAAAACTTTTAGAGCTCTCTCCCCCTATGCTTATATTTCTCCCTTCATCCTCCACCCTGGACGGATCCATCCGGTCAAAAAGTGTTACCGGACGCCTCCTCATGAGGAGTTCGGCTGGGGAAAAACCTGAAGCTAAGGGGGTTGTCCTATAGCAGATGAGGAACTGGCACAGATGCAGGTTCAACTCACCGGGACCCATGCGCCGCAGTGCGTCTTTCGTAGTGCGCACTTGGCGCTCTACCTGACCATTTGTGGCGGGGTGGAACGGGGCAGCGGTTATGTGCCTGACGGCGTTCCTCTCCATAAACGTCTTGAACTCTGCAGACGTGAAGGTACTAGCGTTATCGCTCACAAGGACGTCTGGCAGGCCGAAGCAGGCAAAGAGCTTGCGCAACTGTTTAATGGTTGCGGCAGAGGAAGTGCTGTTCATGGGAATTACCTCCAACCACTTGGAGTAGGAGTCAACTACCAGTAGGAACATGGACCCGCAGAAAGGGCCAGCGAAGTCGACATGGATCCGGGACCATGGCCCGCGGGCCGTATCCCATTCCCTATGGGGTAACCGGGACTCCTCGGGCCGTGAGCTCTGGCAGCTCTCGCACGTGCCCACTAAGCGTTCTATGTCCCCGTCTATCTGGGGCCACCAAAAGAAACTCCTGGCCAGAGCCTTGGAGCGCACGATCCCGGGGTGGCTGGTATGCAGTAGCCTCAGCACCTTGGCCCTCAGCTTCTCTAGGATCACTACCCGCTGGCCCCAGAGTAAGCAGCCCCTTTCCAGGGAAAGCTCTACTCTGCGCCTGAAAAACGGCTTGAAATGCTCCTCGGGGGGAGAAATGGGCCACCCTTTCCTAACCCAGGAACTAACTTGGGCCAGTATCTTGTCGGCCGCCGTGGCCTTGGCGAGGTCGGCCGGGACAATTGGGGGTGAGTCGAGAGACTCAATCAGCAGGACTTGGTGTTCCTGCTCCACCTCGCATGTAGGGTCCCCTAAACTAGGGAGAGGGGATCGGGACAGGGCGTCCGCATGTGAGATCTCCTTCCCTGGGCGATAGACCAGCTCATACTGGTAGGCGTTGAGGAAAATGGCCCAACGCAGCATCCTGGGGGATAAAATTTGCGGGGTGGGTTTGCCGGTAGTGAAGATCCCCAAAAGCGGCTTGTGATCCGTCACCACCGTAAACTCGCGGCCGTATAGGAAATCATGGAACTTCTTTGTTCCCGCAATTATGGCTAGGGCCTCCCTATCTGTTTGCGCGTAATTGCGCTCTGCCTTCGAGAGGGACCTTGAGTAGTACGCCACCGGGGCTTCCCTCCCGCTCTCCAACACGTGGCACAGGACCGCCCCCACCCCCACCGGGGACGCATCACAGACTAGCACCACTGGTTTTTTCGGATCGAAGTGGGTCAGGACAGCATCCGAAGACAGGAGTGATTTGAGCTCTTTGAATGCTCTCTCCTGCTTGTCCCCCCACCGCCAAACCGCATCCTTCTTGAGTAGCGCGTGCAGTGGCTCCGCGACTGATGCCTTCCGAGGCAGGAAGGAGTGATAGAAATTTAGGAGCCCTAGAAATGACTGCAGCTCCGGTTTCGCGGTGGGGCGAGGGGCGTCTCTCACGGCCACAACCTTGGACTCGGAGGGTTTGATTCCGTCCGGGGTTACCTTAAACCCTAGAAACTCAACCTCCCTCGCGAAGAATACGCACTTGTCCCTCCTCAATCGAAGTCCTGCCCTCTCGAACACTGAGAGAACCCCATCCAGCCTCTTGGCTAACTCTGATTCGCTCCCCGCTGTTATCAACACGTCATCGAAGTATGGGAGGACATCTGGAAGCCCCTTTAAAAGGCGTTCCACGAGGGACTGGAAGATTCCGGGGGCCGAATTCACGCCAAACTGAAGGCGCGTTACCTTAAACGCCCCCTTGTGCGTTACGATCGTTTGCGCAGCGGCAGCAGCCGGGGTTACAGAGAGCTGCTGGTACGCCTGGGCCAGATCTAGCTTGGCGAAACACCTCCCCCCATGTAATGTGGCCAGCAAATGGCTGACCATGGGCACCGGGTATGCATTTGGCCGAATGGCCTTATTTATCGTACATTTATAGTCCGCACAAATCCTGACCTCCACATTTGACTTGAGGGCTGTAACAATCGGCGTTTCCCACTCCGCCGAGTCAACTGGAACCAAAATCCCCTGCCCCACCAACTTGTCCAGTTCCGCCTCAATCTTGTCATTGAGGGCGAAGGGCACTCTCCTTGGCTTTAGGCGGATGGGCCGGATTTCTGGGTCCAGCTCAAAGGAAACCGGGGGCCCCTTGTATTTCCCGAGCCCCTTCTTGAAAACGTCTGGGTGTGCGTCGCACACGTCCCGCATTGGGTCAGTCTCGATGGCGTTAATGCCAGACAGCTCGATCCCCAGGGGGGGCAAACCACTGCGTTCCCAAAAGGCAGCACCTCCCCCCTTTGAGGACCACTAGGGGCAGTTTCTCGGAGTAGTTCTTGAACTTCACCTTGAAGTTCCCCACCCCCAACACCGGGATCCCATTTCCCTGCACGTCCCGTAGATTGGATCTCATGGCCCGCAGTTTGGGCCGCTTCTCTGGGGGAATGCGCATAAACTCTTTTTGGGACAGGATGGAATAAGATGACCCCGAGTCTATCTCCATCCTCACTGGGACCCCCTGCAACAGTACCTCTATGAAAAACCGCCGGGCCCACGCGGTTCACGCCTTCCTCGCTGTAGCTGGCTGAGACCTTCCTGGTGCCGGCCGCCTTTCATTGGTGCGTCTGGGGATGGCTGGAACTGTCCTTGTCCTCGACTCGCCCGCGCCTGCATACTCAGGCGATGTGTCCTTTTCGGCCGCAGTTGTGGCACTCGGCCTTTCGGAATGGGCACCTCGTGCGGTCGTGGGCCGCCCCACAACCGTCGCAACGGCGGTCCTGCCGTTCACGGGTCTGCCACTTCTCACCTCGCTTCTTGATCCTCTGGACGTCATCGTCCTCGCTGGAGTAGGGGTCCACGGTACAGGACGACTCCTCGGACGACGTTGGTGCGCCGGCGGGCGGCTTGGGGGCCCGCCAGGCCGTCTTCGCTGGTGTCCGCCGGGCCGCCTGTACTGGTGACTTGGCCCTCTCGGACGTGGCCCCTCGGGACTTGAACAGCCGGACTCCACTCCTGGCCTCCTCGGCTGCTTGGGCCTCCCGCAGTACCTCGTTGAACATGAGGCGATGGTCGCGGGTCATGAGCCTCCTCTGAAGCTCCTCGTCCCTCAAACCACACAGCATGCGGTCACGGAGGGCCTGGTCTAGGTCGTCCCACTGGCAATGCACCGCTGCAAGCCTGAGGGCCGCCGCGTAGGCGGACACGGATTCGCCCGGTCGCTGGTCTCGCCTGTGGAACGCGACCCGGGCTGGGAAGATCGAGACGGGCGGCTGGAAATGCTCACGCAGTCTCTCCAGGATACGGTCGATGGGCACCTCGTCCACCTTCCGGGGGGCCACCAGGGTCATCAGGATCCGCAGCGTGGCCGGGCCCACCTAAGCCAGGAAGTGGGAGTGTATCTTCGCAGCGGCGGCGACGCCTGCAGCTTCCATGGCATGCCGAAACTGGCACTCGTAGAGCTCCCATTGTTCGGGCTCGCTGACATCGAACTGGTACGGCTTGACCTTGGGATTCGCCATCTATCCCATCCTCGTCGCCAATTTAGTGTCTTGCACGGAAGACAAAGAAGGAGTCGCAGGAAGGACTAACACAGGTTTATTCATTGATGGTCAGCATGAACATGTGGTAATGGCGGAGATACCTCACATTATATACAGTAGTACAATACATTTGAATCTTGCTGCATGGTAGCTCATTGGCTGCTCTCGGCGTGACGTCGTCCGGGTCACGCCCATCTTCAGTGGTGGATCAGTAGTAGTTTGCTATTGCGGGGAGTTCCCGCGGCTGCAGGTGATTTGAGGAATGGGAACCATGTGAGTTGAACACTCGCAGCTGCCCTCTATGGGCAGTTTGCTCGCGTTCCTTTAACAGCTGGACTACATTGTAATTGTGGTCAGGTTACATTCATACATTTCTTAAAGTAGCATTGTACATACATAACATCGTAGGGCAGTGATGGCGAACCTTTTAGAGATCGAGTGCCCAAACAAAGCAGCAGGGCAAACTCTGTGCTGGGGGAAGGAGGAAACGCTCCCATTGGGCTGCTGGGCAGAGGGGAGGGGTGAACTCTGTGCTGGGGGGAGGGAGGAAGCGACGGCATGCATTCCAACAGAGAGAGCTGGGAGCGCTCTCTCTTGCCTACATGCCATAGGTTCGCCACCACTGGTGTAGGGTATTGTCCTTGCGTGTTATCCAGCTGACCACCAGCTTCAAACTTGCCTGGTTAGTGGTGATGTAGTCTGATGGCCATCTTCCACCTGAGGAGGGTGCACAAGTGAAACCTTTCCGCTATAGGCCAGAGTGACTCCCTAGAAGACGTGCTTGACAGGTTGAGCCACTGTGTTGCCACAGTTCACCGCCACCTTTCTGCACTGGCATTGACTTGAGTTGTGAGCCCAACTTAGCACCATTTCAGCATCTGTTTGTCCTTTCCTCTCTTTCCTTGGAAGCCAGAAGATAGACCTGAAGGCTATCCGGACGGGCGAGTTTTACTTCCGCTTCCAGGAGCGATGACGGCGGCGCGGGCCGGATGAATCGCAGTAAACCCATTCATGTGGATTCATGGGGGCTTCTGGGAAATGAAGCCCAAGAACAGCTGGAGTGCCAAGGTTCGCCATCACAGACCTATAGCAAAATAAAACTTAAGACCTGCATGCAAGCTAAACTTCACTAATTCAGCATGGCAAATTACCCCTAACTAACAAACTCCCCATTGTGTTGCCAGGTGCACGATAGAGGCACACCTAGTAATGGGACCTGTTAGCAGCAATTCACCACATCAAGTTACACTACAGCATTTAATTTATGCATACACCAATCATGAAGAGAGGTTTGCCCACATTAAGCAGGACAATGTTTTGCTCAAGTAACATCTGGAAACACAGACTTCGTACAAGTACCAACCACATTAGATTATACTGAAATCAATAATTTCTTCTGTGTAGAGCAGTCTTCCTATGAGAAACCTGAATCCCTATTTCTGTGTTGCGTGTTTTAGACCAGGGGTTCTCAACCTATGGCCTGTGGTTCAGATCTGGCTTGTGGCGCCAAATAATCCAGCCCCCCCAACCTTACTCCAGTCACCACTGGAATCGGCTGCGGCTAACGGCTATCAAAAAAGCATTTATTACAGCCGTAAATGAGTCCATGGCCATCATAAACATGTTTACTACAACCGTAAATGAGTCCACAGCTGTCATAATGTGTTTACAACAGCCACGGATGCGCTTTATGGCAGGGGAACCACCAGTCTGAACCACTTAGCTGTCAGAAGGGGGCATGGTCCAGCCTCCGGCTAAAAAAGGTTGAGAAATCTTGTTTTAGACCTCCAAATGTTTTTAATAAACCCTTGCAATGAATTTTTCAAATCCTGTTCTAATGCTGGAAAAATTGTCCCCATAACCAGTGGTAGAGCTGTCAATGTTTATTTTGGCAGATTATTTTTGCCTTTAGCAACTGCATGACATATAGAGGTAGAGCTCACTCTCTGTGAATTTAAGAATATGTTTCAATGTGCTATGCAGCTGTCGAGGGTCCAGACACCCTTTCAGAAAAACAGGTGGCTGAATGTTCCTAATTTTACAGCAGCAGAGCAAAGGGAAGCCTTTACTTTGCCAATTAGGACATTAATTTCACTCCCAGTTTGCTTTGTCCTTATTATGCCGATGGAAGTCTAGGGCTGTGATGGTGAATCTTGGCGCACCAGGTGTTCTTGGACTTCAATTTCCAGAAGCCCAACTTTCTGTGAATCCACAAGAATGGGTTTACTGCACGTACACGGAGTAAACTCTTTCATTTAGATTCACATAAACTTGGGCTTTTGGGAACTGAAGTTCAAGAACAGCTGGAGTGCCAAGGTTTGCCATCACTGGCCTAGGGGGAAGCTGAATGGAAGTGAATCTGGTGCCAAAGGAAAGCATAAGAACAGCCTTGCTGGAAGAGGCCACAGGAGCCCATGATCCAGTCCAGCCTTCTGTCTCACACAGTGGCTCACCATTGGCTTCAGGGTATTCCCAAGGAGATGCCTTCACCTGCTTAGGATTCCCTGGAAATGGCATTGAGAGATATCCTGCCTATCTCTCCAACCCGGAGGTTGTCCTTAAGTATCCATAATCATAGCCATTGATACCCTTGTCCTCCATGAACTTGTCTAATCCTTTCTTGAAGCTGTCAAGACTGGCAGCTATCACCACTTCTTCTGGCAGGGAGTTCCATAGACCAATAATCCTCTGGGTGAAAAAGTACTTTCTCTTATTTGTTTGAGAACTAGCACCCAAAGGTTTCATGGAGTGTCCCCTAGTTCTAGTGTCATGCGATAGGGAAAAGTTTTGCCTTATCTACTTTGTCCACACCGTGCATGATTTTATAAACTTCAATCAGGTCACCTCTTAGACGCCGTCGTTCAAGAGTGAAGAGGCCCAACCGTTGCAGCCTCAGATGGTAAGGAAGGTGTTCCAGTCCCCTAATCCTTCTGGTTGCCCTCCTCTGCACTTTCTCCAACTCCATAATATCCTTCTGGAGATATGGCGACCAGAACTGTACACAGTATTCCAGATGGGGCTTCACCATAGATTTATAGAGGCAAAATGACACTTGCTGACTTATTTTCTATACCCTTCCTAATGCTTGTGTTGTAGAATACAGTACAGTCTCTTCTCTACTACCTTTTTAACATCTGGCGTTGTCTCAGGGAAAAGCTAACCCTGCTCCATGCTAATAAAGTTACTCAAATTGCTGGATCTACACAGGCACAAAAAAGCATTTGATGCACCGTGAAATGAACTGACCAGTAATTAAAAAGAGATTCTTAGGTACCTATGTGCTAGACCTCCTCAGACTAAGTGGTAAACTTTGGGAGGACATACTGACATTCAGTGGTGGGCTCCAAAGAAAATTTACTACCACACTGTGGGCATGGTATGGTGGGCATGGCCAGGGGCAAAGCCCTGCGATGCACCTGAATTAGGACTACTTTATTTCAAAACTTGGATGCGATGAGCCAGCCAGAATATCTGCTACCGGTTCTGGCCTGCTGGTGCGAACCTGCGGGTGCCCACCACTGCTGACATTACCAATCTCAGCGTTGTCTTTCACCATCAAAAATAAAAAGGGAAAGATACGGTATATAAAGAGTTGGCACCGCCTTTTAATTAAAAGAAGCAAACCCCCTCTTTTCTAAATTCTCCTCAAAAAGAATACATGGCTTGACTGTCATACAGAATTACAAACCAGCATCTCATACAGTAGCAAACCCTTTGCCCAGTTCGCTGAGAATGGTATGTATTGTTATTTCTGCTATTAAAGTAATGTAGCACTTAACAAAATTAGTGATCAAGGAGGAACATAAAAGCTATTCAGAATATTGTAGTGTTTAAACACACAACCAATGTTGGACAATAACGTCCTTAGTAACTAAAGACCAGAAACAGATAGGAAAATAGTATTTTATAAATACCTTGTAAAATAAATTATTTCCAACCAAACTGAATACAAACTTTACACATCCAACATATGATATGTATAACATTTTCAAAGCTGAATAAAGTAATCACTTAATGTTTAGTGCAAGTCTTCTGACACTGTACAATAAGCACAGAGCAGCTTTAAAGTGTTTCCACGGAATGCTGTCATAGGATTGCTAATGCTGATTTGAATCCTTTTTTTCTCCATCAACAGATTCCCCTTTTCAAGCAATACCAAAAACAGACATAAGAATATGACCAAATTAAATCTTGATGGCACCAAGCATTATAATTTTTACTACTACTAATATTAATTGGATCAATTGGCTTTTAGTATTGCCTTGGTAAGTGAATAAGGTTGTCATTATCCAGATGTGGACCTCTTACAATGTTGGTAACATTCACAACTGCTTCTTATATCTCAAGAAATCTGAGCATCTTCCTAAGTCTCCTGGCCGGTCCCAGACCTTAGACATTCAGGCCATCAAACTATCACACAGTTAATTGACTGGTTAACGTTTTAGAACAATCTGAACTGTATTATAAATCCCCGGAGAACAGCTGCTAGGAGACACAAATCCGCTCTTGCTCTTCTGCTTTGGCTTTTCTTTCTTGGCGATGGTTAATGGCAGTCCAAAATGTTATTTTAGCCACCGTGTCTTCAAGAAGTCTAGACGGCAACCAGGGTATTTGGTCTCTCAAAAGGACAGAATTTTTACCAATGCAGTCTAGAGTCAGTCTGAAATAAAGCAATCCAGAATTACTAAGCACTGTGGTTTACAACACAAAGTATGTAGGAGCAAACTCTTTTAGCCATGTATACATATTAATATATGCCACTCAGCAATGAATGCCCACAGATTTATTCCTACCCCAACAACGCACGCACACTGGGTGGCTGAAAGCAAGCGGCAACAGCTCAGTCTTAAAGCTAGTATTTAGTATTTCAAGGTCTATAATGGAAATAGTGGCACTTGAAGTCAGTGTGCCAATAAGGTAAAGGTTGCTCTTGCTCGAAAGCCAGTCGTATCTGACTTGAGGGTTCAGTGCTCATCTCTGTTTATAGCCAAAGAACCAGCGTTGTCTGTGTCTGCAGACATTTCTATGTATCAGGCATGACTCAACACAAGAGTGCACGGAACGCTGTTTACCTTCCTACCAAAAGGGTACCTATTTATTTACAGTAATACCTCGCATAACGAACGCATCACATAATGAATGATTTGCATAATGATGCGTTCGTCATGCAAGGGAAATACCCCAGATAACAGGGAAAAAAATGTTCGTTATCCGGGGTTTTTGATTGGGAACCCCGGATAACGAACATATTTTTCCGTTATCCCGGGTATCTCCCATTCGCTTTGGATAACGCTAAAAATTGCATAGTGAAGAGCTCCGTGGAATGGAGGTTTTTCATTATGCAAGGTATTACTGTACTTGCAATGTTTTGTTTTAGAACTGCTAGGTTGGCAGGAGCTGGGAGAGAGATAAGCGCTCACTCTTTTGTGAAGCACTCAAGTCTTGAACTTCTGACCTGCCGACTCTCCAGTCATCAAGTTCAGCGTCTTAACCCCTAAGCTACCAAAGTCCTTAGTCATGTTAGTATGTTGCAGCAAACCCAAAACAAACCTTGTGGCTCCTAGGAGTTTTACCTAGTGTGGACTACACCCATTTTAGCGTGCTGGAGGCAAGAGATACACACCACTGGAAGAATGTTCTAGTGAATTTAAGCCTCATGGCTCTCTGCAGAACATAGTCCCCTGCCCCTTTCTTTTTCCAAGTAGGAAAATGTTCTGGATACAACACAGGTATGCCACCCCCACAGTGTGTATGACATTTTCTCTGCATCCCATAGAAGGGATCTGGGCTGCCCTAGTATTGACACAGCTCAACGTAGATCAAAAGCCTTCCATGTACGCTCACAACTGCCAGGCTAGGACGGCTGTTTCTCATGCTTCAGAACAGTCTGCTAAAAACTACACAAGTATTGTTAACTGTCACATTTTTAACTCACCTCAGAAGTGAATATGGCTGAGTCTGAAAAATCAGTAAATCACTGCAGTGTCCCTATGCAAAAAAAGGAGGAGGAGGAGGGGGGGGAACAGATATTTATACTAAATATATGCAAAATGATTTTCTACAAATGTATCCAAAGCAAAATACAAAAAGGAAATACAGTAAAATGAAAGAAAAACCCATTACACGGACATCCATGTCATAGCACGAGGTTAAAAGACCAAAGGACAGTTGGCATGAGTACTTTTCGTCAGCATTTATCTGGTCCGTTAGAGACACTTTTTTTCCTGGAGCTGTGACTAATATCATAATACCATAGGGTACACATAAAACATATTCCTCTTGCACACAAAAAGCAAGAGCAGAAACACATTTTTAAACTGTCTGCATTAACTGAAATGTTCAATGTGTTTTGAAAAAGCTTGTAATTCCTTTTATCACGGACAAACCAATTGTTTCTTAACAAGAGACACTTTGAGAAGTATATTTCTCTGCACCCTTTCTTTTGTCTTCACTGCCGTCTCTTTTCTTATCATGAATGAAGGATAGCCAGAAATCAGAGTTCTGGTCGCATAGTGGTGCTTAAATTGCTGTACTGCAGTTGAAACATAGTGAGTTTGATTCTGACCAGGGCTCAAGGTTGACTCAGCCTTCCATCCTACTGAGGCTGGTAAAATGAGTACCCAGCATGTTGGGGGAAAATGCTTATTAACTTGTGAACCGTTCAGAGCAGGGGTGGCCAACCTTGGTGCTCCAGGTGTTCTTGGACTTCAATTCCCAGAAGCCCAAGTCAGCACACCTACTGATTAGGGCTTCTGGGAATTGAAGTCCACGAACACCTGGTCCAGAGAGTGCACTAAACACTATGGGGTGGTAGGTAATGGTAAAGGTTTCCCTTGCTCGAAAGCCAGTCATATCCGACTCTAGGCTTCAGTGCTCATCTCTGTTTCAAAGCCGAAGAGCCAGCACTGTCCGCTTTTGCAGGTGTTTCCGTGGTCATGCGGCAGGCATGACTAGACACTGACGCGCATGGAACGCTGTGTACCTTCCCACCGAAGTGGTCCCTTTTCATCTACTTGCAATTTCTTGCTTTCGAACTGCTAGGTTGGCAGGAGCTACGACAAAGATGGGAGCTCATTCTGTCCTGCAGTACTCGAGAATCGAACTGCTGACCTTCTGCCTCCCAGTCAGTGTCTTAGCCACTTGAGCCACTGCAGTCTCTAAGTGTAATACAGTATTATTACTGCTATTGCTAAAGCAGGAGAATTTTTCTTCCTGGGTCTCTGATACTGATAAATATTAGGAAGAAACAGAAGCCCACTGATCTGATTTTGTCTACTTAAATCCTCTGCATACCTGTCAAGTTTCAGGAAATGTCTGTCAAACCCCCGTGTTTTACACTCTTTCCCACTGTCATCCCGTATTAGTTAGACTGCAATTAGACTGGAGTTAGACTGGAGGCCAGCACAGGATAAGGATAGCTGTCCAGTTTCCTGTTTTGGCCAGGAAATTTCCCTTATTTGACAGAAATTTCCCGAAACTTGACAGGTATGATCCTCTGCCATAAAAAATAAACACTTTACATTTCAAGTTAAAAGTTTGACTGGTAGCAAAATTATTTTACAGATCATACTGCATTTACTGACCGTGTCCATGAAATGCAAGTCATCTTTACTCCCTCCAAAAACCAACACTTCGCTGTCTTTACCAAGGCAGGCTGTATGCCATAACCTAAAAAAGCAGAGTTAAAATGAATTCACAAGCAATTGCAGGTTTCAACAACTTGCAAACAGCTGTAAGGCCTTATTATATAACTATATCTATCACCTTTGTGATACTTCCCTCTTAAACTGCAATGCATAGTAAACTAATATTCTAAAATACAATGTCTCTCAGAGCATTAATCATCTAGCTAGTCAAATGGGTATTTTAAAATATTGAGAACATCGGCCAAGGCTTAAGAATCTGAAATTGTATTGGGCTTTTACTACTTACCATGAGCGGACTTGCATTATTTTGGTCTAGCTCAAGTGTTCAAACATTTACAATCCAGTACATGCAATTTCAATTTTTAAAATGCTTATAGTTCTAAAACTCCAGATTTATAAAACAGATTTAAATATGCACAAATATGCTTCTTTCTTGACAGCCATGGTTCATATTAATGTCTGAGCAATTGCTCAACATAGAGTAAATGTTACCCAAATAGCTGCCATGAATATCAGTAAAGTAAGATGAAACCTTAACAACTCCCAGGCTCCTTATCTTTATGGCCTTCATACGATCACTGTGGGAAGTGGGTCATAATAGACTTGACAATCTGGCAGTTTCTCCCTCTGCAGTTTTGCAGACAGGCACTAGATTGATTCCAACCTATATACCGTGTCTAACCCTATTCTCAGAGCTGTGGTGCCGCTGACCCAAAAGTGGTCAAGCAATTAAAGAAGCTCACCAAAAGGAATTTGCTTGCATATTTTTACTGGTAAAAATAAGGATGGGGTGGTGGAGTATCTACACAATTCTCCACAATTTTGCATCAATGCCACCTTTCTGTTATTTCAGGTATTTCTATGTGATGCTTCTTTTTTATTTATTTAATTTATTTGTTACACTTACATTCTGCCCATCTGGGATATTTTCCCACTCTAAGTTTGGCCAGGTTATCCTGCTATGGTAATAGAGTAGACCAGTGGTGGGCTCCAAAAAAATTTACTACCACACTGTGGGTGTGGTATGGTGGGCATGGGTGTGGGCATGGCCAGGGGGAAAGCCCTGTGTTGCACCTGAATTAGGAGTACTTTATTTCAAAACTTGGACGGGCAGGGAGGCCAGCCAGAATTTCTGCTACCAGTTCTGGCGAACTGGTGCGAACCTACTGATGCCCACCACTGGAGTAGACCATTCTGCCAGCAACTCAATGTCGAGTGTCAGGTGGCAGTTAACTAACCTGACCACCCTGAGGACTAACGGCCTTGGGTGCCAAAGTCCACAGGGAAGGATGAGAGTCCCCAATCCTACTTGAATCCATCTTGATGGAGGGCAGCAGCTCCGTCAATCCTGGCCTGGGGCTGAGGAGGACTTTGCATGCCAAAAAGGCTCAAGACCAGAAAGTGATTCATGGAATCGGACCTGTGTGGTACAGGTGTCATGCTGCCATGTAGAAGCCAAATAGAAGGCCACGTCATTATATTCTCAGGACAGTCATCATGGCTGATCGCTGTGATGATCGCTAATATTCGGATTTGGATATGGCAGAAGAAAAAGAAAGGCGGCTAACAACACATTTTTTTTTAAAAAAACTATACAATTATTGAAGGCTGAATAACGGTAACAGCAGCAGTGACCCGGGGGGGTGGGGGGGTGGGCTTTGTTCTCCCCATCTCTCACTTTGACCGTTCCAGTAAGTTATTTTCCTAAATCTTATTTATCTCCATTTTTGAATTCTAACACAATCTAAAGACCAGTGCAACATAAACAAAATGGGTATGTGCAGACTCAGGCAACTGAAAATACAACCAATTCATGCAGGTTTGTGCCAATAATTTGTGTTAGGAGAGCTTCCCTGGGTGGAGGTGAGCTTTGTTTTGGGATCTTAACTGGCAAAATGGGATTCCA
Source organism: Bradypodion ventrale (assembly GCA_035047345.1). Classification (NCBI taxonomy): domain Eukaryota; kingdom Metazoa; phylum Chordata; class Lepidosauria; order Squamata; family Chamaeleonidae; genus Bradypodion; species Bradypodion ventrale. The sequence goes on from JAWDJE010000001.1 coordinate 502,488,640, forward strand.
GCTTGCAAGCAGTGGCAGGACAGCTCCAGGGGGTCCTGGAGGAAGCGGATTATCTGGACCCTTTCCAGTCAGGCTTCAGGCCAGGTCATGGTACGGAGACTGCATTGGTTGCGCTGTTTGATGATCTCTGGCGAGACCGAGATGGAGGGTACCCCTCCATTCTTGCTCTTCTTGACCTCTCAGCGGCTTTCGATTCTGTCGACCACAGTATCCTTCTGGACCGGCTACAGGGGTTGGGGATCCAGGGTACTGTGTTGTCCTGGTTCTCCTCCTTCCTGAGTGGCTGGACCCAGTCGGTGTGGGTGGGGGGCGTGGTGTCGAGTCCGAGGCATCTCACATGTGGGGTGCCTCAGGGCTCAGTCCTCTCGCCTCTACTCTTTAACATCTACATGAAACTGATGGGTGAGATCATCTGATCCCACGGGGTGAGATATCATCAGTATGCTGATGATACTCCATTGTATATCTCTGCCCGTGGTGATCCCAGTGATGCAGTCAAGGTCCTGACCAGTTGCCTGGAGGCGGTCAGGGTCTGGATGGGGGACAACGGGCTACAGCTGAATCCCGGCAAGACTAAGTGGCTGTGGGTGAGGGGACCTGGTTCTCATAAGGAGTTATCACCACTGGTTTGGGATGGGGCACCGTTGCCCCAATCCGACCCAGTGCTCAACCTGGGGGTCCTCCTGGACTCGCGGCCTCTGCTCCAGTAGCAGGTTACAGCCATGGCCAGGAGGGCCTTCAGGCAAGTGCGTGTTATTAATCAATTGCACCCACTCCTGGACCGGGAGGCTCTGCTCATGGTCACCCATGCACTGGTCACCTCCCACTTGGACTATTGTAATGCACTCTACATGGGGCTGCCCTTGATGACCATCCGGAGACTGCATTTGGTCCAGAATGCGACAGCAAGCGTGGTGGTGGGCTGTAGTCGTTTTGGCCGCGCCTCGCCACTGCTGCGGGAGCTGCACTGGCTGCCTATATGTCTCCGGGTGCAATTCAAGGTGCTGGTTGTCACCTTTAAAGCCCTTCATGGTAACGGACCAGGATACCTAAGGGACCACATCATCCCTAAGACATCGACCCATCCCACAAGAGCAAACTGAGAGGGGACCCTTCAGGTACCATCTGTTGGGGAGGCTCGCCTCTCCAGCACGAGGAAAAGGGCCTTCTCGGTCGTAGCCCCCACACTATGGAACCTCCTCCCAGTAGAACTACGCCTCCAGGCCCAGTTGCTACCATTTAGGAAAGAATTGAAGACGTGGTTGGCAAAATGGGTCTGGGGGCCTGGATTGTCAACAAGCTCCCCTTTTTGGCTCGTCTGAGGTTTTCCCCCTCCTGTAATTAATTTTTTAAAAAAAGGGTTTTAAGATTTTATATTTGTTTTTAGATAATAGATGTCTCGGCGGGGGTGGGTAATATTTTATGTTTTTATGGGGTTTTTTAATTGTCCTTTGGATAGGGCGGTATATAAATCTATTAAATTAAATTAAATTAAATTCCCTGGAGTCAACAGGACTGATGGGGAGTTGCCCCCTGTTTATTTAGTTACCACACCCCCCCAAAAAAAGCACTTATTTCATTCATTTCAGCAATTATACACTGTTCTCCTTACACTAAACTCTTATCCCACCTGTTCTCTTCCTCATACCTGTTGATAGGTCTTTCTCTCTCTCTGCCTCTGTCTTATCTGCTTTAGGAAAATTCTGGCCTGGGCTGGATCATCGCAGAACACGGGGCTGCCTTTCCTGCCTGGACTCTGTTCTGTGCCTGGACTCCTAGCTTGCAACCTGAGGCTTTTTTTTCTATAGACTGACAGAGTTATGTCCTCTCACAGCTGCTCTAACTTAAGCACCTAGACATTCTAATAAAGCATGTTATTTGCATCGTTAGTCAGCTAAATTAAAAAAAACCATCTTTTTAAACAAACCTTCCATCTAGAACAAGAATTAACTGTTAGACTTCAAAACCTTCTGATATATTACTTAACTCTACCAATATTTTCGGAATAGTAGCTGTGTTTGAGCTGTGTTTCAAGCATATCAGAGATCAAACAAAACAACACTGTAGCACCTTGTGAAGATTTACTGTTAAATTTTAATGTGAGCTTTCATGGATCAAGTCCACTTCGTCAGACATGGGAGTGGGACTTCATGGCATCAGTAGCAATCAATACATCGTTTGCTACTGCCAGTTGTAAAAAGCCATACCGATTCATATACTTATCTGTCATGCTGACCAATCACTCTGTGCCTCTGTACCTGATGTATATAAATTGATACCACGAAGTTCTATTCCCATGTCTGACAAAGTAGACTTGATCCACGAAAGCTCACATTAAACTTTAACAGTTAGTCTTCAAGGTGCTAAAATAGTTTTTGTCTTGTTTATTAGCTGATTAACTCTATCAAGTATTCTTTGTATTTCTCTATGAAGGCTGGCAGTGCCTAGGACCGTGATGGCGAACCTTGGCACTCCAGATGTTCTTGGACTTCAATTCCCAGAAGCCCTAGCACCCTGTGAATCCACACAAATGGGTTTACTGCGATTCATCTGGCCCGCATTGCCCTCGTCGCTCCCGGAAGCGGAAGTAAAATGTGCCCGTACGGTTAAAGCTCTTCCGGATTAACCCTTCCTCCATACGGCCGGATTTTACTTCTGCTTCCGGGAGTGACGAGGGCAGCGCGGACCAGATGAATCACAGTAAACCCACTCGTGTGGATTCACAGAATGCTTGGGCTTCTGGGAATTCAAGTCCAAGAACATCTCGAGTGCCAAGGTTCACCATCACGGTCCTAGGAGGAAAACGTGAAGGTGGTCTCAGCAAGAGCCAAGCTTGGCCACAGAAGTTGGTGGGCAGACCCAATGGCTATGCTAATGGATGGGCACAGCCGAGAGAAAGATGGGAACGCATCAGGTAAATCAAACAATTGTGCCCTGGCCTTTGAAGAAGAGAAGGAAAAATGCCTGGCACGTTTTCTTCTTTGATGAAAAATGAATGCTGCCAAGAACCTTTCCTGTAGTCTATTAGCTCACCTTAAATGATCATATAAGTGCAGTGCAGACACAATGTTCCTGATGTCCTAACCATAGTTGTGAGATTGTAAATTCCCCACCAGTTTAACACTCCTTCTTTCTCACTTTTCCATCCCCTCCCTTTTTGGATATAGTATACCCATCATACAAATCGACTAGTCTTGTATAGCACTTGCAATCACACCTATCTACCACCCTACAGCGCTTAGTGCACTCTTTGGATGGTTCACAAGGTAATTAGCATTTTGCCCCCAACATACTGTGTACTCATTTTTCCGATCTCAGAAGGATGGAAGGCTGAGTCAACCTTGATCCCTACCAGGATCGAATTCACAATGTTTTGGCTGCAGTACAGCAGTTTAAACACTGTGCCGCCAGGGCTCTTTAGTTAAAAGCAAGCTTGCAAACTTTGGTCCAAGCTAACCTGAGTTAAAACTAATATCAGTGCAAACCTAACATGGCACCACAATTTTAAAAGGTTTGGCATAAGGTTGGTGCATACATACAGTGAATAATATGGTGTGTGTACATAGAGCTTCCTCGAAGACTGTGGTATTTTTGAGCCACAGTCAGGCGTATCCTAGTAACAGCAACCTAGTGTTGCTGGCTAATCTTTCTCATACTAGGTCAGGCGAAGGGAGCTGCAGAATGAACTCACCAAATGGTGCCTTCGTTTTGGCAGTTTCACGTCTGGTCTAGTCACGGGAGAAGAAAAAATATGGTTCATTCTTTATTTATTTATTCATTTATAGGATGGTTTATCTGTGAAAGGGAGAGGAAGGAGACTATTAAGACTGAAGGGTTCTTCTAATAACCATGGTTAAGAGATCAGGAATGCTACATCTGCATCAAGACAGAGAATGATAGGTCAAACTGCATAATATTAAGTGATGTGCAAATAGGGTAGAATCAATTTTATGTCCCAGTAATTTTACTGGAACTTTTTCTCAACATATTATATGCTTTTGAAACTGTTTCAGGCCTATAGGGACGATTTATCACATTTGCTTAGCTACTGCACAGACCCAAACTCCAGCGTATAGGTCTTTTGCAAACACTTCTTCAACTGGATTGATCTAGAGTTATTCTCTTTCTTTGTGTTTTGATGCATTATTTTAATATTTAATATTTTAAGATATTCCCACCTGCTGCTTATTCAATATAATCCCAACGCAATGTATGATATAAACATAACAAAATCAATTTAAAAACTTGATACAGAATAAATAAGATACGTAGTAACTATTACTCTATAAATTACCAGGAAAAGCCTCACTAAACATATGAGTCTTCAAGAGAGGAGACATTTCCTTTGTGGATGAGAAGAAAGTACACCACAAGAAAAAAAGGGAATGTAGCCAAAAAAATATGAGACTGCAATAATAAGACCTGTCCTGATGACTGTTGTAATCCAATAGGACTATGCTTAGCATATCCCCCCCCCTCACAATACAGATTTCACATGTTTAATTAACGGATGAATAAAGGAATACACTGCATTGGTGTAATACAATGAGACTTCTGACGAGTGAATTGTGATGGCCAATTTGCCTTTGCCCTGGAGGTCACCTTAGTTGATGGGACAATGCTAGATTTATGTGTACCTGAAGCTTTGCACCTGTCCCTTCAGCAGGATTGCAACCCTATTCAGAACAGGCAAATTCTCCATTTCTTATGCCTAGGATCCACTTAACCAAAGAGAATTGGTGTCATTGCTATTCAGCTTCAGTCAACTGGCTCTCACTACGTTTATTTAAACTAGATTATTTTATCAGAATTAGGATTTTACCCATCCTAATTACACATGTTGATTTAGCTGAAATCAATGTGCATTTCCTCCAAATAAATGAGTTAAAATGCAATCAATAACCATCTGTTAGCATTCCATCATTGTAAGGTCTTAATTTAATCAAGTGTTAATTATTTATAGCAAATTTACGGGTCTTTTTTGTGTGTAATATGAGGAATATTTAAACACATGCTAATGATTCAGTAAGTCATATACCTGTGATGGCGAACCTTAGCACTCCAGCTGTTCTTGGACTTCAATTCCCAGAAGCCAAAGCCCCGGCGAATCCACACGAAGTGGTTTACTGTGATTCATCCGGCCCGCACCACCCTCGTCGCTCCCGGAAGCGGAAGTAAAACGTGTACATCCAGGCGCGTTTTACTTCCGCTTCCAGGAGCGACAAGGGCGGCGCGGGCCGGATGAACCACAGTAAACCCATTCGTGCGGATTCATAGCTTGAAGTCCATGAACAGCTGGAGGGCCAAGGTTCGCCATCACAGTCATATGGGCTAAAGTTCTTTCAAAACACAAGCTTTAAAACATGCACATTTCATTAAAAAAGAATTAAAACCATTTGGATATTGTGAAATGTGAGCAGATTGCTAGGAAGTTTGGCAGGCAGGGAATCACCCCCGAACCCACCCACACCCAAACTACATGATCAATGTGCCTTTCTACTTGTACAAGATGCCACTGGATCGACCTCTGTATTCTGAGCCTGAACATTACAAAATAGCCTATTCATACTTCCCTTAATTTCAGCAAACGTTGGCTAACTTTTTATACCTCGGTCTATTCTTTGGCAAGTATGCAAGTTGTTCCCATTTGTTTGTTTTAACACCATAAATCCAGCCATCACCTGAAAATAAAGGAAGAACACTCAGATTAATATTGCCACTTTTGTTTAAAAAATGATCAATAATTAGAAAAGTTAACATGTAACTTGTTAGATTTTACGATGAACATGAAATAAATGATACTAAATATATAAAAAACTGATGCCACAAAGAACAACAGTTAAGATAAGCAACCTGTCATTATAGAGCCCTGGTGGCGCAGGGGTTCAACTGCCATACTACAGCTAAAATATTGTGAGTTTGATCCTGACTAGGGCTCAAGGTTAACTTAGCCTCTTCCATCCTTCCCAGGTCAGTAAAATGAGGACCCAACATGTTGGGGGTGAAGATCTCCTTTGCTTGAAAGCCAGTCGTGTCTGACTCTAGGGGGACAGTGCTCACCTCCATTTGCAGCCAAAGAGCCAGCGCTGCCTCTGTGCTCATGTGGCAGGCATGACTAGAAGCCAGAATGCACGGAATGATGTTACCTTTCCCACCAAAGCAGTACCTATTTATCTACTTGCAATTTCTTGCTTTCGAACTGCTAGGTTGGCAGGAGCTGGGACAGACAAGTCTCGAACTGATGACCTGCCAACCTTCCTGTCATCAAGCTGAGCAGCTTAACCACTAAGCCACCGCGGCCTCTTAATGAAAACCTTATGCAGTTATTAAGAGGAGTTTGGCCCATAATAAGTGTAAAAAGGATGGTAACCTGGAAATCCAACACCATGAGAAGGAACATCCACTCATTCAATGTGGAAGACATCATATCACTCTGTAAGGTGGAGCCACTTGGTTTTTAATAAAACCAGGAATAACTTTAAACTGTTTCTCCTACCACCAGTTTTTGTGTAGGCAAGAAAGTACCAGGATGGTGGTGGGCCTTTCAAAATCCCAGGGATTTTACTGGCTTCCTCCCGTCAGTTCATCAGAAAACGCGCCTACATTCTTGTTCATTAATCGCACCAGCTGCCTATCGCTCACATTCCAATTGATACAGCATGCTGATGATTGTGAACAAAACCCACTTACTTAAGGGCACATTGTCTGAACTCAGCCCACCAAATAGGAAGAGCCTGTCTTCTGTGATAGGGGTCAACGTATGCCACGATCTGTCCCTGGGTTTTTCTCCATTTGCACAAATTCTAAAGAGAAAAGAAACCAAAACCTCCGCAAATGAATGCATCATATTATAACGGCTGAAATCCATTGTAAGGTGCAACTTGACTAGGCTCATTGGATCCAATGGAGTTCATGAAGGAGCTGACTCACCACATCCCCATAGATTCAATGGGCTTGTTGACATACTACTGAATTTCAGCTACGGCTTAATCATGGCATCACTACAACTGCACATTTTATTTATTTTATTTACAAACCACCCCCACCCTCCAGAAAGACCTGCAGCAGCTTAGAGTATTAAAACTATGTCCACGAGCTAAAGATCACGATAATAACAATATTTTAAAAATTAAAACAGTCTCAATTTAAAACTAGTAGATAAAAATGGTTTAAAAACAATTCAAAAATGCACTGAATGTACACAAAAAAATGTGCATTAAAAGCTTCTTTCCTAGGCAACCAACTACCTGTACTGGAAACAACCCTGCCTGATTAACCATTGTTACCTGCCGTGAAACAATTGTTATGCTAAATCAGTTTTCAGTTTACTTAATAACATTTTTAGTACAACACCTTATAAGAGAAAGTGAAAAGCCACCATGGAAACATTCAGGACTGAACTACAAATACTTTTAACTACAACAGTTTTATAAAATATAGTGTGAAGAAAAACTTACTGTCCCGACCAAACCCAGGTATCTAAATTCAGAGAATGTAAATCATTCATCCTTGTTTGCTGTTTTTTAAAAAAGAAAATGCATAAGGTAAATGTGACAATGTGACATTAGGTAAAGGTCGCCCTTGCTCAAAAGCCAGTCATATCTGACACTAGGGCTCAGTGCTCATCTCTATTTATAGCCAAAGAGCTGCTTCCGTGGACATGTGGCAGGCATGACTAGACATGGAACACTGTTACCTTCCTTTGCAATTTCTTTGCTTTCAAACTGCTAGGTTGGCAAGAACTGGGACAGAGATGGGAGCTCACTCCATCATGTAACACTCAATTCTCAAACTGCTGACCTGCCAACCTTCCAGTTAACAGGTTCCATGTCTTAACCACTAAACCACCACAGTCTCTTACCTGGAGGCACTTAGGATACTGTTTTTTTCCAACAGTCCTAAAAACTAGAACCTCCTGATGGGAGTTATAAAAGGACCACTAAGAGTAGGGTTGCCATACGTCCTGGAAAACCAGGATTGTCCTGGATTCAAGGTCAGAAAAATAGTCCCAGCCAGTTCAATAAAAATCATGCTAAAGTCCCAGATTTTTAAAACTCACTGATTGTGTATTATAACATACCATTAAAATAAATTCAAACTCTCAGCATCAAATGAGCAATTTCCTGCCACATTGGAGTTGGAGTATACCTGGAGACAAATCTTAACATCCTCGCCTCACACCACTGCCAGTGTGTTTCCAGTACAACAGATCATCTTACAGTAAGAATTAACTGTTGTAAATAAATTCATTTATGTATTGATATATTTAATGTGAAAGTGTTTTATAACTGTTATTATGTTTGTTTTTAAAAAGGCTACTTTGTAGAAAACCCGCCCAATTTTGTCAAGAATACTTCTGTCCCGGTTTTGTGGGAGAGAATTATGGCAATCCTAACTAAGAGGGAAGTTGGGGCTCTCCAGCATTACTGAAATGTGGACACTATGTGCCCAGAACAATCCTCGGGAGCATGAAAGAGAGCTCTAAAGCAGTCGTTTAGATATACTCATACTCTCCTGAATACAAAGGTGATCACAGCAGGTAAACAATGTTACCACAATAAATCTGAGTTGTCTTGCAGCACTTGGGTCTCTAACTGCTGACCTGCCAATCATCCAGTCATCAAGTTCAGCGTCTTAACCACTAAGCCACTGCAGTCCCCAAGGCTTTTAAGAGGTAGCAGAGTACTAGATTCAGTCTGAGAACTCTTCTCAGAATGAAACTTCTACTCTTCTTTTTGTTTCATGTCCTGATCAAACCCTGGACTGCCAAAATGAAGTCCCTTTCTTGGCTTTTGTCATTGGCCAAACCTAAGTCCTCATTTGTGCACGTTTCTGGCAGTAACTGGCAGAGCAGTAAATGAGCCGGATTCTGTGTTTCTCCACATTCACACAGTGTGTTGTTGTCCGCCAGTAGCCCCCACTTAAGCCTGTTATGAAACCTCTGTGATTTCATTTTAGACTGGGCTTGTAATGGATGAAAAACATTCTGTCTTAAGATCCACACTACCCAACTTCCACGTTTGGAAAAATAAAAGTAATAAATAAATACCAACCAAAACTCGTCCTCCAAATAAGTAACCTTTATTGCCTAGGACTGCACACGAATGAGCTGCTCGAGGCTGTGGTGGAACTCCATGCTGCAAGCAAAGACAAAGGAACACAAGAAGGCTCAGAACATGCACATCAGTCCAAGATGTTAACAGGGGATATGTGAGGTCATATCTGGGCTGAGTCGACAGGGTATCCAAATGGTCTAGTGGCATCACCACAAATGTACCAACAATAAAGCAAGACTTCAAATTATACTTACTTTAATTACTGGCTGATACCAAGTCCGTGTAGTTGTCTCAAAAACGTGAACATCATTGTGCCAGCCCCAGAATATCTGACCTTCCTAAAGGAAAAAGAACAGAAAACAGAATATAAATGATTAAAAAAACACACACACACACACAGAAGATATAGAGCCGTCATGGCGAACCTTGGCACTTCAGCTGTTCCCCATTCGTGTGAATTCAGAGACTTGGCCTTCTGAGAATTGAAGTCCAAAAACAGCTGGAGTACCAAGGTTCGCCATCACGGATATAGAGGGTAATGTTACCTATGGCAGCTAGATGTATGACCTGCCATATCAGTGGCTCTTGAGGTGCACAGAAAGAGCCTCCTGAAAGATAGTGATAATTTTGAACCACCATTGGGCGTAATATCCTATTAACGCCCATCTTGTGTTGCTGGCTAATCTTTCTCATACTAGGTCAGATGAAAGGAACTGCAGAACGAACTCACCAAAAGGTGCCTTCATTTTGGCAGTTTCATGTCTGGTCTTGACATGGAAGAAGAAGTGGCCGTTTGCTTCTGAATACCACTTATTGGGGAATACAAGCAGGATGGTGTGTTCTTGGTCTGCTAGTTGTACCCTTCCCTTACAGGGCGTCTGACTGGTGCATCATAATAGCATCATGGAATAACTGAGTTGAAAGGGGCCTTTAAGGCCATCAAGACCAACACCCTGCTCAATGCAGGGTTCCCAATTAAGTCTAAACATGCCCAGTTCCTTCAGAGTGAGGGACAGAAGGTCAGAGAGGCTTCAGTCTGACCCAATGCCAGCTCCCCACAACCGTCAAACCACCTGACATGATATCTCTTACCCAAAATGCATCATGAACATCAAAACAGTCACTCAGTTCATTCTGTTTCCTGCAGCCGTATCCACCAAAATAGATTAGCCTGAGGAGATCAGAATTAAAATGATCAATTAGCTTCTTTTCATTCAATTTGAAGACATCTTTCAGTTCTACAAGACTGTTAGAATTTTTTTTAGCATCACCTGTAATCTTATTGTGAAAAATCACTTTATCACCACCCCTGACTCTAAATGTACAAAGGAGCCACTGAGTCAGGGCATGTAGCTAAAATGTTTATGTTGCCAGTGTTCTTTTCTATTACTAGAGGGGGGGAGGGGGGAGAATCCATGCCTGAAGCCATTCATTTTGTTTTGTTTATGGCACCTTTCTCCCAAAGCTTGGACCCAAGACAGCCTTAGGTCACCACTGCTCGAAAGTCAGTCCTGTCCAACTCATCTCCCTTTATAGCCAAAGAGCCAACACAGTCTGCGTCTTGCAGACATTTCTATGGTCATGTCACAGGCATGACTAAACACCGGAACACATGGGACATTGTTTAACTTCCCACCAAAGTAGTACCTGTTTATCTACTTGCAATTTCTTGCTTTCAAACTACTAGGTTGGCAGAAACTGGGGTAGAGACGGGTTTTTGTGCAGCACTTGGATCTCAAACTGCCACTATCACTTAACAACACTTTAACATTACAGTGTATCTTGATTCTACAACCAATCAGCCATCTGTCCTCACACCTAACTAAAGGGGCTGCTGATTTCAACAGCATCCTCATCCTGAAAGCATGAGGGGCAGAACACGGGTAAATTAAGACACTTGACAAAAAAGCACAAGGGAATGGCAAGTTGCGCCGTTCACCAGCCATCACCACCTCCTCATTTCCAAAATGATGCATGACAATTACCTGTCTTTATACACCCAGCAGGCAAGTTTGTCACGTGGTGTAGGAGGCTGACCTGTGAAGTCTGTGATTTTTTTCCACAAATAGCTTCCATTTCTTGATCGCAAATTAACATAATAGAGCTTAAAAGGAAAGCAGAACACTTTCAACAGAGAACAGTAACGTGGAAAAATGAAGTGCTAATTGCAAAAGTAGTAATTATAAAGCACGACCAATCACACTCATTCTTTTGTTGCATGCTATCCTCCTGCTCCCACCCTATCATACGGTATAACTAATTGCACTCTTGCTTTCTATGAAAGACTTCTCTATTGCAATTAGGGAGGAGGAAGACCAGCCGGGCGGGGAGAGGCCAGCCAGTCGCCCCAACGCGAGCCCTTCCGAGCCGGTCCCCACCATCTCCAGCCGGGCCGGTGAGGGAGGAGGAAGACCAGCCGGGCGGGGAGAGGCCAGCCAGTCGCCCCGACGAGAGCCTTTTCCAAGCCCTGAAAACAACCAAGCGCCGAAGGAGAGGTCCAATTGGCAGAAGGGAAGAAGGCAAAGGAGTTAAACCAGGGGGTGAGACTCAGAGCCCCATACAAAGGATAAGTAGTTAAATATGCAGAAATGTTGATGACTTAATATAGTAACTCACATAAAGACTTTAAAATGACTTAATATAGCAACTGACATAGAGACTGTGCTTTAAAGTGCGATAATATGCATGATAATATGTTGTCTTAAATGTTTTTAAACTTTTAAAAACTGTGATAAAATGTATGAGGAGAGAAAAATGGCGCAGACACCGGCAACCACGCCATAAATCTTGCCAAGAGAACCCTATTGACCAAAACAAAAGGCAAAACAAAAGGGCAGGCTAGGTGATACAGGATGCTTAACACCACAGAGTGGAGGAAGGGGAGGGACAGGAAAGGGGGAGGGGAAATGCAATGTTGTAAGGAGCAATACTGCATAGGGACATGGAATGTGAGATCAATGAACCAAGGTAAACTGGAAGTGGTAAAAAATGAGATGGAAAGAATAAGCATTGACATCTTGGGCATCAGTGAGCTAAAATGGACAGGGATGGGTGAATTCAGCTCTGGAAACCATCATATCTACTATTGTGGACAAGAAAACCTTAGAAGGCATGGAGTAGCCATAATTGTCAATAAGAGAGTAAGAAAAGCAGTAATGGGATATAACCTCAAAAATGACAGAATGATGTCAGTCAGAATTCAAGGCAAACCTTTCAATATCACCGTAATCCAAGTCTATGCACCAACCACTAGTGCAGATGAAGCCACAGTGGACCAGTTCTATGAGGACCTAGAACACCTCATAGAACAGACACCAAGAAATGATGTCCAAATTATATTAGGAGACTGGAATGCCAAAGTAGGAAATCAAAAAGTGGAGGGAATAACAGGCAAGTTTGGTCTTGGAGTACAGAACGAAGCAGGGCAAAGATTGATAGAGTTCTGCCAAGAGAACGCACTGGTCATAGCAAACACTCTCTTCCAGCAACACAAGAGGCGACTTTACACATGGACATCACCAGATGGCCAACACCGAAACCAAATTGACTACATACTCTGCAGCCAAAGATGGAGAACCTCCATACAATCAGCAAAAACAAGACCTGGAGCAGACTGTGGCTCAGATCACAACCTACTGATCGCAAAATTCAGGTTAAGACTAAAGAAAATAGGGAAAACAAGAAGACCAGACAGATATCACCTAGACAGCATCCCTAAAGAATACACGGTGGAGGTGATGAACAGATATAATGGCCTGGACGCAATAGACAGAGTGCCAGAAGAATTATGGACAGAGATAAAGGACATCATGCAGGAAGCAGCAAAGAAAACCATACCAAAAGAAAAGAAGCGTAAGAAAGCAAAATGGTTGTCTGATGAGGCTCTTAAAATAGCAGAGGAAAGAAGGAAGGCAAAAGTCAAAAGAGAAAGGAAAAAATACAACCTTCTGAACACAGAATTTCAAAGAAAAGCAAGGAGAGATAAGGAAAACTACCTAAAAGAACAGTGCAAAGAAATGGAGGAAAACAACAAAAGAGGCAGGACTAGAGATCTCTTCAGAAAAATCGGGGAAATAAAGGGAACATTTAAAGCAAAAATGACCATGATAAGGGACAAAGACGGAAAAGAGCTAGCTGATGCAGAAGAGATTAAGAAAAGATGGAAAGAGTACACAGAGGAACTCTACAAAAAGGACCTCAACACTCCTGATAACCACAATGATGAAAAAACTGAACTCGAGCCAGACATCCTGGAGAGCGAAGTTATAAAGGCCCTAAAGAGCACTGCAAACAACAAAGCTAGTGGATATGATGGTATCCCAGTCGAATTTTTCAAAGCGCTAAAAGATGATGGCGTCAAATTACTACACTCAATATGCCAGCAAATCTGGAAAACAAAACAGTGGCCACAGGATTGGAAAAGATCAGTATACGTCCCAATCCCAAAAAAGGGCAACGCCAAAGAATGCTCAAATTACCGAACAATTGCACTCATCCCACACGCCAGCAAGGTGATGCTCAAGATAATACAGGACAGACTTCAGCAGCATGTGGAGAGAGAACTACCAGAGGTGCAGGCCGGTTTCAGAAGAGGCAGGGGGACTAGAGACCACATTGCCAACATACGTTGGATCATGGAGAAAACAAAGGAATACCAGAAACAAGTTTACTTTTGTTTCATTGATTACACTAAGGCATTTGACTGTGTGGACCACAACAAGATGTGGCAAGTAATTAAAGAGATGGGAATACCAGAGCACATCATATGCCTCCTGAGAAATCTGTACATGAACCAAGAAGCAACAGTTAGGACAGAACATGGAATGACAGAGTGGTTTGGAATAGGAAAAGGAGTAAGACAAGGCTGCATTTTATCACCCTGCTTATTCAATCTATACACAGAGCACATAATGCGAAATGCAGGGATGGAGGAATCACAATATGGGATTAAAATTGCTGGGAGAAACATAAACAATCTGAGATATGCAGACGATACCACCCTAATGGCAGAAAGTGAGGAAGACCTAAAGAACCTCTTGATTGGGCTGAAGGAGGAGAGTGCAAAAGCTGGTTTGAGACTCAATATCAAGAAAACCAAGGTAATGGCAACAGGCCCAATCAGTTCCTGGAAAATAGATGGGGAAGAAGTAGAAGCAGTGACAGATTTTACTTTCCTGGGATCAAAGATCACGGCAGATGGGGATTGCAGCCATGAAATAAAAAGGCGACTGATTCTTGGGAGACAAGCCATGAGAAACCTGGGGAACATAGTGAAAAGCAGAGACATCACATTGCAAACAAAAATTAGAATAGTCAAAGCAATGGTATTCCCAGTGGTAATGTACGGATGTGAGAGCTGGACAATTAGGAAAGCTGAACGCAGAAGAATAGATGCCTTTGAAATGTGGTGTTGGAGGAGAGTTTTGAGAGTACTCTGGACAGCGAGGAGAACAAATAGGTCAATCTTAGAAGAAATCAACACTGACTGCTCATTGGAAGGGCTAATAGTAAAGACGAAGCTAAAGTATTTTGGACATCAAATGAGAAGGGAGGATTCACTTGAGAAGGCCCTGATGTTGGGAAAGGTGGAGGGCAAAAGAAGAAGGGGGAGGCCAAAGATGAGATGGCTAGATGGTATTGTAGACACAACGGGCACAGAACTGGGAGTGCTGAGGGGGATGGTGGAGGACAGAGGTGCCTGGAGAACAATGGTCCATAGGGTCGCAAAGGGTCGGAACCGACTGTGCGACTGAACAACAACTGCCTTTGGATGGAGACCAAGAGGACTTCTCTGCCATGAAAAGGCTGACAGCAGTCTGAAAGCTCGGGAGATTTAAGAGAGAATAGAAATCGGGGAAAACATTATACAATATTAGAGAATAAACAAAACAAAAACGCTGCAGCACTTTGAAGACTGACTGTTATATTTTAATGTTAGCTTTTGTGGATCAAGTCCACTTTGTCTGGCAAAGTGGACTTGATCCACAAAAGCTAACTTTAAAATATAAGTTAGCCTTCAAAATGCCTCAGCATTTTTGTTTTGTTTATTCTCTGATATGCTTGAAACCCAGACTAACATGGCTACTATTCCAAAAAATTCAACATTATACCAGAATAACAGCTTATACCAGAATAAGTAAAATCAATTTAATGGTCCCATCAAACTTAAACACCATCAAAACTATTTCTTCAAAACAACCAATTATGTTTCTAACCCAAATGAAGAAGCAAGCAAATGTGAATGTTCAGTTTATTATTTGCCACAACTTCCTCAGAATATATAGTAATGTTTCATTTTAAAGTAGTTGTCTCCGGCAGCAACTTGTACCCGAGAATGCATTTTTTCCTGAAGCAGGAAAATGCCATTGGCGTGAATTTGTTTAAGGTGGATCCCATCTTGCCATGAAGTGACCCACACACTATGATCACGGAGCCATCTCTTGCGTCACATATGAAATGAGACATGCAGGGTTTGACACTGGGACTGCAATGGACTGCCGCAGCCTTGAGGATATTAACAAGGTTATAGCCAGTCCATCTAGCATGGCCTCTTCCGCCCCCATGACCACTGGGAATCAGAATAGTGAAGTGGTTCCTCTTCTGCTCATTTTCCCATTTGGCTCAATCTGATGGTTTCCAGTGGCATTTCCTCCACTGAAGGGACCGTCACCCCACCTAAAGTAGGTCAGAAACTAGTTCAGGACTTGATTCTTGAACACCTGTGTGAATAGTTTCTTTCTGCCATCACAGTTTTGCAGATAGGCATAAGGCTGAAACCTTGCTCATTAGCCACAATTTGGCCACTGCAACTGTGCTACGACATGAGGGGGAAAACTATGATTTGGGTTGGTATTATTAAGAAGCTGAACATGTTCAAGCAGTCAGCATACTCAAAAAGAAAAAAAGAGCTCTCTGGGACCTGAAATTCAG
The DNA here is from genome assembly GCA_035047345.1 of Bradypodion ventrale. Classification (NCBI taxonomy): domain Eukaryota; kingdom Metazoa; phylum Chordata; class Lepidosauria; order Squamata; family Chamaeleonidae; genus Bradypodion; species Bradypodion ventrale. The sequence goes on from JAWDJE010000001.1 coordinate 502,504,626, forward strand.
TTTTTATGGCTCCATCTCTGCTAGAAGAAGCCAATATTGTCTTCTTCAGATTTCATGAGTAACATGGATCGCTTCTAATGTATCATATCATTCTTAACAACTTTGGTCCTTGAAGTATGTTTAAATCAAAGGAACCCATTACCCGATTGCTGTATCCATTGTCATCAAATCCTCCAAAGAGGTACAGCTTCCCATCAATGCAAGACCCACAACTTCCAGACATAGATGGAGGCAAGTCTCCTTCCATGAGGTGCATTGACCTACAGTTCACCAGAGATAAGAAATCCCATCAGTTTTCTCAGAGTCAAAGGAAAAGAGCAAAACCAACTCAGGCAGCAATGGCTTCCTTGAATGAAAAACATACTAGAAGCCTCTGATGGCAAACCTTGGCCCTCCAGGTGTTCTTGGACTTCAATTCCCACAAGCCCAAGTCTCTGTGAATCCACATGAATGGGCGTGCAGTAAACCCATTTGTGTGGAATTCACAGGGACTTGGGCTTCTGGCAACTGAAGTCCAAGAACATCTGGAGTGCCAAGGTTGCCCATCACAGGCCTTGAGTGCGGCGTTCCACCTCTTCCTGCTTTACCATTTTCTTTTCCAAATGATACTCAGCTCTTTGAGTACTGAACACACACCCAGTATCCCATGGGATTTGGAGGGTCAGCTGACCCCTCAGACTTCAGAAAGGAAATTATTTTGTACTTCTGAAGAACACAGGGGCCCCCTGAATGCACATGTATCCTCTTTTTAGTTCTTAGTTTTGGTTCCATCACTGTTGCTATTCATCAAATGATCTGAGAAAATGTTTTTAAAATAGTTGGATTACACATGAGGAGCCTTAGAAAGTTAGAATGCAACTTTATCATCGTATTATTTGGAAAAATGCTCCAGGTCCCACACTGCAATACCCCATATTAATACCAATGCCTAATATTTTTCTTTCTTTCCAAGTGGTCCAGTGTTGTAAATTGGGCTCACAGGACAGATATCTTTCCTTCCATTGAATGAAACCGAAGCGCAAGGGCCTTTTTACAGAGATCCTGGGCCACTGCTAGGCCCTAGGACCAAGGAAGTGAAACAGTATACTGAACCACCGGTTGTCAATCTCTCTCCCAGGTTCAATAAACCCTCTTGTGTTTCAACTTGTTGGTAAGTGTATGTATGGATCAAAGAATGCCCTGATGATCACAATATTCCAAATAAAAGCTGTGTTTAAAGATACCACAAAAAAAGCTCACTCAAAAGTTAAGAATCAATGACTCACCACAATCCACTGTCCATTTCATAGATCCAGAGCTCATCATTAGGCAAGAAAACTTCATTGTCTTCAATCGACTGCCCCCAAAAGACACACAAATATTCATTATTACACCAAAATTCCTTATTTTAACATACAGTATTTTCATTTCAAATAAATGTGCCTGCGGCTGCCATAAACACGTAGTCTGCCTCATTCCAACCACAAAGTAAATCACTCAATGTACCTCAAGGTTCTTTTGAGATTATAAATTTTGCTACTGACATTCAGAATGATGTTCTAAGAACAAAAATAGTCATGCATCATTTTAGAAGTCTTAATGAGTTGTGTTTTACATAATTATTTTATGCAACATGTGATCTTATAAACAGTAAGCTGAACATCATCATCATCATCATCATCATCATCATCATCATCATCATAATAATATTTCATGTCAGAAATTATTCTGGGTTGAAAGGATTTTTGCTGGAGAAACTCTGCTCAGGGGATGACTGAATGAGGCTCCTTTCATGTCCCCAAGATCTTTTCCCACCGAAGTGATCCCTATTTATCTACTTGCAATTTCTTGCTTTCGAACTGCTAGGTTGGAAAGAGCTGGGAGGGATGACGGGTGCCCGCTCCGTCATGCAACTCTCAGGTCTTGAACTGCTGACCTTCCAGTCATCAAGCTCTGTGTCTTAACCACCAAGCCACTGCAGTCCCACTGACAACTTGCCTTAGCCTAAATCCACTGGTACAAATTTCAGCCTGAACGGCTGCAAGTTAAGCAGTCAATGTAACTGTTTTCATGTGATTAGTCTGTGACAGTAAATGCCTATGTTCATTCCCAAAAAGCCAGTTACAATTGGCCTTTCTAGGCTCTGTGAACAGAAGAACTGCAAAAGATATGAAAGAATCACAAAGTTAAAACCCCAAAGGGGACCCCTGTCTGCCATCACTTGCTTTCGAACTGCTAGGGGCTGAGACAGAAATGCTCAAATAGTCATGCAGTACCTAGGTCTCGAACTGCCGACTTGCTGGCCTTCCAGCTAACAAGTAGAGCTTAACCACTAAGCCACTGGAGCCCTAGTAGGCTGAATATTATTGCTAGATTCCACCATGCTCCTTCCCTGTTGGAACCTATACTTTTCATAGCTACACAAGAGGGAGGAAGCTAATATGGGAAATATTTTTTCAGCATTGAAAGGAAGTGATAGGAAAGCAAAACTGGTGAGAACTTTTTTTTGCCCTTTTGCAAAAGATCTTTATAGCCTTGCTCCCTCATCTACTTTTAGTACATGTGTTCCTTTGGGTACCCAGTCACAGGTGTCTGCTTGTTTCTGTATCCACATTTATACCCCACCCTTTTGATTTGAAGATCACTCAGCGTGGCTTACAATATATAAAAAATACACATACTGTAATACACATATGTGCCGCAGGAGATGGCTCAGAGATGGCTCAGTGATCATAGTGTGTGGGTCACTTCATGGCAAGCTGGGATCCACCTTAAACAGATTCACGCCAGTGGCATTTTTCCTGCTTGCCTTAAAGAGCGAAGACAGTCCAGAGCGAGCCAGCCTCCAAGACCAAGCCTCCTGGCACCCTGGGGCAGAAAAACCGTATACTCGGATCGAGTTGCAGCCAACGAAACATAATAAAATATTTATATAAAAGATCAGAATAAAATCATCCAGTGATTTTCTCTTAAGCTTGTCTCTTAAGCTGTTATGCTTTTTTTCTACGTACACCATCCAAAGTAGGAAATTTCTTACTAAATGGGTGGAACATAACTCTATTAGTTTGCTTGTACAGTAAAACCTCGAGTTACGAACGGCTCAACCTACGAAACGCTCGCTATGTGAAAGAAAATCTTGGGGGGAAATTGCCTCAAAATACGAAAAATATGGGGGGAGGGCTTACGGCGCTTCCCATGATGGGGAGAGGGTGTTTGGAGCATTTCTGCTCCATTTTTGGAATTTTTCATCATGTTTTGGCATGCCTTTTCCCACAACCAGGAAGTGATAAAAATTCCCTGTCCCTCCAACAGCTGATAATCAGGTACTGAGCCGCAATTACCAGAGCTGACCACAGAGGGCGCTGTCAGAAATGTGCTGAAGATGCATTAAAAACCAAAATAGAAAAAATCCAAATAAACATTTTATATGTTCAAATATCTTTATAAAGTGGCCAAAACACAACAAAAAATTCTGAAGTGCACTTTATGAGGAGCTTTGAACAGAAAAAATACATGTTTTTGTTTTTGCTTCTTTTCTGAGCTCTGGGAACAGATTTTTATGCTTTTCAATGCATTCCTATGGGAAACCATGTTTAGAGATATGAATTTTTCAAGATACGAAAAACCTCAAAGAATGAATTCATTTCCTATCTAGAGGTTTTACTGTACTGTTTATATGTCTTTATGTAGACTCACTGGAGGAGGCCCTGGTGATGAAAGGCAAAAGGGTGGCAGAGGAGGAGGTGGCTAGATTGGCATCGTTGACGCAGTGGTCGTAGATCTGGGTGGGCTACGGAAGAGGGCAGAGGAGCCTGGTGTGCAGTGGCCCGTGGGGTCGCAAAGGGTCGGACTCGACTGTGCAACTGAACAACATGCTGCAGTGGCTAAGTGGTTAAGAACCTCACCTTGTTAGCTGGAAGGCAGTTTGAGACCTGGGTACTGCATGACAGAGTGAACACCCATCATCTGTCCCAGCTCCTGCCAGCCTAGCAGATTGAAAACAATTTCTGTCACAAAAATATTTTTATTTTATTTATTTATTTATATTTATATTTATATTTATATTATTATTATTATTAGTCATGCTTTTCACTGTGTAAGGGTAGCTTTTAAGCTAGATGGGTGGTTTGGAAAACGAATGAATGCTGGATAAAACCTCCAGCTACACCACAGTGACTGCGGTTGGCCTTAAAAGGCGCCTCTCCTGTCTGATCTGAGGGGAGTTCAAGGAGCGCCCGCTCCAGGCTTTTAGGACTACAGCTCCCAGAATGCCTCGGGGATGGGGCCACACAGCGGGAGACACCAAAACAAACTGACGCGTGTGGCCACCTCCGCTCCAGCAGGAGGGGCAACGCTGCTGGTTCTCGAGACGCCTGCGACCAATCAGCGGCCGAGCTGAGCCAAGCCGCCGCCCCTCCCTGCCTCCCCCTCCCTTTCTCTCTGTCGACACGCGCACTGTTCTCCCTTTCCCGCCCAGGCGCCAGGCCCAGAACCATTTCCACACACCATTCCGCTCTTGAGGCTAGCAAGAGGGCCCTGCGGCTCAGGCTACTGCCGCTGCCTTGATCTTTCCCCCGACCCCGCTGGCCTCCCCGTGGGGGTGGAGATGGATCATGGATGTTTCTTTCAAACCCCCCCCCCCCACAAACACACACACGCCCACTCATTTTGCCTCAAGTAAACCCGCAGCAAACGGCTTTTCCCGCTCTTTTCTCCTTACCACGTATCCCCCCCACACGTAAAGGTAGTCCCCGTCCACCACGGCGCAGTGCCCACTCCGTTCCTCAGCCACGCAGAAGGGCTGAGGAGGAGGAGGCCCCGCCGCCATCTTTCCCGAGAGGGTGCCGCTGCTGCTGCTCCGCTCTCCCTCCTCCCGTCCCCTCAGCAACCGTGTTCCTTCGCCACCACCGCCCTTCTCGCCTCGAACGCGGCCACCCAGCCCGGGTTCCTCCTCCCTCTCTGCCTCTCCCTGCTGCCGGCGAAGGTGTTTCCTCGCTCCCGCCCTTCCTTAAGGTCGCTTCTCTCGCCCTTCTTCCCTGAGGCGACACTTGACTCAGTCAGGGCTGCTCGCAGCGGGAAGGGACCCTTTCGGACTACAACTCCCACAATCCCCCAGCCCAACAGGGTGGGCACTGGGCAGCAGACGTGGTGCCCGAGGTGGGGGGTCTTGGGAGCGGGGTTTCTCGACACACACACACACACACCCCGCCACTAAGTAGCTACTCGGAGCATCCTTTGTGTGGATGGAAGCAGATTTCACCCTCACCGACACGTGTTACCCAAGAGTGGGAAAAGGGTACACGGAAGAGGGGAGAATAGAAAGACGGGTTTCTCTTAAGTTTCATGTGGGGACGAAGTGCCGTCCTCGCCTCAGTTTGCCCCAAAAGGGAGGCCGCAGCCTCTGGCGGTCCCAGTATACAGTACTGTTGTACATCACTTTCCTGTTATGTGCTGCTAAGCCACTTCTCGGCCGCCCGAAAAGTGAGTGAGTGACCCCCAAATTGGGTTGCCATATGTCCCGGTTTTCCGGGATTTTCCCGGATTCAAGCTGTCCTGGCTGGTTCAAGAAAAACCATGTAAATGTCCCAGATTTTTTAAATTTGAACATGGAGCAAGATCACCCCACACCAAGGGATTTTTGCAAAGAGTTAATTCACTGCTTCCTTGCCTTTCTTTCAATTATGCTGCTTAAAAGCAGTGAAGGCAAAACAGCACCCTGAAAAGCCCGTGAGGGAGAGGAGCCGCTTGCAAGCGTGATAATTGAAAGAAAGGCACAGAGGCAGTGAAATAACTCTTTGCAAAAATCCCTTGGCTCACCTTGAAGTTTGGGGGACAAGAAGTCATCCTCAGCCCTTTTCCTCGAAAGCCGGAAGGGAGCAAGAAATACCGATATCTAACAAGCCAAACCACCATACACTGGAACGAAGGATTGCTTCTTCATGTGACCACAAAGGGTTAATTGCATAGGGTCGGTAGTCTCTGTGTGCCCGGGACAGGGATTCTGCGGGGTATTACAGCCACAGTCTCCCTGACAGCCTCGTCCAATGCATGCACAGTTTGAAGAATGCAATGGCTGTCCCGGTTTGGTGGGAGAGAATTATGGCAACCCTCCCCCCAAAGCCAGGTTAATTGCTTTGGATGAAGAGTGATCAACTGATGAAAAAGGGACTCAAGCTTCTAGGATTTTCATGAAATGTATTTTTAAAAAGTGAACTCTTTTTCTAAAGAGAGAAAACATTAAAATATCCACCTCTAGGCAAAAGTTTGCACTGTCTGTCCTGCTTTGCAATGTTGCTGAATCGCTCCTAGCAAAAGCAAAACAAGTATTTAAAATATTTCATCCACTCTGGTGGGCAGGACTGCTTTGTGTTGGGACGGGAGTTATTTTCCCTTATTTTTCTTCATTCCTGTGTAATACGTTTGCTGGGCCATCTAGTTCTATAGAGGCAGAAAGGTGAAGCCTCTCCGCCTCCCCCATCGCATGAAGCCTCTGGAGAGAATTCCTCTTTCGTGTCCAGATCAAACTTTAGACTGCCAAAATGAAGCAACTTTATTGGCTAAACTTAAGTCCTGATCGGTGTATGTTTCTGGCAGTAATCAGACCAGTAAATAAGCCGGATTCTGCGTCTCCACCTTCACACAGTGTGTTGTTGACCACCAGTAGTCCCCACTTGAGCATGTGGGTCTTACATTTAGAGACTTAGCCCCTCAGCCTATTCAAGCAACGTAGGAGAGGTTGAGTTCCTCAGCTATATCCTCCTTTAATGTTCCTTGTTCAATGAGTTCCACAATCTTTTAATTTGGTTTTGCTCTTGTGTACCCTCAAGAATGTCCTTATCAGAAAGCTCTTTCTAGATCTGAGCCGGTGGAGTTGAGGCACATAGAGGTATCTGTTGCTATGAAGCCTTCTTGGTGGAGAGAAATGACTGGCAGACTTCATTGGTAAAGGGTTATGGCTCAAGAAGTTTATTTTCTACAACATTTTATAAGCAAAAAATAGCATATGCTAACCAAAATAGCTAACTGCTGAATGACAGCAGAATTACCCTGTGCTTAATAGGTAACAGAAGTAAATTAGTTTGGCTGTTGTTGACTGAAGGGATTTCCTTGGCCCAAGTTCTAGGAAAACAAACAAATAGGACTAGTTGTTTATGTGCCTTAATAACTAAAAGGCTATAATTGCCTAGCCAGTGTTGAGAGGAAGATTTCTTGACCAAAGGTTCATGGAAAAGTCAGGAACCAGTTGGTTAATCTTTAGCGCATACACATGAAACAATGGGGATTAGTCTGAACCCAAGTCAGAGGTTCATACCTTGGCCAAACAAGAAGACAGGTCTATTTACCCTGCTTAATTAGTTAAGAATTCTAGCCCACTGTGATTCCCCCACTGGGAGAACTGTTTTTGAGTTAAGGGCATAACCATTAAAACTCCTCAGAGAAAATTTCCCTCTGCCCCAGCAGGCTGGGATCCTTTATATTAAATAATATATGATTTTAGGGTGATCTTGGGTACACACTAATTATCATCACTACAGGTGTCCATTCAGAGGATGCTGAGAGGTAATTCTTTTGCTGAGTTCTCTCGGCCTCCACTACTACTTCTCTCTTGATCTTAGGAGGCTTCCTTCATTATTATTTTTGGCAGCGCTTGGTTTTAATGTCAGTGTCTCATGCTCCTTTCAAAGTGCACTCCAGCCCTCAGCCTATTCAAATTAAAATATGGAGGAAGGAGTTTACTGAGAAAGGAATAACATTAAATGAGGAGGGTAAACCTTTCCTACGTCACTTGGAAGAACCTGAATAGACTGAGGGTCAGAGTCCCTTATTGTAAGACCAACATGTTCAAGTGGGGGCTGTTGGCGGACAACAACACACAAAGTGAATGTGGAAAGACACAGAATCCGGCTCATTTACTGGTCTGCCAATGACTGCCAGAAACATTCACTGATGAGGACTTAAGGTTGGCCAATGACAAAGCCAAAAAAGTGGCTTCATTTTAGCAGTCCAGGGATACAAAAGAAGAAGAAGAAGCCCTTGTCCGCCAAGTGACAGAGGGGAGGTTGAGTTCCTCAGTTATATCCTCCTTTAATGTGGTTCCTTGCCCAGTGAGCTCCTTCCTCCTTCTTCTAATTTTTATTTATTTATTTATTTATTGTCAAATTTCTATACCGCCCACTCAGCCAAAGCCGACTCCAGGCGGTTCACAACAATGGGTAAAAACAGATAAAAACAAATAAAAACAGATAAAAACCAGCAATAAGAACCCACCCCTAAAAAGAGAGGGGTGCAGGAACTGAAGAAACCGTGGGGCAGGCATCCTCCCCTATATTAACCACCCAACGGAAGCCACCCCTCCACCTGCACCCCAAACTTGGCCCGCCAGCCAGGTTTTTAGTTCTTTTCTAAAGGGCAACAACTCCGTCTGGAGACGCAGTTCCACAGGCAGGAGGTTCCAAAGGGCCGGTGCGGACACAGAGAAGGCTCTCCTCCTTGTGCCAGAGAGGCGTGCCCCCCTGGCCGATGGCACAATTAGAGAGCCCCTCCGGTCCGCTCTGGTTGGACGGACAGACGTCCTTAGGGCGATGCGGTCTCTAAGGTAACCTGGCCCACTACCATATAGGGCTTTAAAGGTCAAAACCAGCACCTTGAATTGCACCCGGAGACAAACTGGTAACCAGTGCAGCTCCCGCAGCAGTGGTGAGGCATGGGCATAACGTCCACACCCCATCACCACCCGGGCCGCCGCATTCTGGACCAGCTGCAGCCTCCGAATGGTCATCAAGGGCAGCCCCATGTAGAGCGCATTACAGTAGTCTAGTCTGGAGGTAACCAGAGCATGAGTGACCATGAGCAAAGAGTCCCGGTCCAGGAGCGGGCGCAACTGGCGAATCACCCGAAGTTGGGCGAAGGCCCTCCTGGCCACAGCCGCCACCTGTTCTTCTAGCAGCAGCCGCGAATCCAGGAGGACCCCCAAGTTGCGCACCGGGTCGGTCTGGGGCAAAATAGCCCCATCCAAAACCAAAGATGGTAGCTCCCGGGATAACGCAGGACCCCCTATCCATAGCCACTCAGTCTTGCTAGGATTCAGCTGTAGCCCATTTGCCCCCATCCAGACCCCAACAGCCTCCAGACAGCTGGAAAGGACTTTGACTGCATCACTGGGGTCCCCACGGGCCGAGATGTACAACTGTGTATCATCCGCGTACTGATGGTACCGCACCCCGTGGGAACGGATGATCTCACCCAGCGGCTTCATGTAGATGTTAAAAAGGAGAGGAGAGAGTACCGAGCCCTGAGGCACCCCATATTTTAGGGACCTAGGACTGGACTTCTCGCTCTCCAACCACACCGACTGGGTCCGGCCCCTCAGAAATGAGGAAAACCAGGACCACACAGTGCCCTGGATTCCTAATCCTCGGAGCCGTTCCAGAAGGATACCGTGGTCGACGGTATCGAAGGCCGCTGAGAGGTCAAGAAGAGCAAGGACGGACGGATGACCGCCATCCCGCTCTCGCCAGAGATCATCCATCAGCGCGACCAATGCAGTCTCAGTACCATATCCAGGTCTGAATCCTGACTGGAAGGGGTCCAGATATTCCGCTTCATCCAGTACCCCCTGCAACTGACGCGCCACTGCCTTTTCCAATACTTTCCCCAAAAAGGGGAGGTTGGAAACAGGTCTGTAGTTGGTTATGACTGCTGGATCGAGGGATGGCTTCTTCAGGAGGGGGCGCACCAAAGCATGTTTCAATGGTGCAGGAAATATCCCTTCCCGAAAAGACGCATTAATTATAGCCCCGACCCAGCCACCTGTCACCATCTTTGAGGCTTTTACCAGCCAGGCGGGACAGGGATCCAATGGACAATTAGTGGCGCGGACCGCCGCAAGGAGCCTGTCCACTTCATCTGGGGCAACAGGATCAAACTGATCCCAGATAACACAGCACGACTGTGCACTGGCTCCCCCCCGACCCTCCCCATCCACGCCAAGATTAAACCCTGAGCGAATCCGATCGATTTTCTCCACCAGATGGTCAGCAAAGTCCTCAGCCGATCCCTGCCAACCAGGCACAGCCCCCCCCCTACCAAGGAGGGACCTGGTCACCCGAAACAGGGTGGCTGGGCGATTATCAGCGGAGGCAATAAGGGAGGTGAAGTATTGCCTCCTCACCACCCCCATCGCCACTAGGTAGGCCCTAATAGCGGCTCTAGCTAGTGTCCAATCGGAATCGTTCCTGGTCTTCACCCAGCGGCGCTCAAGGCGTCTCTTTGCCCGTTTGAGCTCCCGTAGTTCTTCTGTGAACCACGGGGATGACCTAGCTCCACGGGCTCTGAGAGGCCGTAGTGGAGCGATTACATCCAAGGCAGCTATCGTTGACCCACACCATAGGTCAACAAGTGCCTCGGGCGAATCGTGTTGCCGATCCAGGGGAAAAGCCCCCAGTTCCCTCTGGAATCCATCCGGATCCATCAGTTGCCGGGGGCGGGCCACTTTAATAGACCCTGCCTCCCTACGATGATGTGTTGCCCCCAGGAAGTCTAGAGCCACCAGATAGTGATCTGACCATGGCACAGGTGTTATGTCTAGCTTCTGTAAATTCAGATCACTCTGCCACCGCTCCGACAAAAAGACTAAATCTGGTGTGTGGCCACTGCCCCTGGTAGGACCCCGAATTACCTGAGCCAGGTCCATAGTTGCCATGGAAGCCATGAACTCCTGAGCCACCCTGGAACCGGACCCCAGCGAAGGCAAATTGAAGTCCCCCAGAACCATCAGCCTAGGGAACTCCAACGCCAACGCTGAGACAGCCTCGAGGAGCCCAGGCAGGGAGTCCCTTACCCTGCAAGGGGGCAGGTACAGGAGTAGGACCCCCAACTGACCCTTTGGGCCCAGCCGCAGAAGCAGGGCCTCACAACCCAGAATTTGTGGAGCAGTGGCCCTGGTAACTCCTAGTGACTCCCTGGCTATAATGGCAACACCACCGCCCTTGCCCTCATCCCTAGGCTGGTGCCAAACACCGAACCCGGCTGGACACATCTCTGATAGAGGCACCCCATCCTCTGGTCTCAGCCAGGTCTCAGTGATGCATGCCAGGTCGGCCCTCTCTCCCAGAATAGAATCTTGTATTAGGGGCGCCTTACTACAGACCGACCTGGCATTCATCAGCAGCAGCCTAAGGGTGGGGTCACCCTGGATCAGCTGCTCAGGACCTAGAGGTGAAACCGGGGGGCCAGAACGTGGGACAGATACTAAGCATCGGTCCCGCCTTCCCCGAGTGCGGCCCGCCCCACGGTTCCCGCTATAACGCCCCATGCCCGTCACAACCTCTAAATGGGCCCCTGGAACCTCCACCATTAACCCAGACGGAGTGTCGCCCCATCTTCCTGGCTGGCAGGGCCATCTCTCCCTCCCTCCCTCCCTAACCCACTTAAAACATACCCTCTCAGTCTCTCTTCCCATATTGATGGTCCCGGCGAGTTCCGACTGGCCGCAAGAGTCTCCAGGGCGGCAGTGGAAATTCCGGTGCGACCGCCGGCCGTTTAAGCCCCCCGCAGGGGGGTGGGAACACAGGACACCAATGGTGGAAGTGATCCCAACAAGCTCTGATTGGCTGCAGGTGTCTCCAGAGCGGCAGGGGAAATTCTGCCGCGGCCACCGGCCCTTTGGGCCCCCCGCAGGGAGGCAAGAGCCCGGGACGCCAATGGTGGGGTGGTCCCAGCAATCTCTGACTGGCCGCAGGTGTCTCCAGGGTGGTGGTGGCGGAAGCCCCGCTGTGGCCGCTGGCCTACCAAGCCCCCCACAGGGGGGCGGGAGCCTGGGATGCCAATGATGGGGGTGGTCCCAGCAATATCCAACTGGCCGCAAGTGTCTCCAGGGCGGCGGTGGGAGTTTCTCCGTGGCCGCCCGCCTTTTGAGCCCCCTGCAGGGAGGCAGGAGCCTGAGATGCCGATGGTGAGGTGGTCCCAGCGAGCTCCAACTGGCCATATGTGTCTCCAGGGCAGGGTGGAAATCCCGCCATGGCTGCTGGCCTTTTGAGACCCCGCAGGGAGGCGGGAGCCTGGGACGCCGATGGTGGGATGGTTTTGTTCTTGCATACTCTCAAGAAAGTTTGTTCTTGTCCGAAAGCTCTTCCTGGATCTGAGCTGGCGGACTTGAGGCTCATATCTATTCAGAGGATGTAAAAACTAAAGGGTGGATTTTCCCACACTTTCTAGTCCCTCACTTATTGATTTCTAACATTATTTTTTAAAAGTCTCCACTTTTTCCAGTGGTATTTGAGATGACAAATAAAACTTTGGCTGAAGTGGAGCAATCTCCCATGCAGCAGGTTACTGTCACAGTACGCTATCATGCTCCTCTAGAATAAATAACTGTGGATTGCCCGCTTACACAATTGGCATAAAACTCTTCCCGCGGGGTCTGCTCGGCAAAGAAAACCACCTCGAGAACCACCCTGACTCTTAGGGAAAAGAAATCGGGTTCAGGCTATAATTTGATATGTAGGAATCGGGGCCGCTGAGGGCCGTAGGTCCCGGAGGAGACTGATCAAAGAACGATACGAGGCAGTATGGAGGAGGATATGATCAGTAGTTTATTGAAGGAAAGCTTCAGCATATATAGAAGGAAAAACGCAACGGTGGCAAAACCGTCCTCAGGCAGAAATCACATCACTTGTTTACTCGGGTTAATTGGGAATCTCTCTGGGGAAGTTAATTAACTGGGATCAACATTGACATAGGAAGCCCCATTGTCCAAGGATTAGACGGGGGCAAACATGGCATCTATTTGTGCCGGAGATTAGACTGAGACCTGGAGATGAGTGATTTACTCTAATGGGTAACAGAGTTAGCTATTTGCTCTTTCAGCAGAACCGCTAGTCAGGTCAAGGAATTGGGTGAATCAAACCCTATCATTTATCCACCCCCCTTAATTTCTCTGCCTGCAGACGCCACGAGCCAGGAGTTTTCTCTACCGTAGTGGCCTCTGCCAGGGCCGTTCCATGCCCGCCGGGCACGGGGAAACCACATTGATAGAGTTATTAATTAACTCATAAACCATGGCTGAAGGATCTAGTCAGACCAGGCGGCTCTCACAAGGTGGCAAACCCTGATAAGCACACACAATAGCATGACTCATGCCCACAGGTCGTGGGTAAGGTCAGATGGTGGTAAATAAGCTGACCCCAAGGTAGACCCGGGAAGAGCCCAAGATAGAAGCGAGAACAATAGTCTCGCAAACCCCTAGCTTATCAGTAGAAACAGAACTTCCCTACGACATCAAAGCACTCTCCTCATTGTCTTGAGTAACTTCTGTAACCCTAAGAATGTAACTTATCAATAAAGTGCCACGTCGGCAAAAGCCTTCTGTAAAGGATTCCCACGCACCCTATCGGTGCGAGAGGTCAATAAATACTAGTCTCCCAACCCAGTTCGGGGCTGGACTTTGCTGCAGCTTTGCCTCATGTGCCTTCCTTGAGTCCAGCCACTTCGACCCCTGTGGGCCATTTCCGTGACCCAGCGGGCTATATCTGGCCCACTCCAACAAATAACGCTGACAAACAAGGAGATTTCTGCAGCACTGCCTCAAGAAAGACCTCCAGTTCTTTATACCATAATCCCAAGTATCAGTGATTAGGATCAATGCCCCATGAAGTATAAGGTATGTCTAAGGTAACGGTCAGGCTCAAAAGGCAATTGCGTCTGACTCTATGGGGTGTGTGTGTGCTAATCTATTTACAGCCAATGAGCCAGCACTGTCTTCATCTGCAATGTTTCCCTGATCATGCGGCAGGCATGACTAGACACCGAACCCCACAAAATGCTGTTCCCTTTCCCGCTGAAGTGGTACCTATTTATTTACTTGCAATTTCTTGCTTTCAGACTGCTAGGTTACAAGGAGCTGGGACAGACAACAGGAGCTCACTCTGTGGCGGAGCACTCAGGTCTTAAACTGCTGACCTGTCAACCAAGCTCAAAGTCTTAATCATCAAGCTACCTTTGGGGTTAACCCTCCCTTTCTGCAAATAAAGGAATCCAAGAAGGATATCAGACAGACCCACAAAGGATTATTCCAATGTTGTGTTTTGATCCTGTCTAAAGCAAAACAGTGGAAGAGGGTGGGAGAAGTGGCATCATTAGAGCCGCTTTCTTTCAGCGTGCAGTTGTTTTTTCCTTCTAAAACGGGGCCACGGCAGTCCATATTTTTTTATTCCCATCCCAATAGGAGATGTAATGCTGCTGCTGCTTATGGAGGCAAAGGAGAAGCCCCTCTTGGCCCATTGGGTTCAGGTGGACAGCCGTCCAAGAGCTACCCAGGTCCATCCCGACATCGAAATTATTATCTGTTCACATATGTGAATTTTAAAGCATATTAATCCTTGCAGAGCAGTCCAGTAGGTTGGGGTCTCTAAAAGATATGTCATCCTGCATCAATGTGTTACTATACTATGGCATAAAAAGAGGCTGGTATGTAAATTTATCCACTTTGTAAGGTACAGAGAGGATAGGGACACAGGACCATGCCATTTAAAACGTTGATGTATTTGCTATAGGATGCTTTTGGGGTATTGCTGTTATTGGTTTTCTGCTTGTTCACCGCCCAGAGTGGGATAACACCCAGATGGGTGGTATAGAAATTCAATAAATAAATAAATCGCAGGCCCCCTATTTCTTTGCAGAAATTGATTTAAAACAGAAAACAAACAAATAAAAATTTGAAGTGGAATTTTGTGGCACCTTAAAGACTAAATCCTGCATTTAAATGTGACATTTCATGGATCAAGTCCACTTTGTCAGATATAAGAGATGTCATGGCATCAATTTATACACATCAGGTACAGAGGCGCACAACGGTTTGCCAGCCTAACAGAAAGGTAGCATTGTGGCTTCTTACAGCTGGAATAATGGAAAATCCTCTGTTGTTATTTAAAATTGTTGTGAAGCCTGGCCCTGTTGAGTTGCAAAACAAGCTTCTCTTGCAAGCTGATGCATCGCACCCAAAGAGGATGGATGCAAAACACAAACATTGTGGCATTACACATTTGCCAATGAATTAGCTCCTATTGACAATGGTTCTTTATTTATTCGTGTCAGATGCATCACCAACATAGAACATATACTGCAGTGGCTCAAGTGCCTAAGACGCTGACTGGGAGGCGGAAGGTCAGCATTTCGATTCCCGAGTACTGAAGGACGGAATGAGCTCCTGTCTTTGTCCCAGCTCCTGCCAATTTAGCACTTCGAAAGCAAGAAATTGCAAGTAGATAAATAGGGACCACTTCGGTGGGAAGGTAAACAGCATTCCGTGCGCTTCGGTGTCTAGTCACACCTGCCACATGACCACGGAAACGTCTGCAGCAGCAGACAGCGCTGGCTCTTCGGCTTTGAAACAGAGATGAGCACTGCACCCTAGAGTCGGATACGGCTGGCTTCCGAGCAAGGGAAACCTTTACCTTTAAAGCTAAAATCAACACATCTAAAAACAAAACAGAATTAAAAAGGGCTAGATGACATGATTTGCCTAAGATCACCAGAAGTAGAAATTGACAATGGTGTGAGTGGACCCAGGCCAAATTGCAGCATGTAAAAGTAAAGGCCACCCTTGCTTGAAAGCCAGTCGTATCCGACTCTAAGGTCCAGTGCTCATCTCTGTTTCACAGCCGAAGAGCCAGCGCTGTCTGCGTCTGCAGACATTTCCATGGCAGGCATGACCGGAGCGCACGGAACGCTATTTACCTTTCAAACCGAAGTGGTCCCTATTTATCGACTTGCAATTTCTTGCTTTCGAACGGCTTAGGTTGGCGGGAGCTGGGACAGAGACGGGAGCTCGTCCCGTCGTGCAGTACCTGTTAGTTGTGGGGTGCATCAAATGTCATAAATGTACACCAGAAACCCTTGACTAATAATATCCAAACCCCGGCCTGAGGTGTTTTCTGAGGGGGCAGCAGCGGTGGGGCTGAGCTGGGGCCTCCCCTACTGGGAGGGGGAAAACATTTGTGTGGGTCTCGGAGGTGGCGGCTTGGCGGGGCGGGACCGGGGCTGAGGGCGGGGAACGTCCCGGTCCCGGAGTCGCTTTGGCGGGCGAAATGGCGTCGGAGAAGCTGAGGCGCCGGGTGGGCGCCGCCTTCAAGATGCACGGCCTGATCCTCCGCCCGTGAGTAGCGGCGGCGGGCGCCGGGCCTGGCCTGGGCCAAGGGAAGGGCTGAGGGAAAGTTCCTCCACTCCTCTTCCTCTCCGGGGGATGCCGCTCTCGTCGTAGTCCCCGCCCGGGCCTCTCCTGAGAAAAAAGCAACTTTCCCGGAGGAACGAGGCGCCGGGATGGCGAACCTTGGCACTCCAGATGCCCTTGGACTTCAATTTCCAGAAGCCCCCTGTGAATCCACGCGAAGGCGTTGACTGCGATTCATCCGGCCCGCGCCGCCCTAGTCGCTCCCGGAAGCGGAAGTAAAACGCGCCCGTACGGGCGCGTTTTACTTCCGCTTCCGGGAGCGACTAGGGCGGCGCGGGCCGGATGAATCGCAGTCAACCCCTTCGTGTGGATTCACAGGGGGCTTCGGCTTCTGGGAATTGAAGTCCAAGAACATCTGAGTGCCAAGGTTCGCCATCACGGAACAAGGGGTGGGGGTTGCACGGCCTCAGGCATCCTCAACGAAGACAGACCCCTTCCTTTCGGTTCTCTTGAGGTGGAAGCGACGCTGAAGAGCCCTGTGGCACCCGGCGGCTTCCCCAACCACCAAGAAGAGTCCTGTGGCACCTCCTAGGCTGCGGGGAAAATTAGAATATTGTGCACATGTTCATTCATTTCACTTTAAAGGTGAAACAAATATATGAGATAGACTCACTACATGCAAAGCGAGAGATGTCATGCTTTAAATTCGTTATAATTGTGGTGATCATGGCCTGCAGCGTACATGTGATGATTATGGGGTACATGAGATTGGG
This sequence comes from Bradypodion ventrale, assembly GCA_035047345.1. NCBI lineage: Eukaryota > Metazoa > Chordata > Lepidosauria > Squamata > Chamaeleonidae > Bradypodion > Bradypodion ventrale. Next base: position 502,521,546 of record JAWDJE010000001.1, read on the forward strand.
GGGTTGGTGTCTTCATAAACTGTAAGCCATAAGCATCAATATTATAACAAAGTAAGGCTTTGCATGTAATGAGTCTATCTCATATATTTGTCAGCCACAGCTGAGAATGGCGGGGTACAAATTAAATTGATTGATTGATTGATTGATTGATTGGTTTGTTTCACCTTTTAAGTTGCATTACTGAACTGAATGAACATTTGCACGATATTCTTATTTTCTGAGTTTCACCTGTACTTCTGAGGGAACGAAACTGGGGTAGCCCAGAGTGGGAAATTTCCCAAATGGGCAGTATAGAAAAATGTAATTAATAAATAAACAAACTAACGAACTGGGTAGCCTTAAAAGTGATGCAGGACTCTTTGTTGGTTTGCAACAACCCTTTTGCATCCTACATCCTATTACTGTATTCCCGGGTTCTTTCACTTGATTTTATTAGAGCAGTCATGATGTTTCCCAGTCTTTGGACGCTTGAACTTCAATTCCCCAAAACATTGGTCAGCCAATTGACTTATTCTTCCGAGAATTGAAGTCCAAAAACATAAAACAAACCAACGTTTGGTTTTTGGACTTCAATTCCCAGAAGTCTAAGTCAATTCCCCAAAGGGACTGATCAGCCAATATACTTACTTAGGTTTCTGGGAATTGAAGTCCAAGGACCAAAGGTTGGGAAACAGCTGTAGAGCGGGGATTCTCAACCTTGTAAAGCTGGGGGCCGGGTCACGCTCCCTCAGACAGCTTTGGGGGCAGGATGACGATTCTGCCCTTACTCCACCACATGAAGCGCAGCTCCGGACAATACGGGACTTGCGCAGAACGGTTCTGCGCAAGTCTGTTTTACGCATGCATAAAAGCCGTTTACGCATGCATAGAACGGACATGCACAGAATGGTTTTGTGCAGGTCTGTTGTACGCATGCGTAGAAGGCTTTTACACATGCGTACAACGGACCTGCGCAGAACCATTCTGTGCAGGTCGCTTCTACTCATGCGTAGAAGACTTTTACGCATGTGTACAACGGACCTGCGCAAAACAGTTCTGCGCTGGTCGGTTCTACGCATGTGTAGAAGGGTTCTACACATCCCCTTCTGCACAGAACCCTTCTACGCATGCGTAGAAAAGTTCTACGCATGCGTAGAAAAGTTCTACGCATGTGTAGAAGTGAGCTGTGCAGAAGGGATGCGCAGTAACTCCTCCCCCCCCGCTGCCAAGATCCGGGATAGCGGCAGCTCCGGGCGGGAAAGGACGAAAATAGGCGCCGAAATACGGGAAATTCCGGCCAATCCAGGATACATGACAGGTATGGTGGTGGAGGTGGCCGGTGGGGGCCACATAAAATGGTGCCACAGGCCACGGGTTGAGAATCCCTGCTTTAGAGGGACTCCTCTTGCAGTAAGCCTTGCAAACCCATTGACCCAAATGGAGTCTTGTAGCCAATAAATCAGAAGGCTGAGATTTATGAGGGTAACTATTAAGGGAATAGGAAAGACCCTCTTGGAGACCAAGACTATCCATACAAAGCATGGAGACCAAAGGTGGACAGAGACAAAAGCTAATCGGAAAACAGTTATTAATTTGACAATTTTTAACTGCCACCTCCCAGTGTGTTTATGACCAAGTGGGGATTTGAACCCAGGTCTCTTTAGTCGGACCCTCTTACCTGCTACACCAGGCTGGCTATAGTGAAAACTATTATACCTAAAGTTTTGCACTGAGTAAATCCTGATGATTTTGAGGGACTTACCTTGCAGTAAACCAGGCAAAACACTGAGTCGATTAAAAAAGGCAACTAAACTCACTTCAGGAGCACAAAAAGACTTGAGAACTGCAGACCCATATCTATCTATCTATCTCTACTCAGAAGTAAGCCCCACGGTGTACCAACGGATCCTAGCTGTGTCCCAGCGGACTACAACACCATTACATTCCAAATCCTATTATTCCTGGGATTTACTGCAAGGCAAGTCCCTCTAGTCATTCGGATGTATTCGGTTCAGAACATTATGTACAATTATTTTCACCAGAGCTAGCCAGGTGTAACAGGTAAAGAGGCCTGGGTTCAAATTCCTACTGCCCAGAAGGCGCAGGAGTTTCTGTGTCCTCCCCGCTCCCATCACATCTGGAACTATCCTTTCTCTTATGCTGATGTGATCAAGGCTGGATATGGCTTAGTCTGGTGTATCGACCTTGCCCATTCCTAGACCCTACTAGGCGTCAAGACTCATAATGCCTAGCTCCCTGATAGTGTAATTTTATTTTCCGATTCCCTGACACACTCAAACCCTCTCCACACCTTCAAGGTGTGCATTCACAGGGCTGGTTAATTTCAGAGGAGAGAGAGGTTGCTGCCATTGGCCTTCTAAATGCTTTTGCGTGCCGCACCTCCAATGGGCCAACGTCACAGGGACGCTTATAAAGATTCTTGCAAGGAGGAAGAGGGCATGAATTTGCAGTCCCAGTAGAACCTCGGATAAAGTCCAAACTCCGTTCCACGAGTTTGGACTTTATTTGATTTTGGACTTTATCCGAATCAAATGGGTGATGCATTGGATAACGTCCAAAAGATGGACTTTATCCGAGGTTCCTATACCAATAAACCTCGGATAATGTCCATTTTTTAGCGGTTTTGGACTTCATGCGATGCATCACGTGTGCATGAAAACCACGACTTTATCCAAATCAGACTTTATCTGAATCAGACTTTATCCGAGGTACCACTGTACTAGTCTTGGCAAAGGGTGAGGACAAATGGTTGAGTTTGCATTTCTAGGCAGAAATATTTGTTTCACGGTTCCAGGACTGGCAATCAAATGGAGACAGAGCCCATCTTGCATGTTTTGGAGAACAAGTCATCCTTGCTCGAAAGCCAGTTGTATCCGTCTCTAGGGTTCGGTGCTCATCTCCGTTTATAGCCAAAGAGCCAGCGCTGTCTGCATCTGCAGATGTTTCTGTGGTGATGTGGCAGGCATGATTAGACACCGGAATGCACGGAAAACTGTTATCTTTCCCACAGAAGTTGTACCTATTTATCTACTTGCAATTTCTTGCTTTCGAACTGCTAGGTTGGCAGGAGCGGGGACAGACGAGAGCTCACTCTGTCATGCAGCACTCGGGTCTTGAACTGCTGACCTGACAACCTTCCAGTTATCAAGTTGAGCGTCTTAACCACTATGCCACTGCCAGCCTCTTTTGGAGAATAAGCCACACATACAAACTACATCTGTCTGTTGGGGATGGGCAGGATGAAAAATGCATGCATTTGCTGAATGTTTGGATGCATCCTTTACTTAGTACAACATATGTGTGATTTTAAAAATGCGTAGAAAATATACACATACATTTCTGTGTAGGAAGAGAAGAAAAATTCTGACCGCCAAATAAAGAATTAAGTTGCAAGGAAAATTAAGTAAGATTAAGAGAAACATTGAGACCAACAGATTTTCGCATTGGCTAACCCTTTCCTCCTCCTTTAACCAGCGAAGCTACTAAGTATGTCACAGAAGTTCTTCAAACAACTATTGAAACGGAACTGGAAGATGTAATAGAGAATATAATTGATGCTGTTGAAAAACAGCCATGTGAGTAGATTTCAATTTCTTAAAAAATATATAGTTTAAGGAATCAAAAAAGGGAATCTTAGGAATTTTAGGGGTTCTCCTGGATTTTGTGGGGTGCTGTTAGTGCTGTTATGGCAAAAGTGAGCAACTGTGGTCCCCCAGGTTAGTCCTTGCTGATATAACAGACTGAAAGATTAAGAGAAATTGCAGGCCAAGAACATCTGGAAGGCCACAGCTGCTTAATAGGCTTTCTTGGTTTGCATAATAGGCACTAGTGAAGTGATGGGCAACCTTGGCACTCCATGTGTTCTTGGACTTCATTTCCCAGAAGCCCAAGTCAGCACTCCTGCTGATCAGGGCTTCTGGGAATTGAAGTCCAAGAACATCTGGAGTGCCAAGGTTTGCCATTGCTTCACTAGTGTGTGTATAAAAGCAGGCTGAAAAAGTCCTACTCAGGTAAGGCAATGAAAAGGCAGAGATGAAACGTGTTATGCATGTGGCTTTCCATCATTTCATTAGAAACTCCACCACTGGGTACCTAGTGCTGGACATTTGGTTTAGTGTATGTACTTTGTGAACTGCCCAGAGAGTGCACTGAGCGCTATGGGGTGGTAGGTAAAGGTCACCTTTGCTCAAAAGCTAGTTATATCCGACTCTAGGGTTCAGTGCTCATCTCTGTTTACAGACAAAGAGCCAGCGCTGTCTGCATCTTCAGATGTTTCTGTGGACATGTGGCAGGCATGCCTAAACACTGGAATGCATGGAACGCTGTTTACTTTCCCACCCAAGTGGTACCTATATATATCTACTTGCAATTTCTTGCTTTTGAACTGTTAGGTTGGCAGGAGCTGGGACAGAGATGGGAGCTCACTCTGTCGTGCAGCACTCGGGTCTCGAACTGCTGACCTGCCGAACTTTCATTCATTAGGTTCAGCATCTTAACCACTAAGTCACCTCAGTCCCTAGTGGTGGTATGTTATTGCTATTGCTATTACTGTAGCTTCAAAGCTCTGTCTTTTCTTCCTTCTGTTTCTTTGTTCTCAAAATGAAAATAAGCAGGTACTGTATCTCTAGCCCCGTGATGGCAGACCTTGGCAATAAACCCATTCGTGTGGATTCACAGGGACTTGGGCTTCTGGGAGTCAAAGTTCAAGAACAGCTGGAGTGCCAAGGCTGGCCATCACGGGGTTCGCTCTTCTCCTTCATCCTATTCTCTCTTTCTCTGCTCTATACCAGCATAACTTGGGCCACTTCACTCTTGAACGACGGTGTCTAAGAGGTGACCTGATTGAAGTTTATAAAATCATGCACGGTATGGACAAAGTAGATAAGGAAAAACTTTTCCCTATCGCATAACACTAGAACTAGGGGACACTCCATGGAACTTTGGGGTACTAGTTCTCAAACAAATAAGAGAAAGTACTTTTTCACCCAGAGGATTACTGGTCTATGGAACTCCCTGCCAGAAGAAGTGGTGACAGCTGTCAGTCTTGACAGCTTCAAGAAAGGATTAGACAAGTTCATGGAGGACAAGGGTATCAATGGCTATGATTATGGATACTTAAGGACAACCTCCAGGTTGGAGAGATAGGCAGGATATCTCTCAATGCCATGTCCAGGAAATCCTAAGCAGGTGAAGGCATCTCCTTGGGAATAATACCCTGAAGGAAATGGTGAGCCACTGTGCGAGACAGAATGCTGGACTGGATCATGGGCTCCTGTGGCCTGTTCCAGCAAGGCTGTTCTTATGTTCTTAACTGTTCAAGAAAAGGACACTTGTGTTTATATGTCTGTCTCCTTGTACTCATCAGAATAATCCAGGGGCTGCTTAACGGTGTAATGCTCTGCTGGTTCATACAGTACCTTGCACATTATATTTTTGGCTTGTTAACATTTTTTTACATTCTGCATTTGTATCTTTTGAAGTAGCATAATTATACTTGGTGAAATCTTTTTTCCATTCATTGTAAAGGTTAACATTTTATTTTATTTTTTAAAAATATTCTTTTTAGTGTCATGTAACATGATTGAAAAGTCCATGGTGGAAGCAGCAGTCTTGGAATGCAGCCGGTCTTTAGATGAAACCATGTATGTTTGCATAAATTCATTTAAAAATAATAATAATTGGAAGATTTTTCTGCAATATTACTCAGTTAATTGCTCTGTTTCTGACATTTTTGTTGTTGACATTCTTTGTTCCTTTAGAGGGCAAATAAATGTCTTGGGGAAGTTGTACTTGCCGAGTGTGGGAAGGAAAATCTTTAGTTGATTGAAGATACTGAAAAATCACAATAGCTGTTCTCTCTTTGTTCAAGAGAATGTCAAATGATTTTCCTATGTGTGTAAAATTAATAATAATTGAAACAAATCATTTTTTTCAAGCATTTCTTTTTCAAAGAAGGTTTTCCAAAAGTGTGTGTTTATGTATGTCTATTTTTCTTACAGGGAACATATTTTCAACATTATTGGTGCTTTTGATATTCCACGATATATTTACAATTCTGAAAGAAAGAAATTTCTACCGTAAGTTCTTGGTTCAGTTTTAAAGAACTTCAGTATCATTTTGTTTGTTTGTTTATTGACATTTATACCCTGTCCTTTTGATGGAAGCACCACTCAGGGCAGCTTACAGGTACAATATGTAATATTATCAAACTATTTTATATATTGGTCATCTTTTTCAACCTCTTAGACCAAATTTGAGTTTAGATATGAACAATTTCTTGTTTGCTATTTCAACAATAACAACAACATGCCATCCAGTCATTTCTGACTTGTATCGATCTTTTTCCTAGTTTTCTAAGTAGAAAATACTCATACGAACATAACATAAGAACAGCCTTGCTGGAACAGGCCACAGGAGCCCATGATCCAGTCCAGCATTCTGTCTCACACAGTGGCTCACCATTTCCTTCAGGGTATTATTCACAAGCAGATGCCTTCACCTGCTTAGGATTCCCTGGAAATGGCATTGAGAGATATCCTGCCTATCTCTCCAACCCGGAGGTTGTCCTTAGGTATCCATAATTATAGCCATTGATACCCTTGTCCTCCATGAACTTGTCTAATCCTTTCTTAAAACTGTCAAGACTTACAGCTGTCACCACTTCTTCTGGCAGGGAGTTCCATAGACCAGTAATCCTCTGGGTGAAAAAGTACTTTCTCTTATTTGTTTGAGAACTAGTACCCAAAAGTTTCATGGAGTGTCCCCTAGTTCTAGTGTTGTGCGATAGGGAAAACAGTTTTTCCTTATCTACTTTGTCCACACCGTGCATGATTTTATAAACTTCAATCAGGTCACCTCTTAGACGCTGTCGTTCAAGAGTGAAGAGGCCCAACCATTGCAGTCTCAGATGGTAAGGAAGGTGTTCCAGTCCCCTAATCATTCTGGTTGCCCTCCTCTGCACTTTCTCCAACTCCATAATATCCTTCTGGAGGTATGGCGACCAGAACTGTACACAGTATTCCAGATGGGGCCTCACCATAGATTTATAAAGAGGCAAAATGACACTTGCTGACTTATTTTCTATACCCTTCCTAATGATCCCTAGCATTGAGTTTGCTTTTTTCACTGCTGAGGCACACTGGGTTGACACATTCAATGAGCTCTCGTCCACCAGGACACCAAGGTCCCTTTCCTGGTTTGTCGCAGAGAGTTCAGACCCCATCAGTTTATAAATGTAATTGGTTTTTTTTGCCCCAACATGCATCACTCTGCACTTACTAGTGTTGAAGCTCATTTGCCACTGCTTTGCCCACTCCCCCAGTGTCAAGAGATCCCTCTGGAGCTCCTCACAATCTCTCACAGTTTGCACTACCCTGTATAATTTAGTGTTGTCAGCAAATGTGGCTACCTTGCTATTTACTCCTGCTTCTAGATCATTTATGAAGAGGTTGAATAGCAGGCCTTTTCAGAAGTAGCTTGCTGTTCATTTCTCCTGAGAGCGCCCTGGGATTGTACAGCGTGCGCAAGGTTTATCCAGTCTGGTTGCTCTTGCTGCGGGCACACATTTTCATCTCGGGCTTTGCAGCCAGATACCCAAACCAATAAGCTATCCAGACAGCTGTTTCTTAGTTTAGTAGAGAAATCATTTTCATCTTTGTTCTTTTTAAATTTCACTTAAAAGTTTGCACAATTTCTTTCAGTCTCTCAATGACCAGCCATCCTGCACCCAATTTATTTGGCTCTGCCAGAGATAAAGCAGAATTGTTTCGTGAGCGTTACATCATCTTACAGCAGGTGAGGAAAAGGAGGAAAGAGTTCATCCAGCAAATACTTAAAGCTTGAATAATGCTGTGGTTTCTTTAAAAAAAAAGGGGGGTGTATAAACATGACTAATGATCCAAGCTAATATGGCCTTCTTACTCAGGCAAACATAATAAAATTGTAGTAGTGGTATGAGATACTTCCTCCCAAAATGAGCAAGAAGGACAAATAAATAAATTAGCATATTTATAGCTTCTCTGATTTCTGGCTACTGTGATATGCCTTTTTGGGAGTATGTCTTGATGAACACTATGGGATATATTTCTGATTCTTGTTGATAAGTTGTTTCCAAATAAGCATAATAAGGCATGGTGAACCTTGGCCCTCCAGCTGTTCCTGGACTTCAATTCCCAGAAGCCCAAGCCCCCGTGAATCCACACGAATGGGTTTACTGCGATTCATCCGGCCCACGCCGCGCCGCCCTCATCGCTTTTGGAAGCATGAGTAAAATGCACCCGCTAGATGAATCGCAGCAAACCCATTTGTGTGGATTTACGGGGGCTTGGGCTTCTGGGAATTGAAGTCCAGGAACAGCTGGAGGGCCAAGGTTCACCATCACAGCACTAAGCGCTATTTTATTATTTTGTTTATTTATTCCATTTTTATACCACCCATCTGGGATGTTTCCCACTCTGGGCAGTGTACAAATAATTAAATGAACAAACAACAGTACCATACAACAAACAACAATAAAATATCTGATGGCGTCTGAGGTAAGTGAGCTCTGAGGTAAGTGAAGTGGTACATAAGTATAATTGCTATTGCTGTTGCTAATTAGCTCTGGGGGGAGCTCTGTCAGTCGTGCAGTGTTGCAGCCAAAAGCGCTATAGCACTTTACAAACTTCATGAACCACATCATATCACAATTACACCAAAATGGGATTTGTTGAATCAGACCAAGGGCCTGAGTAGTTCAAAGTCTTATCCTGGCTTTGCCAGTCAGGTGCTATGAGGATACTCACAGACAGTAGCTTTTCCTCCCCACCTCCAATAAATGATGTTCAGAGGCCCCTGAACATGGAAGTTTTATTTAGCTAACATTAGAGCTTGGTTGGATCACAGCACTCAAAATCATGTGGACAGAGTGACTGCATGATTCTAAGCAGAGTTGTAATCTGGAAACGAACACGTCTGGTTGCCGTGGCTGATAGTTGTTGATAAGTTCTTGATCAGATATGTTTTGCCCCTTTATAAACTCATCATATCCTCTTGCAGGAGTTCTTAATTATGTGTGTTCTTTGTGGCTATGGAGCAACTTCTTATTTCACCAGTGTTGATATGCTTTATATAGCTGATGGGAAAGCTGTTTGGCCAGAGAGGGAAACAGAAGACAAAGGATAGAACATTTTGGAGTTCAGTTGATTTGCGCTAAAAGCGATGACAAATCAATATTTGATATATTTTACAGAGCATTTTAATGATCTAGCTGTTTTCCTGTGCATGGAGTTAGATCAGGGGTTCCCAACCTTTTTGCACCGTGGATCAGACCATGCCCCCGGACCATGCCCCGCTGTAAACTGCCGTCAAACACGTTTATGACAGCTGCAGGTGCATTTACAGTGAGCACATTTATTCATGCATGGGCGCATTTTATGGTTGTCATAAATGCTTCTGCTTCCAGTAACGTTGAGGGTGGCAGCAGGCCACATGAAGTGGTGCTTCAGGCCAGGTCCGGCTCGTGGGCCGTAGGTTGGCCACCCCTGAGTTAGATGAAGTTCTGTAAAAGAGATATGTAGTAACTATTGAATAAGAATTTGAGAGTCACCTTGTAAGGAAAAAAAGATCTCATTGATATTGCATAGTAACCTTTTCTAAAATGAGTAATATTTATCATTGTGCAGAGAACCCATAGGCATGAGTTGTTCACACCACCTGCAGTTGGGACAGTGCCAAATGAAAGCAGGAGTAAATTCCAGGTAAATGTTTTATGTTAGTATCTCGTGGAGTTTGGTGGTGCTTAGAATAGGGGAGGTGAGGTGGAATCTATTTCTGCCCAAGGGGCAAATTGGCATTATAGGGCTTGTAGTGGCTTATTGGTTAAGGTGCTGATCTTGACAACTGGAAGGTCAGCAGTTCGAGACCCGAGTGCTGCATGACGGAATGAGCAATAAAAGGACATGCATTTCTTGAGTGGGACTGTAGTGGCTTAGTGGTTAAGTTGCTGAACTTGAGGACCGGAAAGTTGGCAGGTCAGCAATTTGAGACCCGAGTGCTGCGCAATGGAGCGAGCACTGTTGTCTTTCCCAGCTCCTGCCAACCTAGCAGTTCAAAAGCAAGAAATTTCAAGTAGATAAATAGGCACCACTTCAGTGGGAAAGGTAACAATATTCCATGCACTCCAATGTCATGCCTGCCACATGACCATGGAAACGTCTGCAGACGCACACAGCACTGGCTCTTTGGCTATAAACAGAGATGACCATTGAACCCTAGAGTTGGATACGACTGGCTTTCGAGCAAGGGCAACTTTTAATTCTTGAGCTGGTTTTTCCTTCTATAGCAGTGAATTTCATTTGGCAACAGTCTCTTTTCTCTCCTGATTGTCCAGACGCATAAATGTAAAGTGAGAAAGTTTGGGCAGAGTAGGGATGGTTTCTTTGCCGATTATATATGGTTGACCATCCTTTGGGGCCATAGGTAGCATCAGCTGAAGAATTTAACTGGCCCGATGGGGTGCCCATGTGTTTGGTTTAGTGCAGGGGTTCTAAACCTTTTAAAGCTGCAGGCCGCGTCACACTCCCTCAGACAGTTGAGTGGGCCAGACTGGTGGTTCCCCCTGCTGTAAACGCTGCCATAAAATGCGGACTGGGCTGTCGCAAATGCATTTTTATGCATTTACAACAGCCCTACATGCTTAAAAACGTGTTTATAACAGCCCCATCCACATTTACGTCTTTTCTCACCACTTCTAGTGGTGGCAGCGGAAGCAAGGGTGGCAGGCCACATAAAATGGCGCAGCAGGCCAGATCCAGCCCACAGGTCATAGGTTGAGAACCCCTGCTTTAGTGTGTTGATGCTATCTTGTTGTGTAATTGGGTTAGATGTTGAGCCCTTTTGGAGGCTTTGGACTTCTGTGTCCAAACAGCCTGATGGCAAAACCTGTTTTGAAATTCAGGGGCCTAAATGTCTGAAAATAGTTTACAAAAGAGACCTGAGATCTGTTGGTCAACATGGGGAAATGAGCTTTGTCACAATGGCACATGGTCTACGTGTCTGAAATACGACATTACAGCCAATTGTTTTGAGTCCGATGAATGTCGATCTTAATTCATGATTTCTGATTCTAGCTCAAAACTATTGAAACTCTCTTGGGCAACTCAGTGAAAGTTGGCGAAGTGATTATTCTTGGGATGATAACCCAGTTGAAGGAGGTACGCTCTGCCCTCTTAGTGGCTATTTGAATTACTTTCCCGTTCATCATTACTCTGATGATAATGTGCATGATTAGAGTTAACGTGGGACTGGCAGCAGGAGGGAAATCCCCCCCCCCCCTGTTTTCATCTAATTGATGTTGTGCTAAAGAGAAATTTGCTTTTATGCAGTGATGATATGGCCGTGTGAGAAATGTTGAATCTGAATAAATTGACCTTAATTAATGTTATCCATACTTTTAAGGGGAAATTTTTCTTAGAAGACCCTACAGGAGTTGTCCAGCTGGACATAAGTAAAGCAATATCCTTTTATATGTGTGTTCAATAAAAGCAAAGACTTCTCACTGAGAGGAGCTCACCTTCTCTTGAATTTTCCTTCTCAATTTTGTTACTTTACTTCTTCCATTTTTTTCCTGCTTGTAAATTCATTGCTTTTCCATGTTCTGATTTTCTTTTAGTTTCCTCTAATTAGTAGAATGTTTTTTTTCTTTGTTCTCTTCCCTTCTTCCTTGTGGAGAATTTTTGAATACTGTACTAAGCAGTAAACTAGGAACACATTATTTCTGCAATTATTTCCTTGTCAGTGTTCCATCTTTCACCAATTAGTGGGTGTGTAGGTGCCATTACATGTGCAACCAATACATTATTTCCCAATCCTAAGAGGGGAGGGGTCAGAAGGCATGGGGGAATCCCAAGGTTTGTAAAAGTACAGATCTTTATGGGGGGAAATAATCTCACAAAAAAAAAAACCCAGTAAGAACTGGTCATGCTACTAGTGACCATGGGATACAGACTGACCGGTCGGAGTGTAGAGCAGAAGACTGAAGGATTAGGGACTTGGCTTCAGTTATCTGCAGAGCTAAAAATATTCAATAAAAACCCTGAAATGCATGTTTTCCCATGGCACATTAACAGAGTTGGCCATTAGAAGCCGATGTCTACAATGCAAAATATAGGATTCTCAGTTTTCCATGCATTCAGGTATCTGCAGGGTATTGACAAGGGTATCAATGGCTATAATTATGGCTACCTAAGGACAACCTCGGGGTTGGAGAGATAGGCAGGATATCCCTCAATGCCAGTTCCAGGGAGGAATCCTAAGCAGGTGAAGGCATCTCCTTGGGAATAATACCCTGAAGGAAATGGTGAGCCACTGTGTGAGACAGAATGCTGGACTGGATGGGCTCCTGTGGCCTCTTCCAGCAAGGCTGTTCTTATGCAGTAGGCCTTGGAATGTATTTCCCACAGGTATGGGGTGGTGGTGGGACGACCTATATCATATAGTGACCACTCCGTAAAAATCTGAGGATTATGCTCCGAGAAAGGAGGTGCTAAAACAAAACAAGGATGCTTGTAGAGCTGATTTTCTCCCATGTAAGATGAACATGGTTCTTTCTAAAGGTATCTCTGTTCTATCTGTGGCTACATAGCTGACAACATTAAAAAGTGGTTCCCAACCTACGGCCTGTGGGCCGGCTCTGGCCCATGGCACCATTTCAGTGATGGGCTTCAAAAAAATTTACTACCACACTGGGCTTGGCCAACTCTGAGGGTGTGGTCAACTCTGTGGGCGTGGCCAGGTGACTAGGTGGGCGTGGTTAAACTGCTGTATTTTAATGTGAGCATTTGTGGATCGACTCGAATCCACTTGATCAGACCATTAGTTAACAATTACACCTCGATGCTCTAATTTTCCTTTAAAGAGTAACTGCAGCAGAGTAACTGCTGGCTCAGCCTCACCCCACTCTGGGCGCCCGGACCCAGCAGCAATGATGTTGGAGTCGCATCCGGAGTGGGGTGAGAGGAGAAGGTGGGCGGGGCAGGGTGGGGCAGTGGGCGGGGCCAGTCAGTTTTGCTACAGGTTCTCCCGAACCTGCTGGAGCCCACCACTGCACCATTTCATGTTGCCCGCTTCGCCACCACCAGAAGTGGAAGCAGACGCGTTTATTACAGCTGCGGACATGCTTTATGGCAGCGTTTACGGCAGGGGGAACACCAATCTGGCCCACTCAACTGTCTGAGGGTGTGTGGTCTGGCCCATCGATTAAAAAAATTGAGAACCCCTGACATAAACCTTTAAAATATTATATAATAGTAATTCCTTAAGAATTGTTTCACCTATACCTTGTTTTTTAAAAAGAAGAGTGCAGAAAGAAAAATAGACCTGGAGGCTATAAAATATGCTTTTAAATCTAATGGTTATTTGTGCAGTGCTTCCTGTCAATCAAGGGAATAATCCTTAACTATCTTGCACCAGTTCCACAGCGGCTTGTATACAGAATCATGTTTCGTTTTAACAGAAGGTAAGGCAAACATTAAGGTAAGGCAAACATCTCAAGAAGGTCTGATTACTGACTAGCTCTCTAAGAGGGGTTTCTTAAAATGAGATTTCTAGTGTCTTTGTTGCTTTTAAATGTATTTTTAGTATTGCTTTTGTTTACTGTTTAATTACAGTATTTGTTTAATTCTCTTTTAATATTGTAGTAATTGTTTTTAACTTTTTGACCGGGTGCCACATGCTGCAATGCAGAAAGCAAATGGAAGGCCATGAGGATAGCTAATATTTGGAATCAGATATGGCACTCAAAGAAGAGCTAGGAAAGAGATACTTTACAAGGCAGTATTTATTATACATTGACCAGACTTGGATGGAGAGCTGTTTTGCAGTGACTTTTATTATACTTCTGTTCAGACTTCATCTTCTTAAGTACTTTATACATTTTCAGGGTTGCATTTCTCTTAATTATTTTAACACTCTATACATACAAAATTCCGTTTTGCATGTTGGTTATAATGAATAGGTGCTGAGCTTCAGATGTCTCTACTTGTGCCCTGCATGTGTCATATGCACTGGTCTGAACAGGACATAATGCAATATACTCAGAGCAAAGATGCCAAGCTCCTGCTAGTATGAGATATCAGTTATAATTACAGGTAAAGGGATAATGGTTGCCTTGTGCCAGGGGTTGCCCATGCGGAAGTAGCCTATTGGTATTGAACTACGTTTTCACCTGTTAACTGATTTTCAAATTTTAAATGGCATTCGTTTTTTTTGCAATACAGTATTAATAGCTTTATTTTATTTTATTTTTATCCATATGTTTTTGACTGACCTATATTTGTCAAATGTTATTTTTTAGGTTGGTATGAAGATGAAGTATTTCATGTCAATGCTTTTGGATTTCCCCCAATGGAGCCTTCTGCTACTACTAGGTATTGTCTCATCTGTTTCTGAACTTCAGTGGAAAATGCCTTTGCTTACGTCATGTGGCGTCCGTGTATAAATTAAAGCTGTTGATAGGCTTAAAGGAATCCCAAACTCATTGGAAGTTCCAGGAATATCTAGAGCAGGGGTGCCCAAACTACGGCCCATGGACTGCATCTAGCCCCCTGTTATGTATGCATGTACAATGTTACTTTAAGTATTGAATGTAACCAGTCCACAATCACAATGTATCTCAGCTGTTAAGGAACGCGAGCAAGCTGCCCATAGAGGGCAGCTGCGAGCGTTCAGTCTCACATGGTTCACATTCCCCAAATCACGAACAGCCGCGGGAACTTCCCCGCATGATCAAGAACTACAGAAGAAGAACTACAGAAGAGAGGCGTGACCTGGGCGAGGTCACGCCGGTAGCAGCCAATAAGCTACCATGCAGCAAGATTCAAATGTATTGTGTTACTGTATATAATGAGATGTACCTCCGCCATTACCACATGTTCATACTGACCATCAATGAATAAACCTGTGTTAGTCCTTCCTGCGACTCCTTCTTTGTCTTCCGTGCAAGACACTAAATTGGCGACGAAGGTGGGATAGATGGCGAATCCCAAGGTCAAGCCGTACCAGTTCGATGTCAGCGAGCCCGAACAATGGGAGCTCTACGAGTGCCAGTTTTGGCATGCAATGGAAGCCGCAGGCGTCGACGACGACGCGAAAATGCGCTCCCACTTCCTGGCTCAGGTGGGGCCGGCCACGCTGCGGATCCTGATGACCCTGGTGGCCCCCCGGAAGGTGGACGAGGTGCCCATCGACCGTATCCTGGAAAGGCTGCGTGAGCATTTCCAGCCACCTGTCTCGATCTTCCCAGCCCGGGTCGCGTTCCACAGGCGAGACCAGCGACCGGGCGAATCCGTGTCCGCCTACGCGGCGGCCCTCAGGCTTGCAGCGGTGCATTGCCAGTGGGACGACCTGGACCAGGCCCTCCGTGACCGCATGCTGTGCGGTTTGAGGGACGAGGAGCTTCAGAGGAGGCTCATGACCCGCGACCATCGCCTCACGTTCAACGAGGTACTGCGGGAGGCCCAAGCAGCCGAGGAGGCCAGGAGCGGCGTCCAGCTATTCAAGTCTCGAGGGGCCACGTCCGAGAGGGCCAAGTCACCAGTGCAGGCGGCCCGGCGGACACCAGCGAAGACGGCCTGGTGGGCCCCCAAGCCGCCCGCCGCCGCACCAACGTCGTCCGAGGAGTCGTCCACGACAGCGGATCCCTATTCCAGCGAGGACGATGACGTCCAGAGGATCAAGAAGCGAGGTGAGAAGCGGCAGACCCGTGAACGGCAGGACCGCCGCTGCGACGGTTGTGGGGCGGCCCACGACCGCACGAGGTGTCCGTTCCGGAAGGCCGAGTGCCACAACTGCAGCCGAAAGGGACATATCGCCCGAGTATGCAGGCGCGGGCGAGTCGAGGACAAGGGCAGTTCCAGCCATCCCCAGACGCACCAGCGAAAGGCGGCCGGCACCAGGAAGGTCTCTGCCAGCTACAACGAGGAAGGCGTGAACCGCGTGGGCCTGGAGCACCGGCGGTTTTTCATAGAGGTACTGTTGCAAGGGGTCCCAGTGAGGATGGAGATAGACTCGGGGTCATCTTATTCCATCCTGTCCCAAAAAGAATTTATGCGCATTCCCCCAGAGAAGCGGCCCAAACTGCGGGCCATGAGATCTAATCTGTGGGATCCCTGTGTTGGGGGTGGGGAACTTCAAGGTGAAGTTCAAGAACTACTCCGAGAAACTGCCCCTAGTGGTCCTAAAAGGGGGGAGGTGCTGCCTTTTGGGAACGCAGTGGTTTGCTCCCCTAGGGATCGAACTGTCCGGCATTAACGCCATCGAGACTGACCCAATGCGGGACGTGTGCGACGCACACCCGGACGTTTTCAAGAAGGGGCTCGGGAAATACAAGGGGCCCCCGGTTTCCTTTGAGCTGGACCCAGAAATCCGGCCCATCCGCCTCAAGCCAAGGAGAGTGCCCTTCGCCCTCAAGGACAAGATCGAGGCGGAACTGGACAAATTGGTGGGGCAGGGGATTTTGGTTCCAGTTGATTCGGCGGAGTGGGAAACGCCGATTGTTACAGCCCTCAAGTCAAATGGGGAGGTCAGGATTTGTGCGGACTATAAATGTACGATAAATAAGGCCATTCGGCCAAATGCATACCCAGTGCCCGTGGTCAGCCATTTGCTGGCCACGTTACATGGGGGGAGGTGTTTCGCCAAGCTAGATCTGGCCCAGGCGTACCAGCAGCTCTCTGTAACCCCGGCTGCTGCCGCTGCGCAAACGATCGTAACGCACAAGGGGGCGTTTAAGGTAACGCGCCTTCAATTTGGCGTGAATTCGGCCCCCGGAATTTTCCAGTCCCTCGTGGAACGCCTTTTAAAGGGGCTTCCAGCCGTCCTCCCATACTTCGGCGACGTGTTGATAACAGCGGGGAGCGAATTAGAGCTAGCGAAGAGGCTAGATGGGGTTCTCTCAGTGTTCGAGAGGGCAGGACTTCGATTGAGGAGGGACAAGTGCGTATTCTTTGCGAGGGAGGTAGAGTTTCTAGGGTTTAAGGTAACCCCGGACGGAATCAAACCCTCCGAGTCCAAGGTAGCGGCCGTGAGAGACGCCCCTTGCCCCACCGCGAAACCGGAGCTGCAGTCATTCCTAGGGCTCCTAAATTTCTATCTCTCCTTCCTGCCTCGGAAGGCATCGGTCGCGGAGCCACTGCACGCGCTACTTAAGAAGGATGCGGTTTGGCGGTGGGGGGACAAGCAGGAGAGGGCATTCAGAGAGCTTAAGTCACTCCTGTCTTCGGATGCAGTCCTGACCCATTTTGATCCGAAAAAAACAGTGGTGCTAGTCTGTGATGCGTCCCCGGTGGGGGTGGGGGCGGTCCTGTGCCACGTGTTGGAGAGCGGGAGGGAAGCCCCGGTGGCGTACTACTCAAGGTCCCTCTCGAAAGCCGAGCGCAATTACGCGCAAACAGATAGGGAGGCCCTAGCAATAATCGCGGGAACAAAGAAGTTCCACGATTTCCTATACGGCCGCGAGTTTACGGTAGTGACGGATCACAAGCCGCTTCTGGGGATCTTCACTACCGGCAAACCAACCCCGCAAATTCTATCCCCCAGGATGCTGCGTTGGGCCATTTTTCTCAACGCCTACCAATATGAGCTGGTCTATCGCCCAGGGAAGGAGATCTCCCATGCGGACGCCCTGTCCCGATCCCCTCTCCCTAGTTTAGGGGACCCCACGTGTGAGGTAGAGCAGGAACACCAAGTCCTGCTGATTGAGTCTCTCGACTCACCCCCAATTGTGCCGGCCGACCTCGCCAAGGCCACGGCGGCCGACAAGATCCTGGCCCAAGTTAGTTCCTGGGTTAGAAAAGGGTGGCCCACCTCTCCCCCCGAGGAACATTTCAAGCCGTTTTTCAGGCGCAGAGTAGAGCTTTCTCTGGAAAGGGGCTGCTTACTCTGGGGCCAGCAGGTGGTTATCCCCGAGAAGCTGAGGGCCAAGGTGCTGAGGCTACTGCATACCAGCCACCCCGGGATCGTGCGCTCCAAGGCTCTGGCCAGGAGTTTCTTTTGGTGGCCCCAGATAGACGGGGACATAGAACGCCTAGTGGCCACATGCGAGAGCTGCCAGAGCTCTCGGCCCGAGGAGTCCCGGTTACCCCATAGGGAATGGGATACGGCCCGCGGGCCATGGTCCCGGATCCATGTCGACTTCGCCGGCCCTTTCCGCGGGTCCATGTTCCTCCTGGTAGTCGACTCCTACTCCAAGTGGTTGGAGGTAATCCCCATGAACAGCACTTCCTCTGCCGCAACCATTAAACAGTTGCGAAAGCTGTTTGCCTGCTTCGGCCTGCCAGACGTCCTTGTGAGCGATAACGCTAGTACCTTCACGTCGGCAGAGTTCAAGACGTTTATGGAGAGGAACGCCGTCAGGCACATAACCGCTGCCCCGTTTCACCCCGCCACAAACGGTCAAGTAGAGCGCCAAGTGCGCACTACGAAAGACGCACTGCGGCACATGGGTCCCGGTGAGTTGAACCTGCATCTATGCCAGTTCCTCATCTGCTACAGGACAACCCCCTTAGCTTCAGGTTTTTCCCCAGCCGAACTCCTCATGAGGAAGCGTCCGGTAACACTTTTTGACCGGATGGATCCGTCCAGGGTGGAGGATGAGGGGAGAAATATAAGCATAGGGGGAGAGAGCTCTAAAAGTTTTTCGGTAGGGGACCCGGTTCACTGCAGGAACTACACGGCCTCGGGGCCAGCGTGGGTACCAGGGACGATTGTTGAGCAAACGGGGCCGGTATCCTACAGGGTCGAAACTAGTTCAGGTCTACTCTGGAGAAGGCACGCCGACCAACTCAGAAGGCGAGTCACCAGTGAGGGGGAGTCAGCGTTAGGGTCCTCCCCCACCCGCATTACCCAAGGGGGAGACACAGAGGAGGATACTTTCAAAGAGAGGGATCAGTTTGACGATGATTATGAGTTGCAGTACCGGGGGGTGTAGCGGAGTGGTCCCCCACCCGTCCTAGCGAGAAGAGGTGTTTCAGTTCAGCCCCTGGTACTTCCAGTCCCCCTAGCCCTTTTGTTTTAGAATACACCATAGCCCCTGCTCCCCGGAGACCAACACCCCCAAGACAGGCAACAGGGGCGAGTCCGCCCACCACAGTCTCTAGAACGCCCGGACAGGCAGCGGGGGGTGGCGAGGCCACGAGGGCCTCTTCGTCGGTCCCGAGATTCGTACTGGGGGGGGGGGTCCCCAAACTCCTCAAACGGCAGGCAGGGATTCACTTCCCAACTATTCATTCCATTCCCGTCCCCCAATGCAAGGTTACCACAGACGCCACACCGAGCCACTAATGAGTCCCCCCTTTCCATTGCAGGGCAGGACTCCGCGGAGCCAGGAGCCGTCGGCTCCCCTGTGCTAAGTCAAGCGGCCGCACGCCCAAGGCGCACGTGCGGCAAACCACAATGGTTGCGGGACTTCGTCCCATCCTAGGGGGGAGGGATGTTATGTATGCATGTACAATGTTACTTTAAGTATTGAATGTAACCAGTCCACAATCACAATGTATCTCAGCTGTTAAGGAACGCGAGCAAGCCGCCCATAGAGGGCAGCTGCGAGCGTTCAGTCTCACATGGTTCACATTCCCCAAATCACGAACAGCCGCGGGAACTTCCCCGCATGATCAAGAACTACAGAAGAAGAACTACAGAAGAGAGGCGTGACCTGGGCGAGGTCACGCCGGTAGCAGCCAATAAGCTACCATGCAGCAAGATTCAAATGTATTGTGTTACTGTATATAATGAGATGTACCTCCGCCATTACCACATGTTCATACTGACCATCAATGAATAAACCTGTGTTAGTCCTTCCTGCGACTCCTTCTTTGTCTTCCGTGCAAGACACTAAACCCCCAATGCCAATTCGTCCAGCCCATGCTGCCCTCCTCAGTCCCAGAAGCGGAAGTAAAAGCGCTTTTACTTCTGCTTCTAGGAGCAATGAGGGTGGTAAGGGCCGTATGAATTAGTGTTGGGGCTGGATTTGGCCTGCGGGCCGTAGTTTGGGCACCCCTGGTTTAAGCAGAGAAAATGGCAGCCTTAAATCTATCTCATCCTGTTTCAAAACATCGGATGCAAAACAGATTGCAAAGCACGTTTTACTTCCGTTTCTGGTGGGAGGAACCATGTGATCAGCCTGCTGGACCACGTCACCGGCCCACAGCCCAAAAAGTTTAGGCACCCCTGATCTAGGGACAAAAAGTCCGATGGGGGTTCTCTTCTATCACACGCAGGAGTGTGAATCTTGTTCTCTCATATGTCCCAAATACTGTAACACTCATTAGGAATGTGCAGTTTTATTGAATACTGTATTGGAAAAGTATTTGCTGAGCTGGACTTTGCCTTGGTTATCTTGAAAAGGAAATGTCTACATTTCAAATACTTTATGTTGGTGCAGGACATGGGGAGGGACTGCAGTGGCTCAAGTGGTTAAGATGCTGACTGGAAGGTCAGCAATTCGAGACTCGAGTACTGCATGGCAGAGTGAGCTCCCGGCTGTTTTAGCTCCTGCCAACCTAGCAGTTCAAAAGCAAAACATTGCAAGTACATAAATAGGTACCACTTTGGTGGGAAGGTAAACAGCGTTCCTTGCACTCTGGTGTCTAGTTATGCCTGCCACATGACCATGGAAATGTTAGCAGATGCAGCCAGCCAGCTCTTTGGCTATAAACAGAAGGTGAGCACTGAACCCTAGAGTTGGATATTACTGGCTTTCGAGCAAGAGTAAAATTTACCTTTACCTAGGATAGAGGTGGTGAACCTTTGGCACTCCAGGTGTTCTTGGACTTCAATTACCAAGAGCCCAAGGTGGCACTCCTGTTGATTGGGCTTCTGGGAATTGAAGTTCAAGAACACCTGGAGTGCTAAGGTTCATGACCACTGTCGTAGGACATGGGGAACTGTGGCATGATGATGATAAGGGATTTGTGTTTATTAAAATTGAGAATTGATATCATTTATGATGATAATTTTTTTTTAAAAAATCACATATTAAATCATATTCCCTACAAAGAGATATAGGAGACCAAAGGCACAGATAAAGTTGCACAGAGATTGCCAGTGTTTGCTTTTCCTACTGCAGGGCATATTACGGGAACACCAACTTCTTTGGCGGCCCTTCCTCAACCTCCGTAAAAACTTCGGCCAAGTTGAAACAGCTGGAAGAAGAGAACGAAGATGCCATGTTTGTCTTCCTTTCGGATGTTTGGTTGGACCAAGCAGACGTTTTGGAAAAGCTTCGCTTTATGTTTTCAGGTACAGTAGCTGTATGGATGGTGGGACATGGTAAGAAGACCCTGAAGCACTGGGGACTGCTGAGCTTAAGAAAAAATAATAATGTATGTCCTGTTTGTGAGTTTCTCAAGACACATTTCCTTAGTCGAAGGACTCGACGCTGATTTATCAGGGCTCTTAAAAATATTTCTTAATGTTTCGCCTTGTTAGCCAGTCTTTCACAAAACTTTTGTTTAAGCAAGACAAGCTGACAGATAGGTTTGAGAGAACACATAAATGCAGATGAATAGTTACCTTCACACAGAAGGTGGCGTCATGCTGTTTGATGCATGTGAGATTTACAGGAGTTTTGTTTTGGACTTGCTAGGGAAGATATATATTTGCACAGCAACTGCAGGGCAAGAGTACAACCAAGCCAAATATGAATGATGTGCTTTGCTTCGTCCTCCAGGTTACTCCTCCATGCCTCCTACCTGTTTTTTCTTCTGTGGGAACTTCTCTTCTGCCCCTTATGGAAAAAACCAAATTGAGTCTTTGAAAGGTACAGTATTTGGCCTCATGCACTTCATTGTGCTCCCAACTTTACGATCTAGTAGTAAATCAGCTTGTATCTTTATGTCAAGTGATATTTAACATTTGAGATGAAACACTTGTTCTGTGGAGTTATCTTTACAACGTGTGTTGTGAAAGGAACAGGTTTCATTCTTCTGTGTTTTTGCTGCCCAGAGTAACGCTTTAGATGGGGGGGATATAAATTTGAAAGGAGGTAAGGATGGTTGTCCCCAATTTACATTATGGGGTTTTGGCCTCTGGACATAACTTGAATAAATCCAGGGTATTCTGGTGGCAGTTTAAGTTTTAAGATTAAAGTACATATTTTCAATGTGTTGTTTGGGATAAAATGGGGGTAGATGGCATTGAGGCCTCTGGTTCTTCCCTGACTTACGAATGTTTGTTAGAATAAATACACCTTTTAGGAACAGTTTATGCTCTCTCCTCCAGTGTGCATTAACGCACTACCAGTCCTGTAGGTTAATATCTGAAAACTGTGATGGAACCGTGATGGCGAACCTTTGCACTTCAGCTGTTCTTGGACTTCAATTCCCAGAAGCCCCCGTGAATCCACACGAATGGGTTTTCTGCGATTCATCCGGCCCACGCCGCCCTCGTCGCTCCTGGAAGCGGAAGTAAAACGCGCCCGAACGGGCGCGTTTTACTTCCGCTTCCAGGAGAGACGGGGGCAGCGTGGGCCAGATGAATCGCAGAAAACCCATTCGTGTGGATTCATAGGTGCTTGGGCTTCTGGGAATTGAAGTCCAAGAACAGCTGGAGTGCAAAGGTTTGACATCACGGTCTTAAAATGAGTCAAGAATGACAATATTTTGCTGAGCAAGAGAGGCTGCAACAAAATGTTAGGTACTGTAGAAGACAAATAAAGAATCCGGTGTACAGTATTCTGTGTGGCAAAATACCCGTAGCAAAGTTTCCCAAGCGTCCTTGTTGACCAGGGACTCTGGCGTTTTGGAACGCTAAAACCCTTAATTAATCTCTTAAAAGCAGCTGGGATATACACAGTTGGCATCATCTCAAAGCTACAAGGAGCCTGGTTCTTTCTTTTGAACCCTGCCTTTTGAAGCCTGAGGAATTCAATGGTCTACTGAGGGTCTATGCTTCAGGCATTGCTCGCCAGTTATGAGACTATGTTGTTCAGGGCTGAATGCCAGCTGCATACTCCTTACCTTGGCTGATAAGGTAAGAAAATGCAGGAATAATTATACAAACTCACAGGAAGCCTTTGATTTTATTGCTGTCCCTCTAGGTTCATTGAAAGCTCTTGCAGACATAATATGTGAATATCCTACTATCCAGGAGAGGTATGTATTGCATTATTATCTGCTTGGTGAACAATCTTAATGGAACATATATTATTCACATTTCTTAGAGGGCAACCCAGGAGAAATATTATTCCCACTATAAAAAAATGTTTGGTTCGTTCACACTGAATGTTATGCAAATTAATAAGCTACTAAAAAGCCTGTTCATGTCGTTTTTCCAGCTATTGTGTTTGTTTAGCTTAGAACAGGGATTCTCAACCTGCAATCTATGGGCCTTATGCGGCCCATGGCGCTATTTCATGTGGCCCTCCACCGCCTCCACCGCACCAGGAAGTGCCATGTGGTGTAGGAAGGGCAAAATGGCTGTCCAGTCCCCGAAACTGTCTGAGGGAGCGTGACCTGGCCCCCGGCTTTAAAAGGTTGAGAATTCCTGCCTTAGAACCGCCCAGGAATCTACAAACTATTAGGAATGGCTTCCTTCTGTAAGCCTTCAGTTTGCTAAAGTTTATTCCCACTTCTTTCTTTATTCATGTCAGCGGCACCACCACCAGCATATAGTAATTCCCACTGGCCCCCATTGAATTGGAAAAGTTAGCTCTGCAGATGATTTCTTGGCAGGAGAGGATGCTGCCTGTATTCAGCTTTTGATCTGCCTGCCTGCATTTGAGTCATGCCGCTGTTTGCTTTGCTGGAGCTTCCGTTTGACTCCTCAATCATGCTGAACCGTGTCTATGCATTCAACTATTTTTAGCAGCCGATTTGTGTTTGTTCCTGGCTCTGAAGACCCGGGTCCAGGTTCCATATTGCCAAGGTATGATTGCTACCATTAAATACGCTTATGTTGAACCTATTTCTAGAGAATATGCAAATGATCTCTCTCTGATACATATCTCACTAATTTATTTTAGACCCCCACTTGGGGAAAACATCACTGAGGAATTCAGACAGCAGGTGCCTTCTTCTGTTTTCACTACAAATCCTTGCAGGTAAATGCACTAGTTTAACAAGGGGGCGGGGATGAGATATTAACATCTCATGGGTGCGGAAACCATTAAAATATGGTGCCACATTTAGGCAGAAGTGATATTCTAAAAAATATCAGCACTTCTGTTTCCCTGATAGCTTCTCTTGGATATCAGTTCAACTTTTTACGGCCTCACTATTATCTGGTTGCAGTGCCGACAGAGGACAATGTGGTTTACCTGATTTATTTGTTGTTCTATTGCTTGTATTTATTTATCGGGATTTATTGTGCTTTTCATGTTTATCTGATATTTTGTGGTATTCTGTGATACTTTGTGCATTTTATTGTATTGTTATATTTTATTGTGCTGTAATGTTTGATATGTTGTGATTTTTGTGAGCTGCCCTGACTCGGCGTATGCTGAGTGGGCGGCATACAAATCAAATAAATCAAATCAAATCAATAAATTTGCATTTGTTACTCCTAGGGTCCAGTACTGCACACAGGAAATAATTATATTCCGAGAAGACTTGGTAAATAAGATGTGCCGGAACTGTATCCGTTTCCCTAGTAGCAATTTGGATATTCCTAATCACGTAAGGCAAACCAAACAAAATAAAATCCAACATTTGGGGTTACATTTCTGATAGTTATGTATTTATTTACTTATAAATAAATTTTCAATCTTGTTGTTCTGTGCAGGACGATGACAATAAAGATTGATCTATCTATCTATTTTTTTACTGATTTAAAAACATAGTGCATGATAAGAAACTGCCATATTTTAGTGTTTTTCTTCTTAAGATTTTTTCCTGTGTTTGTGCATTCATGCCAATAATGTGGAGCAGGTATGCAAGAGTTCTTTCATGGGAGAATGTTAGTTACAAAAAAGGAGAGGAAAAGATTGATGTACTTTCCCTCCTTTGTACTTAGAAGCATTTCAATTAATGTGTATATATATTTTGAAACATATGCATATCGCTAAGAAAAGTTGAAGGCAGCAGGGTAAGGATTCCATAAAGCCGTGATGGCGAACCTTAGCACTCCAACTGTTTTTGGACTTCAATTCCCAGAAGCCCAAGTCTCTGAATCCACACAAGTGGGTTTAATGCACATGTGGATTCACAGAGACTTGGCCTTCTGGGAATTGAAGCTCAAGGACAGCTGGAGTGCCAAGGTTCACCATCACTGCCACAAAGGATATACAGTATCAGACTTAAGTTTACAAGAGTCGAGCAGGGCGGTTTATGACAGGACATTCATAGGGTCTCCATAGGTTGGAGGCAGTGATGCACTGAAGCAGGACCGGTAGCCGAAATTTCCCCAGGCCACACCCACCTGACTGGCCACGCCCATCTCCATACCCCATTGTTGGCCATGCCCACAGATTTGCCCCCCCCCCCCCCAGAGGTGGTAGTACATTTTTTTGGAGTGCATCACTGGTTGGAGGTGACTTGTCAAAAACAGTGGATAGATTTATATGATTTAATTGGATTCCTTATGGAGTCTGTTTCCTCGAAGGAAGTTCTCCAAACCAGAGACTCTCCAACTACTATGCATTGCAAATATAAACCTTCTCACAAACATTGTCCTGTGGGAGTCATGCCGCAATGGTGTTCCTGAATTCAACATAAATCTGTTAAAGACTGCAGGGATTCAAGCTAGTTTTAAATCCAACCTCAGTGCTCAACAAATCTAGATTTTGGAATAAAGCAATCAGAAGAAAGGGTGCATTTACCAACATCTGCTGGTAATCAATTGAGGAAAATAAAATTTAAGCATCAGTTCTACTTTCCTGTATTTGGAAATAAACCCGATTTTTATTTGAGCATAAAGGATTGGCCCTTATATAGCTGGCAAACCAACCAACTGAAATCTTACGACAGACTAAAATGGATTTAATTTAGTGTGTTCTTTCATGGATTACAATCCATTTCTTCAGAAACTGTTCTGTATCTGAAGAACTTGACTGTGATCAATGACAGCGAAAATAATCCTTAGTTCAAAAGGTACCATAGGCCTTTGTTTTCTCTATGTTTCATGGCTCCTCCTTCCCTTTTTTCCATTACAGGCATGCTGACACAGACTGTCACAGCTGCCCCATTGAGGCCTGAGCCAGTGTGCTTTGATACAGGAACCAAAGTTAATTGTGGCTTTGTTCTTTGCCTTGCAGTTTGTCAAGACTATTTTATCACAAGGACATCTGACTCCACTGCCTCTGAATGTCAGCCCAGTCTATTGGGCTTACGACTACACCTTGAGAACCTACCCTCTGCCAGATATGATTGTCTTTGCTGACAAATATGACCCATTCACTGTGACCAGTGCTGACTGTCTTTGCATAAATCCTGTAAGAGTTGTCATATTTTTATTTTCTTATAGCGTGATGAAAACCGTTGCAAAACAGGAAAGAAGATTGTATATAGATTTGACTTTTAAAAAGCATTGACTAGATAAGTGGTTTAGCTGAAAGCTTTGCTAGTGTACACCCTGCTGTTTGGTCTGTTCATGTTTTGGTCCCTTTCCACTCAGGGGTATAGTCGAATCATGCCAGTTTTCTTTACAGAAATGAAAACTAGGAAAATAACATAGAACGTAAGCATGGCAATGGTATTTGCCACCTTGAGTGGTGTTCTCACTAGGAGGGCAGGGTATAAATTTATAAAATAAATAAATTTCAGTTCTCCTTGTTCTGTAAACTGGCTACTTAAATACTTGACACCCACCCTATCTCATTTAGGTGTACATATTCATTCTCCCTCGAACAATTTTTTGGGCCAGCATCACCACCCACAGCTTCAGTGAGATATTTTTTCCTGTTAACTACCATTCTAGTGTACCATCCCATAATCTCTTCCGTAATTTTTTCCTCAATTAAAGCTAGAGTGTATAATAGTGCCGTTACTAAAATTTAAACCTGCACACTTTTTTTAAAAAAAAACCTAATCATCTGAAAATGTATGAATACATAAACTACATGTTTACATAGTCACACTCTACTTTTCCAATTCAGCAGTTTGAATAGCTCTTCAAACAAATCCTCGATATCGCACAAGCAAGTTGCTGCAAATCAGCAGATGTTCCAAGCCTTGTCTCACGCCACATTCCCATTGTTCACCATCATCAATGTGGCCCCACCTCTTTAGGTTTTCTTTCCATTGGGTCACCCCAGTTTTCAGCCCATTCATAGGTTTGCCCAAAAGACCTATTGAGTTATAGCTCTTAAATAGCAGCAATTCTTCATGCGTCACAAGTATACATTTTGTTTTTTAAAAAATAATTTTTATTTCAATTTTTCATTAAAAATATACATCAACAAAATATCCATACATAATATATGTTTACAATACAGTGTGCACCCATCACCTGGGGGCATTACCTCTTATCCAAGGCTATTACTTAACTCAACTATACAAGTTACATACATCTTTCCCCCTATTTGCAAAATGTCATATATTCATATTCAGGTTTAATTCCTTTAGATTTTTCCAAGACAAAATCAATAAATTCTCTCCAAATGTCAATAAACTCATTTTTCTCTCTTAATTCACATGTCAATTTACCACTGATTACCATATTTCACATTTCTTTATACTATTCCTTCAATCCTATACATTTTCCAGTTTTTCGCTATTATCATTCTTGTAAAAGTAGACTGTACTGAAACTGAAGCGTGTTCTCTTGCCTTAATACAGTTAATTCTGTAGGGGATGCTGAATTACTTGTGTGGACCTATTATCACTCTGAAGTCTTTTATCCCAGGTGTCTGAGAGTTTTTTGTAGTTATAACAGTAGCCACTTCCGCCTCCTTCCGTGTCTAGGCCAGACGTGAAACTGCCAAAAGGAAAGCACCTTTGGGTGAGTTCATTCTGCAGTTCCCATCATCTGACCTAGCGTGAGAAAGATTAGCTGGCAAAGGTTGCTATTACTAGGGTACGTGCGATTGTGGTTCAAAAATACCACAATCTTCGAGGAGGCTCTTTCTGTGTACCCTAGCCACTTCCTGATGCAAGATTGAGATAATAACTTTGGTTCTCCTTCGTATAGTTTGTGAATCCACACTCATGGGTTATGCGCCTGCGCAGAACAGCCGATCGGAGGCTTGAAAAGCTATTGGTCAAAAGTTTTGGCGGTAAGACCGCCCACCGTACCGCCCACCCTGAGGCGCCCGCGCGCCATTTTACCTCAGTTCTCTTCTTTCCGCCGTAGCAGCAGGACGATCGTTGAGAGCTTCCTCAATTTTTTCGCCCTTCTGAGGGAAAGTCTTTTTGGCAAATTTCAACAATTTTTCTCGGTGATTCTGTCCTCCGGGCAGGATCGCCACCCCGGCTCTGTCTCTTCTTTCGAGTGGATTCAGTAGCCAATTTTTCTTCGCATCGATCACCGTCTCCCCCCTCAAGGGGGTGGCGGCTGGTCCGCCCTTCGGGGTACTCGCCTCCAGAAACTTCCACTGGAAGAATTTTTCCGCGGTTCATGGCTGCAGCGTTTAAACAGTGCAGGGCTTGCCTTAAGAAGTTCCCAGCTTCCGACGGACACAGCCTGTGCCTGTTCTGCTTGGGAGAGTCGCATCAGAGCCAGTCTTGCCCGCATTGCAAAAAGTTTACGCGCCTCGCGGTGCAGAACCGAAGCAATCGCCTCAAGGCGCATATGATGGAACTCGCTCTGGCTCCCGCCGCACCCACTTCCACATCCGCCGCTGCCGCCCAGCCGCCGCCGGCTTCCTCCTCCGTGCTTCCGATTAGGAAGAAGAAAAAGAAGGACAGGAACGGCGGGAAGAAGCGCAAGCATGGGTCGGAGAAGATACGGTCGCTTCCTCCCACCCCGCGCACACCCGCCTCTCCCGGGCCTTCGCCGCCGTTCTCGACTGCCCGATGTCCTTCTCCGGGATCCTCCATCTGGGGAGGACGGTCGTCTTCCGGGTCACCTGATAAAGGACGCAGGGCTGGGGCTCCAGCTCGCCCACTTCAGGTGCTCCCCTCTCCTCCCCGGGGAAGAAACCGCTCGCCGAGGCAGGCCTCCGTCTCTCCAAGGCCCAGAACGCCGACGGACGACGCGGTCGTCACCGCTCCGACGACCGTTTCGCCGACACCGACGCCGGCCACCGTTTCGACACCCACCGTTTCGTGGACCACCAACCCGCCGGCTACCGGGGCTCTGCCTCCAGCGGACTCGGACGGATCTCAGATGGCCCTCGTCCGAGAGATGTTCCAGGTCATGGCGTCATTTGCGGCCAAGCTCCAAGCCCCCATGCCTGCGGCCTCTGCGGCCCCGGTTCCGACCACCGCAAGCCCCGGGCATCCAGGCCCTGCCGTGGCCCCACCGACCTCTCGTGGGTCGAGTGCCCACTCCGCCGGCCCACCCAACCCGTCATGGTGTGGTCCGGACGTCGAGGCGGTGGAACCCCATCCCGCCGGCCCGCCCAGGCCGTACTGGCGCGGTCCCGACGTGGATGAAAGACTGCTTCCCTCGTCTTCCGATGAGTCCAGCTCGTCGTCGGAGGAGGACGAGGGAGACGTCGACGCCGAGCGCACGCCGGAGCAGGCTATCGGCTCAGTGGACCCACCGCGTGGTGAGGACCAACGCTCACTGACCGCCATGCTCACAAGGCTGGGCACCGCACTCAACCTCAAGGTCGATCAACCGCCGTTGGAGGGTGAGGATCAGATGACCGCGAAGCTCGACAGACGTGCTGTGCGGCCGGTCCACATAACCATGCTCCCCTCCATGATGACTTCGGCGAGGGCGACGTGGAAGAAACCTTTGGCGGCCCACTCCGTTTCGTCCAGGCTCGACAGCATGTACCGGGTCCTGGACGAGAACGTCGAGTTCTTGCAGGCTCACCCCCTGCCGAATTCCCTGGTGGTCAAGGCCTTCCAGCATAGGACGGCCACCAGCGGGTTTCCGGTCCCATCGACGCCGGAGGGAAAGAAACTGGACGCGGTGGGGCGTAAGTTCTACGCCACCGGCTCCCTATTCTTCCGTGCCGCCAACTACTCGGCCGCCATGGGCCTGTATCAATCTCACCTCTGGGAGCAGGTGAAGGTTGAGACGGCGAAACTGCCCGCGGATGCCCAAAAGCGGATTGACGCACTGGCCACCGAGGGGGACTTCGTCGCCGAGCAACTGATGCGCACTGCCCGGCATATCAACGATTATGCGGCAAAAGACATGGCCTCCGCAATCTACCTCCGTCGCCATGCTTGGCTCAGGGACACCTCCCTCGATGACGCTATGAAAAAGCTCATCGAGGAGTTTCCCTTCGACGGGCAGGGCCTCTTCGGTCAGGACACCGACAAAGTCCTGAATGAGATGCGCCAGACCAATTCCACGGCGAAGTTCCTGGGGCTCACCACGCCGGCTACTTCCGCCAGGCCGAGGTTCCAGCCCTTCACACGGCGGTTCCAGGGCAACCCGCAGCAGCAGGGACCGACAGAGCAGCCTAGATCCAGCTCCTACAAACAACGGCGGCAGCACAAACCCCGTTACCGACCCTACGGACAGGACAAACGTTCGGGCGCGAGGCCCAAGCCCCGCGTTTGAAGCTGCGACGGCCGAGTCTCTCTCGCTCCACATCCCGTACCTCCCCCTCCGGAACTTCCTCCAGGTATGGTCGGGCATCACGGACGACCAGTGGGTCTTAAAGATCTTGTCCTCTGGCTACGCCATCGAGTTCGTGCGGGTGCCTCGGGTAGGAAGACATCGTCTCACCACCTCGTCCCCCCATTTGGAGGAAGAAATATCAACCCTTCTCTCCAAGGGAGCCATCGAGCGGGTAACACCGTCCGACTGGGACAACGGCTTCTACTCGAGGTACTTCGTGATCCAGAAGAAGGACGGAGGCCTTCGCCCTATCCTGGATCTACGCCGCCTGAACAAATGCATCCACACCAGGAAGTTCCGGATGGTGACCTTGCAGACCGTCCTCCCCCTCATCAACAAAGGGGACTGGTTCACAGTCATAGACCTCAAGGATGCCTACTTCCACGTCTCCATCCTCGAGGAACACAGACGATTTCTCCGCTTCCGTATCGACAATTCCGTGTACCAGTACCGATGCTTACCGTTCGGTCTGGCCACGGCACCGCGGGTCTTCACCAAATGCATGGCTCCGGTGGCTGCATTCCTCCGTCAACGGAGCATCAGGGTCTTCCCGTACATCGACGATTGGTTGATCGTCTCCCCCACCAAATCGTCAGCCATTCGGGACACACAATACACGGTCCACCTTATGGAGAGTCTCGGCCTCAGGATCAACTTCACCAAATCGAAGTTGACTCCCTCTCAACGCGTCGAGTACATCGGAGCGGTACTCGACTCGCTTGCTACGAGAGCCTACGCCCCCCAGAAACGCTTACAGGACATTGCGCAGGGGGTGAGCGAACTACGCACCAAACCATGCATCCGGGCGAAGAAGGCTCAGAGACTTCTAGGCCTGATGGCCTCAACGACGGCAGTGATTCCCCATGCCAAGTTGAAATTCAGGTCCCTGCAATCGTGGCTCCTTCACGAGTTCGACGCACTTCGGGAGAGCCAGTCCAAACGGTTGACCCCATCTCCAGAACTGAGGGACCAACTGCTGTGGTGGTCTACACCACTCAACGTGGCCACGGGAAAGAGTTTCTACCCCCCGCAACCCTCGTTGCAGATACTGACCGACGCGAGCAACCTCGGCTGGGGCGCTGCTTGCGGGACTCTCACGGTCAACGACACCTGGACACCACACGAAACGGTGCACCACATAAATTACTTGGAACTGCTGGCCATCTGGAAGGCCCTGCGTTCCTTCGAGAAGCTGCTCACCGGCAAGGCGGTTCAAGTGGCCTCGGACAATACCACGGCGGTGGCGTACCTCAACAAGCAGGGAGGAACACGGTCCACCACCCTCCTGTACCTCGCAGTGCAGTTGTGGGAATGGTGCCTGGAGAGGCACATTTTCCCCAATTGGAGTGCACATTCAGGGCACACTGAATGTTTTGGCAGACCACCTGAGCCGTCTCACCTCGACGACCCACGAATGGGAGCTGGACGACGGGGTGTTCCGGTCGCTTTGCGAGGCCTGGGGGACGCCGAGCATCGACCTCTTTGCATCGGAGTCCAACAGGAAACTCAGCAGGTACTGCTCCAGAGCAGGCATCGGACTGAACTCCGAAGGCGATGCCTTCATGAAACGGTGGGATCAGGACTATCTCTATGCCTTTCCTCCGTTTCCTCTGGTCCAGAAAGTACTCACCAGGATGTACCAACACAGAACCAATGCAATTCTGGTGGCGCCGGCATGGCCGCGCCAACCCTGGTTTCCGCTACTGTTGCGCATGTCGTCGCAGTATCGCACACTGCCGGAGTCACCGACGCTTCTCCAAATGGAGCACGGCCAGCTGCACCATTCGGACCTGCCCAGCCTCCACCTCACCGCGTGGAGGATAACCCCAGACTGTCCAGGATCCTCGAGCTAGCGCGGCGCCCTTCCACAAGGAGGTCCTACGCCTCCAAATACAGGCGTTTTTGTGCTTTCCTGGCTTCCCAGCACATGCCCCCCCCGCAGGCGGGACTGCAGGACGTTTTAACCTACCTCCTCCATTTGGCGGAGTCTGGCCTTAGCATCACCTCCATCCGAGTGCACCTCGCAGCAGTGGTGGCACACTCCCCGGCTGGTTCGCCCGCTGCTGGGGCTTTCCGTGACCAAACGGTGAAGCGCTTCCTCAAGGGACTACGGAACGCTTTCCCTCCGGTCAGGACTCCTACGGCTCAATGGTCACTGTCTACCGTGCTCAACGCGCTCACCAGGACCCCATTCGAGCCCATGGCTACCGCCGATGTTCGCCTCCTCACATGGAAGGCGGCATTCCTAGTGGCTATCACGTCTGCACGACGAGCTGGTGAGCTGGTTGCCCTGCGAGCAGACGCACCTTTTCTCCAGTTCTTCAACGACCGCGTCGTCCTCCAAGCGGACATCACCTTCCTGCCCAAGGTGGTCTCCAAGTTTCACATGGCACAAACTATCTCCTTGCCAACCTTCTTTCAGAACCCCACTAACGCCCAAGAAAGGACTTGGCACACGCTGGATGTGAAACGAGCTTTATTGTTTTACACCAGCAGGACTAGAGAGTTCAGGAAGTCGCAACGCCTCTTTGTGGCTTATGGGGGAAAGTCCAAGGGTGAACCCATCTCTGCTCAAAGGTTCTCCAAATGGATCACCTCTACCATCTACCTGGCCTACGAGTCAGCCTCACTGCCACCTCCACCGCATGTCAGGGCGCATTCCACCAGGGCGGTTGCCACATCCACTGCCTTTCTGGAGGGCACACCGCTTGAGGACATATGTAAGGCTGCCACCTGGTCCAGACCTTCCACATTTGTCCAGCATTACAGGGTGGACACCAGAGCCACTGCGGACGCCAGGCTTGGCCGTGTCGTCCTCACCAGAGGGCTCCGGACTCAACGCCCCTGACGGGTCCACCTAGGGGATATTCAGCTCATCGTGGGATCATCTCATCCGACTGCCCACCGACCAAGTAAGTGTGAGCTTGCTAATCTCCCATGAGTGTGGATTCACAAACTATACGAAGGAGAAAGTTCGGTTTCACTTACCAGTGATAACTTTCGTTCTTCGAGTATATAGTTTGTGAATACACACTACCCACCCTGCCTCCCCTCTTGAGCTGCACGGATGAGATCAGTTGGTTTATCCTGTGCTTGGCTTAAGTATGGAACTGAGGTAAAATGGCGCGCGGGCGCCTCAGGGTGGGCGGTACGGTGGGCGGTCTTACCGCCAAAACTTTTGACCAATAGCTTTTCAAGCCTCCGATCGGCTGTTCTGCGCAGGCGCATAACCCATGAGTGTGTATTCACAAACTATATACTCGAAGAACGAAAGTTATCACTGGTAAGTGAAACCGAACTTTCTGGTTGCAGACTTCCATTTGGAGCATGGCATTTTAAAGAGAAACTTAAAATGATTTAAAACTGAACTTATGGCATTCCTTTCTAGAGCACTCTCAATTACCCATCAAGATACAGTACTATACTTGCACACATGGTCCTGTGTCATTCACATCTTGAAAAAAATTACCTTTGGCTGGTGACTCAGTCTGGGTGTTAACACTGAATAGGGTAGACCAGCTGCATCAATGGGACAAGTTGCTTGTTCAGTAGGTTTGTGAATGGTTGGTTATTACAGTGGTGGCAAACCTTGGCGCTTCAGGTGTTCTTGGACTTCAATTCCCAGAAGCCCGTCTCTGTGAATCCACACAAATGGGTTTGCTGCACGTACACACAGTAAACCAATTCATGTGGATTCACAGAGTGCTTGGGCTTATGGGAATTGAAGTCCAAAAACACCTGGAGTGCTAAGGTTAGCCATCACTGGGTTATATGAGATTTAGCTCTATTCCCAGTCTAAATGTTAATTCTCTGTTAATTGATTCTTTTTTAAAAAGGTAATGTTTCCAAGCTCTGGTTTCATTCCATGTATTCGTTTTCTCCTCCACACAGGAGATACAAACTGGGAAGTGCTCTGCTGGCAAGTGCTCCGTTTTTTTGTCAGTGAGTCACCACTAGAAAGGAGTTGTTTTTGAGCTGTTAACATTGTTATTTGTTTTCTGTTTGTTCACTGCCCAGAGTGGGATAACACCCAGATGGGCCGTATAGAAATTCAATAAATAAATAATTCTGTAACCTTGGGCAGTTTTATTAGAACTGCATTATTCTTGAACACAGACAACAGGGCTGATGTGGGATTTTATGCTAGATATAATTAATGTTGGGAAGGAGAAAGTGTAGATAAATATATACTTGAAAGCAGATGCTATTACGAAGTTCTGCATAGGCAGAGGACATGGATTAAAAGCTAAAAATATTTCTTACATGGTTTTTCTTCATGCTAGGGATCTTTTCCCAGGAGTGGCTTTTCATTCAAAGTGTACTACCCATCTAACAGAACAGTGGAGGACAGGTAAGATCTCGTTTTCTTTTTTTTGCTGTGAAATAGTGAATTGGAAACTCCCGCAACTTCCGGTGGCGGTCGGAGGAAGGGTGGCAGATTTTCACAATTCCGGCTGTTTTCGCCACATCTGCGGTGCTTCTGGCATATTTTTTGCGCTTCCGGTGGCAGCAGAGAGATCCTCAACACAGGCTGGATTAATTGGTGCCACAAGCTGTAGGTTGGGAACCCGAGTTGGAATAACATGTAACGGTCAAGTGGATTCTGATTTTTGGTGGGTCTTTCCTTAGAAAGACTACCAGTTTCATGATGAAATGAAATGAATTTGAGCCCCTCACCCAGGGGTTAGCATTTCTGTTCTGTCTTTATTCACTCAGGGAAACAACATATTGTCAATGAGCATAGAGAATGCTTAGCGGTTCATACTAAGGGAATTTAGAAGGATTTTTAAAATTAGAAATACTGGCTGTTAAATATAGTACAATGATAAACAAGTCAGTGTGGTATAGGTAAACATCGCCCTTGCTCAAAAGCCAGTGGTATCCAACTCTAGGGTTCATCTCTGCTTACAGCCAAAGAGCCAGCGCTATCTGCGCCTGCAGACATTTCTGTGATTACGTGGCAGGCATGGCTAGACTCTGGAACACATGGAACGTTGCTACCTTTCCCACTGAAGCAGTACCTAATTTTCTACTTGCAGTTTCTTGCTTTCAAACATCTAGGTAGGTAGGATCCAGGGCAGACGACAGGAGCTCACTCCATCGCGCAACATTCAGGTCATGAACTGCTGGCCTGCCAAACTTCTGCTTAACCACTAAGTGTGGCATAGGGGGGCTAGAACTGTATTTAGGCCTGGGTTCAAATCCCCACTTAGGCATGGCAACTCTCCAAGAGGTACCAATCATAAAACCACTCCTTAAATATTTCATATCTTGAAAGGGCCGCCACTCAGATGTAACTTGACAATACACAACATACCCAAATATCTTGTGTCCTCAGTTGATATTAATTTGTCTGTAGGATTTTGTGTTCTTATACAATATGCCTTCTGAGATTACTAAAAGGCAGCATATGAGGATATAAAGTAAATTTGGAATTGACTAGTAATATTATATGACAGAAAATGGATTGCATGCTTTTTGTGCTAGCGTAAGCATAGTGACACTGGAGTCTTGTGCTTGTGAAGGTGGGCATTACAAACAGCATCTACACTTTTCCAACACAGCTTTTCAACCTTGTTGCAGCTAATTGTGACTTGAAGCGGAGTATATTTATGTCTTTGTTTTCACGTCTTTGTGTGTTTGACAAAACACTTTTAAGCGGTATTAAACTTGTGGCAACCCCAGCTGTTGGAAAGTAGCCAAGATGAAATTTTTAGAGAATTAAATCTAAAAGCGTTGCTGGCTGATGCAAGGAATCCTCATGAGATTTCTGTGTGAAGTGTAAATGGAACCCTTTTTCTTGCACTAAATAGTACTTAATCCTCAGTGCAGTGGGAACAAAACATCACAAATCCATGTGAAGGGGCCCCACTGTGCCTTGTATCATACACATGGTCTAGATCTAGAATATTTAGATAACTTTAATTAAATGCATGAGTTGGACTTTGTGTAACCATAGGAACAGATTACGGTAAACTCTATTCAGTAACTTAGATATCTGGTTGTTAGGCTGGAAGAAAAACAGTAGTAAGTGGATTTTAAGAGGGTAAAGTGCCCTTTTGGTAACATAAAACTGGTTTTATTTTCAGCAAACTCCAAGGTCTTTGAAGCTACATGAAGAATGGAGCAAATCAATATCCTGTTTTTAGGATCATGGATTTTTTACTGAGAAACTTTTCCATATAGATCTTCAAATAAATGTGTTTTATACTTGCATTGTCTATTTACATCTCTGCTCGAGATAGAAATGGTGCAAAATCCTAAACATTTATTCCTTACCAAAATAATTGTCTGGTCCCTACACCAGGCGATGGAATTTCTGTGGCTGGCTCACCACAAAAATCGCAGTTCAGTGGTACTAAGTTCCTGATCACTGCCTCAGGAGTCCTACATAATGCATAGACCCCTGGGGCAAAAATCAGAAGCCTATGTTCATCAGGGCTGGCATTTATCCAACTAAAGGGTTAAGCCAGAATGAAACCAGAGAATCATTTCCAATCACACCAAAACTCATCTGCGTATCAAGATAAAAACCTGTCCATTGTTGCGATAATTCTAGGCCACGTCAGCTTGTTTACCAAATTTATTTATCTACATTGCTTCTATAAGCACAGAATTACTTCACAGTACATCTTCAAAATCTTAAGAGTCATGCAACCGATAGATATTAAATCTTAAAAACATCGCCATCCTTTTGGAAAACTTGGCTGCCATGAAATGTCAGGGCTAGAAACTTAAGTGCATTAAAAAGTGTTACAAAGTGCTGGAAATGATGCTTAAGAATGTCTAAAACGGTAGGAGCCTCTACAATCAGATAACAGATTTCTAAAAACATTTTTTTAAACAATAAAGCTCTCAAAAGTAAAATTAAAAAAAAATCTGTTATAGCTTTTGCTAACATCTCCATTACCATAATAAACAGAATTGGAGATAGTGGGCAACCCTGTCTCGTGCCGGCTTCTAGTTTTATCTCATCAGTAATCTCATTTACCTTGGAAGACAGAAAGGATAGAACACTGGGCTGAAACCAACAGAATGAAATGTAATAAGGATAAGTGCAAAGTTTTACACCTAGAGAAAAAGAACCAGATGCAGTTACAAGATGGGGGATTCTTGGCTCAGTAATATAAACCATATAAGCAACTAGTATTTTTTGCCCGGGCAGGTTTTGTGTGTGTGTTAGTGGTAGAGGTGGTTTTGGGGTGCACACACACACATACATGCCGAAGCTGCGCAGGGAGAGGAGGGGCTCCCCCCATAGCCTCAGCGACACACACACACACAGAGGATGGGTGCTCCGGATGGTTTTCCCTCCGGGAGATGGAGGCCGTCCTTTGTGGAAGGCGATGTCTTCCCTCTGGGAGACGGAGGCCGAGAACTGAGCGCCGTTCTCGGGCTCCGTGTCCCGGAGGGAAGCCTTTCACCGGGGCCGTAGAGAGAAGAGGGACTCCCTTTTCTCTCTGCAACCCCGCCGAAGTCGCAGTGGGGCTGGCGGCGAGAAGAGGGACCCCCTCTTTCAATTCAATTTTTAATTTATACACCGCCCTACTCAGCGCAGGCTGACTCAGGGCGGCAACAACATAGAAAAAATACAGTATACAATAGAAAATATAATTACAGATTACAAAAATTACATGATCACAATCAATACAAGATAAATACAACATGGCATAGCATACATAACAAATCAAGGCTCTACAAACTCAGCGTCACCAACGGCCTCAGTTCCTCAGTGCAAACAAAGTCCCTCATGGCCATTGGAAACCGTACCAGATGCTTCTACTCTGCCGGCAGCTGCAGTCATTCTCCCTGCGGCCAATGCCGGACCGGGGAGAGAAGCCGGGGCAGGGCCGTGGAGAGGACTCCGTCTTCTCTCCACAACCCCACTGAAGTTGCAGTGGGCCTGGCGCCGGCCTTCGTCGCTGTGGCCGTGGAGAGAAGAGGGACTCCCTCTTCTCTCCGCAACCCCACCAAAGTTGCGCCGGCCTTCATCGCCGGGGCTGTGGAGAGAAGAGGGACCTCTCTTCTCTCCGCAACTCCGCCAAAGCTGCGGTGGGGCCGGCCTTTGTTGCCGGGACCTGGACGCGACAGCGGTTTTGACCTCCACGCTTGTGTCCCTTAGCCTGATTGGCTGAGGGGTGGCACGGCGCGAAGGACATTGGGCCTTGTAGGTTTTTTTGTTCTGTCTTTGTGGAGCGGTTGCCCCACTCTCTACGACCGTGATAGGATTGTGATGTCCTGTAGGTATTGTGTAAGATGCATGAAGCTGTATCTTTAAGAGATCCCCACTGAGTGGGTGACTGAGCAAATTGTCAAGTATACATCTAGGCTTCTCAGAAGCCACTTTGCTTCATGCCAAAACTCTTGCTAGCCAAACTGCTTGCTAGCCAAACTGCTTCTGCCAGGATGCTTCAGTTCCTGGGGTTCTGCTACTGGCTTTGCTGAACTCTCTGGAGGAGAGAGAGAGAGAGAGAGTCTGAAACTCTCTCCAGAGGATTGGAATCCAACTGAATGGACAAGTGAGTCCAGTTTCCAGAAGCAACGCCTAGCAGAGAGACTGAGCCTGGAGGCTCTGATATTTTCCTCAAGCCAGGACAACAAGGCTTTGCATAGCCTACAGCCAGCCTGGGAGTAGGCTGGAGTTTGCTGTGAGTACTTTGACTGGGACTCAGACCTTGAAAGTACCATTGGTGTGGATTCACGAGGGCTTGGGCTTCTGGGAAGTAAAGTCCAGGAACATCTGGAGTGCCAAGGTTCGCCATCACGGGCCTAGAGGCATCCAAGCAGACTTTTGCGTTCCCATCTGTCAAATCTGCTTGGATACTGGTTCCTGCCTTGAGCAAATGCTTGGACTCGATGGCCCGAAAGGCCCCTTCCAATTCCAAGTCATTTTAAGACTCCGACTGTCCAGTGAAGCCAACCGCAGGCCGTCGCCATGGTAACGGGCCCAGCCACCGCCATCTTGTTAGGCCCGTTTCCAGGGCAACGCTCGGCCCGCGGCGGTGTTCGCCGCCATCTTGTTTGCCTCCGCCTCCACAGCGACGGCTCCGTTGGCTTTCGAGGCCGCTGCTGCCTGCCTCCGCCATGGCGAGCCGCTCGGGCCTGGAGGACTTGGACCTGACGGGCGAGGAGGCGGAGCGGCTGGCCCAGGCCTTCAAGGACGAGGGCTTCCGCAAGCTCTTCGGCGAGTACGTGGCCGAGCTGTCCGACCCGGCGCAGCGGGCCGTCTACGAGGCCGAGGTGGCGGCGCTGGAGCGGCAGCGGGGGGTCGAGGCCCGCTTCGTCCACCCGA
The DNA here is from genome assembly GCA_035047345.1 of Bradypodion ventrale. NCBI lineage: Eukaryota > Metazoa > Chordata > Lepidosauria > Squamata > Chamaeleonidae > Bradypodion > Bradypodion ventrale. The sequence goes on from JAWDJE010000001.1 coordinate 502,561,489, forward strand.
GCCCCGGCTGGGTGCTGCGGACCAGCCAAGCCGGCGACCGTCGCTGCTACCTCAACATCTGCGCCAACCCGCTGGTGGGGCGGCCCGAGGCCCGGCCCGAGCCCGGCGGCAGCTGCTGGTCGCTGCCGCACTGCCTGGCCCCCGGGCGCGAGGAGCTGAGCCGGGGCCGCCCGCGCGGGCCCCACCGCCTGGTCTACGACGTGGTCTTCCACCCGGACGCCCTCCGCCTGGCCGAGCGCTCGGCCCGCTTCCGCCGCCTGGTCCAAGAGACGGCCCTGGAGGCCGTCGAGAAGCACTTCTCGCCTGGCCTCGACCGCGCCAACGCCGTCCCCCTCCGTGGCGTCAAGTACAAGGGCGTCCCGCAGGCCACGGTGCTCCGCGCACCACTGCCCGGAGGGGCCCCGCCGCCGCCCGAGGAGGACGGAGGCGGCGGCGACGGTAGCCCGCTGCCGCCCTTCCCCACCCCGTACGCCTACCCTCCTCGGGAGCCGCAGCGCCACCAAACCGAGCCACCTGCGCGTCCCCCCGAGCCGGCCCCCGCCGCCACCACCCCGCGCTGGACCCTCCGGCAGCGCTCCTACGTGGACCTGCAGGACTACCGCCACAGCCGCGACTCGGCGCCCAGCCCGGTGCCCCGCGAGCTGGAGGTGACCATCGAGCTGCCCTTGCTGAGCTCCGCCGCCCAGGCCCAGCTGGAGGTCCACCAGGACGGGCGGGAGCTGGCGCTGGACTCGCAGCGCCCGGCGGCCGCCTACCGCTTGCGCCTCCGCTTGCCCTACCCGGTGGACGAGGCCGGAGGCCGGGCCACCTTCAACAAGGCCAAGAGGCAGCTGGTGGTGGTCCTGCCGGTCGTCGTGGCGAAGCTGTCCGAGCCGGGACCCTCCTCGCCCGGGCAAGCCTCGGGAGAGCAGCGACGTGAGGCCGCCGGATCAGGGGAGGAAAGCGCTGCGGCCTCGGCAGGCGGCGGCCCTCCTCCTTCCCCGCAAGAGCTGCAGGGAGACTCCGTCCCCGCGGCTCTGGATTGTCCGCCGGGCGAACGCGCTCCCGAGCCGGCAGCCACTCCCGTCCGCCACGTGGTTGAGGAGGGCAGCGTCCAAATAGGTCCGGAGCCTCCCGTGGTGCGTCGCTCTCCGAGTCCCCCCGGCAACGCGGATGCTGAGCAAAGGTTCCCCCTGCTGCCTCTCCACGTGGTTGAGGCTTCGTGCGAAAGCCCGGTTCCTAGGAAGGCATTCCATGCACCCGCTGCAGGTGTGGCCGCCGCCTCTCCTGCACGCGAGGAGCCTTTGAGGCCGGAGCTTTCCATGAGCAGCGGCATGGAGCATGGGTGTGCCGCCGCGGGCCAGGAGGATGCCCTTGTGGCGCCCGCAGTGATGGCTGCCGGCGAGCCTGGCCCCTTCTCCGGCCCTGTGGAGCCGAGACTTCACGAATGCCCTGCGGGTGCACCTCCGTCCTTCCCCCTTCGCTGGGACCAGAGGAGGGCAGGGTCTCCTCGTGTGCCAGGTGCCTGCCCCAAAGAGGAGCCTCCCGTGCCCCCTCTGCCCCCCAGCCACGCCACGGCCACGGCCACAAAGGAGGCTCCCTCCCGCTCCTCTGGCAGCCCAGCTCCCCTCCTGTGCCCTCCTTTCCACTGCACCCAGGACGAGAAGGGCCTGACCGTCCTCTTGGAAGTGCCAGGCATCCTTCCCCAGAGCCTCAAGGGGGAGGTGGGCACCAGCCACTACCGGGTGAGCTTTAGCAGCCAGGGCTCGGCCTCCTCCTATGGGCTCCTCTTGCAGTTCCCTCCGGAAAATAAACTGACTCCCCCAGAGACTGAGGTCAGCGTGGCTCCCAATAATGCGGCCATTGCCCTGGCCAAGTCTCCTGACAGCACCGGACTTTGGACGAAGCTGGACTTTGGACCAAATGCCCAGAGCTTGCAGGTAATGATCTTTGCAGCTTCAGCCTATTTGGGAGGAGGCTGTTTCCTTTTTGCTGTGCCTTCCTATGTTTGGGCAGCATTTTCTTCTTACCTGACCCACCCTGTGGTTTGGTGCTTACAGCCACCTGTTTCAGTAGTGAATGACACTAATGAGTAGGGCTGAGCTTTACAGGTTGAGAAAGACTTTCAGCCTGGCTGTTTGACTCCCTAGTAATAGCAATAGCATTTACACTTATTTACTGCCTCATAACACTTAGTGCACTCTCTGGGTGGTTCACAAGGTAATTAGCATTTTGCCCCCAACATGCTGGGTACTGATGGATGGCTGAGTCAACCTGGAGGTGAGGTCCCGTCAGGATCGAACTCACAAAGTTTTGGCTGGAATACAGCAGTTTAACCACTGTGCCACCATGGCCATGCTTACATAGCCAAAACCCAGCTAGAAACCTTTGCATTTCCTGGTAAGAAAGGGTGATCCAGAGGCATGGCTCTGAAAATCCAGGGTGTCAAGATGGCAGGTTTGCCATCTTTCTTTAGCAGGCCTAAGGGGAAAAATACCCTTTATTAACATTGCCTCTGCTTCCTTTTTGAGAAATTATAGTAGTAAGAGGAAGGCAGCTTTTGGTAGGGCTGCAGCTGGAGAGTAAAGGGTTTGCCATCCATCCCATCCTCCATGATTTCTATAAAATAATAGACAGAGATTCTGAGATCTCTTCAGCCAATTCCATCGATATCCTTGGTTGCAGGTCATCTGGCCCTGTGAGTTTGAACTCATTCAAAGTGATAGGTTATTCCTTGACTATTTGTTTATCAAACTCAAGCTGCAATTCTGCCCCTTCTCTTTGTACTTCACATTTGCATGGAGAAAGGGTACCCAAACTACGGCACATGGGCTAGATCTGACCCCCAAAGCCAATTCATCCGGCCCACACCACCCTTGTCACTCCCGGAAGCAGAAGTAAAATGCGCCAGTCTGGGCGTGTTTTACTTCCACTTCCGGGAGCGATGTGGGTGGTGCAGGCTGGATGAATTGGCATTGGAGGCCAGATCCGGCCCACAGGCAGTAGTTTGGGCACCCCTGTTTTAAGCAGAGAAAATGGCAGCTTAAAATCTATCTCATCTTGTTGCAAAACAAATTGCAAGGCATGCTTTACTTCTGCTTCCGATGGGAGGAACCATGTGACCAGCTCGCTGAACCACATGAGTGGCCCAAGCTCGAAAAGTTTGGGCACCCCTGGCCTGGAGGGTTGTAGGCTTATATTTAGAAATGCTTTCAAGCATTTCATACCTCACTTGTTGGGTGCCCCTGTTAATGCTACACAGGGTAGTAGAAACAAATGTTTAATTTGATAGTATTCCCTGTTTTCCTGTGTTTGTGGAAAGCAGGTCTTGAGAAAAGGAAACAATCGTGTTTTATTCCTGGTGGAATCTTAGACTTCAATTTCAATTTCTTAACTTCAAAGCAGTCTTCTTCTTCTTCTTGTGCTGTATCCGAGTCCGAATATTGATGATCCTCATGGTGATCAGCCATGAAGACTGTCCTACGAATATAATGCAGTGGCCTTTCATCTGCCTTCTGCATCACAGAGTGACACCCATAGTACCACTGATCCAGTTCTGTGAGTCACTTTCTGGTCTTGAGCCCTCTTGGCACACAAAGTCCTCCTCAACCACAGGTCAGGAAGGATGAAGCTGCTGCCCTCCATCAAGATGGATTCAAGTGGGATTTCACCCACGTGGGGACCATCACCCTTCCGGCACCCAAGGCAGTTGATCCTCAGGGTTGTCAGGTTAGTTAACCGCTGCCTGACACTCAATGTTGAGTCGCTAGCAGTAGGGTCTACTCTATTACCACAGCAGGATAACCTGGCCAGTCTAAGCTATTTAAAACAAAAACATGACAATTACATCAATAGTAAAATATTTTTTTGGGGGAAAAAACTGCTCAGAAGAACCTCAGCAGAAAAGAAACTAAAAACATCACCTAAAGATTTTTAACTTCTGGTTGAAAGTGAAGTTTAGAAAGTTACTTTTACGACGAATCAGTCTAAGGGCAGAAACCATTTCCTCCCCTCTTCTTGTCTTAGGAAACAAACAGATGCAGAATTTTATTTTCATGACTGTCTGGAAATAGAGACGAAACTTGAATGATGGCTTTTATCTGTCTGACTCCCCACTGAACTGTTTTCAGTTCTACTCTTAGAATACTTCATTTGCTTATATTTCTAAAGAGTCTGAGCAGATGTTGCTGAATACTCTTGGCATTAGTAGATTGTTTTCTCTGTGGTATTTCGGTACTCAGGATATTATTCTGAATATGGTCAAGGGTAATGTAACTTAACCTACAGTATATGCAGAGTACATCTATCATAATGCAGGGCTGGATGAATCACAAGCTGTAATTAAGGTTGCCTGGAAAAATATCAACAACGTCAGATATGCAGGTGACACCACCCTAATGGCAGAAAGTGAAGAAGATCTAAAGAGCCTCTTGATGAGGGTATTACTGAAGAGAGAAATGTAATTACAGTTTGAGCATCAATAACTTTTTCTTCCCGGTCTTTAGGACATACACATATAGGATTTCATGGAGATAACCAGTTTGGAATCTTCTAGAACTTAGCAGGAGGTTCTGACAAAAGTTTTCCTCTTTCCAAAGCATGTCTTAGTCTCTCAGTTCTACTTAGAGGTACACAGAGAAACCTCCTTGAAGATTGTTATTATTTTTGAACCACAATCAGATGCAAAACCTTATTGTGCCGGCTAATCCTTCTCACACTAGGTTAGGCGAAAAGGTACTGCAGAATGAACTCACAAAAGGTACCTTTCTTTTGGCAGTGTAAAGTCTGACCTAGACATGAAAGAAATTCTACTTAATCCAACGTAGCAGCATTTTTGAAGCATTCCTTGACTGATAGCTTATATTGGAGTCTTGTCCACTATTCTGTGTACTGTCTCTTTTTGGGGTGAAGCACTGAGTATGATGACCTAGCATCTTTTCTTACTTCCACTTTCATGTAGGGAAACTGCTCTTTAAAAGTCTTGAGTGAGAATTCTGTGTGAATTTTTTTATTAGTATTTCTTCATTGGTTGCCTCTTCAGGAGACACAATATAATTTCTCACTTGGAGGTAACTTAAAGTCCAATAGTTTGTTAAATGCTTTTTTTAACAGATCAATATTCTTCTGGGTAAAAATCTTCAAATTATATTATCTCCATTGTAGATCAGTGATGACCTAAGGCTGTGATGGCGAACCTTGGCACTCCAGATGTTCTTGGACTTCAATTCCCAGAAGCCCAAGCACCCTGGAATCCACACAAACGGATTTACTGTGATTCATCCGGCTCGTGCTGTCCTTGTCACTCCCAGAAGCGGAAGTGAAACGTGCCTGTACGGAGGAAGGGTTAACCCAGAAGAGCCTTAAATGTACGGGCGCGTTTTACTTCCGCTTCCGGGAGCGACGAGGGCAGCACAGGCCGGACGAATCGCAGTAAACCCATTCATGTGGATTCACAGGGTGCTTGGGAATTGAAGTCCAAGAACATCTGGAGTGCCAAGGTTCGCCATCACAGACCTAAGGTTTTTGCCAGGAATAATATTCTGAGGAAAATAACAGGCACAAGATGAGGTGCTCAACCACACACATTAAGAACCTCTACGGTAGCTTTATGTACTCTGTAGGAGAGTATGCTAGTCCAGTGTGATACAGATCAAAACATGCAAAGCAGGTGGATGTGGCCTTAAATGAAACAGTGAGATTGGTCACAGGGTGTTTAAAACCAATCCCAATACAAAAAGTGCATTACTGTTCTTAGCTGGCATCTCTCCACCAAAATTATGTCAAGAAAGTGCTGCTCAGAACAAGTGGGTCAAAACAAGTTCCTCGGAAACACACCTGCTATTTGGTCACCAACCACCAAAGCAGAGACTGAAATGAAAGCACAGTTTCCTCATAACTTCTGCCCTCCCGAACAACCAGCGCCCCCCCCCCCCCCCACACACACACACACACATGGCCTGTGTGGAAAGTTTTAAATAGACTATGTGCCAGGGCTAATCTGAGAAAAGTGGGGTTCTCCTTCGTATAGTTTGTGAATCCCCACTATTGGATTATGCGCCTGCGCAGAACATCGATTGGAGGCTTTAAAGCTGATTGGTCAAAAGTTTTGGTGGTAAGACCGCCCACCCTACCGCCCACCCTTAGGCACCAGTTCGCCATTTTACCTCAGTTCTCTTCTTTCCGCCTCAGTAGCAGGACGATCGTTGAGAGCTTCCTCAATTTTTCCTTGTCATTTCTATGAAAACGACAATTTTCAACAATAATTTTTCTGGCGATCTTGTCCTTAGGGCAGGATTGTCACCCCAGTGCTGTTTCTTCTAGTAGGATCAGGTCGCCGGTTCCCCCCTCATGGGGGTGGCGGTAGGCCGGCCCTTTGGGGCATTCTTCTCGAATGTTCTTCGTTCTTGCCTTTTCTGGAGGAATTTTTTCATGGCCTCTGCGGCTTTCAAGCAGTGCACTTCTTGCCACGAGAAGTTTCTGGCTTCGGACGGCCACAGTCAGTGACTCTTGTTTGGGCAAATTGCACCAGAGTCAGTCTTCTTCGCATTGTAAAAATTTCACCCGCCTTGCGGGCCAAAATCGGAGCAACAGACTCAAGGCACACCTAATGGAGCTCACCCTGGCTCCTGCCGCTGCGGCTTCTACTTCTGCCTCCACGAGTGGTCTGCCGCCCGAACGTGCTCTTAAGCCTTCCTCTTCTTCAACTATCATCCGTAAGAAGAAGAAGAAGGATAAGAATAGGGAGAAGAAGAAGAAACACAGGACTGAGGTGCGTCGCTCCTTGCCTCCTACTCCTCGTCCGCCGATTTCTCCTCGCCCTTCTCCACCGTTCTCTGTAGCGAGATGTCCCTCTGCGGGATCCTCCGCGTGGGGTGGCCGTTCCTCCTCAGAGTCACCGAACAAGGGCCGCAGGGCTGGTGCACCAGCTCGCCCCTTGCTTCTTTGTCCGTTGACACTGCCTGGTGAGAGGGGCCATTCCACGACGCGGCAAGTTTCTGTGTCTCCCAGGCCATGTACTCCAACGGTAGACGCCCTGGCAGCCACCATTTTGGCTGCCATTTCATCTCCCATCATTGCTCCCACCGTTGTGCCTCCCACTGTTTTGTCACCAACGGCTACCATCACTGCTGGCCAGATAGATCTCTTCAAATCAATGTTTGAGGTCATGGCAAAATCTTTTGTTGAACAGTTTAAGGCCACCATTCCTGCGGTGTCTGCGGCTCCGGGACTGACCACCGTACGCCCCAGGGATCCTGACCCTGCTGTTGCTCCACTGCCCTCTCGAGGGTCGAGCAGTCGCTCTGCTGGCACTGCCATAATGGATTGGCACGGCCCAGACGTCGAGGTGATGAGCGTCCAGCCCATCGACCTGCCCAGGCTGTACTGGCGCGGTCCCGATGTGGTTTCCAGTCCCCCCCCTCATCCTCCGATGATTCCAGCTCATCTTCAGAGGAGGATGAGGGGGATGTGGACGCGGAGAAGACGCCCGACCAGGTGATTGGTGCTGTCGATCCGCCCAGAGGAGAGGACCAAAAATCTCTCACGGCAATGCTTACCCATTTAGGAACTGCCCTTAAGATATGGGTCGACCAGCCACCGTTGGAAGGGGAGGATCAGATGACGGCCAAGCTGGACAAGAAATCCATCCGACCCGTCCACATCACGATGCTCCCTTCCATGTTAACATCTGCAAAGGCCACCTGGAAGAAGCCCATTTTGGCCCACTCCGTTTTGTCCTGGCTCAATGGGATGTACCGAGTCCTGGACGAGGACGTCGAATTTCTTCTGGCACACCCACTACCAAAATCCCTGGTTGTGAAGGCCTTCCAACATAAAACTCTGGTCAGTGGCTTCCCGGTACCGTTGACGCCTGAGGGGAAGAGGTTTTATGCAAATGGGTCGCTGGTCCTACGGGCCGCGAACTATTCAGCAGCTATGGGCCTCTATCAGCCCTATCTTTGGGAGCGCACCAAGACGCTTGCTGCTAGGCTGCTGTCCGATCTCCAAAGGGAACTCGAAAGTCTGTGCGATGAGGGCGATTTCCTGGCGGAGCAGCAAATGAGGACGGCGCGCCATCTCAATGACTACGCGGCCAAAGACATGTCTTTGGTGATCCTCCTGCAGCTGCATGCCTGGCTACGGGGAACTACCTTGGATGACTCAATGAAAAAGCTCATTGCGGAGTTCCCATTCGATGGCCAGGGCCTCTTTGGCCAAGACACGGACAAAGTGCTCAATGAGTTGAGGCAGACCAATTCGACTGCCAAGTTCTTGGGCCTCACCGCCTCATCCCAGCCTTCAAAACGGTATCAACCGTTTACTAGCCGCTACCGTGGTAATCCGCAGCAGCACCAACAACAGGGTGTACCTGCCGATCACCCCAAGCCTGGTTTCTACCGTCTCCGGAGGCAACAAGGGAGACGTTTCCAGCCTTACGGCCAAGGAAAACGCAATGAGGGCAAGTCAAAGTCTCGTGTTTTGACTTCCCTCTGGCCAAAACTCTTTCGCTCCATCTCCCGTACCTCCCCCTTCGGAACGTCCTCAAGGTGTGGTCTGACATCACGACCGACCGGTGGGTCTTGAAGATCTTGTCTGCTGGTTACACCATTGAGTTCGACCAGATGCCTCGAGTAGGAAAACACCGTTTCACCATCCCGTCTCTTCATCTGGAGGAAGAGGTTACAACCCTTCTCTCCAAGGGGGCCATTGAGCTGGTACCATCAACCGATTAGAACAACGGTTTCTGCTTGAGGTACTTCGTTGTCCAGAAGAAAGACGGAAGCCTCCGCCCAATTCTGGACTTGCATCGCCTCAACAAGTTCATCCACACCAGGAAGTTCCGGATGGTGAACCTCCAGACAGTCCTTCCCCTCATCAACAAACGGGACTGGTTTACAGTGATAGACCTCAAAGACGTTTACTTCCACGTCAGCATCCTCAGGGAGCACAGACGGTTCCTCTGCTTCTGGATAGGAGATGCCGTGTACCAGTACCGTTGCCTACCGTTCAGTCTGGCCACAGCACCACGAGTCTTCACCGACCGCGCAATGGTCTTTGTCTACCATCTTGAACTAGGACTCCTTTCGAACCGATGGCCACTGCAGACGTTCATCTCCTCATCTGGAAGATTGCGTTTCTTGTGGCCATCACGTCTGCTAGACGAGCTGGTGAGCTGGTTGCTTTGCGGGCGGATGCCCCGTTTATCAAATTCTACAATGACCACGTGGTGCTCCACGCCGACATCACCTTCTTACCAAAGATAGTCTCCCAATTTCACATGGCTCAGACTATATCTTTACCAACTTTCTTTCCCAACCCCAGCAATGTTCAAGAAAGGACTTGGCACACGCTTGATGTGAAACGTGCTTTATTGTTTTACATCAGCAGGACCCGTGAGTTCCGTAAGTCACAGCGTCTGTTTCTTGCCTATGGGGGAAAGTCTAAAGGTGAACCCATCTCTTCCCAGAGGATCTCCAAATGGATTACATCAACCATCTACCTGGCCTACGAGTATGCCTCTTTGCCACCTCCTCCACATGTCAGGGCACATTCTACCAGGGCGGTTGCTACCTCCACTGCCTTTTTGGAGGGCACCCCGCTCGAGGACATCTGTAAGGCTGCCACCTGGTCCAGGCCTTCCACATTTGTCCAACACTACAGGATGGACACCAGAGCCACTGCGGACACCAGACTTGGTTATGTTGTCCTTGCCAGAGGGCTCCAGGTGCCTCGTCCTTGAGAATCCATCCTACCTTACTGACGTACTTCATTATGGATTCATCTCATCCGACTGCCCACCGACCAAGTAAGTGTGAGCTTGCTAGTCTCCCAATAGTGGGTTTTCACAAACTATACAAAGGAGAAAGTTGGGTTTCACTTACCAGTGGTAACTTTCATTCTTCGAGTATATAGTTTGTAAATACACACTACCCACCCTGCCTCCCCTCTTGAGCTGCACGGATGAGATCATTTGGTTTATCCTGTGCTTGGCTTAAGTATGGAACTGAGGTAAAATGGTGAACTGGCGCCTAAGGGTGGGCGGTACGGTGGGCGGTCTTACCATCAAAACTTTTGACCAATCAGCTCTAAAGCCTCCAATCGATGTTCTGCGCAGGCGCATAACCCAATAGTGTGTATTCACAAACAATATACTCGAAGAACGAAAGTTATCACTGGTAAGTGAAACCCAACTTTTCCCTGTAGATGACAGTCTGTGTGAATGCGGAGGAGTACAAACTATTTCCCATAGGATACAATGCAGCCTCAGTGATGACAGGGAACTGAAAAAACAATTGTGACATTTCTATCAAAGATCATTGGAAGGTTATTAACCTAAAGGTTTACAGAAATCAATAACTTCATATGTTAGCTATTGCCACTGGGTATGACAACTCCAGAGTGTCAAGGGTGAACTTGAGAAACTCTGGTTTCATTCCATTGGCGTTTCAACCAAGATGCACCACAATGCCAAATAAATTTTTTTAAAAGCCCAAGTATTCAAATTATGTGCAAAACAGTTCTACCTGAAGGTGGGACAAGGGCCTTGCATGGGCTCATGAATTTTTGTACGGGAGGTGTTTGCTTGGGTTGGTTTCAAAATGTAAACCTAATATGATGAACGTGGGACTGATGGGTTGTAGGTCAAAATATTTGTCCAGCCAAGGTTTCTCCACTTGGCTGAAAGGCAGGTCGAAGATTGGGATTGTTGAAACAGAGAAGGAATGGAAAATGTTAGCAGATAAATACAGGTAGATGTCCCCCACCACCACCTTTAAACTTAATATTTAAACCTTACAAATAGTGGTTTCATGTATTTCATTTCACTTTTTATTTGTATACTGCTTTATTCAGCCCGAAGGCGACTCAAAGCGGTTTACACCAATGCGTGCTGAAAAAAATACGTGCAGCAGAAAAAAAGTGAACATGGAGAAAAGCAGTATACAGTACACAATATACAAAAAATACCATAAACATAATTACTCCCCAGAAATACAGTGTACAAAAAAATTCAAACGCATACAATGCAATACAGTAGCAAAAGTCCTAGTGCTCCTAACCGGCGGTCATGTATACAAAGGAATTTTGTTAATTAATTCCTTCTCATTTAAATTGGCCTTATATTTCCTTTCAATCATTTAAAAAACCTGAGTTTATTACTTCTTCAGCTAATCACGGAGGTTGTAGATAGTGAAGCTTAGCTCTGTTTAATATAAGCAGTTATGAGGATATTTCTGAATTCTTTAATACTTGCTGAAAGCAAATTTTTATTTATGCTTTTAAAAGACTGTTTCTGTATCTTCGATTTGCCTTTTGACTCTGCATGTGCTCTTAAGCAGAGCTGCTGCTGAGGAGAGCCAAACAAAGGAAGTGAGCACTGGTAAGTTTTGCAGTTGGAGTAGAGCTGCTTTAGAGGCCCGCGCGCCTAACAGCGGACGACATTGCAAACTAGTAACAAAGGAAGAATATAGTCTTACTAGGTAGAAAGGTAGTAAACGTGTACATTTTTGAGGCCTGGAATACTGCACTTGTTAAAATGGATTCTGAGGGAACAGTTGTAGTTACCTGCAATACTTGTGCCATGTTTGTGTTCTTGCCAAAGCATATGGAGAACTACACTTGCAGCAAGTGCAAGCTGGTTGCACTACTAGAAGAGAAGGTCCAGCAGCTAGAGGCCCGCATATCTAACCATCAACAAATTAAGGAGCTTGAGCTGTTCTTGGACAGAGCGGAACAGACTATGCTGGACAAAGAAGAGACAGGGCACAGTTCTGAGGGAGAAGGCCCTTCACTAACTCAGGAGGGAGATGGTTGGAGGAATGTGACTCAAAGGAGGAGGAGAGTATGGGATCACTCTGAGAGTCTGAAATTACAGAATAAATTTGAGGCTCTTTCCCTTATCACACCTGATGAGGAACACACAGAGGAACAACTGGTTCCACCTGATGATCTCTCCTTCATCACACTTGATGAGATCCAGGAAGATAAACAACAGGAACAAACTGAGGTTCTCTCCCTTAATATGGTTGATGAGGTGCATGTAGATGAACAGATTGCAGGAGAGAGGCTCCTTGTACTAGGCGATTCAATAATTAGAAATACAGAGAAATGGATTTGTGATGCACATGATAACCGTATGGTGACTTGCTTGCCAGGTGCAAAAGTTGCAGACATCACAAGAAATCTAGATAGATTGTTAGAGAGAACTGGGAACGAGCCAGTTGTCATGGTACACGTTGGTACCAATGATGTTGGGAAGGCCAAGCGGTCTGTCCTGGAAGCCAAATTCAGGTTGTTAGGAAGAAGATTGAAGTCCCGGACTTCCAAGGTAGCATTTTCAGAAGTGCTGCCTGTCCCTCGCGCAGGACCTACCAGGCAGGCAGAGCTCAGAAGCCTCAATGCGTGGATGAGGCGGTGGTGTCGAGAGGAGGGTTTCAGATTTGTCAGGAACTGGAGAACTTTTTGGGACAAGCCAAATCTGTTCAGGAGGGATGGGTTGCATTTGAACCATGATGGGACCAGATTGCTGGCACTCAACATCAAAAACGCTGCAGAGCAGCTTTTAAACTGATAACTGGGGGAAAGCCGACAGGAGCTGGGCAGCATCCGGTTCGGAAAAGTGTGTACTTGAGTAGTGAGGAGGATGCAAAATTTACTGAGCAGAGCAAGGAGCTAGTCACTAGCATTCTAGCAGAAGGATGCAAGAGGCAGTCTAACAATGCAACTGGACACAAAAGACTGTGTCAGAAAAGCATATATAAATGCTTGTATACAAATGCCAGAAGCCTCCGGAACAAAATAAGGGAGCTGGAATACTTAGCAATAGATAAGAATATTGATATTATTGGTATCACTGAAACCTGGTGGACGGATGATAACCAATGGGATACAGTTATCCCAGGCTACAAACTGTACAGGAAGGATAGGAAGGGGCAAATGGGAGGTGGTGTGGCCTTGTATGTCAAAGAAGTGATAAAATCGTATGAATTGGAATATCTAGGTGATTTGGAGTCACCATTAGAAGCTCTGTGGGTAAGAGTACCAGGCCACAAGGATGGTCTAACAGTAGGCATATACTATCGGCCTCCGACCCAAACTCTTGAGGGAGACTGGCAGTTGGAGAATGTTGTAAAGGAGGCATCCAAGAAGGGAAGCCTGGTTATAATGGGGGACTTCAATTACCCTCACATAGACTGGGTGAACTGTTGTTCAGCACATGATAAAGAGATAAAGTTCCTAGATATGCTAAATGATTGTTCCCTGGGACAGATGGTTGAAGACCCAACTAGAGATACAAGAATCCTTGACTTGATCCTGAGTAATACTCAGGATCTGGTGCAAGATGTTAATGTGACTGATCCAATAGGGAACAGTGACCACAACTCAATTATGTTTAACTTGATCATAGACCGCAAGTCACTGATAAAATCTAACACAGAGACCTTAAATTTTCAAAAAGGAAATTTCCCAAAGTTGAGGAAACTAGTAAAAAAGAAGCTGAAAGGGAAAATTGAGAGAGTCCAAACACTCCAAGAGGCATGGAGGCTGTTTACAAAAACAATAACAGAGGCTCAATTGGAATGCATACCCAAAAGGAAAAAGGGCACTGCCAGGTCCAAGAGGACTCCAATGTGGCTTACAGGAGCTGTTCGGGAAGTGATCAAGAGCAAGAGAAGCTCATTTAGAAGATGGAAGGCTTGTCCGAATGAGGACAGCAGGCAAAAACATAAATTCTGGCAGAACAAATGCAAGGCAACAATCAGGAAAGCAAAGCAAGACTTTGAGGAGCGTATAGCTAAAAATACTCAGAGAAATAACAAAGACTTCTTTAAGTACATTAGAAGTAAGAACCCAACTAGGAAGGCCATTGGACCATTAGATGACAATGGAAGGCAAGGGGTTATTAAAGAGGAAACAGAGATTGCAGAGAGACTCAATGAATTCTTTGCTTCAGTATTCACTGAAGAAGACAGAGGCCACATGCCCAAAACAGAGCCTATCTTCGTAGGGAGGGAAACCGAAGAATTAAGCCAGATAGAAATAACCAGGGAGGAGGTCCTTGCATGTCTTGTTAAACTAAACACTAACAAATCACCAGGACCAGATGGCATCCATCCACGAGTTCTCAGGGAACTTAAAGATGAAATTGCTGATCTCCTAGCCAAAATATATAATCTTTCCCTCAAATCAGGCTTTGTGCCTGATGACTGGAAGGTAGCGAATGTAACACCAATTTTCAAAAAAGGATCCAGGGGTGATCCAGGGAATTACCGACCTGTCAGTTTGACATGTGTCCCAGGAAAAGCGATGGAAACCATCCTAAAATATAGAATTAATAGGCACATAGAAGAGAAGGCGCTGCTAAAGGAGAGCCAACATGGCTTTTGCAAGGGCAAATCATGCCTCACTAATCTGTTGGAATTTTTTGAGAGTGTCAACAAGCATGTGGATAAGGGGGATCCAGTTGACATTGTTTATCTGGACTTTCAGAAGGCTTTTGACAAGGTCCCACACCAAAGGCTCTTGAATAAACTTACCAGTCATGGAATAAAGGGACAGGTCTTGTCCTGGATCAGCAACTGGCTAAGGGACAGGAAACAGAGGGTAGCAGTAAATGGACACTTCTCCAAGTGGAGGGAAGTAAAGAGTGGGGTCCCCCAAGGTTCAGTACTGGGACCCCTGCTTTTCAACCTCTTCATAAATGATCTAGAGGTAGGAGTAAAAAGCAAGGTAGCCAAATTTGCTGATGACACTAAATTATACAGGGTAGTGAAAACTGTGAGAGATTGTGATGAGCTCCAGAGGTATCTCTCGACACTGGGGGAGTGGGCAAAACAGTGGCAAATGAGTTTCAACATTAGTAAGTGCAGAGTGATGCATGTTGGGGCAAAGAACCCCAATTACATTTATAAACTGATGGGGTCTGAACTCTCTGCGACAAACCAGGAAAGGGACCTTGGTGTCCTGGTGGACAACTCAATGAAGGTGTCAACCCAGTGTGCCTCAGCAGTGAAAAAAGCAAACTCAATGCTAGGGATCATTAGGAAGGGTATAGAAAATAAGTCAGCAAGTGTCATTTTGCCTCTTTATAAATCTATGGTGAGGCCCCACCTGGAATACTGTGTACAGTTCTGGTCGCCATACCTCCAGAAGGATATTATGGAGCTGGAAAAAGTGCAGAGGAGGGCAACCAGAATGATTAGGGGACTCGAACACCTTCCTTACCATCTGAGGCTGCAACGGTTGGGCCTCTTCACTCTTGAACGACGACGTCTAAGAGGTGACCTGATTGAAGTTTATAAAATCATGCAAGGTGTGGACAAAGTAGATAAGGAAAAACTGTTTTCCCTATCGCATAACACTAGAACTAGGGGACACTCCATGAAACTTTTGGGTACTAGTTCTCAAACAAATAAGAGAAAGTACTTTTTCACCCAGAGGATTACTGGTCTATGGAACTCCCTGCCAGAAGAAGTGGTGACAGCTGTCAGTCTTGACAGCTTTAAGAAAGGATTAGACAAGTTCATGGAGGACAAGAGTATCAATGGCTATAATTATGGATACTTAAGGACAACCTCCGGGTTGGAGAGATAGGCAGGATATCTCTCAATGCCATTTCTAGGGAATCCTAAGCAGGTGAAGGCATCTGTTTGGGAATACCCTGAAGGAAATGATGAGCCACCGTGTGAGACAGAATGCTAGACTGGATGGGCTGTGGCCTGTTCCAGCAAGGCTGTTCTTATGTTCTTATGTTCTATGTTCTTATGTTATAAGATTTCAAAAGATCTTATCTATCCTCATTTATTAACCTTAATTGTATGTCTATGTCCTTGTCAAGGACATTTTTAGTATTTGTGGACTGATAGACTAGTTATTACAGTTTGTCAAATGTAAATGTTTTTGGCATCTATTTTATGCTTTTTGCCATTTCTGGTACTGTATCCTTTTGGATACAGGCAGTACCAGTTAATCGTCCATTTTTATCTTTGGTTTGTTATGGTTTCCATCAGATATGTTTTTAGCTTATACTTTGTTTAAACTGGCCATTGCAGCTTGATAAACCTCAGTTTCATTCTCTAATGACAAATCCTTAGCACACTTGATCTGACAGTTGTTTTAAGTACAGGTAAGACTGGCAGTGACAACAAGGATTTTGCTACCAATTATCTGTTCATCTGATGAATGTTTGGAATTATGCCTTATCTTCTTCTAGTTGGATGCCAGCTCCTTTTCTTGCCACTTGCTGCCAACAACCCTTTGATAGGTAACTGTGCATTGTTCAAGGTCATTGAACTAATTATTTTCTCCTTAGCAATAGCATCTTTTCTTAGCAAGATATTTATTAATGACAGTTGCAGTCAGATTGCAGCTGTCGACAGTTAGATCTCAGAGTCTTTTATTTATTTATTTTTCACGCTTATATACCGCCCACTCAGGTACAACCCAACTCAGGGCGGTTTACATAGCGGACAGTAAATACATAAAAGACACATGATTTAAAAGTAAAAAAAAAAAACCCACCCCTAAAAGGTGCGCAAGAACCGAAGGGACCTTGGGGGAAGGCACACTTCTCTATACCAACCACCCAACGGTACCCCCATCCCCACCCGCACCCCAAACTTGGCCCGCCAGCCAGGTCTTTAGTTCCTTCCTAAAGGGCAACAACTCCGTCTGGAGACGCAGTTCCACAGGCAGGAGGTTCCAAAGGGCCGGTGCGGACACGGAGAAGGCCGTCCTCCTTGTGCCAGAGAGGTGAGCCCCCCTGGCTGATGGCACAATTAGAGAGCCCCTCCGGTCCGCTCTGGTTGGACGGACAGACGTCCTTAGGGCGATGCGGTCTCTAAGATACCCTGGCCCACTACCATGTAGGGCTTTAAAGGTCAAAACCAGCACCTTGAATTGCACCCGGAGACAAACTGGCAACCAGTGCAGCCCCCGAAGCAGTGGTGAGACATGGGCATAACGTCCACACCCCATCACCACCCGGGCCGCGGCATTCTGGACCAGCTGCAGCCTTTTCATTTTCAAAAGTCATTACCAACTGCAGCATAGTGTCATGCTAATTGCTGTTATTATTACAGTAATACCTCATACAAAGTCCGCTTCATACAATATCGGATTCATACAACATCGCCTAATTCCTTGAAAAAAGTTGCCTCATACAAAGTCATGCGACTTTGTATGAGGCATTGGGATTTTCCCAGGTTGCATTGTGCCTGGGCAGTATAAAAGGCAGGACACATGTGTGCATTGCTCTTGTGAGTTTTGCACGAGGCGAAGTGTGTTTAGGAGTGGTTTTGAGCACGATTTTGGATTTATTTGAATTTTTTCGTCAGAATTTTTAGAAGCATTCCTGGGATTTTTGCAGGTTCTTGGACAATCAGGGTTGTTTGACATGTTTTTGTAATGTTTTTAGCCTTTAGACAATGATTTCTTAGAGTTCTGTCAGTTTCCTTGACTTTGCCCTGAAGTCTGTGCTGTTACAGTACAATGGATCTCTATGGAAACAACGTTGTATGAGGCATCGCTGCAAGGAGTTGGACGTTGTATGAGGCATCACGGCTAGGATTTTGCATTCCTCATACAAAGTCCAAATCTGTATAAAGTCCAAACTTGTGGAACCAAGTTTGGACGTTGTATGAGGTATCACTGTACTCCCATAGATAATAGAAGAAGTGCATGAAATACAGCCTATCTATATCTATAAATCCAAGGGTTAACCGTTGGAACTTGCTATACGTTTCTGCACTCGTCCATCCTATCCCGTACTGAGCCTCATGCACTCACCCGAACCCGGTCTGGAGGTTACTGCAGGGTTGAGAAAGGCGCCAGTGGGGCAAGAGCCCCACGAACACGAAAAAAGGAGGAGAACTTCACTTCCCAACGTTCTCTATGCCGCGCTGCACCACAGCCGATCAGGCTGGGAGGCGCGAGCAAAAAGAACATTGGGAAATGCAGTGCGGCCAATTAAAATCGAGCTGCAGAAAAAAAGCTGCACGAACGCAAACCCCAAACGCAAAACTACAAGTCCCAGCGTCCTACGCGCCGTGAGCACACAGAAAGCTCAGAAAGCCGGCGCGTGAAAAATAAAATCAAAAAACGCAACAGGAGCGCAAGTCCCTAGCAGACAGATGCAGCGCCTCACAGCCTCGCAAAACAAAAAGCCACAAAACTCCACCGCGAGACACCCGCCGGCCTTCTTTCGCAGAGCAATGGGGAGAAGAGGGACTCCCTCTCCTCCACGCTACCCCGCCGAAGACACGGCGAGACCACCACCGGCCTCAAGGAAAGTTGAGCCGGGGTGGAAAAAAAATACCAACAGCAGGCAGCAGTTTGTCAGGGGAAGCACCCTCCCTGGCAAATGACTGGCTGCTGCGTTTGTACTTCCGATGGAGGTAATACAAAAGCAGCAGCAAGGAAGAGCACCACCCCTTACGGATTGCTGCCTGCCGATCTCCGGTTAGGTAAGCCAGGAGACCAAAATGTTGTGACGCACCTTAAAGACTAACTGCTGTATTTGAATGTTAGCTTTCATGGATCTAGTCCGCCTCTTCAGACCTAAGAGTGAGACTTCGTGGCATCAATTTATATACATCAGGTAGAGAGGCACACAATGGTTGGCTAGTATATCATAAGTTTACAAATCAGTGTAGCTTTTTATAACTGGTAATAGCAGAAGATCTCTGATTGTTATTCGGCTTAGTTGTGAAGTTTCACCCTGTTGAATTGCAAATGGTTAGTAAATGGTTGCAAGACAAACATTTGCTAATGTTTTCTTTTATTTACTCTCTGACATGCTTGCGCCAGGCTACCACGGCTACCACTGCAAAAATGTCAGCGATGAAAGGTTGCCAGCCATATTAGTGTCCAATGAGACATTTCTCTCCCCATTAAAATGGTTGCAGATTTAATCACCTTGTGCCATTTCCATGCCTCCCTCCACCTCCCGGGGCTGAGACTGTAAATCTCACACCGCTGTGGAGACACACACTTTAGCTAATCTTCTCTGTGCCACAACTTGACAAAAGCTAGGGAGCTACTGCCTCCAAGTCCTTTTTGAAGCTGGTTTTTTTTTTTTAAATTTCACCATGAAAGGACTCCTGCGTCATTGAGATCCTGCGTTTGGCCTGTGCTTAAAACTTTACTGATAATCGGACAAAATGAGACTTGTTAATACAGCGATAGTGCGGTACCAGCAGCTGCTGCTGTTTTCTTTTCACACCAGGTATCAATGCACAAATAAGTTTTCCAGCCAGCCCAATTATTTATAAAGGTTTATTTAGTGGCTACTAGCATAGATGCCCGTGTTTGATGGGTTTTTTTTTTTGGGGGGGGGGGACTCAACCCGTGGGGTGGGGGTGGCTTGGGGAGGTTTTTTTTCCTTTTTGCCTCCCCCCCCACACCGTTTGTGATGCCCCCTGGCTCTCAGTAAACGAACCTGGGGAGACTCACCCCGGCGTGATGATGAGGGAGGGATGGTAGGTATTGAGGGGGAAATTTAGGAGGAAAGGAAGACGGGAGGGTAAGAATGAGGGAAGGAAGGAAAGAAGGAAGGGGAGAAGAAAAGCTGGAGGTAGGGTAGGAAGGAATGAGAGCTAATTACTAGGCCTTGGCCTGGGGGTGTTAGTTGTATGTTTAGGTTTTTCGGACCCTGATATACCCCAACACACACACACACACACACACACACACACACACACACACACACTCATTGGGTTTTCAAACATGGTTTATTTACTACAGCATTCTTTTGCACAATACTAAGTGGTGGCTTAGTGGTTAAGATACTGAACTTGATGACTGGAAGTTTGGCAGGTCAGCAGTTTGAGACCCAAGTGCTGCATGATGGAGTGAGCTTCTGTCTCTGTCCTAGCTCCTGCCAACCTAGCAGTTCGAAAGCAAGAAATCGCAACTAGATAAATAGGTTCCACTTGAGCGGGAAAGGTAATGGCATTCGGTGCCCTCTGGTGTCTAATCATGCCTGCCACATGTCCACGGAAACGTCTGCAGATGCAGACAACGCTGGCTCTTTGCCTATAAACAGATGAGCACTGAACCCTAGAGTCGGATACGACTGGCTTTTGAGCAAGGGAGACCTTTACCTAACAGAGATCTAGCTGGTGAGTCACTGCTCTTATCTATGGAAGATCCTCTGTTAGTACCACCTTCCACTTCTGTGGCTGCTCAACAGCTGCACCTCCAAGGTTTCTCTGCCCCCCCCATCACCACTAATCTTCTGTGTTTGAGTAAGCATGGAGTTAGAGGTCCTGAAGTCCTTTGGTTCAAGGCCAGAGCAGCATTGGCCAAACTTTTTGGGCCGTGGGCCAGTCACACATTTCAGCGGGCCGGTAATGTGGTTCAGCAGGCCAGTCATGTGGTTCCTACTACCAGAAGCGGAAGTAAAGTGTGCCTTGCAATCTATTTGGCAACAGGATGAGATAGATTTTAAGCTGCCATTTTCTCTGCTTAAACCAGGGGTGCCAAAACTACGGCCCACGAGCCGAATCCGGCCCTGACGCCAATTTGTCCGTATGCACAGTAAATCTGTTCATGTGGATTCACAGAAACTTGGGCTTCTGGGAATTGAAGTCCAAGAACAGCTGGAGTGCCAAGGTTCACCATCACTGGCATAGAGAAACAGAACAGACTGTTTCCCCTCTCAGCCCTTCACATGGTGGGCGTTCTGTTTGAGTTTCGGGGCTATCACAGGCTGCATGTTTTGCCTGCTTCCTCCTTCCACAGAACCCTGTGCAGAACAGGAAAAGTCTCACAGTCCCAGAGGAGACCGTTTGGCTGGCTTTTATTAGGCAAGTGTGTTTAATTCTATCTCGTACTAGCATAGTTTGCCCGGCGTTGCCGGGCTTTTTAAAATTGTGTTGGATACTAAAGGGTTTTGGGTTTTTTTTGAACTAATGGTGATGGGCTGTTTTAAATGGTGGTGTAAGGTTTTTTGATTTTGTGGCTTCGAGTAATTTTGTTTTTGAACTTGTTTTTTATGTTTATGCCAAAAAAATTTAAATTTAATTTAATTTAATTTAATTTAATGTAATATTATTTAGTTTAAAATTTAATTTTGTTTTTTAAAATGTTTTTTTAAATCTTTTTTTTGTTTTGGTTTTTCAGAGTGAAAAGGGGTTTTATTTTGGTAATTTTTGAGATTAGTGTTTTTTTTTTTGAATATTTGTATAATTTATTTGATTAAATTTAGAATTATTCTTATTTTTTAAATATTTTTGAATGTTGTTTATGTTTTGGCCACTGGGTGGGGGTGGTGAGCTTTTGTGCCTCTCATTACATTTGTTACCTTCTGTCCTCTGGGTGTCGCTTCCGGTAAGTTTCCTCTTTCTCATTTGATTTCCGGTTCTCATAGAAGGAAGACGTCTTTTGGTAAGTTCTTTGGGGTGGTTTTTTTGGGGGGGGGGTTGGGGGTGGAATTTTTTTTTGGGTGTATGTGTGTGTTTTTCTTGTTTATTTTTGGCTGTTTGTGTGTTTATTTTTTGGGTTTTGGTGTGTTTTTGAATGTTTTTTGTTTGTGTTTTTGTGTGTTTTTTCAAGTGTGTGGGGGGGTGGCTTTCTTTCTCGCAGGCCATGCTGGATGGCCCGTGGGAAGGAAGGCCAATTGCGGGGAGGCTTTTTTTCCCATGGGCCATGCTGGATGGCCCGTGGGAAGGATGGGCATTTGCGGGGAGGCTTTCTTTCCCACGGGCCATGCTTGATGGCCCGTTGGAAGGAAGGGCATTTGCGGGGTGGTGGTTATTTCTTTCCCACAGGCCATACTTGCTGGCCCATGGGAAGGAAGGGCAGAGGCAGTGGGGTGTTTATTTTTTTTACCCCGCGGGCCATACTGGCTGGCCCGTTGGGAAGAAGGGCAGTTGCGGGGGGTGGGTGGTTGGGTGGGTTGCTTTAATTTTTGGCGCTCCGGCTGGCCCATGGAACAGAAGTGCAGCGGCGGCCGGGGTGTATTTTTTTTACTTGTGTTTTTCGCGCGCCAGCTGGCCCTTCGAACGGAAGGGCCATGGTGGCGGGGGGGGGGTGTTCCCCCACGGGCCATGCTGGCTCGCCCATGGGGAAGAATGGCTGCGGCGGTGGGCTTTTTTTTAACTTTTATTTTTCGTGCGCCGGCCGTCTCACTTGTTTTTCGCGCGCCGCTGACCCTTCGAACGGAAGAGTAGCGGCGGCGGGGTTTCCCCCCCCCCACGGGCCATGCTGGCTCGCCCGTGGGGTTGAATGGTTGCGGCGGCGGCTTTTTCTTAGTTTTGTTTTCGCGCGCCGGCTGCCTCATCGTTCTGCTCGCACATTGCGCGCAGGACGCTGGGGCTTGTAGTAATGTGTTGGTGCTTTGTGTTTGTGCTGCGTTTTTTAAAAATGCTTTTCTTTTGATTGGCTGCGGCGCGTGTTCGAACGCTGCTCCGTGCGAGAGCCTCTCAGCCTGATTGGCTCTGGCGCGGCGCGGCGCAAGGACTTTCGGGAAGTGATGTTCTTTGCGTTTCTTGCCGTTAGTGGGGCTGAGGCCCCCGTGCCGGATTTTTAAATCCTTCGTTGACCTGCGTAGGCAATTCGGCCGTGCTCTCGAAGGGAGGGTGCGGGTCAGTAGGGCGACGCATAGCAACGTATAGCCAATTCCAATGGTGAACACTTGGATTTATAGGTTAAGATTCATGGGCTGTTATTATATGTGACTATTTGCATTTATACCAGACAGATAAGTTTAGTTTTTGCAACACACCAACTCTCAAATTAATATGTTTTGCAACAGGATGAGATAGAATTTTAGGTTGTCATTTTCTCTGCTTAAACCAGGGGTGTCCAAACTATGGCCTGTGGGCCGTATCTGGCCCCCAACACAAATTCATCTGGCCCGTGCCACCCTCATTGCTCCCAGAAGTGGAAGTAAAATGCACTATTGCATGGGTGTGTTTTCTTTCCCCTTGTGGGAACGACGAAGGCGGCATGGGCCTCATGAATTGGCATTGGGGACCGACTCTGGCCTGCAGGCCGTGGTTTGGGCACACCTGCTTTCAAACCATGGTTCCCAACATGGGGCACTCGCCCCACAGTGAGGCAATTTGGTTTTTAAGGGTGGCAATTCAAGAATGGGAACCACGGGTTTAGACCAAGTAAATGGCCTTTTATGCTTCCTTCACATGAATAGGAGTTCAGTTTTTTGAATAATAAGAATCACATGTCATAGGAGGAGGCGCATCAGGATTTTAGAGATGCCAGGGTGTGGCATGGCCAAAAAAAAAGGTTGGGAACCTCTGCTTTAAAATCAGCATAGCCTAAAAGTCCTCTCCTTTTTATACTGTGGTGGTGGAAAACCCAAACCCCAGGTTGGTTTGCTCTTTGACCAAAGAAGCTTTCTACTTGCAAAATTGCTGAGACATACACCTTTGGCTGTCCAATTTTTGATTTTGTTCAAGTTGTCTTGGGAAATGAGTCTGAAATCTGAGAAACCTGGTAGTACTAACTTGAATAAGTTAGTACCTGGTAGTACTAACTACAATTAATTTCCCTTTTAACATCCAAGCAAAACCAACCTGGCTTGAACACTGTGCCTCAACCATTGGCCTGAAGAAGTGACTTTTGAGTTACGAAAACTTGCAATGTTTTCCTTCTTAAGTGACCCTATGAAAGGTACCGCCTCCCTTCTGCATTGGTTTGAATAATGGTGTCATTGCTTTGTAGACGTGGGTGCAGTTAATTGGCCCACCGTAATGCCTGCCTCTTCCTTCCTTCTGAGCTGCAGGGCTGGCACTGATCCCTATCAGTCCATCGTTCCAGCTGTGGCCCTGAAGCAGGGGTGCCCAAACTTTTTGGGCCATGGGCCGGTCACGTGGTTCCTCCCACCGGAAGCGGAAGTAAAACGCATCTTGCAATCTGTTTTGCAAAAGGATGAGATAGATTTTAAGCTGCCGTTCTCTCTGCTTAAACCAGGAGTGCCCAAACTACGGCCCATGGGCTGGATCCGACCCCCGATGTCAATTCATCCAGCCCACGCCACCCTCGTCGCTCCTGTACAGTTTGCGCACCCCTGCCCTGAAGGCAGTTTGTATCCCAGTTGTAAAACTCTGGAGCCTGTTTGTTTCTTGGTTTTTTTTCCCTTTGCTAGATCATCTCTCTGTTATGAATGCCTGTTTTAAAAGGAAGGAGAGAAGTAGCTCTCGTAATAACCCTGCTGTGACCCAGACTTTTCTCTTTCCCAAAAAGTAAAACAAACAACCTCATCATGGGAATGTTTCAATTGCAGTGCTTGTTGTGTCTCCTTCTTCCTCCAGGAAAGGTGGTTTGTCACCAAAAGCAACGTGGCCAAGTTTTTGGACAGCCTCCCACAGCCCCACAACTCTGGCCAACCGGATGCAGAAGAGGGTCCATTCATTGAAGTGCTGGACATCTCCCAAGGCAAAAGTCAGATCAGGTTAAAGGTAAAAGCTTGCTTTCCATATATAATAATAGGATGCCTTACTCTCGAGTAGGCCCTACTGTCCTTCTGAGTTGCAGCCCCCTGGCTGGACAACCCAGGAATCAGTTGTGTGTAGAATCAGGTAGCGTTGAGCCAAGAAATCACTCCAAGCATCTTCAGGCATTTTATAAGTGTATTGAAAGCATAGCAAGATACAGGATACAGTCCATCAAAAG
This sequence comes from Bradypodion ventrale, assembly GCA_035047345.1. Lineage (NCBI taxonomy): Eukaryota > Metazoa > Chordata > Lepidosauria > Squamata > Chamaeleonidae > Bradypodion > Bradypodion ventrale. The sequence continues at coordinate 502,586,101 of JAWDJE010000001.1, forward strand.
CATTTCAAAGCAAGGATATGAACCAAACTGGTTCTCTGAGGGATAGCCCAAAGGCCCCCCCCTTCCTCTCAAAATTCTACATTTTGGCTGCTTGCAAAGCACAAATTCCAGAGAGTGTCTGAGTGAGTGTGTGTTTCTACGTCTCTGGGTTATATCTCCTCCCACAGGGTCCACCTTTGGCCCACCCCCTTAGGGATTCCAACCAATGATCTTACAGCAAGACATGTCAATCACACATTGGGTTTCATTTCTTCTACAACACAAGGAATCTCATGAGGTAAAATTGTTTACATTCTTCCACTCCCCTGGATTTGAAATTACCATTTTGAAAAAGACACAGGGTATACCTAGTTCTCCTTCGTATAGTTTGTGAATCCCCACTATTGGGTTATGCGCCTGTGCAGAACACTGATCGGAGGCTTAAAAGCTCATTGGCCAAAAGTTTTGGCAGTAAGACCGCCTACCGTACCGCCCACCCTGAGGCGCTAGTCCGCCATTTTACCTCAGTTCTCTTCTTTCCGCCTCAGTAGCAGGACGATCATTGAGAGCTTCCTCATTTTTTTCGTCTTTTCTGAGGAAAAGTCTTTGACGAACTTTACAATTTTTTCCGGCAATCTTGTCCTTCGGGCAGGATTGCCACCCCGGTGCTGTTTCTTCTTTCTGGTGGACTCAGTTACTGACCTCGCTCCGGTCACCGTTTCCTCCCTCAAGGGGGTGGTGGCTGGCCTGCCCTTCGGGGTGCTCGCCTTCTCGAACCTTCCGTCGGGAAAAATTTTTCATGGCTGCAGCTTTCAAGCAGTGTTCTGCTTGCCTGAAGAAGTTCCCTGCCTCTGACGGGCATAGCCTCTGTCTTTTCTGTCTGGGAGAATCGCACCAGAGCCAATCCTGCGTTCACTGCAAGAACTTTACACGGCTTGCAGTTCAGAACCGGAGTAACCGGTTAAAAACGCACCTTATGGAGCTCGCCTTGGCTCCCGCCGCGGCTGCATCCACGTCTGCTGGTGCCTCTCAGCCTACTCGGCCTCTGCCTCTACCATCTTCTTCTTCCACCCTCTCCATCAGGAAGAAGAAAAAGAAGGAGAAAAATGGGGAGAAGAAAAAGAAACATAGGTTGGAGGAAAGGCGATCACTCCCACCTACGCCTCGCCCTCCTATTTCTCCCGGGCCTTCGCCTCCCTTTTCGGTCACGAGATGTCCTTCACCTGGATCCTCAGTGTGGGGCGGACGGTCCTCTTCGGGATCGCCTGCTAAAGGACGCAGGACTGGGGCTCCAGCTCGCCCACTGCAGGTGGTCGCTTCTCCGCCTCAAGAGAGGGGCCGTCCACCCACTAGGCAGGCATCTGTCTCTCCGAGGCCTAGAACTCCGACGATAGACAAACCGCCAAACACCATTCCGGCCACCGTTTCGTCTCCAATTATACCGGCCACCGTTTAGCCTGCCACCGTCTCGTCCCAGCCATCTGCGGTGGATGCGACCCAGGTGGACTTCTTCAAGGGAATGTTCGAGGCCATGGCGAAGTCGTTCGCCCAACAGTTCAAGGCCTCCATCCCTGCGGCCTCTGCGGCTCCGGTACCGACCACCGCAAGCCCCAGGGATGTTGGCCTTGCTGCCGCTCCGCCGCCCTCTCGAGGGTCGAGCGTTCGCTCCGCTGGCCTACCCATATCGTCTTGGTGTGGTCCAGACGTCGATGCGGTGAGCTCCCAGCCCGTAGACCCGCCCAGGCCGTACTGGCGCGGTCCCGACGTGGATACTAGGATTCCTCCCTTGTCCTCTGATGATTCCAGCGTGTCTTCAGAGGAGGACAAGGGAGACGTCGATGCCGACAAGACGCCGGACCAGGCTATCGGCGCGGTTGACCCACCGCGTGGTGAGGACCAACGCTTCCTCACGGCGATGCTCACCCGTTTGGGTACCACTCTTAATCTGAAGGTGGACCAACCGCTGCTGGAGGGCGAGGACCAAATGACCGCCAAACTGGACAAAAAGGCGATTCGGCCGGTCCACATCACCATGCTTCCTTCCATGTTGACGTCAGCGAAGGCAACATGGAAGAAGCCGGTGTTGTCTCACTCCGTTTCGTCCAGACTCGACAGAACGTATAGAGTCCTGGATGAGAACGTCGAGTTTCTCCAGGTGCACCCTTTGCCAAACTCTTTGGTGGTCAAGACCTTCCAACATAAAACGGCCGACAGCGGTTTCCCTTTGACTCCGGAAGGGAAGAAGCTGGACGCGGTGGGCCGTAAGTTTTACGCCACCGGTTCTCTCTTCCTGTGAGCTGCGAACTACTCAGCGGCCATGGGCCTCTATCAGTCCCACCTCTGGGAGCAAGTGAAGACCCTTGCTGCGAAACTGCCTGCCGATGCCCAGAAAGGATTCGACTCTCTGGCTACGGAAGGAGACTTTCTGGCAGAACAACAGATGCGGACTGCCAGGCACATTAACGATTACGCGGCCAAGGACATGTCCTCTGCCATCTTGCTCCGTCACCATGCTTGGCTCAGGGGCACCTCTCTCGATGATGCCATGAAGAAGCTCATCGAAGAGTTTCCACTTGATGGGCAAGGCCTGTTTGGACAAAATACCGATAAGGTGCTTAACGAACTGCGGCAGACGAATTCGACGGCTAAGTTCCTGGGGCTCACCACGCCGGCTCAGCCTACCAAGCCACGGTTCCAGCCCTTTACCCAACGGTATCAGGGGAACCCCCAGCAACAGGGTGGCTCGACCGACCAGCCCAGGGCCAGTTTCTATCAACAGAGTCGCCAACACAAGCCTCGCTACCAGCCCTATGGACAGGGCAAGTGGACCGACGCAAAATCCAAGTCCCGGGTTTGAAGTCACGAAGGCCAAGGCTCTCTCGCTCCACCTCCCGTACCTCCCCCTCTGGAACTTCCTCCAGGTGTGGTCCGGCATCACGAATGACCGGTGGGTCTTGAAGATCTTGTCCGCTGGTTACGCCATCAAGTTCGTACGGATGCCTCGGGTAGGAAAAAACCGTTTCACCACCTCGTCCCCCCCATTTGGAAGAAGAAATATCAACTCTTCTGTCCAAGGGAGCCATCGAGCGGTTAACACCGACCGATTGGGACAACGGTTTCTACTCGAGGTACTTCGTGGTTCAGAAGAAGGACAGAGGACTTCGGCCAATTCTGGACCTGCGCCACCTAAACAAGTGCATCCACACCAGGAAGTTCCGGATGGTGACCCTCCAGACCGTCCTCCCTCTCATCAACAAGGGGGACTGGTTCACAGTGATATACCTCAAGGACGCTTATTTCCACATCAGCATCCTCGAGGATCACAGACGGTTCCTCCGGTTCAGAATGGGAAACTGTGTACCAGTACCGGTGCCTACCGTTCGGTCTGGCTACAGCGCCGAGAGTCTTCACCAAGTGCATGGCTCCGGTGGCTGCCTTCCTCCGTCAGAAGGGGATCAGGGTCTTCCCGTACATTGACGACTGGTTGATTGTCTCTCCCACCAGCTCGTCGTCCATTCGGGACACGGAGTTCACGGTTTACCTCATGGGGAGTCTTGGCCTCAGAATCAACTTTGCCAAGTCAAAGTTGAATCCTTCTCAGCGCGTCGAGTACATTGGAGCGGTACTCGACTCGCTAGCTACCAGGGCCTTCGCCCCCCCGAAACGCTTACTGGACATTGCACAAGGGGTAAGCGAATTCAGGGACAAGCCATTTATCAGGCAAAAAAGGCACAGAGACTTTTAGGCCTCATGGCCTCAACGACGGCGGTGATTCCTAACGCCAAGTTAAAGTTCCGGTCCCTGCAGTCATGGGTCCTCCACGAGTTCGACCCGCTCATTGAGAGCCAGTCCAAACAGCTGATTCCGTCTCCAGAACTGGTGGACCAGCTAGTGTGGTGGACGACACCCCTCAGTGTGGCCACGGGGAAGAACTTTTACCCCCTGCAACCTTCGTTGCAGGTTTTGACCGACGCAAGCAACCTCGGCTGGGGGGCTGCTTGCGGGACTCTGACGGTCAACAACATTTGGTCGCCTCATGAGATGGTGCACCATATCAACTATTTGGAGCTGCTGGCCATTTGGAAGGCCCTACGTTCCTTCGAGGCTCTGCTCACCGGCAATGTGGTTCAAGTGGCCTCGGACAATACCACGGCGGTGGCATACCTGAACAAGCAAGGAGGGACGAGGTCCACCATCCTGCTTTATCTTGTGGTGCAACTTTGGGAGTGGTGCCTGGAAAGACACATCTTTCCAATTGGAGTACACATTCAGGGCAAGCTGAATGTCTTGGCCGACCACCTCAGCCGTCTCACCTCGACGACCCACGAGTGGGAGCTGGACGACGAGGTGTTTCAGTCCCTTTGCAGGGCTTGGGGGACTCCGAGCATTGAACTCTTTGCGTCGGAGTCCAACAGGAAATGCCACAGGTACTGTTCCAGGGCAGGCATCGGACTGAACTCTGAGGGCGATGCCTTCATGAAACGGTGGGATCAGGACTACCTCTACGCCTTTCCTCCGTTTCCTCTGGTTCAGAAGGTCCTCACCAGGATGTACCAACACCGGACCAACGCAATCCTGGTGGCGCCGGCGTGGCCTCGTCAGCCCTGGTTTCCTCTACTGTTGCACATGTTGTCACAGTATCGCACGCTACCGGAATCGCCAACTCTTCTCCAAATGGAACACGGCCAGCTCCACCATTCGGACCTGCCCAGCCTCCACCTCACCGCATGGAGGATAACCCCAGACTGTCCAGGATCTTGGAGTTAGCACGGCGTCCTTCCACAAGGAAGTCCTATGCCTCGAAATACAGGCATTTTTGTGCCTTCCTGGCATTCCAGCAGGTGTACCCTCCACAGGTTGGACTGCAGGACATCATGGCCTACCTCCTCCATTTGGCGGAGTCTGGCCTTAGCATTACCTCCATTCGGATCCATCTGGCAGCGGTGGTGGCTCACTCTCCAGCTGGTTCGCCTGCGTCTTGTGCCTTTTGCGACCAGACGGTAAAGCGTTTCCTCAAGTGATTGCGAAACGCTTTTCCGCCGGTCAAGACTCCAACAGCACAATGGTCTTTGTCTGCCGTTCTGAACGCACTCACCAGGACTCCTTTCGAGCCTATGGCTACCGCGGATGTTCGTCTCCTCATGTGGAAGACTGCATTTCGGGTGTTTATCATGTCTGCTCGACAAGCTGGTGAACTGGTTGCTCTGCGGGCAGACGCACTATTTCTTCAGTTTTTCAATGACCGCATGGTGCTCCACACGGACATCACCTTCCTTCCTTCCTAAGGTAGTCTCCCAGTTTCATATGGCGCAGACTATCTCATTGCCAACCTTCTTCCAGAACCCCACCAACGCCCAAGAAAAGACTTGGCACACGCTGGATGTGAAACGAGCTTTATTGTTTTACACCAGCAGGACAAGGGAGTTCAGGAAGTCACAGCGTCTATTTGTTGCATATGGAGGAATGTCCAAGGGTGAACCCATCTCTGCCCAGAGGTTCTCTAAATGGATTACATCTACCATCTAACTGGCCTACGAGTCTGCCTCGTTGCCACCTCCGCCGCATGTCAGGGAGCATTCTACGAGAGCGGTTGCCACATCCACTGCCTTTTTGGAGGGCACTCTGCTTGAGGACATCTGTAAGGCTGCCACCTGGTCCAGACCTTCTACATTTGTCCAACATTACAGAGTGGACACCAGAGCCACTGCGGACGCCAGACTTGGTCGTGTCGTCCTTGCCAGAGGGCTCCGGGCGCATCGCCCTTGACGGTCCATTCTACCTGACCAGCATACTCTTCGTGGGATCATCTCATCCGACTGCCCACCAACCATGTAAGCGTGAGCTTGCTAATCTCCCAATAGTGGGGATTCACAAACTATACGAAGAAGAAAGTTCGGTTTCACTTACCAGTGATAACTTTCGTTCTTCAAGTATATAGTTTGTGAATACACACGACCCACCCTGCCTCCCCTCTTGAGCTGCACGGATGAGATCAATTGGTTTATCCTGTGCTTGGCTTAAGTATGGAACTGAGGTAAAATGGCGGACTAGTGCCTCAGGGTGGGGGGTCTTACCACCAAAACTTTTGACCAATGAACTTTTAAGCCTCCGATCAGTGTTCTGCGCAGGCGCATAACCCAATAGTGTGTATTCACAAACTATATACTCGAAGAACGAAAGTTATCACTGGTAAGTGAAACCGAACTTTCTGTCACACCGTAGCTACATGATCACTCATTTGCCGGGAGGCCACAACCTCTCTCCAGTCCTGTTGCCTGCGGTTTGTAAGGATGTGCTTAATGTAGGGGCACATGTTCCCTGGAGAGTTTATCAGAAGGGGTGTGTTCATTGCACAGTAAATATGGGCACCTCACGGCCTCTTTCCCCACCTCATTATAGGCTTTATTAAGTTATATACCTACCTCCTTTATCAGGCAGGTCATAACCTGCTCCTGGGCCAGAATTTGGTCTTCCAGAGTGTTCTGGACAAGTGACCTTGGGCCAAGTCCTCTTAGGCCATTTCACTGGCACATCCTTCTCATGTTTGAGCAGGCTGACATTTGTGAAAGTTGCATAAGGAGGTTTTTGGTACCCACTTAATGTTGATGTAAACTTTTAGCAGAGTCGTATGCAGTGCACCTGGCAAGGTGGTCCTTTGCGGGGGAAACAGGCAGACAGAGCTTGGTGCAGAAGAAAAAATCAAAGTAGGTTTACTCAGGAAGTAAAAAGATGCAAGTATATACAGTGCAACAACTGTAACACAAAACCGATATATTCTCTTGGGCTGCTCAGTTGACCTCACTGAGACAGTCCAGTTGTGCTCTGTACAAGTCCATTAACAGTTCAGTAGCCGTCCAGTCCAGCAGGGTTAGAACATAAGAACAGCCTTGCTGGAACAGGCCACAGCCCATCCAGTCCAGCATTCTGTCTCACACAGTGGCTCACCATTTCCTTAATGCAAGCTGTAGTGACAGCCTAAGCCAAAGAGTTCTACAGCTTGTCCTTCTGGTGGAGGCTTACACCCAGGTAGTCCTTCTTTAAGATCCAGCAAGCACAGGTGGCATATCAGGCAAAAGCCATCATCAGGATCAGCGCAAAGATTCGGTCCTCGTAGCAGGTTCTGGAAGACGCAGGAATCTTCGTCCAGACTGTCAGCAGAGGAAGTTGAGCACTGTAGCTCAGGCAAGTTGAGCATTGTAGCTGGAAGTCTGCAGTCCTGCTCTGTCCTAAACACACTGGCCCATGGAGCACACCAGGGGAAAGTCCCAACACCTCCTGTGTGCCCCTGCAGTAGGGTCTCAAAGGCATCACAGACATAATATGCCTTGCAACCAGTTAGGGTGTGAGGCGAAGACTTACATCTCCTAACAACTTCCACACACTGAGGTCCACAGGTACCCTTTGCTCAAAAAACAGATTCAGTGTATGCACACATGCTGGATCTTGTGTAGTGGATAAACTGCTGTATTGCAGCCACTACTACTGACGTTGTGAGTTCATTGCTGACTGGGATCAAGGTACACTCAACAGATAAGGTTGACTCAGTCTTCCGTCCTTCTGAGATTAGTATAATGAGCACCCAGCATGTTGGGGGCAAAATGATAATGACCTTGTGAACTGCCCAGAGAATGCACTAAGTGCTGTGGGGTGGTATATAAGTGTAATTGCTATTTTATTGGATTATATCTGCTGGAATCTGTCACACAACATAAAAAGTTACTTTTCCATGGTCTGATTTTCTCGAGCAATTCTATGCTCTTTCATCATATCTTTACCTATAAGGAAGGACATTAACCATTGGAATGTAAGAAAGGCTCCCACACCCATCCTTACTGTCCTGTACCAAGCCGCCTGCACTTGCCTTTACCCGGCCTGCACAGCGCCGCAAGGGTCCCGCAGTCGGCAGTGAGGCAATAGCCCCACGAATGCAAACAAAACAAAACAACTTCAATTCCCAACGTCCTCTGCGCTGCGCCGCTCCTTAGCCAATCAGGCTGACAGGCAAGAGCAAAGAGAACATTGGGAATGGCCCAATAGAAACCAAGTCGCAGGGAAAAAACCCGCCGCACGAACACAAACAAAATAAACTAAACTTCAAGTCCCAGCATCCTACATGCCGTGAGCACTTCAGCCAATCAGGCTGAAGGGTGTGAGCGCACAGAACGCTGAAAAAGCCAGTGCGCAAAAAATAAAATAAAAAATTCCTCATGCAACGGGAGCGCAAGGCTGCCACAGGCGGACAAAGCACCTCACGGCCTTGCAAACAAAAATCCTCAAAAAACCACGACGAGGCAACCGCCAGCCTTCTTTCCCGGAGCAACGGGGAGAAGAGGGAGTCCCTCTCCTCCCCGCTACCTTGCCGAAGACATGGCGAGACCACCGCTGGCCTCAAGGTAAGTTGAGCCGGGGTGGGAAAAAAACAGCAGGTAGCAATTTGTCAGGGGAAGCACACTCTCAGGTGAATGACTGGATGCTGCCTTTCTACTACCCACACTGCTATTTCGAGAAGTACCACGAAACAGTGGTGGAGGTAATGAAAAGCAGCAGCCAGCAATCCGCAAGGAAGAGCACCACCCCTTATGGATCGTTGCCTGCCAATGTCCCTGTTAGGTAAGCCAAGGGAAAAAGGAGGCTCAGAGAAGAGAACCACTGTGAAGCAGACAGCTCTTCTCTATTTCCTTTTCACCTGACCTACCTAACAAACATTACCGGTCGAAAAGCGAGCTAGCTGCCGACTCTTCCTTTTCCCCATCACTGCATCAAAACCAAATTTCGAAGCAGCAATGGGGTAAAGAAGAAATGTCAGGCCGTTCTTCACACAACAAAACACAACAACAACAAAACCAGTTAACCAAAACGCAAAGCACCAAAATTGATAAAATACAAATAAATAAACAAATAAAATAAACCCATTAAACAACAAAACAATAAACAACAAAATCAACAAAAACACCCGAAATACCAAAGGCTAACGAAAAACCATAAAAGCACACTAAAACACCTATCTACAACACGAAAATACTGAAATCAACAAACAATAATATCACAAATTAAAGAAATACAGGAAAAAATAACAACCAGAAATAATTAAAACACTTAAACACATCTAAAACCCACAATACAGACAAACAAACAAGCCGAAACACTTTGGGGGGTTTAAGTGGAAATTCTCTACTTAAACTCCCCAGCCCAACACCACAAAATCAAAAGAAACAAAAAAAAAACCAGAATAAACAATCAAGAGCACTTACCAAACACGTCCTCCCTCCATGCGTCTGGAACTAAACTGAACAAGGAAGAAAAATAACAGTAATCTTAATAACAGCCCCACCTAAAGGCCGGAAGAGTAAAAAGTCAAAAAATATGTAAAAAATCAAAATGACAAATATAAATAAAATAAAGTCAAAAACCACAAATTCAAACCAACCCCACCCCAAACCACCCCTAACCAAAAACACACACATAAAAACTGCCCGGCAAGGCCGGGCACAAATATGCTAGTCCAATATATATGCTAGACCTGTGCTATTTCACACACAGAAATCTCTTTATTGAGAAAGAAATATAGGTTTTTAGGCATGGTAACAGCAGGGATGGTCAAGGTTTATTTTTTTTTTCAGATTCTAAGTCAATGAACCCTAACTTGTGAACTGCCCAGAGAGTGCACTAGGCGCTATGAGGTGGTATATAAGTGTAAATGCTTTTGAATTTAAACTACATGGAGTTAAATGTAGGCTCAGCACAAGAGAATATTTCAAAGTAGGCTTAACTAAGCTTTCTAGACGTCAACCTACTTATGCCTGGAACAGGATATCATTCCATTTATTCAGAGATGATAAATGCCCCTTTAGAAGGCATGGGAGTCTTTCTATGACTATTTTGGCCTTCTAATGAACATCAAGCCATGTCACCCCTATATTACAATCACAAACCCAAAACAAGATAGCAGAACATGCGTGGAATATCTTATTTTTTCACAACACATGGAAGCCCCTGGGTAAAGCATATGAGCCTGATAAGTAACAACTACATTATTTCTTTGAAAGAGAGGATTGAATGTTATCAGCTATTGAATGACCTGCTTGCAGATACCGGTTCCTTTCCAGGCAGTCCTAATCTTGGATCCAGCGGCAAAAGCTCAGGGCTACAGTTTGGACTTTACCCCCTTGGCTGGAGGAGAGAGAGAGAGAGAGAGAGTGTGTGTGTGTGTGTGTGTGTGTGTGTGTATGCATTTTCTCACACATGTCCTGGAAAACACCAGAGTACAGTGAGGTTTATTTCCAAGCCACTGCAGCACAAGCTCTTGTGAACAGACCAACGCTTTAACACACAGCCTCTGTGAGAAGGTGTTGACCACAAGTGCTCTGCCCAACACAAGGCATTTACCCTGAACTATTCTGTTTGGGTGCTAGTTCTCAAACAAATAAGAGAAAGTACTTTTTCACCCAGAGGATTACTGGTCTATGGAACTCCCTGCCAGAAGAAGTGGTGACAGCTGTCAGTCTTGACAGCTTTAAGAAAGGATTAGACAAGTTCATGGAGGACAAGGGTATCAATGGCTATAATTATAATGGATGCCTAAGGACAACCTCCGGGTTGGAGAGATAGGCAGGATATCTCTCAATGCCATTTCCAGGGAATCCTAAGCAGGTGAAGGCATCTCCTTGGGAAGAATACCCTGAAGCCAAGGGTGAGCCACTGTGTGAGACAGAATGCTGGACTGGATCATGGGCCCCTGTGGCCTGTTCCAGCAAGGCTGTTCTTATGTTCTTATGACTGCAGTGGCTTAGTGGTTAAGACGTTAAACTTGATGACTGGAAGGTCAGCAGTTTAAGACCCGAGTGCTGCATGACAGGAGTGAGTTCCCGTCTCTGTCCCAGGTCATGCCAACCTAGCAGCTCAAAAGCAAGACATTGCAAGTAGATAAATAGATACCACTTTGGTGGGAAGGCAAACCGTGTCCCGTGTACTCTGGTTTCTAGTTATGCCTGCCGCATGTCCTTGGAAAAGTCTGCATATACAGACAGTGCTGGCTCTTTGGCTATAGACAGAGATGAACACTGAACCCTAGAGTCAGATACGGTTTTGAGCAAGGGCGCATCTGTGACTCTCTCTCTCTCTGTGTAAGTCAGGTTCTGCTATATCAGGCTTGTGAAACTCCCGCTGTGTTTACAGGAAACCAAGAGACCTGCTCAGGGGAAAACCAGTTGGGTGGCTGAGCTCACTTTCAGCAGCACGTCTCCATTTCCACCCCAGTCTCTACAGTAGTGACCATTATATCCCCAACAATATCCCGACTTTTCTCTTTGCAGACTCAGGACCACAACAGCTCCAAATCTGACCAGACAGAATCGGGGAAAGAAGACGAGGAGGCCCGTGAAAATAGCAGCAAACTCTCAGCAGAGGTAGAGGGTGGCCCCCCCGTGCAAAGCAAAGGAGGTTCAGAGTCACGTCCAGGCACAGAAACAATGGGGAAAGTTGGCAAAAGGCCAGAGCATTGTCTGGCGCTTGACCCCGGTCAGCTCAGCTCAGCAGTTCCTGAGAAACTGCAGGCACATGAACCCCATGAGTCACAACGTCCTTCCACAGCCTGTGAAGAAACTGGACTCACGACCCCGGCCCAGCTTACCGGGATGGAGGAAGAGGAGATTCATCCAGAGCCAACACGGAGCAAGCAAGGGGGGTTCAGCAATCCAGCCCCCGCTGTGGTAAAGGAAACCAACATGCAAGACGGGAGTGTGGAGTACATTTGCTGCCACACCACATCCTGTCCTGTCACCTTTCAGAATCCTTTCTTGTATGAACTGGATTGATTTGGCTGTGCTTGTGGCACTGAACTGAGCTCCTGACATGTTCTGATTCTGGTTTCCCTTTGACTGGGAAGATTTGGGGGTGGGGGAAGCATGGCTAGAAGTCTTCCATTTACAGTACTTAAAAGATTCGTTTCAGAGAATCCCAGGGTTCAGAGGAAGATTGAGGGCAGTTCATTAAAGGCAAGCTATTTATTTATTTCATTTTTGGCCTAGCTGAGTGGTCAAAAGCACGCACGAACCACATTCAGTAGGCTTTATCTCAGTTTATTCAGCTGAACCCTGGGACCTTTCTTTCCTCGATCAACCAGAAGCCACCACGGAACAAAACAAAAAAACTCTCTCGATTGTCCAGACCAGTTTCCTAACCTTTGGTTTTTGGACTTCAGTTCCCAAAAGCCTAAGCCAATTCCCCAAAGCACTGCTCAGCCCATGGACTGACTGAGGCTTCTGGGAATTGAAGTCCACCAATGTTCTGCGAAACATAGTTTGGGAAACACTGGTCCAGACCAAGATTTTGCCCAAGACCTGTTTACCTTGGCATGGCTTGTGTGGGCGACATTGGATGGTACCTTCATTTTGTTTTACCTTCTAGATCTCTACCACTTTAACACAAACTATGTGCTACTTTTCTGATGAAACATTCCTCTGGCACATTTCTAAGGGGCTCTTGCTGTCAGCATTCATTTCAGGAGTGAGTTCCTATGGCAGGGGAAAAATACCCCTCTCTTAAAATCAATAAATAGCAGTTGGGTAAATCCAGTCTCTAGCCCCGTGGTCTGTGTGGCTGGCTCTTTGCGGAGTCATGCACATAGACAGGTGGAGAATAGTTTGTTCTCCCCCCCCCCCCCCCCAATGCCAAAACCGGCCCTTACTACATTGCTTACACCAACTTAATTGTTGTCCACTTTAGGGCACGGAGATAAAAATCCCTGAAGCAGGTCTTCTGAGAAAATAGTCTCTCAGACTACTCAACCAAATGCCTTTACTTAGATCAGGGGTGCCCAAACTTTTCAGGCCATGGGCCAGTCACGTGGCTCAGTGGGACGGTCATGTGGTTCCTCCCACCGGAAGCGGAAGATATATTTTGCAACAGGACGAGATAGATTTTTAGGCTGCCATTTTCTCTGCTTAAACCAGGGGTGCACAAACTATTCCCCACAGGCCAGATCCGGCCCCCAACACCAATTCATCCAGCCCACAGTGTCCTCGTCACTCCCAGAAGTGGAAGTAAAATACGCCTGTACGGGTCACCCCTGACTTAGGTAAAGATATTTCGACATTAGAGGAGCTGACTTTAAAGAAAGGCATGAGTCTCAGGGTTAGCCATCCACACGGCCCCACCAGTTTGCTACCACTACAAACAGTTCACAAAGAAACCTTTGGGCAAGTCTCAAACCCATCCTCGATGCCAGAAACAGTGCGAGGTCAGCCATGAGGAGTAGGAACCACGGAGAGGAACAAGTTGAATTTCCCATGCACAGATGGGTTTCATCATCCTGTTTGAAACCGCAGCTCTCAAAATTTAAACACTTTCAAACCAATCGACGCGGCTGCCCTGAGTTATATAATGCCACGAGTGGTCCAGCCGTCAAGATCCCCATCTACATTTTAGGGAGAGAGCTCCTTTCCAAGGCAGAGCCCTGCTAATTGGCACACTTCAAAGCGCACTGTCTTGCTAAAATGGCCTTGAGATACTCCTGGGCACCTTTGGGAATGCTTGCGCTTCAGAGGAATTTTTTTCATTTAAATCTAGTAATGATTAGGTTGATTCTTGTTTACCAAAAATAGTCAGTCTCCTCAAACGCAGAGAGCACCATGAAACCAAGAGGCAGCTGTCTTTAAAGTCCCACTCCTTTGACATGGGAGAATTCCTCCCCACTGGCCAAAATGCACTGCCTACCTATGGGCCAGAAATGACCTGTAGGCCTGGGAAATTGGCACCCCTAAAATTTAGTCCGAGAAGTGCGTCCCAGTGAAGAGAGTTAGAATTTCCAGTAGCCATAAAGTGCATAATCTCCGAGAGAAGTTCTTTTACACTGGGGCGCATCTTTCTGGTGGATTGGGTTCTTAAAACGCAGGACATAGATTTAGTTGCAAATCAAGGTTGCAAAGAAGCTCTGCAACATGAGTTCTCTTTTCTCACCGAGTAATTAGTTTCTATTTTGGGTTTTAAGTGCCTCCAGTTCTCTGCTCTTTCTTCCTGCAACCCTGTTTTTAAATTGTTCATTAACTCGCATTGCCTCATTTGAAGGCCATGGTTGTTTCAGTAACAAGAAGTAAATGGTTACAGTAGTTTCCAGTTCAGTTTTTCAAATGGGTTACTTGTATTGTTCATGCGCGCGCACACACACCCGCCCCCCCAGCCTTGGCTCTCTGCAATGTGCCATCAATTTCGTACAAAACTTTTAATTTGTACTGTTAAAATTAAAATGCAGTTTATTCTTCCAAACCATTGAGAGACTCTTATTACAAAAACATGATTATTATTTTATTCTGGCAGAACTAAAAAAAAAGTTGCTGATTTCTACATTAAAGTGAAAAGAAATTGTTTTCCAGCCCCACAACCGCCCCTTCGTCACAAGCAGGTCGCAAATGAAATGCCTTTGCAGAGAGAGTAAAGAGACCCAGGTTTCAAACAAACCTGTGCATGATTATGGGATATTGAGCGATTGGAGATTCCTACTTTGTGGAGTCAAGGAAGAGAGTTGCAAAGCCAAGGGAAAGCTGGCCTTTGGAAACTGAATGGCACTGAGTTGGGACCGTCTGTTTTAGACACCCTTTTAAAAAAAAAGGGGGGGGGTTTAGAAACCTCTCGTGTTTCGCTTGCAAAGTCCTTCAAGGGACCTGGGCAGGCCTTTGGGGAAGAAAAGGGTAGGGCAGCCATGGCGAACCTTGGCACTCCAGGTGTTCTTGGACGTCAGTTCCCAGAAGCCCAAGTCTCTGTGAATCCATATGAATGGGTTTACTGTGTGTAAACCCATTTGTGTGGGTTCACAGACACTTGGGCTTCTGGGAATTGATGTCCAAGAACACCTGGAGTGCCAAGCTTGGCCACCCCTGGGTTAGAGTCTCCCCCTCTTGACCCTTGACAGGGTGTCACTGGAGGCGCCGGTAGCTTTTGCAGAGCTCGTGGTCGCGGATGTCTCCCCACCCGCCGTTCTTGACGTGGGGGCTGAGCGGGGCCAGCGGGAAGCGCTTGCCCAGGGTCAGGGCGGGTGGGAAGAGGTGCTCCCGGTTGGCCTCCAGCAAGGCCTGCAGGTGGGCCACCAGGGCCTCGGGCTGGCAGGCCTGCCGGCGGTGGTGCATGCCGCAGTCCCCGGTGTGGAAGACGCGAGGCACCTGGGGCACCAGCACCTTCCAGAAGCGGGGCAGGCAGGAGACAGTCAGGTGCTGCAGTGTCCAGTCCCAGTTGTAGTCGTCGTAGGTGCAGAAGGCCTCGGTGCAGGCGCGCAGCTGGAGGTAGGCCTGGCGGTCCATGACCAGGCCCATGTTGTGCTCGGTGGACTTCCAGGTCTTGAGGTCCACCTGCCCGGCGCTGTGCCCGGTGAAGCTGCCCGGCTTGAGGGGGGCATAGGAGCCCAGCGAGAGGACCTGGCAGTCAGGGCAGTGCTGGGGGCGCAGGGCCCAGAGTCCCCTGAGCACGTGCAGGAAGTCCGGGGCCAGGTAGTGGTCCTCCTCGAGGAAGAGGATGGGGCCCTGGTGCCCGCGCAGGGCCCGCACCCGCTCCCAGACGAAGTGGAGCTTCCACCACCAGTGGTGCTTGGCCTGGGCGAAGGCCGCCTCGCGGTAGTGGCCGAAGCTGTCTGGGAAGGCGGCATTGAGGCAGCCCTGGTGCTCGGCCGCTGCCCGGCCCAGGTCCCGCGGGCAGTCGCGCGGGTCAGTGCCTGGGAACTCGCCTGGGTACAGCTGCCGGCTGAAGGGGAAGAAGATCTGCAGGACGGCACAGAAGTCCACACTGGCCGCCAGCGCGTTCAGCTCGGCCGACCAGACGTCGTGGCTCAGCACCAGCAGCAGCCGCTCCACGCCCGGCGCCCTGCGCAGCGAGGCCAGCAGGTGGCGCAGGTGGGCGGCCCGCGAGTGCACCTGCACCACCACGGCCACCGGCAGCACAGGCGCAGACGCAGCAGCAGCAGCAGCAGAGTCCCCTCCGCCGTCCCCCTCCGCCTCCTCCGGGCGCCACCCGCCGCCGGCCAAGCCCAGCAACGGCTGGTCGAAGTTGAGGCGGTAAACCCGCGAGCGGTAGAGCAGCGTCCGGTTGGCCGGCACCAAGCCTTCCTCCTCCTCCTCCTCCTCCGCTGGCGGCGCTTCGCCCTCGCCCTCCGCCGCGGACCACGAGGCGTTGGCGCCCGCCCGGAGGAGCAGCGGCAGCCCGGGGGTGGCGGGGGCCGGAGCTCCCCCCGGGACGGGCGGCGGGGACGGCTCTTCCTCTCCTCCTCCTCTTCCTCTCCCTGCCGCCGCCGCTGCTGCTGCTGCTCCTCCGGTGGTCCCTCCTCCTCCTCCTCCTCCTCCTCCTGCCCCCCAGAGAACGAGGGCGCAGGCGGCCAAGGCCAAAGCCAAGAGCAGCAGCAGCGCCAGGACTTTGCGCTTGTAGATGCGGAGCCTCATGGCCTTCCTCCTCCTCCTCCTCCTCCCGGCCTCGGCTTGTCCTGCTGCCCGGCCTCGCTTAGCGACCCCCGGCGGCTCCCAGGCTGCTGCGCCTCAGTCAGCGGGAAAGCCCCGCGCAGCGGAAGGGCGGTGGGTGGAGGAGGAGGAGGACGAGACCCCCGGCGCCCCTTCCCGCCTCCGCTCCGCTCCGCTCCACCGGCAGCCCCGGGGCGCCACGCCGAGGGTGCATCGCCCCCGCCGCCGCCCCCCGGCTGGTTGGCTGGCTGGCTGGCTCTCCTCCTCCTCCTCCTCCTCCTCCGGAAGGCAGGCAGGGCAGGGCAGCCGGTGACGAGGATCCCTAGTCCGCTTGGGCTGGCCCTGGCCCCCCGCAGCAGCAGCAGCAGCAGCAAGAGCAGGGGGAGGGAGGGAGGGAGGGAGGGAGGAACGAACGAGGCCGGCGGCTCCGCCCCGGACGTGCTGCCTGGGCTGGCCACGATCCGCCGCCTGCAGCCCGCCTCCCGCCGCCGCCTCCCGCCGCGCAACGCGACCTCCGCCTCCGCCTCCGCCTCCGCAGTCAGCTTGCTCTGCTCTGCTCTGCTCTGGCCGCCAATCGCGGAGTGAGTCCCTCGGGGTGGAAACGGTTTCGCCTCTTCTTCTTCGCTAAGCTTGCGCCTTCTTCCCCTGCTGCTGCTGCGCCGGTTTGGGCGGGGGGTGGGGGTGGGGGTGGGGGGTGTCTTCCCTTGGGGGGCTCTTCCGCCCCCGGCCCGAGGCAGCAGTCGTTCCCAAAGACGCCCTTGACCGATTCTTGGGCCGCCCCCACGACACGCAGTAGAATTTCGACAGCACACAATCGAGCACATTGTTGCATTCGCCCCAAGGGAGCTGGGCTGGGCTGGGCTGGGCTGGGCTGCAGGCAGTCAGAGTGGGGCTCAACTCTGTGGCTAAGTCAAGAAGACGCTGGACTTGGAGGGCGACGGCTGGGAAGGCGGGACGAGCTCGGTTCCCGAGGGCCGCACGACGGAGTGAGCGCCCGTCTCTGTCCCGGCTCCTGCCAACCTAGCCGTTGGAAAGCACAGACATTGCAAGGAGATCAATAGGGACCACTTCCGTGGGAAAGGTAAACAGCGTTCCGTGCACTCCGGTGTCGAGGCGTGCCTGCCAGAAGCACGTCTGCAGACGGACACTCATCTATCCTTTGTCTACATCGTACACAAGATATTAGTAGTGCAGAGCCTGAAGAAGTGGTATCTCAATTAAAAAAAACCCTTGCTAATTAATTGATTTTTTTAAAGTGGCCTAGTAATGGTATAGGGACTGCTGTGGCTTAAGTGGCTAAGACACTGACTGGGAGGTAAAAGATCAGCAGTTCGATTCCCGAGTACTGCATGATGGAGTGAGCTCCCACCTCTGTCCTGGCTCCTGCCAACCTAGCCGTTTGAAAGCAAGACATTGCAAGTAGATCAATAGGGACCACTTCGGTGGGAAAGGTAGATAGCGTTCCATGTGCTCCGGCATCTAGTCATGCCTGCCACATGACCACAGAAAGGCCTGCAGAAGCAGACAGCACTGGCTCTTTGGCTTTGAAACAGATGAGCACTGATCCCTAGAGTCGGATACAGACTGGCTTTCGAGCAAGGGTGACCTTGACCTTTATATTTAACAGTCGGGTTCTCCTGATTGGGCAGCATAAAAATTTAAAATTAAATTAAATTAACATGGATACAGCAATAGCAGCTACACTTCTCTCTACCACCCCCATAGAGCGATTATTAGTGCACTCAGTCTGGGCGGTTGTTCAAAAGTTAACTAGCCATTTGGCCCTCAACGCAACAGGCCCTCATTTTACCCACATCAGAAGGATGGGAGAAGCTGACTCAACCTTGTCAGGATCAAACTCACTACGTTTTGGCTGCAGTTTAACCCACTGAGCCCCTGGGGCTCCTGGCCTACCCAAGAGGGGTGTTTTCCGAGCCCCAAGTCGGCCCCTCCACTCCCCTGCCCTTCACAATCCAGGAGGTTAGGAACAGGAGGGGGCCACCCAAGTGCCATGTCCGGGGACATCAGCTTTCATACATTCAAGGAGTCCCGTCAGTAATGCTCAACTTAAGAGCACCTTAAAAAATGGAAGTCAGGTAAACAAGGCTTGCACAGGAGCAGCATGGATGTCCAAACATGTGAGCTGCTGGGATGGGATCCTGTTACCTTTTCTGAGCCGGTCTAACTCTGACAGTCCAGAGGCAAAGTTGGATGGTTGGCACAAAAGCGATTGGTCTTTCCTACACACACCTGTCTGCTGTGTTGTCACCTCAAAGGCCCTTCAAGGCAAGACAAGGTCTTCCGTGGTTTCCAATTGCCCTTCTATCCCCACTACTAAAAAATAAAGTTATCTTACGGGTGCCAAAACTTTTTTGGGGTGTGGGTCGGTCACATGGTTCAGTGGGCTGGTCATGTGCCCCCCTCCCACCGGAAGCAGAAGTAAAAGGTGCCTTGCAATCTGTTTTGCAACAGGATGAGATAGATTTTAAGACTGCCATGGGCCAGATCCGGCCCCAACCCCAGTTCATCCAGCCCACACCACCATCGTTGCTCCCGTGCTGTAGTTTGGGCACCTGAGTTAGTTTGAGGCACTCTGTTCCAGCACTGTCTTTATAGCCTCTGGCTTCTCCTAGCGGTTGTTCCGCAGAAGCCTAAGCCCCCCTGTGAATCCGCACGAAGGGGTTTACTGCGATTCATCTGGCCTGCGCCACCCTAGTTGCTCCTGGAAGCGGAAGTAAAACGCGCCTGAACGAGCAACTAGGGTGGCGCGGGCCGGATGAATCGCAGTAAACCCCTTCGTGCGGATTCACAGGGGGGCTTGGGCTTCTGGGAATTGAAGTCCAAGAACATCTGGAGTGCCAAAGTTCTTAACATCACGATGTATGACGAGGGGGTGGATAATGTATAGTTTGGGACCGTCTTGGTGAGCTGCAGTTGAGAAATAAACACAACTCTCTGCTGTTTTACCAAGAGGTAATGAAACACTTCCCTCCTCTACAGGGGAGGAAATGAGAAATCCAATGTGTGAAACAACTGTGGGCCAACTTTAGCTGTAAGGGTGCAAATAAAGACAGGATCCTTATCCGGCTCCACACACACACACTTAAAGATCTTGAGGTTCTACTGTATTTTTTGGACCATAAGATGCACCTGACCATAAGACGCATCCAGTTTTCAGAGCAGAAAAACAAATTAATAATAATTTAGTACTGTATTTTGCACCACCAACCAGTGGTGGCGCTGCAGGGGAAATGGGCAGGCAGGCCAATTGCACTGAGGAAGGAAGCGATACTCTAGCCTAGCCTCTTGCTCTCCTTTCAACCAGGAAGCATGTTTTCCCCCTCCATTTTGTCCCGGTGAAGTAGAGACAAAGACATTGAAGGTAAGTGAAAGCCTTTCTTTTTAAGCACAGGTTTGGTTTCCCACTTAAATACATTGGGAACATATAAACAGAAAACTTTTGAATACAATAAATTTATTTCCAATGCATTTAAATGGGAAATTGCGATTTTGCCCTCTAGTGGCCACTTGTTTTCCATGTTTTTCTTTCCCGCGCCAGAACAGCTGACAGCTGCAGCTGGCCGAAGACCAGCATTTGGACTATTAAGACACACCCTCATTCCCCCCCACACACACACACTTTTGGGGGAGAAAAAGTGCGCCTTATGGTCCAAAAAATACAGTAATTTACTTCTGAAGATCCTGAAATCCATTTGCTTAATATTTGACAACAGTGAACTACATTTGTATCAGTACAGTGCTTCAGTGGGGTACACAGAAAGAACCTCCTCGAAGATTGTGGTATTTTTGAACCACAATCAGGTGTAGTATCTTGGTTAATGGCCACCTTGTGTTGCCGGCTAATCTTTCTCACACTAGGTCAGGCAAAGGGAACTGCTGAATGAAACTCACCAAAAGATGCCTTCGTTTTGGGCCGGGTCAGGAAGAAGTACTTCAGGAAACACAACAAACTAAAAATTGCAAACTTCCTTTTTAATATATAAAAAAATTCATAATTTAAAAAATTAATGCTCTGTGTTCAGAGCAAACACCACATGCAGCCAGAGCCTTCCGATGCTGCTGAAATATCCTGGAACCTTTTAGACCCTATTTCTGATAGTCCGCTGTCTAGAGACCTTATTCCAAAGCATGCTATCTTTGCGTTGTACATGCAACTTTGGCCTCGAAACAGAACCTTTATTACGTGAGCAGAAAAGGCAGTTCTCCCGAGGGCTCCAGCAGTTCCCGATCAAAGCATTAAGAAACAAATGCTTGCCATCAAGAAAAGGATTCAGAGCCCTCCGAACTTCAGGCAGGCAAGGTGTTTCAGGCAAGAGACGTCAGCCAAACGGGCACTTTCTTAATCCAAACTATGCTGGGTTGTGTTGAGAAGCAAAGATTGCTTTGCTTCCTCATCCTAGAATGGGGTGCCCAAACTTTTCAGGCTGTGGGCCGGCTGCGGGGTTCCTCCCACCGGAAGTGGAAGGAAAACGCTCCTTGCAATCTGTTTTGCAACTGGATGGGGTAGATTTTTTAGGCTGCCGTTATCTCTGCTTAAACCAGGGTGCCCAAACTACGGCCTGGCCCTGACACCAATTCATCCGGCCCACACCACCCTTGTTGCTGCCAGAAGTGGAAGTAAAACGCGCTCAAGGGCGGTGCGGGATAGATGAATTGGCATCGGAAGCCAGATCTGGCCCATGGGCCAGTTTGGGCACCCCTGGTCTAGAATGATTTAAAAAAATAAAGGTAAGCGAGATACTTTGCAGACCTGTTTGTTAACAGTAGGGTTTCTCCAGTATGGCGGTCTTTCGAAACTCAAGAGCTCAAGAGCTTTTGTCATTGCTGAATGAAGGTTCTGGGACTGCCTGTGGTATTTGCTTAAGGCGTACTGTATGACCTTTCAGGGTCTGATGGCTACTGATAACACTGGCTCATGTATGCATGTCATAACCGTTTCCTTCCCCAGGACATCACGGAAGCAAGGCATTCAGTTGTTGGGGAGTGGTCAGGGTGAGTGGCTGTGCGCAATCCAGTTTTAAGGTCACTGCATGCTTTGTAAATATCTGTCCAGGAACTGGGAATAGCAAGTCAGGGAGCAGAAGTAGCGAAGGATTGTGGCCTCTGTGCTCCCCATGGTATCCACCAGGACCACCGTGTGGGACACGCTGTGCAGATTCATGGTCACGGTTGTCTGTATGAAGCAGCTCAAGCAGGCACGTCCACACTGGCAGGTCTTGGCTGTGTCCAGATCGTGACAGAGGTGAAAAGGAATGGTGTGGGAATCGTACGGGATCCTGTGAAGGAAAAGCAGGGCCACGAGTTAATTTATTGCTCTCAACGCCAGATGCAGTCATCGGAAGTACTAATAAACATGCCTACTGCATGTGTGTACACACACACAGATTTCTATATAAGCTGTTTTGAAATGAAATAATTCTAATTGTAATTATTTATACATTGATTGCTGATATTTTGATGTTGTGCTAATGCTTTGTATTACTGTTGAATTTATTGTAAGTGTATTGCCTATTTTGTATAATTGATTATTTGTATCACTATATTGTTATATTGTATCTATATTAATTTGATGAATACCGCTCTGAGTCGGCCTGTGCTGAGTAGAGCGGGGTATAAATCTTAATAATAATAATAATAATAATAATAATAATAATAATAATAATAATAATAATAATAATAATAATAATAATAATAATAATAATAATAATAATAATAATAATAGAGTGTGTGTGCATGTATATATCTATATCTATATCTATCTAAGAGCAAAGGTCTCCCTTGCTTGAAAACCAGTGATATCCAACTCTAGGGTGCAGTGCTCATCTTCATTTACAGCCACAGAGCCAGCGCTGTCTGCATCTGCAGACATTACTGTGGTCATGTGGCAGGCATGACTAGACACTGGAGCGCACAGAATGCTAGTACCTTTCCTGCTGAAGTGATATCTGTTTATCTACTTGCAATTTCTTGCTTTTGAACTGCTAGGCTGGCAGGAGCTGGGACAGTAGATAGGAGCTCACTCCATCATGCAGCACTCTGGTCTCAAAATACATATACAGTATACTGTATAGCATTTCTTTACCGCCCATCTGGGTGGTATCCCTCTCTGGGTGGTGATACATAAAGGTATAAATGTATTAATTTCATTTTATGTCACCTTTTCCCCAGAATTGAGATCCAAAGCAGCTTATGTAGGAATGTTTGTGCGTGCATGCGCAAAAATGAATTAAGAGAAAAAAGTATATACAATTTCCATTTGGTTGACAGAGAGCCTTTTTCACCCAGTAAAGACGTATCTCAAAACCATTCTAAAATCTGCACAGTTCATGTTACCAATCATTCGGTTTGTACAGACCCACAAGCCTGGCTGAGCAAAATGAAGCCAAACAATGTTTGCAGTGTAGGATGGAAAACAAAGGATAGCAAATAATTTGTTCTCAACATCTCTCTCATTACAATAAAGCTATTAAAGAGAATCCCAATTTGCCAACCTGTAAAAACCTCTTCCCTTCTTATAAGCCACCCCCTGAAAGACAACCTCAAGGTAAAAGTACTTCAGCTAGAGTTTAGGTAATAAATCTGATTGATGACTGCAGATGCATGCAATTGTGCATGACAGTCTGGGCATCCTATAGCTCTTAAAGGCAAAGGTTTTCCTTCCTCGAAAGCCAGTCGTATCCGACTCTAGGGTTCAGTGCTCATCTCTATTTCAAAGCCGAAGAGCCAGCATTGTCTGCTTCTGCAGACGTTTCCGTGGTCATGTGGCAGGCTTGACTCTTACAGCTCCTGAGAAGGAGGGGCGATTTACACCGCTGCTGTCAATTCTGACAATCCTAAAAGGGCTTGTTCAACAGGAGTGCTAAGCGTTAGAAAGACCACGGTTCAAATGTGACTTGAGAGGTACTAAGTTGCAGCTACTCACTCCTGTTTTCCTCTTCGGCCTCCATTTGCAAAGCAACTCCTATGACTGAGAAGACACATCACAGAGCTTAGAACACTCTGAATGCTACTCAGTGGAATATGGATTCTGTTCTCTTTATGCCTTAACAGAACTACCGGTCCAAGGCTAGTCTGGCATGACTCCTCCACACGTTCAGTGGACCAGGTCTACTTGTGACTTATTATGTGATAGAGAAAATAATTCAAGGAAAGGTGGAAGACCGCAGGAAAAGAGCAAAAGCGAAATGGATTAGACTCCTTGCCTAAAGACTTGGGTATGAAAGGACTAAGCAGGGCTGTTGAAGGCAGGACATTATGGAGAGATTGCTCATTTACAGGGTCACCATAAAATGACAACATAGCTTC
This sequence comes from Bradypodion ventrale, assembly GCA_035047345.1. Classification (NCBI taxonomy): domain Eukaryota; kingdom Metazoa; phylum Chordata; class Lepidosauria; order Squamata; family Chamaeleonidae; genus Bradypodion; species Bradypodion ventrale. The sequence goes on from JAWDJE010000001.1 coordinate 502,609,839, forward strand.
ACAGCATGTCTGGAAGAGCCAGCGGGTACTGGCTTATGGGCTGAACACAATTCAGCCACAAAGCCCACTGGTCAGTCTAAGGCAGTGATGGCTAACTGTGGCACTCCAGGTGTTTTTGGACTTCAATTCCCAGAAGCCCAAATCCCTGTGAATCCAGTACGCGCAGTAAACCCATTCATGTGGATTCACAGGGATTTAGGCTGCTGGGAACTGAAGTACAAGAAGACCTGGAGTGCCAAGGTTGGCTATCACTGGTCTAATCTAAGTCACACACAACTTAATTTTTCTCTTCGAAATGAAACAAGATCTGGAACTGGCCCTTAGCCAGCTAAATAGCATACTTGGGATTGGACAGAAGTTCTCACTGGCTTTAAATCTCTTGACAGCCTCTTGTGGTGAAGCGATTATACCAGGCATCCGCAACCTGCGGGCTGCGAAGCAATTGCACGTGGCGCTCCGCCCTCATTCCTGCCACCACCGCAAGTGGCGGAAGCACCAAAAATATGCAGAAAATGCTGCAAAAATGCACATTTTCACACGAGAACTCACAAAACACACACCAAAATGTGCAAGCATTTGCGCTGAACCACATGAGCCATCTGAGGGGGAGTGATCCGGCCCACCACCCAAAACAGAGCCTGGATTATACTGGAGTACTTTTTTAGCCAAAACTGCTCATCTGAGTTCAATCCCAGTGGGCTCAAGGTTGATTCAGCCTTCTATTCTTCTGAGGTCGGTAAAACAAGTACCTAGTGTGTTGGGGACAAAAATGCTAATTTCCTTGTGAACCACCCAAAGAGTGCTTCAAGTGTTATGGGGCGGTATGTAAGTGTGATTGCCACTGCCCTGTTGCTTAGGGCAAATCTCTAGATTTGGACTGATACTATTTCAGTACCCTAAACCAGGGGTGCCCAAACTTTTCAAGCCACGGGCCAGTCACATGGTTCAGCAGGCCAGTCACGTGGCTCCTCCTACCAGAAGCAGAAGTAAAATGTGCCTTGCAATCTGTTTCGTAACAGATCTTTTGCAACAGGATGAGATAGATTTTTAAGGCTGCTATTTTCTCTGCTTAAACTAGGGGTAACCCAAACTACAGCCCATGGGCCAGATCCAGCCCCCAATGCCAATTCAGCCAGCCCACACTGCCCTCATTGCTCCCAGGAGCAGAAGTAAAATGTGCCCATACATGGGCCAGATGAATTGGCATCAGGGCCAGATCTGGCCATAATTTGGGCACCCCTGCCCTAAACCATTTTATGCCAATCCACCTGAAGGACCAACTCTCCCCTTCGTTCTGTGAACTTACAATAGAGAAGACAGAAAGCTGTTTTATTGGGTCCATTTAGCACAATATTGCCTGCACCGGTGACTCTGAATCTTAGCCTAAAATAGACCAAGAAACGCTATCCACAAAATGGAGAATCTACAGCAGGGGTGCCCAAACTTTTTGGGCCACAGGCCAGTCACGTGGCTCAGTGGCTGGTCACTATGGCCCAGGGGCCAATTCATCTCGTCGCTCCCGGAGGCAGAAGTAAAACGTGGCATTGGGGGCCAGCTCTGGCTCCCGGGCCGTAGTTTGGGCACCCCAGATCTACAGCTTGTTCTTTAACTATCTTCTTGATAGTTTGTAAAGTCCACTCCATGAATTATTCTGATGCTGCCAACCTCCCAGTTAATTATCTTAATCAGAACTGTTGAGATGGCGATCAGGAGGCTAAGCCACAACAATCCTGATTAAAACGATTACTTGTGATGCTACTCCCACTCCACTGCCCAGTTATATAGTTTCTGAAGGATTCTACAAGAGCCTCAACCCACTTTACGCCACCAGTAGCTTCTCACAAGGACTTCCCAAACCCTACCTGAGTAGGTTTTGTAAGTAAAAACATGTTGTATATCAGAAATAACTCTTTCCCAGACTTTGAGAAAGCTAAAAGATACTTCTAATGACAACGCTACTAAAACACATCCATTAGAGCAGTTTTTCCTAAACTTTGGTTTTTGGACTTCAATTCCCAGAAGCCTAAGTCAGATAGATCCCAAAAGCACTGATCAGCCAGTGTACTAATTTAGGCTTCTGGGAATTGAAGTCCATCAGTGTTCCATGGAACATAGTTTGGAAAACGCTGCATTAGAGTCCTACCTCATACAAGGTCTCTGTAACTAGCTATGGCTAACTGTAACAATCAGACATGAGGCTAAGGTGTATTCTTAATTATGCATTTCATGCACAATAATAGAGTTCCTATACTATGTCAATCAGCCACAGCATGGAAGATTACATAAACTTTCTGCAAACAGCAACATGAGTCTAGCTATCCCCTTGATTTAATAAAGGCCGTTTGAAAATTATCTATAAGATTTATTTGCTCTCTTCTGATTAGAATTGTTTTTTTATCAGTTAACAACTATCTTGACAATTTGAACATGAAAACAGGGCGAAAAGAGCCGCTGAACTAGTCCTAATGCTATTACCTGGAATCGATTACTCTTCTTGCAGAATATTCTAATAAAGTCAATGGTATTTTCAACTGCATGTCAGGAACAAGTGGTGTGGGCCGTTCAAAAGGATTGTCAAATAAATCCAGGAAGTCGAGAGAAAGCCTCTCAAAGTCACTGGGTAGAAAGGGGAGCTTATTACGCGCTGCAGACATGTAACGGAGTTGTTGCAGTTGACCAATCTTGAACGGCAGCCTAATTAGATTGTTGTCATCTAACTTTAAGCGAATTAGCTCTTGCAACAGGCAGAACTGGGCTGGGAGCGCAGTAATTTGATTCTGACTGAGATCCAGAAACTGGAGTGACTTTTGAAGAGTAGTGTTACACAGAGCCACACTGAAAGACTTCAGCTGGTTGTCCTGAAGATTAAGTTCCTGAAGACAGACGAGGTCTCCAATAGTTGCTGGGACCCTTTTAATCTGATTGTGGCTCAAGTCCAGCTTCCGGAGGCTTTTCAGACAAAGCATGCGCATATCAATGTGAGTTAATTTGCAGTAAGAGACTTGGAGGTGCTCTAGCGTGTGTGGGAAGTTCCGAGTTAAAGGATAATCTTTCTTCGACATAATGGTCATTTTAGTCTTTGGCTTCTCGACTTCAGAAGCTTTTGGTGGGGTCAAAGAGGAGAACGGGATATTTTCTTCACTGTTGCTTTGGTGAGCCAGCTTCACTGCAGAAAGGAAAGTCTTCAGCTGGCCGACGTTTGCCTTGATTTAAAAAAAAAATGGCACAGAGGTAATGGGTGCTCAGAAGATCATTAAAATAACATTCTAGCATTTTCAGCATTGAGACACATCCACATCAATCAAGAGGTACCTAACCCTTGGGAAACGGGGAATGCATAATGCCCCTTTGTTTGGCATTCCCTTCATCAAAATTAACAAACAATATTTTCACAATGGTATTAAGTCGGGTCTGGGATAAAATTGCCCCAATGTTAAACACCGTCTATAAGGAGAAAAGGGAGACCACTATGAGAGCAAAACAGAGGCTTCAGGAAAGTACTTCTTAGAAACAAAATGGGAGGGAAAATGCACAAAATTTATCATTACAGTATATGATTTTTATGAAAAGTCTCGTGTTGCAAAGTAAGTTGCTCATTATTGTGGAGCATAAAATTTAATGCTCAAACTTTTGCTTGAACTTTAAAAAGATTTCCAATAGTTTTCCTAGTGGTAAGTGTTTCAGATACAACTATTCTTTGCTTCTACAACATCGACAGATAGCAGCTGATATCACCAGTATCACTAAAGACCCACCTTTAGTCCTGCTTTGGGGAGGAAGTAAGTCTCAAGTAAGTGTTAAGATGGGTAAAATAAGGTCTGCTGTGTCTTCCTGGAACGCCTGGAGTAACTTGGCTAAGGCCAAGAGTGAGGGAGAGGCTGAGGATTGAGAAAGGACGGATATCAATGTAACTGGAATCCTTATCCTTGTGGGAAGCCTGACTCCTTAAGGTTGTGGGAGGTGTTTTGAGTTTGTTAATTAGCAAAGCTGATACCAGCTGGATTGTGAAGAAGTTATTTTCCAGAGGTTACTCAGATCTAGAAGCTTCTGGCTGCTAGGAGATCTGATTGGTGGAAAAACCTAGAAGGGAGTGCTGGGTAAAAAAGAGGATAGAGAGAAGGCCACTTATCACTGCCCCATGGTCTGTTGCTAAACCTAATACTTTGCCTTTTGTTTCTGAACTCTGCTTATGCTCTGGGATTATAACAATGTAAGTAGGATAGGTTAGTTAATACTTTTCCTTTACAGCAAACTAGTAAATGTACATTAACTAAGTCACCCTCCCCTGGCAAATTGAGGCAGCATGGCTGAGTGGTGGTGTGGTCATAATTTCAACACAGTAAGAAATACAGTAAAATCTCTACTTAGAACAAAGTCCGTTCCGTAGGCTTTTGCTTAAATTGGTTTTTTATGTAACTCGAAGCAAACCAATAGGAAAAAATATTGTTTTACATAACTCAAAGCAAACCCATAGGAAAAATGAAATCTTTATGTAAATCAAAGCAATCCCATAGGAAAATGAATTTTTACATAACTCGAAGCAAACCCATAGGAAAAAGAATCTTTATGTAACTTGAAGCAAACCCATAGGAAATTGTGTAAATCGGGACATGGTTTAGGCCAAAATTATTATGCAAGTCAAATTTTATGTAACTCGAGGCATTTGTAAGTCGGGTTTTTACTCTATCTCAAATAGATAAATAGGTTTGTGCAACCTCACCTCTGATCTGTTTGCAAGCTTGAAATACCAAATATATGCAAAATATGTAGGAAAACTGTGTTTCTTGCATAGGCAGATAACTAAGAAGTCCCAGAAATCCTGATGCTGCTACTTTGCTTAAGCAGTATTCATTGAATAAACCAATGGAATTTCTTTTCTGTTGCTCCCACCCTCCAACAAACAAAACCCCAAGGTGTTCCTTGTAGCTGGAACAGGTTTAAGCATCTTTCCCCATCCAGGGCTGCCAAGACTTGTCATCATGTAACACAAATCATGTGGAATCAGAGGATCAGCTGTTTGATCTTACCTTGCTGAGACGGACATCCACTGAAGGTTCCTTCAGCCGCACAGTGGCTTTTCCTTCCTCAACAAACTTGGCAAAAATCTGTACTACATTCTCTCTCAGCTGTTTTAAAGAAAAGGAACATGTAAGTCTATGAGGAAACATGCTCTAATAAAATAAAAACAAAAACAACATGGTCAAATGATGCTCAAACTTTTGCTTGAAGTTTAAAAAGATTTCCAATAGTTTTCCTAGTGGTAAATGTTTCAGAAACAACTCCATTCTTCGCTTCTACAACATCAGCGGATACTTAATCATGGATTATGTCCATGATCTGATAACCAAATGTTTTCTTTATTTATTCGTGTCAGAGGCACCACCAGCATATAATAACATACAAAGCTAAAATTAACATATCTAAAACAAAAAGGAATTAAAAGGACTAGATGACATCCGCCCAATATTAGGCCACCTCAACAGCATTTCCTCTTGCCTCCTCAGTGCATGTTGAGGGGCATTGTGTGCATTGTATCATGTGGGAGATACTTTGTTCTTCTCCACATTCACACAGGCTGTCGTCTACAGGGAAACCCCACTTTCTCAGATTAGCCCTTGATCTTCCTACCTATGCACACAGTCTGTTTAAAGCTTTCCACACAGGCCATGGTTGTTCTTGGCTAGGCAGTAGAGAGTCGTATGGTTCTGCCCATTTATCTGGTAGCTGCTTGCTCGCCATCCCTAGTGCTAAGGCGGTCTGTGGGGGCTGGTTGTTCGGAGGGGCAGAAGTTAAGAGAAAAATGAGCCTTGGTGAAAGGAGCCTCCCCGAAGATTGATTGCTTCAGTGATCGGGTGTCTCCTGGGAACAGAGATTTTTCACCTGGTAATCCTTTCAACCCAGAAGCACCAGAAGTAATGAGGAGATGCTGAGGCTATAAAAAGGTTAGAGGTCTTCTAGCAGTTATTTTGACATCTGGCATTTTGCCTCTTCCCAGTGTCAACCCCATTATCCAATTAGGCTGTGCTAATTATTAGTGCAACCATGGGGAACACCTTTTAGGCTGAGGTTAAATCAGAGAGATTAAGATGGGTCAGAGTCTAGTTTTGGGAGGGCAGGGACTACAGCAAACGGGCAGGAAGAGAACTACCAGGATTGTTTTAGCTTATAGCTAGGAGTAAGGGACTGCAGTGGCTCAAGTGGCTAAGACGCTGACTGGGAGGCTGGAAGGTCAGCAGTTCGGTTCCCGAGGACTGCAGGATGGAGTGAGCTCCCTTCTTTGTCCCAGCTCCTGCCAACCGAGCCGTTCAAAAGCAAGAAATGGCAAGTAGATAAATAGGGGACCACTTCGGTGGGAAAGGTAAACAGTGTTCTGTGCGCTCCAGTGTCTAGTCATGCCTGCCACATGACCACAGAAACGTCTGTAGACAGTGCTGACTCTTTGGCTTTGAAACAGAGATGAGCGCTGAACCCTAGAGTCAGATACGACTGGCTTTCGAGTATAGGACTGATCATAACTGCACCTCAAGGTAGCAATACCTACCCTTCAATGGTGTGTGTGTGTGTCTCTCTCTCTACAAAAGCTGGGGGAATCAGGACCTGAGAGTATCAAGGGGTGAAGGAGACATTTCTCTGGGGGAACCCATAGAAAGGGTCTGAGCCACCCCCCTTCCAAAAGAGACCAACCCACCCTGTTCTGGGCCTTGATTTGGTCTCAGGTCTAGGGGATTCCCCCCCCCCCCTCCCCCCAATCTTCTTTAGGAGCTCCACTTCTTCCTTAGGCCTGAATGCGGAGCGAAGGAGGCAGGCAGGCAGGGAAGAGCCTCTCCTTTCCCCCTCATTCCTCCTCTTGAACCTTGAGAAGGTGACTCTCACAACCCCGCCAAACTCATGACCAGGGTTTCCAAACGGAGGTGGTGGTGGGCTTCGGAGGGGAGCGGGAGGGAACCCAAGGGGAAGCCCACGGGGAGGGGAATTAAGGACGACGACGACGACGTCCCTCCCTCAGAGAAGAAGAGGCTCTCCCCTCCCTGCTCGCCGGGCCGGGCCGGGGGTGCCTCACCTCACCTGGTACTTGGCGCCGGGGCGGTGGCGAGCGGTGCTGATCAGGAGCCAGACGCTGCTGCTGCTGCTGCCTCCGCCGGGCGGCTTCCCGAGGGAGAGCACCGCCCTGGCGGGGCGCCCGGGACCCCTCAGCCCGGCGGAGGGCAGAAGGCGGCTCGCCACCGACACCTCGCACGGCAGCCGCATTTCCCCCGACTCTGGCTATACGGGAAAGGGGGGCCGGGGCGGGTGGGACGGACGGCAAGGAAGGGAGGAGGCCAGTCGGTCGCTCGACCCCACACCACAGGGAGGCAGGCAGGCAGGCAAGCGGCCAACCAACGGCTCTTCCCTTCCCGCGCCTCTCTCAAAACTGACGGGATCACTGTGACTGTGAGAGTGAGGCTCTGACTGAGAGAAGAAACAGCCCGCCGGCTGCGCGCGCAGCACAGGAAGGAGGAGGGAGGGACGCGGCGGGGCATTTCCACTTCCGGTTCGTTCCAGAGAGGCGCAACGCGGGAGGCCGGCAGGGTTGCCCGACGTACTGCCTGAGGGGGCCTCTCGCTCGCTCAACCTCTCGAAGTTATTTCTCTTTTCCGGTGTTGTTGGAAAATATATATATATATCTATATCATTTCCGATTCACTCATCCTATTCCTTCACAAGGCCACGGGGAAAAGTGAAGGGAGAAAGAACGGTGGGCAACTGAGGAGGTCACCATAGCGAACGCGGGTCCTTCGGAATGGCTCGAGAGAGAGAGAGGGGCTCATAGAGCTAAGAAAAAAGAATAGCGGTGGCTCCGCCTTTTCAGCTGCGGCGAGGTTGCGAGGCTGGCGGCCTCCCTCCCTCCCCGTGTAATGTTTTCCCAGGGAATGAATGGGCAAGCAAGCGGACTTCAACACTGAGAGGACATGGAAACACAAATGAAATGTGCACGCGCGCACACGTGCGCACTCGAGAAAATTAGGTTTCCCCCCCCCCCAGTGGGAAAGAAAGCATAACTAGAGACAGACTAGTCCCGTGATGGCGAACCTTGGCACTCCAGATGTTCTTGGACTTAAATTCTGTTGTGTATGCATGCATGCATGTAAGAAAACAATGGCAAGACAGAGCTGAGAGTCAAGAAGACAAAATTCCATGCACCAAAAATCCTTTACTTGAAGGGAAATAAATGCCTCACTGGCTGAGAGAAAACGAAGCTCTCCGGTTTACAGCTTTTCGAAAATCTTCCACTGGTTTTCTACAATGATACAACATTATGATATTTACAATGGTGTAAATACAAGTATATAAAGTACAGTTATAGGTATACTTTATACATTATTTACAAGCATGTTACAGTCGAATAAATTTGACTTACCTCAAGGTACAATTTTTTAATGAATTTATTATTATTATCCTTTATTTTATGGGTACTGTAGTGGCTCAAGTTGCTAAGAAGCTGACTGGGAAGCGGAAGGTCAGCAGTTCGATTCCCGAGTACTGCAGGACGGAAATGAGCTCCCGTCTTCATCCCAGCTCCTGCCAACCTAGCAGTTCGAAAGCAAGAAATTGCAAGTAGATAAATAGGGACCACTTCGGTGGGAAGGTAACAGCGTTCCGTGCGCTCCGGTGTCTAGTCATGCCTGCCACATGACCACGGGAACGTCTGCAGGAGCAGACAGCGCTGGCTCTTCGGCTTAGAAACAGAGATGTGCACTGCACCCTAGAGTTGGATACGACTGGCTTTCGAGCAAGGGAAACCTTTACCTTTACCTATCCTTTATTTTATTCGCGTCAGGCTTTGTAGTAGAGTTCTATTAGCCTTAGACGTTGTTAATGCAGTGGAAAGGACTGCTTATATTCTCACTCTACCAAGGCCAGGTGTAATCATGCTTGGGGACACTGAGAATTCTTAAAGCAACAATGATGGTTTGTAAAAATGCACAGTCATAATACAGAGAACACAGTTATAATTTTACCAAAAGCGACAAGTCAACAATTTACAAGAAGCAGCTAAGGTCCTGATCCGAATTTAATCCTAATGGTACTAATGATTTAAATAGATGGATGTAATGAGCTTCCCTCCGTAATAACTTGTTGTTCATATCCATTTTATCATACATATTGGGAAGTATCTTTTCTAGTGCAATGAATTTTATGTCATCCTCATTATGGTTATTATCGAGAAAATGAGACACTAGAGGCGCAGAGAGTAAGTGGCTCCGGTTCCGAGAGCGATGCTCCAGGATCCGGACCTTCAGAGGACGTCCAGTGCAACCGATGTAAAACTTTGCACATGGGCAGATGATAGCATACACCACATTTTGGGAGTTACAATTAGTGCACCCCGTAAGTACATGTTCCCGTTGTTCCCCAGGAATCCTCATAGTTTAGGCTTCTATAGCGAAGCAACATGCTGCACAGCCCCCACATCGATAGTACCCTCGAATGATAGATGAGGGAGTATTACATGAGGCGTCTGCACGAACCACCAGATTTCCAATATTCTGAGTCTTTTTAAACCCAATAAAGGGTTTCTGAGTGCACCCCGGGATGTCCTCAATAATGTGCCAATATTTAGAGATTATATTCTTGATTTTAAATGCAAGAGGTGAATATTCGAAGGCACAGTGAATAGAGTAAGATGGTTCCCTAATCTTAGGGGTTAAAAACACTCTTCTGGGGGTATTACAAAGACGCTGGAGTTGATTATTGATAATATGGGATGGATACCCTTTTTCTTCTAAGAAACTTTTAATTGTGGCTGCTGATTTTACGAAGTCACCATTTTTAGTTGAGTTCCGCTTGGCCCTGGCTAGAAGACTGAAAGGTATGTTTCTTTTAAGGTGGCCCGGGTGGAAGGAACGATAATCCAAATAGGCGTTCCTGTCGGTGGGTTTTCTAAAGAGGCGCATATGCAATTTATTATCTTGTATATACACAGAGATATCCAGAAAAGGTACCACTGCGGCATCATAATGCCCAGAGAAACTTAAATTACTGTCCAATGTATTAATCCACTTAATAAAATTGGGAATCACATCTATGTCATCAAATACGTTTGTAAATTAACATATTATGATGGAACGGGTTAATTTCACTATTGAACACACATGTAGTTTCGAATTTAATCATATAGAGATTCACCACAGCTGGCGCAAGAGCGCTCCCCATGGCAATGCCTTGAACCTGCAGGAAGAACTTATCTTTATATCTGAAATAGTTGTTTTCCATAACTACATCTGCTAGGTCTATCTAATAGAAAGTGTGTAGGAGGTATGGCTGAAATTCTAGTATTTAAAACCTCCTCCAAAATAGGTCTTACACTTTCTAGAGGAATGTGGGTATACAAGGATTTAACATCTAGTGTTAGTAACCTGGCACCCATAGGGACATGAACATTCTCCAACTGGTTAATAAAATCCGAAGAGTCCTAACGAATGAAGGTGTGTTTCTAGTGAATGGATTAACAAAGGAGTTAACGTATTTTGCGGATCTTTCTAATACAGAACCCGTATTGACCACAATTGGCCTCCCTGGGATGAGTGGATTATCCTTGGACATTTTGTGGATTTTGGGTAACGTATAAAAGACAGGTACTTTATAGAAGGGATAAGCTAAATATTCATAGGTTTTATCATTAATGAAGTTAAAGGAATACCCTTCATATAACACTGTTTTCAGGATGGTCACAATATTCTTGGTGGGGTTCCCTTTAAGACGCTTATAGAATCTATCATCACCCAACTGTCTGAAGATCTCTTGCTCATAGTCCACAGTATCCTGTATAACAATGCCTCCACCCTTATCAGCTGGCTTAATAGTGATGGATGCATCTTTAGCCAGTCCCAGCAGCGACTGTCTTTCAACATAGGAGATATTCCTATAGAAATGCCCACTATTTCGTTCAATCTTAGTGATGTCCTTAAGTACTAATTTGTGGAATACCTCGATCGCCGGGCAGTCCACATGGGGCATAGAGCGCAAGTTGAGTCTAAATTCCTCTCTATTGCCCGAGTCCAACCCTTTAAAGAAATATTTGAGTTTTAACAGTCTAATCAACTTGAAGAGATCCACTCTAGTTGTAAAAGAATTATAGCCTGGCATGGGGACGAAATTTAAACCAAGAGAGCAAACCAAGAAACCATGTCAGGTATGCATTACGTCAGAAGGACGTCACCTAGGCTGTAACCAATGGTGTGCCTCCGGGCCAAATTCAAATGTACTGTGTGCTATATATGAGGAGGCAAGGCTCCACCATTGCCTCATGTACAGATTGACCATGTTACAATAAAGTAGTGTTTAGCCCACCTGCCGGCTCATGTGCATTCAATCTGCCTACATCAAATTGGCAACTGAGGTGGGATCATGGCGTCCCACAGGGTCACCCTATCACCGTTCGATATCTCCACACCGGAGTCATGAGACCTCTACGAGGAGCAATTTCTATACGCGATGGATGCGGAGAAGATTGAGGGTGAAGCCCAAAGGTGAGCTTGCCTGCTGGCTCAGTGTGGGTTGCCGACCCTGGAACTGGCAAGGAACCTCCTGATGCCGAGGGCACTCAAGACAGTACCGCTGGCCGAGATCCTCGCTGCCCTGCGGGTACATTTTCGCCCAAAAGTGTCTGTTTTCCCGGTGACATTGGCGTTCAGCTGGCAGGACCAACGTCCTGGAGAAACTGTGGCTGAGTACATAGCCGCGCTGAGGCTGGCGGCTGTTCCATGTCGGTGGGGAGCCACCCAGGCCGAGGCATTGCGAGACTGCCTCCTACTCGGCCTGCGGGATGAAGATGCTCAGCGGCAATTGTTATCCTGAGACGAGGACATCACGTTCGAGCAGGTCTTGCGGGCTGCACAAGCTACTGAGGCAATAAGGGATGGAGTATGGGCATGCAGGACGAGGTCCACAGCCCTGGGAAGATCAGCATCCGAAGTACAAGCCCACAGCTGTTCGTCACCACGTGCACGAGAATTGAGAGCTGCGGCAGCTGCCGCAACGTTCTCTTCAGGATCCGGCAAGAGTGAGAGCGAGCCAGAGGTCCAAAAACTGAGGAAAAGAGCGTCCGAAAGGCGAGACACCACCGAAGCAAGCCGGCGCTGCGAGGGGTGTGGGGGCTCACACGACCGGAGGAAATGCCCATTCAGGAAGGCGGAGTGTCACAACTGCGGACGTTTGTGACACATAGCGAAGGTGTGCAGGCAACGCAGGAAACGAGACCCTGACCGGAACAGCCACTTTGGAGGAAAGGACGAGGCCATTGGCAAAATGTACACTGGTGACACCGTGGTGAGACGTGTGTCAGACCGACGCACCCGTTTTTTTGTGAAGGTACTGTTGTAGGGGGTTCAGGTAAAGATGGAGGTGGATTCAGGGACCACCTTTTCCATAGTCTCGCAGACAGAGTTCCTGCGAATACCCCCTATGGACCGCCCAAAGCTGAGAGCCCTCAGGACGAACTTGCTGGACGTTCAGTGTAACTACATTCCCATCCTGGGGGTGGGAGATTTCACCGTCCGATTGAAGAACTTCACGAGGAAGCTGCCCCTGGTGGTGCTAAAGAGGGGTTCCAGTTGCCTTCTAGGGACCCAGTGGTTCGAACCGCTGGGCATTGCACTGACCGGCATCAACGCCGTCCAGACTGACCCCATTCAGGATGTGTGCAATGCGCAATCCACTGTTTTTGAAAAGGTACTTGGGAAGTACAAGGGCCCCAGTGGACTTTGATTTAGACCCTTCCATTCGCCCCGTACGGCTCAAGTCGCGAAGAGTGCTTTTTGCACTAAAGAACAAAATCGAAGCAGAACTGGACAAACTGGTGGGTCAGGGGATTTTGGTTCTGGTGGACTCCGCAGAGTGGGAGACACCGATTGTGACTGCTATGAAATCCAATGGGGAGGTTAGGATTTGTGCTGACTACAAATGTACAATCAATAAGGCCATTTGCCCCAACGCCTACCCGGTGCCGGTAGTTAGCTATTTGCTGGCCACGTTACACGGGGGTAATTTTTTTGTGAAATTGGATTTAGCATAGGCTTATCAACAGCTAACGGTTACACCTGCAGCAGCAGCTGCCCAAACGATAGTCACGGACAAGGGTGCGTTTAAGGTGACACGCCTCCAGTTTGGCGTGAACTCAGCCCCCGGGATATTTCAGGCGCTCATGGAATGCCTGCTTAAGGGTCTCCCCAGGGTCCTACCCTATTTTGACGACATGTTGATAACAGCTGGGGATGAGTCAGAGTTAGCACAGAGGTTAGACGAGGTACTGTCCGTGTTCGAGAGGGCTGGGCTACGCCTGAGAAGGGACAAATGTGTGTTCTATGCAAATGAGGTTGAGTTTCTGGGGTTTCGAATCACCCCCGATGGGGTGAAGCCATCGAAATCCAAGGTTGCGTCAGTGCAGAACGCCCCCAGACCAGCCGCAAAACCCGAGTTGCAGTCTTTCTTAGGACTCCTGAATTTCTACCACTCTTTCCTCCTAAAGAAGGCATCCATGGCGGAGCCACTTCACCGCCTGCTGAAGAAGGATGCAGTTTGGCGGTGGGGGGAGGGTCAGGAGCGGCCGTTCAACGAGTTAAAGCAGCTTCTCTCTTCCGAGGTGATATTAACTCTTTTCGACCCCAAGAAGCCTGTGATGCTTGTGTGTGATGCTTCTCCGGTGGGGGTTGGGGCTGTCCTCTGCAACGTGCTTGAGAACGGGAGGGAGGCACCAATTGCGTTCTACTCGAGATCCCTCTCGAAAGCGGAGTGCAACTATGCCCAGACGGATAGGGAAGCCCTCGCGATCATGGCAGGGACAAAGAAGTTCCATGACTTCTTGTATGGGAGGGAGTTCACCATTGTCACAGACCACAAGCCCCTCCTGGGAATTTTCGTTACGGCCAAGCCCACTCCCCAGATCCTGTCCCCATGAATGCTACGGTGGGCGATTTTCTTAAATGCGTACCAGTTCACGTTGGGACACCGCACAGGGAAAGACATCGCTCACGCGGATGCGCTTTCCAGGTCCCACCTTCCGGAGTTGGGAGAACCTGAGTGCGAGATCGAGCAAGACCACCAGGTGCTACTCATCAAATCTCTCAACTCGCCCCCCATCGTGCCTTGAGACATTGCCGGTACAACCGTGAAGGACAAAGTTCTGTCCCAAGTTGTGGCGTGGGTAAAGAAGGGCTGGCCTGCAACATCCCCATCCGAGGAACTTGCAGCATTTTTTTAGGAAACATTTCGAACTTTTGCTCGAGAGAGGATGCCTCCTCTGGGGCCAGGGGGTGGTGATCCCCAAGGTTTTTCAAACAAAGGTATTCCGTTTGCTCCATAGGAGCCACCAGGGGATCGTAAAGTCTAAAGCTCTGGCAAGGAGCTATTTCTGGTGGCCCAATGTAGACAGGGACATTGAGCAGTTGGTGGACACGTGAGAGCTGCCAATGCTTGCGCCCCGAGGTGCACAGATTACCCCAGCCCTGTCCAGGCCAGGTTTCGATGGGATAGCTGTGGGGTCCAGAGGCGGCAGCACCGCTGAATTGAACAGCCGGCTGCAGCGCATCCGCCGGCCCCCACAATGGTTGAGGGACTTTGTCCCATCCTAGGGGGGAGGGATGTTGTGTATACATGCAGTTCAGCTGTTCGCTGGTAGCGCAGCTGACGGAGCTCATGTGGCTCCAGTTCCTCCAATGGGTAACTACCGTGGGAAATCTTCCCACCACAGGTGAAGCTATGTCAGGTATGCATTACGTCAGAAAGACGTTTTGATGTTCTAAGATTGATACGTGGTAGGCAGCATTCAGGGGGCCAAACACATCTTTATTGGAGGGTATGCAATCAGAACTTGAGGTAATGGCGGAGGCGCAGCTCCTTATATATGCTTACAGTACATTTGAATTGCGCCCTGTGGGCGCCCATTGTTTGCGGTATCAGTAGCGTCATTGTGACGTACTGAATACCTTACAGGGTTTACCTGTGGCGGGAAGGTTTCCCGCGCTACTCAGTGAGAGGGTGATTTGAACCATGTGAGCTGAGCTCTGCAGCTACCTCTAGTGGCAGCTGAATCGCTAGCAAGAACAGCTGAGTTACATTGTAATCATTGGGACTCAATCACAGCTTGTTCGGTTACAAGGTTACATTTCTAAAGGCACAATTACATACATAACAGACGTCACCTAGACTGTAACCAATGGTGCGCCTCCGGGCCAAATTAAAATGTACTGTGTGCTATATATAAGGGGGCAAGGCTCCGCCATTGCCTCATGTACAGATTGACCATGTTACAATAAAGTAGTGTTAGCCCGCCTGCTGGCTCGTGTGCATTCAATCTGCCTACATCAAACCCCCGGAAGTGGGTGCATTTATGGCTGATGTAGTGTGCCCACTTCCACATTTATGCCAGCTGCAGGAGCGTTTGCTCATGCGAGTATATGTTTCATGGATCATGTAAATGTGCCTGCTTCCATTTCCGGGTGTGGCAGAGGCAGCGCTGGGCCGGATGAGATGGCATCGTGGGCCTGGGCCAGCCCATAGGATGGAAACCCAATTTAAGGTGTTAAAACACATACAGTGATACCTCATACAACGTCCAAACTTGGTTCCACAAGTTTGGACTTTATACGGATTTGGACTTTGTATCAGGCATGCAAAATCCTTGCCACAATGCCTCGTACAACGTCGTTTCCATAGAGATCCATTGTACTGTAACAGCACAGACTTCAGGGCAAAGTCAAGGAAACAGACAGGAAACTGACAGAACTTTAAGAAATCATTGTCTAAAGGCTAAATACATTACAAAATCATGTCAAACAACCCTGATTGTCCAAGAACCTGAAGAATGCTGCAAAAATCCCAGGAATGCTTCTAAAAATCCTGACGAAAAAATTCAAAAAAATCCAAAATCGAGCTCATAACCACTCCTAACCACTCTTTGCCTCGTGCAAAACCCACAAGAGCAATGCACGCATGCGTCCTGCCTTTTATACTGCCCAGGCACAATGCAACCTGGGAAAACCCCCAATGCCTCATACAAAGTCGCAGTGACTTTGTATGAGGCCTCTTTTTTCAAAGAATTAGGCGATGTTGTATGAATTTGATGTTGTACGAAGCGGACTTTGTATGAGGTATTCCTGTATTAATTATCTATTGTATCACCATACCAAATAGTTTTATAAAAGCACATCGATCCGTTTAAAGCCTTTCCTCAACTACTAAGTTGAGGAGGATGAGCCTCACTTGGAAAAAGGTTGCACGCACTGGAAGCCTCCACCTGGAACGTCTACTGTACTTGCTTTCCTGCTCAAAGTAATTGACAATAGCTAAGGCTTTTGGTGAATTGTTTAGTCTGCTATCTGAAGTCTGGCAGACCTGACAGGTAAGTATATTTCTCCTATCCATGTGAGAAAATAAATTCATAAAGGTAAAGGTTTCATATTTGTGTTGATATTCTGCCACCTGCTGGAAGCCTGGGCAAGGTCTATTGGGCAGAAGGCAATTTAAGATTTATCCCTGTGTAAGGGAATTAATTCTCCTGCCAAGCTAGCAGTTTGAAAGCAAGAAATTGCAAGTAGATAAATAGGTACCACTTCAGTGGGGAGGTAAACAGTATTCTGTGCACTCTGGTGTCTAGTCATGCCTGCCACATGTCCACAGAAACATATGCAAATGCTCTTTGGCTATAAACAGATGAGCACAGAACCCTAGAGTCAGATACAGCTGGGTTTCGAGCATGGGCAACTTTTACCTTTACCTAAGAAGGGAATAATTGTTGCTCATTGATAAGACATGTGCCCCAAAATGCAACCAGCACCAACTCATTAACAAGGGACATTTTGCTATCGAGATTTATGATTTTTAAAAAGGGCAAGCATACATTAGCCACAGGATACTGCCCAAGTATTTCTCTAACCTGAATTTCTTCCATCTACCAGATGCTTCCTCGTTATTGCAGCTGATTCACAGCCACAGTAGTCCAGAATAAGGCTAATTGCCTTGAGCCAGGACAGGTACAGGTATTTCTATTGTGCCTTTTGTGGCTATGTTATTCATAGAATGTTATTCAGATCTAGGTGTCAACTTCTAACACTGATGTTTGTCGAAACTTTTGAAATGGTAGCCATGTTAGCCTGTGCAACCATATCAGAGAGCAAACAAAACAAAATGACAAAAAACGTTGTGGCACTTTAAAGACTAACTGCTGTATTTCAATGTGAGCTTTCGTGGATCAAATCCACTTTGTCAGACCTAAGAGTCAGATTCCATGGCATCAATTTATGCACATCAGGTACAAAGGTACAGAACAAATGGTTAGCATAACAGATCAACATACAAATCAGTGTGGCTTTGTACAACTGGGAATAGCAGAAGATCCCTGGTTGGTATTCACATCTGCTGTGAAGTCTCACTCTCTTGAGTTGCACATTTGGTCACTCCATTCTCAGTGGATTTTTCTCTGCCCTTCCAGGCAAGCCTGTCATTCTGCAGCCACATCGCCCCATTCATGGAATGTTCTTTAGTGTTCATACGATGTTATCTTTGAGTCTCTGTGAAACCACACAAATGGGTTTACTGCACAGAAAAATTCATTTGTGTGGATTCACAGGTGGCCACAAAGAAGCACAGTTACAGGTAAGCATCCTGTCATTATAGAGCCCTGGTGGCACAGGGGTTAAACTGCTGTGCCATAGCCAAAAGGTTGTGAGTTCAGTCCTGGCCAGGTCCCAAGGTTGACTCAGCCTTCCATCCTTCTGCATTCGGAAAAATGGGCACCCAGCATGTTGGAGGCAAAAAGCAAATTACCTTGTGAACCTCCTAGAGTGCATTAAGCACTATGGAGCAGTAGAAAAGTGGAATTGCTATAAAGCACTTGCTACGTCAACGCTGAATCTTGAGGATATTGTGGGCTCTCAGCACCAGGGAGACCCAGCTAGTCTGGTCCATCTGTGGAGCAGTGGAGCCAGGAGCCACAGAGTGAAAGACCGGGGACTTTCTGATTAGCAGTGAGCACCATTTCTTCAACATTGGGCTTCCGTGTTTCATTTGAGTATAGCCAATATAATGGAATATTACATTTTTGCAAGCTACATTTGTAATTCAAAGTATTTGAGGATGGTCCTGGAATGGGCAATTAAGAGCCATTGGCTTTACAAAAGACCTGCCTCTCATTGGTAATAATAGGGACTAATCCAGTGGATTGCAAACTGGGACTCTCTTTGTTGCAGCGAGACTTTCAAAAATTGCTATGAGGATCCTGTGTTTCCGTCTCTCCTGCCCTTTCTTTGCAGAATAAAGGTTTCTGTTCAGTTGAGATTCAGGAGATGATTTGGGCTTGCAGAGAGGAGTCTCTTCTATGCTGCATTTACAGAACCACGGCACCGATCCTGAGCGCTATCGCTGAAGGCCAGCGTTTGGGGCGGGGGGGTGTGCATGTGTGAGCATGAGAGGCAGACAGTGGCAACCCACAGCCACGTGTGACAGAAGCCGAAGCGGGCACCACCGGTGTGCTGACTCCAGGGTCCGCTCCCTCCCTCCCTCCCTCCCTCCCTGCCCCAGGCCAGGCCGGAGTCGGACATGCCTTCCCACGGGCGCTTCTGCTCCGAGTCCGGATGCCCTTCGTTCGTCCTCCGCCACCTGCTCTCCCTCCCTTCGGGCTGAGCTGAGCCCGCCACCGCCTCCTCCTGGCGGCGGCCGGGGAGAGCGGGTGTCGGGGGCCGCCGTGGCGCCGCTCGGCCAGCAGGAGTCGCTGCCGCCTCCATGGAAAAAGCAGGGGGGGGGCGCGGCGGAGAGGGGGGGGCGCCCAGAAACCAGACCAGGTGGGCGAAGAAGAAGCCCCCTCCCCCCCCCGCCCAAGAAGAAGAACCACCCAGGGGCCAAGGGAAGCCCTCCCCGTCCGTGCAAACGAATGGAGGGTGGGCTGGGGAGGCCCCCCCCCACAGATGCACCTCCCCCACCCCTAAATAAACAAACAAATAAACGATATTTGCAAAGTGTTTCTTTTTTAATTAATGGATGGATTGATTGGTTAATTAGGTATGATGATGATGATGATGACTAAAAGAGAGAGCCTGGGTCTCGCTGTGTTGCTCAGGCTACGCTGCCGCGGCTATTCACAGGCGCGATCCCACTACTGATCGGCACGGGAGTTTTGACCTGCTCCGTCTCCGACCTGGGCCGGTTCACCCCTCCTTAGGCAACCTGGTGGCCCCCCGGCTCCCCGCGGGCCGCCATATTGACGCCGAACTTAGTGCGGACACCCGATCGGCATAGCCCACGGCAGCCCAGAACTCCTGAGCTCAAGCGATCCGCCAGCCTCAGCCTCCCGAGTCGCGGGATTACAGGCGCGCGCCACCGCGCCCGGCTGAGCCCCAGCCCCTCGCCCGCCCTGATAGAGAGCGCCCAGCCCGTGACGTCACCGACAGGGGAGGGGCCAGCAGGAGAGACACCACGCCTCCTCCCTCCCTCCCTCCCTCCCTTGGACAGCGCAGTACACGCCCACCCGCTGCCCTCTTCGGCCACGCCTCTTTCCCCCTCCCTCATTCATTCCCACCACCAGCACCCTGGCCAGGCGCGGGGCACGCCGGGAATGGCTTCGCTTGCTCTTCTGCGCCTGCGCCACACGCGCCCGGCCTTTTCCGTTCGAGCCACGGTCCGCTGACGAGGCGCCACCAGGGCAGGCGAGGAGGAGGCCCGCCGAGAGCCAGACCAGAGACCCCCCGCGCGACCGACCCTCCCTCTGCCTGCCTTCGCCGCCATCATGGGCCACCAGCAGCTCTACTGGAGCCACCCCAGGAAGTTCGGGCAGGGCTCCCGGTCCTGGTGGGTCCCCGGGAGGGAGAGTGGGAAGGGAGGCCTAGTCTGAGAGAGAGGCGGGAAGGCAGCCAGCCAGGCAAGGAGAGGCCTCCTCAGGGAGGGGAGTGGAGGGAAGGCCTCGGGCCCTGAGAGGGGGCCTGGGTGGGACTCCTCAGGGAGGGAAGGGACTAAGAGGCCTCTCCCTGGGGTGGGCCTCCGTCATCACTCTGACTCTCCGCTTCTCCTCCTCCTCCTTCCCCGGCAGCCGCGTGTGCTCCAACCGGCACGGCCTCATCCGCAAGTACGGCCTCAACATGTGCCGCCAGTGCTTCCGACAGTACGCCAAGGACATCGGGTTCACCAAGGTGAGGTCCGAGAGGGTGGCTCCTTCCTCTCCACCTTCCTTCCTTTCCTTCCTTCCTTCCTTCTGCGGTGGGGGGTGGGTGGGAATCCAAGGTGCCCCCCAACACACCCCACCCGGCTTCACTTTGGCAGTTCCACGTCTGAGCTAAACACAAAGCCCTTTCACGCCAAGCGAGGCCCTCCGGGGCAAGGGAGGCCCGGTGTGTGTGTGTGTGTGTGTGTGTGTGTGTGTGTGTG
Source organism: Bradypodion ventrale (assembly GCA_035047345.1). Classification (NCBI taxonomy): domain Eukaryota; kingdom Metazoa; phylum Chordata; class Lepidosauria; order Squamata; family Chamaeleonidae; genus Bradypodion; species Bradypodion ventrale. The sequence goes on from JAWDJE010000001.1 coordinate 502,630,230, forward strand.
TGTGTGTGTGTGTGTGTGTGTGTGTGTGTGTGTGTGTGTGTGTGTGTGTGTGTGTGTGAGAGAGAGAGAGAGAGAACAGAATCAGGTCTCCCCTACAGGCTTCCTCGCACGCCCTACTTTGGGGAGCCTGACTGCCCCCCCCCTTCCCGGCCATTTCCTTCTCTGGCTGGGCTCTGACACTTGGGCAGGGTGGTGGTGGTGGTCAGCCAGGCCTTCCCCTCCCAATCAGGATGCCCACGGCCTTCCCCTTGGCTCCCAGGGTTGTCTCTCCCCACTCACCCTCCCTCCCTCCTTCTGTCTGGAGCTGGGGTCAGCAAACCTGGCTCTCCAGGTGTATTTGGACTTCAATTCCCAGAAGCCCTGATCAGCAGGTATACTCACTGGGAACTGAAGTCCAAGAACACCTGGAGAGACAAATCTGTTGAGGAACACTGGACTCCCTATCCCTCCTGGGCCACCCGAGGAGCAAATGCAAGACTGGGCTGCACCGAGAAAAAGCTACACACTCTGAAGACACAGGAATAGTGTACGCCTCTGCTCACGGTCTTCTTTTTTGTCCCTTTGCTTTCAGTTGGATTAAGCAGCTGTTGGTGTGGACCATGGAGACACCTTTTGGGCTGTAGAAGCACCGGCAGAACTGGACTGTGCAGTCAAAGGGGCTTCTCCTGTTGCGCAAGCCGTTGTGTACATAAAATAAATATCAAATATGGTTTGGTCAGCTATCGTCCTCTCGTTTCTTCATCCTAACCAACACTAATCTTCATCAAATGGACACGATGATGTTTTGCTAGTTCTGAGTGATATTGGTTTATTTTCCTGTAGTTCTTAAACAAAGAGCAGTGGCCTTGATAGACGTGCGGATTAGACCTGAGGCAGTATAGTCTGCTCAAATTGTCATGTGAACCCAACTTTTAAGTTTCCTCTTTTGGATGCTATAGTTGTGTTCCCTTTGGTAGCTCTGCTAACTTCTCCAGAACCATTGATTCAAGATCCCTTGACTGTTGAAAAAGCTGCAGGGACATGTTGCTTCGGACACAGTAGAAGTCAGAGGGAAGGTCTTCTGATATTGCTGTTTTACCCATGTCATCTTGATTGGATGTTGTAAGAGTTATATGGTATTCATTTTTTCCTCCTTGGCATAATTTACTCCAAAATAAGAGGGAGATTGACAGCTCAGTAAGGAGGTGCTCGAATTACCCAGAGACTAGTGTTGATGTTGCCTTTATCAGAAAACAGCTGCATAGCATAATGCAAGAACATAACAATTTATTCTATACCTTGCTTTATTCCTAATGAAGCAACTCAAAATAGTTTACAAATCATTTCAGACATCAAACAATGCTGGTGTATAATACTAAATGTGAACAATACAATCAATCTGGCTCAGGTGGTTAGGACACTGACTAGGAGGCGGAAGGTCAGCAGTTCAAAACCCAAGTACTGCCTGTCTCTGTCTCAGCTCCTGCCAACCTAGCAGTTTGAAAGAAAAAAAAATGCAAGTAGATAAATAGTGGAAAGGTAAACAATGTTCCGTGCACTTCGGTGTCTAGGCATACCTGCTACATGTCCACGGAAATGTCTGCAAACACAGACCGTGCTGGCTCTTCAGTTAAAAACAGATGAGCACTGAACGCTAAGGTCGGATATGACTTGGCTTTCGAGCAAAGTTGATCTTTACCTTTAATTATAAGAACTGTTTAGAAGCAGAGTTGGCTACTTAATAAAAGCCTGCTTGAAATCCAGTTTTTTTGCCAGCAGTTGGAAGGACAGCAAGGGGAAGATCAGTCTGGGCTCCAGTATAAAGGATGTCTACATCATTGGGTAAGGTAAAGGTCACCCTTGCTTGAAAGGCAGTCATATCTGACTAGGGTTCATTGCTCATCTCTGTTTACAGCCAAAGAGCCAGCGCTGTCTGCATCTGCAGACAATTCTGTGGACATGTGGCAGACTTGACGACATGAGAGCACGGAACGCAGTTTACCTTCCCACTGAAGTCTTTATTTACTTGCAATTTCTTGCTTTTGAACTGCTAGGTGGGCAAGAGCTGGGACAGACAGGAGCTCACTGTCTTGCAGTACCCGGGAATGAAACTTCGACCTTCCAGTCAGTTAAGTGTCTTAACCATTGGAGATGCCACTAAAAAGGCCTCTTCTGCAGTGGTGGGCATCGGCAGGTTTGCACCAGTATGCGCATACCGGTAGTAAAAATGGCTGGCCCCGCCCAACACCTAGAAGAGGCTTCGGAGGAGGTTGGCTCCATTTCCCCCTTCAAAGGCTTTCCTGGGCTCAGTTTCACCCCAAAGTGTATCCCCAGCCACTCTAGAGTGGTTGGGGAGGCACTTTGGGGTGAAACAGCCTAGGAAAAGCCTTGGAGGAAGTGGGAAATGGCTTCAGAGGGGGTTCTTCACTATAGAGCTATGAAAATAGAAGCCTCTTCTATTTTCATCACTCTATGGCGAACCTCTGAAGCCATTTCCCCCTTGTCCAAGGCTTTTCCTGGGTTCCATTTCACCCCAAAGTGCCTCACCAGCCACTCCGGAGTGTTTGTGGAGGCACTTTGGGGTGAAACAGCCTTGGACAAGGGGGAATGGCTTTATAGGTTCGCTATAGAAGCTTCTATTTTCATAGCTCTATAGCGAAGAGCAGTCACATGGCCAACGGGCCATGCCTATCCAGTTACATGGCCACACCCACAGTGTGGTAGGAATTTTTTTATGCCAACCACTGTCACCATCAATGGTGACAGTGTTAAGAGAAATGTAGTCTCCAAATGTTTTTTAAATGGGGGAGCCTCGTGCAAGAGGCAGGGCTTCAGATGGCCTGGACCCAAGTTGCATTGGGCTTTGTAAGTCAACCCCAGGGACTGGAGGCACCAATTGTGACCTTTTCTGTCGTGATCAAACCATGGACTGCCTAAATGAAGCCACTTTCTTAAGTCTTCATTGGGGCAAGTTTCTGGCAGTAAATGGCAGACCAGTAAATGAGCTGGATTCTTTTCCCTTCCACATTCACAAAACTTGTTGTTTGCTAGCAGCCCCCACTGGAGCACGTTGGTCTTGCATTTAGGGCAAGGGTGGGCACCCAACCACGAGTGGTAAAAAAAGAAAAAACACACCACCACTGCCGACCCGCACACCAACGCAACCACGGGGGTTAAGCCAACACACACACCAAGTGCAGTCAGGCACTCAGCTAGTTATAACTAAAAGGACAGCTCTGATATTAGATCAATGCAGATATGTGGAGGAACACAATATTAAAAGGGAATCACCTCAAGGATTTTTGATGGAAACACCTTGTGCCCTCAGGGAATTCTTATCAAAGGATCTTTGTTTCAACCAGCCTTTCCAGCCAAGACCATCAGCCTTCCAACCAGATGTGGAAGTCAACACCTATTGTGAAAATAGAGCTGGCAGAGGGGACTTGCCAGTTTGCATATCGGTATGTTTACATGAAGTCCAGTTTTCATTGGAGAACTGGCCCCCATCTATGATGATTAGTCTTGGACTTTTAAAATTGTGACATAGGTCCAAAATGGGGGGGAGGGTACCTTGCAAAAATTCCCAAGTTAATGAAAGAAACTTTGGGATGTTGTGTATGGGTACCCAGTGGAGCTACACTCAATTTATCCAACAAAATTTCCTTGTGGCCTTGGGGAGGGGGTTGGGGGCGAAAACTGCAAAATTTTAGCACTCTTCTCAGTTTTTCAATTATATCTTCTAAACCATGCATTTTTTGTGTGCTACATGTAATTAGAAAGTTGTAGAGCATTAAATTTCCTTCAATTATCATTGGCCAAACTTATTTTAACCCCATAGGTACAGGGCTTTGAAAAAGTGCTAAATTTCTCAAATTTGTAAAAAAAAAAGCCCGCTCAAAAGGCTGGTTTTTGCTATGTATTTTCTATTTCGCAACATATTTAATGGGATTTTGGATTCTACTTCAATTTCCAAATATTCAACTACAACATCCCCTGCAGCCCCTGTTGCTGACTTCCTGCCTGGGACCCTGGGCCAGGAAATGTGCTCTCCAAACCTGTTGTTTCTTTGGGAAACCACTTGGGCTGCTCCTGGCAGGTACCACTTGGTGTGCCTCTTAGAGATGCCCCAAAGTTTTCCGGCCCTGTGACCAAAAGCATCAAATGTTCTTTCCATGTTTTTGCTTCCTTTGCACTGAAGGATCAAAATCCTTCAGAGTAGAATTGGACGGGGTTGGTGGTGGTGGTGATAGTGGAGGAGCAGGAATCTAAGCATGCTTCCCTGAAAGATGCTTCCCTCCACTTGTTAGGCAGGGTGAGCTGAGGGTGGAGGGAAGTGACAGCAGCCTTCTAATCCAGAGGTGCTCAAACTTTTCGGGCCATGGGGTTCCTCCCACCAGAACTGGAAGTAAAACGCGTCTTGCGATGTTTTGCAAGAGAATGAGATAGATTTTAGGCTGCCATTTTCTCTGCTTAAACCAGGGGTGCCCAAACTATGGTACCCGCAGGCCAGATCTGCCCCCTGGTGCCAAATCATCCGGCCCGTGCCGCCCTCGTCACTCCTGGAAGCGGAAGTCTGGGCTGTTTTCTGTCCCTTGTCTCTGTCCTTTAACTCCCTGCACTAACCTGCCTCAGGGGTAGCACAAACCTTTCCTGCATCCAGAGCTGAAGATGCACATGGCAATCTACTTGCCTTTTGTACTTGGAGTGGTGGTGGCGGTGGGTTTACTACAAGTGACATCTTAGTCTTCACCACAAGGAGCAGGTGGTTTTTTAGGGTCATGCTTCTGCTTCCATTTTCTGGTCTTTGTTCAGCTGAATGTTGCAAGAGAACAGCATCAAGATCTTAGCTGAAGTCCTGTGGGACTTAAGGTGACTTGTAATAGCTAATTTTTTACGGAGGTGTCTCTGGGGTCACTTGAATGTGCAAACCAGATACATCTTGCCTATTAACCAGAATTGACAAGAGTTATGCAAACTCTTAATTGGTTTCTGGCCATTATGTTGGAACTAGTGTCCTCCTGGATCTCCTTCCTTCTAGGCTACTTGCATATGAGCCCACAAGGAAACCTCCGATGGGCTGCAGGCTGGTCTCGTGATTCAGCGGGCCGGTTATGTGATTCCTCCCACTGGAAGTAAAACATGCATGGCCATCTGCTTTACGACAGGTTTTTTGCAACAGGATGAGATAGATTTAGGCTGCCATTTTCTCTGCTTAAACCAGGAGTGCCCATGGGCCAGATCCAGCCCTGATGCCAATTCATCCTGCCTATGCCATCCTCGTCACTCCCGGAAGCGGGAGTGGGCCCATAAAATGCATGGGTCAGGTGAATTGGCGTCGGGGCTGGATCTGGCCCACGGGCTGTAGTTTAGCCACCACTGCTTTAGAAAAAGCCCTCATCCTTCCAGGGGTGTTTTTCTCCCTGATAAGTCCCTTGGTGCCGCTGCAGGTGGCTTTGGAGAGGGCAGCTGCGAACCCCTCTCTGGCAGAAAAAGGTGCTGGCTGACATTGAGAAGAAACAGCTCTATGTAGAGATGAAGCTGGAGGAAGATGGGGAGGCCCGCATGCTGGGCAAGAGCCTCCTTTCTGAGTTCTTGCTGATGGAAAGTCATCTGGGAGTTCTTCCTCCTCTTCCGATAAGTTCTCTGTCCTTTACATCTTTCAGCTTTCTTTGGTTTCCAAGGCAAAAGGGCAGAATGTGGGAGGAAAACCCCAGAAATGCTTCCAAGGTTTACAGGAGGTCCTAATAATTGGTGTTTTTTTTTTTCTTGGAGCATCTTGTACTTCTCTGTTGTGCTTCCAATTTGAGGAGGAAGCAAAGATCCAGAGCATTCTGTGATGTCATAGCAGGGTGGCAGCTAGGCCTGCCCACTTGACCAGTCCACATCACAAAGGTTTCTGCCCAGCTCAGCTGTGGCCTTCTGGATACAGAAGCTGTGTCCACTACCCATGTTGAGGGAATCTAGATCAGGGGTGCCCAAACTTTTTGGACTGCGGGCCGGTCACGTGGTTCCGCAATAACATTTATAAACTGATGGGTTCTGAACTCTCTGCGACAAACCAGGAAAGGGACCTTGGTGTCCTGGTGTACGAGAGCTCAATGAAGGTGTCAGCCCAGTGTGCCTCAGCAGTGAAGAAAGCAAACTCAATGCTAGGGATCATTAGGAAGGGTATAGAAAATAAGTCAGCAAGTGTCATTTTGCCTCTTTATAAATCTATGGTGAGGCCCCATCTGGAACACTGTGTGCAGTTCTGGTCGCCATACCTCCAGAAGGATATTATGGAGCTGGAAAAAGTGCAGAGGAGGGCAACCAGAATGATTAGGGGACTGGAACACCTTCCTTACCATCTGAGGCTGCAACGGTTGGGCCTCTTCACTCTTGAACGATGGACGGCGTCTAAGAGGTGACCTGATTGGAATTCATAAAATCATGCACGGTGTGGACAAAGTAGATAAGGAAAAACTGTTTTTCATATCGCACAACACTAGAACTAGGGGGCACTCCATGAAACTTTTGGGTACTAGTTCTCAAACAAATAAGAGAAAGTACTTTTTCACCCAGAGGATTACTGGTCTATGGAACTCCCTGCCAGAAGAAGTGGTGACAGCTGTCAGTCTTGACAGCTTTAAGAAATGATTAGACAAGATCATGGAGGACAAGGGAAGGGTATCAATGGCTATAACTATGGATACTTAAGGACAACCTCCGGGTTGGAGAGATAGGCAGGATATCTCTCAATGCCATTTCCAGGGAATCCTAAGCAGGTGAAGGCATCTGCTTGAGAATAATACCTTGAAGCACATGGTGAGCCACTGTGTGAGACAGAATGCTGGACTGGATCATGGGCTCCTGTGGCCTGTTCCAGCAAGGCTGTTCTTATGTTCAGTAGGCTGGTCACTCCCAATGCCAACTCATCCGGCCTGCGAAGCCCTCATTGAATCCCAGAAGCGGAAGTACTGTAAAACGTGCCCATACAAGGTGCTCAGAGTGAGTCTCCCAGTATGTGAGAGAATGTAGAGAAAGGTCAATTTTACCAGGTGTTCTTGACTGGAAGTGATAAAAATCACATGGCATACATTTTTTTCTCCCCGTTTTGTGTTTCTATTCTGGGCATTTTGGGAGAATACTTCAGGGTAGTTGTCTAAATTCAAACAATTAAAGCTCCACAATGCATGGGGGAAAATATGCCTATTTATTCCTCAAAAATGTTATCTTTCTTTTGAAGAAAAAAAAACCACATTCATTCCTACAAGGATGAAATGCAGCACATAACTTAAATACATTACCAATGCATTTTGAAGTATCTGTTATGGAGGATATCCTTCTAGCTTTCTGTTAATAGCTGTACCTAGGGAGGCCTGAAGGTAGATCTATTCTATATGGTGGGAATGGTAGAAGAATGTGAAATTATGTATGTATGTTGAGCACTTCCTCCTGCACTTTTTATTACGTACTTGAATATGGATCACACAGCTAATTCTCTTTGTTTGCCTATGGAACTACCCGATACTGTACTGTGAATGGCTGCCTGGCATGGACTTTTTAACACCAGAACAGCACCATGAATTCAAGAAACATCAAGTCATTAGGTAATAATTTTTAATTGACTTTGATTTGGCTACAATTGGGATGCCTAGTGTATAAACTAAATTGAAGCCCTGCTCCCTGATGGAAAGCACATGGAGTTTTGAATTCCTTTTGCCTGGACCAAAAGGAAGCTAATGTTTGAGTGAGGACCATATGGAGTGGAATGATACCATGAAGTCTTTTGCTGTTTGTTCAACATGCATTTCCAACAAGAAAACCTGGCAGAATATCGTGCCATGAACTTTCATTATGCCTGCCTGATGAAGAGGTTTTGGACCTTGAAAGCTCACACAACTTTATTTCTTTGAGTGATCCAATGAAGGTATCGCCTTCCTCCTGTATTTGATGCATTTTTTATAACTTGAATATGGATCACATGGCTAATTCTCTTTGTTTGCCTAATATTAGGGTACTATAGGTGAGGAGAGCCTGCCTCTTTTGAGGGAACAAAGTCTTTCCTTACTTTCACCGAGAAGCTCATTGGGATGGAGAAGACCCAAATGACCACCGCTGGCAAGGAAAGGTCAGGCTAAGCCCAAATTTCATATTTTGTTTAGGACTGGCTAGAGGAGAGCTCGGATTGTTTCATGGATTTTCCTCTATTCCAGCAGGTGATGGAAGGGGAACAGAGTGAAAGTCGCATTTGTCAGCCTTAAAAAGCTTAGGAAATATTTATAACTGATGCACATCTTTGTAATTGTTAATTTTGCTCCAGGTTTAGGTATTGTGCTGCCAGAATGTGGAGCAAGCAAAATCATGCAATTAAGGTATTACATTTTCAACAATAGCAATAAGCTGGTAGAGTACCAGCACTGAGGCTGCTACGCACCAAAAGGTAGGCCAAAATTATCACTGCACATCAGTGGGTAGACCTTGCCATGTAGCTTCCATGAGTGAGAGTCCACAAGTGACACTTCTGTCAAGCATAGATGAAGGATCCCCTGTTGAGCTCTGAGCAAACTCAGTATTAGGAATACTATCTGCTGTATAAGGCATTTATGGGTATGGGGGGAGGAGAACCACCTCCTTCTTACTGAGCAGCCCCTTTCCCTGTTTGGAATACATTGTCCCAGGGAGAGAGAAATGGATGCCATGTGATTCTTATCACTTCCAGTCAAGAACACCTGGTAAAATTGTGACACCACAAGACCTTCCCTCTGATTCTGCTGTGTCCTAAGCAATTCTCCATGTAGCCTCTTCAACAGTTAAAAGATCTTGACACAAACAGGTCTGGGAAGGTAAGCAGGGCTACCAAAGAGAACACAGCTGTAGCATCTGGAAGAGAAAATGGGCACTAGAGGGAAGTCCACACGTCAAATTGAGCAGACTATGCTGTCTAACAACTAAACTGTACCCTCTAGCCAAAGCACCCCCCTTTCAGAACCATAGGAAAACAAACCAAAATCACCCACCCAGGACTTGCAAAACATCATCGTGTCCATTTGATGAGGAGTTATGGCGTTGCGCCAGACTGAAGAAATGAGGGAGTAAAAAACCAAACCATATTTGACCTTTATTTTATGTACACAACAGAGATGTTCCTTCAGTTCTGGCAGCTCCATCTGTAAAAAAACAGGTGTTTCTGTGGCCCAGCCGGCATCTCTACAGTCCACACAAATGGCTGCTTAATCCAACTGAAAACAAAGAGGCAAAGAGAAACCTGTGGTCATACACCCGCATTATTAGTATTCTAAATACAGTACCCAACAGCTGGTGCAATGGCTCCATTTTCAGGAGGATAAGTGTCCAAGACCAGCTTTGTCCTGCCTTCGCATCTTGGGTGGGCCAGGAAGGATGGGGAGCCAAGCGTTTCTCACTCCCTTCCCTCCAGACTTTGGGGGCAGGGGATGGAGAAGGGGGAAAGGAAGATGATGACACTCCCCCCCCCCCCAACACCCTGGGAAAAGAAGAGGAGTCTGGGTGCGGGGGGTGGGGGGTGGGAGGCAGAACTTGGACTGGACTCTCACCGCCAGTCTAGGGGGGAAATTCCTGGGCAGAGGATAGCCAGGCTTCCCAGGGAAGGGTGGTGGAGGAAGAGCATGGGCTTGGTGAGCCCATGTGTGTGTGGGGCACCTACCCTCCCTCCCTCCCCACCCACCCCAAGGTAGAAGGAGAGGCAGAGAGGGGAAGGGGTGGCGGTGGTGGTGTCGTGTGGCCCACCTTGGTGAACCCGATGTCCTTGGCGTACTGTCGGAAGCACTGGCGGCACATGTTGAGGCCGTACTTGCGGATGAGGCCGTGCCGGTTGGAGCACACGCGGCTGCCGGGGAAGGAGGAGGAGGAGAAGTGGAGAGTCAGAGTGAGGAGGCCCACCCCAGGAAGAGGCCTCCTCTCCCTCCCCCCCCAGGAGTCCCACCCAGCCCCTCCCCTTGCCTGCCTACCTGCCTCCCCTCAGGGCCCCTCAGGCCTAGGCCTTCCCTCCACTCCCTGAGGAGTCCCAGGCTCCCCTCGCCTGCCTGCCTGCCCTTCCCCCCTCGGCCTAGGCCTTCCTTCCCTCCCATCCCCTGAGCATACCTGTCAAGTTTCGGAAATGTCTGTCAAATAAGGGAAATTTCTCGACCAAAACGGGAAACTGGACATCTATGCTTATCCTGTGTTGGCCTCCAGTCTAACTAATGTGGGATGACGGCGGGAAAGAGTGTAAAATACGGGGGTTTGACAGAAATTTCCCGAAACTTGACAGGTATGCCCCTGAGGAGTCCCAGGAGTCCCTCCTTGCCTGCCTGGCTGCCTGCCTTCCCGCCTCTCCCTCAGACTAGGCCTCCCTTCCTTCCCGGGGACCCACCAGGACCGGGAGCCCTGCCCGAACTTCCTGGGGTGGCTCCAGTAGAGCTGCTGGTGGCCCATGATGGCGGCGAAGGCGGGCAGAGGCGGTGGGTGCCTCAGGCTCTCTGGTCTGGCTCGAGTCTCGTCTCGACCTCCTCGCCTGGTGGCGCCTCCTCAACGGACGGTGGCTCGAGCGGAAAAGGCCGGGCGCGTGTGGCGCAAGCGCAGAAGAAGAGCCGGAGCCGCTCCCGGCGTGCCCCGCGCCTGGCCAGGGTGGTGGTGGGAACATGGAGGTACAAAAAAAAAAAAAAAAGATGACATGAAGTCACAAACCTGAAGCCGACTAATCTGACAGTCCGCCATGTTAGTTGGCCCAAAACATTGCCTTAGGGTGCTTTGATTGTGTGGAGTCGTGAAAGTAGATCGGGGTTTCCCCTTTAATATCAGTGGGTGGGGGGTTGCGACCCCCCTCTCCGCTGGCTCTCCTGGAGTTGGGAGGTTGGGGAGAAAAGGGATTCCAATCCCCTCCCAAACACTCCGTTTTTAACGAGAAGAAACCGCTTGCTTTCTTCTCTTTAATAACGGGGTGTCCTGCGGGGGGGGGGGAAATCCCCTCTCTGCCGGGTCCCCTGGCTCTGGAAGGGTTGGGGGACAGACCTCTTTTGTCCCCCCAACCCAGGGAACCGGGAGAGGGGATCAATCCACTCCACCCCCCCCCCCTCCAACACAAGAAGCCATCGTAAACGGCAGTCTGCTAATGTTTTGGTCCACCTAATATGGCGGCAGGCCACGCCCACTGGCTTCAAAAAACTTGCAGCATGAAGCCTGTAGTGCCATCTTCTGTTGTTTTATACCTCCATGGGTGGGAATGAATGTGTTAGGGGGAAAGAGGCGTGGCCCAAGCGGGCAGCGGATGGGCGTGTCCAAGGGAGGGAGGGAGGAGGCGTGGTGTCTCTCCTGCTGGCCCCGCCCCTGTCGGTGACGTCACGGGCTGGGCGCTCTCTATCAGGGCGGGCGAGGGGCTGGGGCTCAGCCGGGCGCGGTGGCGCGCGCCTGTAATCCCGCGACTCGGGAGGCTGAGGCTGGCGGATCGCTTGAGCTCAGGAGTTCTGGGCTGCCGTGGGCTATGCCGATCGGGTGTCCGCACTAAGTTCGGCGTCAATATGGCGGCCCGCGGGGAGCCGGGGGGCCACCAGGTTGCCTAAGGAGGGGTGAACCGGCCCAGGTCGGAGACGGAGCAGGTCAAAACTCCCGTGCCGATCAGTAGTGGGATCGCGCCTGTGAATAGCCGCGGCAGCGTAGCCTGAGCAACACAGCGAGACCCAGGCTCTCTCTTTTAGTCATCATCATCATCATCATCATCATGCCTAATTAATATAATCCATCCATTCATCAATTAAAAAAGAAACACTTTGCAAATATCGTTTATTTAGAGGGGTGGGGGAGGTGCATCTGTGGGGGGGGGGCGGCCGGCCTCCCCTAGCCCACCCTCCATTGGCCTGCTTTATTTGCACGGACGGGGAGGGCTTCCCTTGGCCCCTGGGTGGTTCTTCTTGGGCGGGGGCTCTCTCTCCTTCCTTCCTTCCTTCCTTCTTCGCCCACCTGGTCTGGTTTCTGGGCGCCCCCCCCCCTCTCCGCCGCGCCCCCCCCTGCTTTTTCCATGGAGGCGGCAGCGACTCCTGCTGGCCGAGCGGCGCCACGGCGGCCCCCGACACCCGCTCTCCCCGGCCGCCGCCAGGAGGAGGCGGTGGCGGGCTCAGCTCAGCCGGGGCTGCCCGGCTCCCTTGGACGGAGAGGGAGGAAGGAAGGAACGAGGGGGTCTACTCTTCGCCAAAGCGGAGCCGCCGCCAGCGCCGGGGAGCAGGACTAGGTCCGGAGAGTTTGCATCCGCTTCCCTCCCCCTCCAGAGGAGACCCGCGGCCGGCCGGCCGGCCTGCCTGCCTGCCTGCCTCTCCGGCGAGGAAGCGCAGGACTCCTTCCCTTTGCACGTGTCGTGCTTGGGCCGTCCTTTCTCACGAGCAGCTCTCATTCTCCGCCGGCGGAAAGAGAGAAGGCGCCGGTCGCCGTGCACTCGAGGCGCCGAGGCAGAGCGACCCACCCCGGGCCGGGAGAGGAAGAAGCGCGCTTACACGAGAGGAGGAGGAGGAGGAGAAGCCCCCCCCCCCGCGGAGCCCCCTTGGCTTGGCCCTTCCTGGATCCCGGAGAGATGCCATCTAGCTAAGCTATCTCCTCTTTGGCTGCTCCCTTCCCCAGCATCAAGGCCTTCTCAAGTGAATCCTCCCTTCTCATTTGATCTCCAAAGTACTTTAGCTTCATCTTTACTATCTGACCTAAGCAAATCAGGGTTGATTTCTTCTAAGATTGATCTATTTGTTCTCTTCCAAGACACTTGCTTCTTGAGAGACAAGCCACGGCAAACATAGGCAGCCTAATAAAAAGTAGAAACATCACCTTGCCAACAGAAGTCTGCATAGTCAAAGCGATGCTCTTCCCAGTAGTCCTGTGTGGCTGTGAGAGCTGGACCCTAAGGAAGGCTGAGCTCAGAAGAAGAACAGACGCCTTTGAACTCTGTGGTGCTGGAGGAGACTCTTGAGATCAAATCAGTCCATCCTGAAGGAAACCAACCCAGAAGATGGAGCTCAAACACTTTGGCCACTTTGGTGTCTTGCACGGAAGACAAAAAAGGAGCCGCAGCAAGGGCTAAAACACAACTTTATTGCATGGTAGTCAGAGTGAACATGAGGTAATGATGGACCAACAGCTCTATTTATAGCACACTGTACATTTTGAATAACCCGGGTGATAGTCCATTGGTTACTGTCCGCGTGACGTCATGGATCGTCACGCCCATCTTCTCCAGGTCCGGCGCAGCGGGAAGGTTTCCCACCCTTCAGGTATTCAGGGAAATCTGTATCATGTGAGCTGGATGCTGCTACTGGCATGAGCAGTATTATCCTTGACAGCTTGCTACAATGTGTCTCTGATTAGTTACAATGGAAACAATTGCCGGATACAATCAGTTAAAAAGTACTTGTCACATTCTATTCACTACATAACATCCCTCCCCCCTAGGTGAGGACGAAGTCCTTTAGCCATTGAGGCTTTCCGCACGTTCGCTTTGGGCAAGGGGTGGCCGCACTTGGGCCAGAGTTCCTGCATTGGAGGAGAGTGACTCGTTAGCATTTGGCTGAGAGTCGTGAGCCGGGGATTGGGAAGGTCTAGGTGTGGGAGTAAACTCCAGAGATGTGAGACCAGGGGCTCCAGGGACTTGGATGGGTGGGGGACCACTCCGAAAATCGGTCTCCTAACTCAAAATCTAACAATTTTTCGGGATCTCTCTCTTCCAAGTTGTCCCTGTTACCCGGGGGGTCAAAAGGATATGGGTTTGTCTCATTTCCCTCCCCCCTGTGGTCTGCGTCTCCCCCTTGGGATAAGCAGGTGGGGGAGAACCCTAACGCTGACCACTCCCTTTGGTCACTCACGTCTTGCCTTCCCACTGCTCTACTTCGGAGTTGGTTGGCGTGCCTCCTCCAGAGGAGTCCCGTGCCTGTCTCGACATTGTAGGAGACTGGCCCCGTCTGTCTGACCACTATTCCAGGTACCCACGTGGGGCCGCCAGCCGCGTAGTTTTGGCAATGTACTGGCTGGCCGATCTCAAAACTCTTGGTGCCCCCAGTTTCTATGTTTCTACCCGTGTCCTGCACCCTGGTTAGATCTAATCTCGAGAGAATCGTGGCGGGTTTCCTCTGCATGACGAGCTCGGCGGGTGATAGCCCTGATGCTAAGGGGGTTACATGGTACCGTAATAAGAATTGGCAGAGCTGCAAGTTCAATTTCCCGGGGCCCATCCTACGCAGTGTGTCCTTTGTTGTTCGCACCAGGCGTTCTGCTTGACCATTTGTAGAGGGGTGAAAGGGGGCTGCAGTTATGTGGCGAATTTTGTTAATCTCTATGAAACCCTGGAACTCCGCTGACGTGAAAGTTGTGGCGTTATTGCTCACAAGTACGTCAGGTAAACCGAAGCAGCTGAATACTTTGCGTAATTGCTTAATCGTTGCAGCTGACAATGTACTGGCCATCGGAATTACCTCCAACCACTTTGAGTAGGAGTCCACTATTATAAGGAAAAGGGTACCCCTGATGCATGGTGTGGACAAAGTTATAAAATCATGCATGGTGTGGACAAAGTAGATAAGTAAAAACTGTTTTCCCTATCGCATAACACTAGAACTAGGGGACACTCCATGAAACTTTTGGGTGCTAGTTCTCAAACAAATAAGAGAAAGTACTTTTTCACCCAGAGGATCACTGGTCTATGGAACTCCCTGCCAGAAGAAGTGGTGACAGCTGTCAGTCTTGACAGCTTTAAGAAAGGATTAGACAAGTTCATGGAGGACAAGAGTATCAATGGCTATAATTATGGATACTTAAGGACAACCTCCGGGTTGGAGAGATAGGCAGGATATCTCTCAATATCATTTCCAGTGAATCCTAAGCAGGTGAAGGCATCTGCTTGGGAATACCCTGAAGGAAATGGTGAGCTACTGTGTGAGACAGAATGCTGGACTGGATGGGCTGTGGCCTGTTCCAGCAAGGCTGTTCTTATGAATGGACCCGCGAAGTCCACATGTAGACGTGACCACGGACCCCGGGCCGTGTCCCATTCTCTGTGCGGAAGTCGGGACTCCTCGGGCCGGGTGCTCTGGCAGCTCTCGCAAGTGCCTACCATGTGCTCTATATCTGTGTCCAGTTTGGGCCACCAGACATAACTCCTAGCTAGCACCTTGGAGCGCACGATCCCCGGGTGGCTGATATGCAGCATCTTGAGCACCCGGGACCTCAGAACTTCGGGGATTACTACCTGCTGCCCCCAGAGTAGGCAGCCCCTTTCTAGGGAGAGCTCGTCTCTCCGCCTACCGTAAATCCTGAATTCCTTCATAGGGGAGCTTGCCGGCCAGACTTTCTGTACCCATGAACTGACTAAGGCCAATGACTTGTCTTTCGCCGTAGCCTTGGCGATCTCAGTTGGCAGAATTGGGGGCGACTCTAGGGCTTCAATCAGGAGTACCTGGTGGTCCTGTTCTACCTCACACTCGGGGTCCCCTGCCTGTTTGAGGGGTGACCTGGAAAGGGCATCGGTATGGCTGATCTCCTTGC